>OZ018324.1:209824410-210438160 GCA_963969495.1 Ceratothoa steindachneri | reverse complement strand
CATGTGTGTTTTCTGGAAGGGGAGGTTAGGAAGTTGAGTGGGGAATGTAAGAGGTTGAATGATTTGGTGTTTGAGGTGAGAACATAACATAACATAACATAACATGATTACACGGATGACAAAAGCCACAAGGGCCTATCAAAGGTCATCCGCCTCCGTCAAAACCCACCCACAAAAAGCACCATCACCAGGGGAAGACAAAATCAAAGTCCCCCACAATATAATATAACGGATGACAAAAGCCACAAGGGCTCATCATAGGTCATCCGAGTCAAGCGGCCTCTTTTTCAAGGCACCCAAACTCCCAGGAAAACTACATCCAGAGGATTGCATCCAGAAACAAGGGTATCACCAATCAAGGCTTGTCAAGAACTAAATCATGCAGCTATAGATATATACAAACAATATTAATATATACAAAACTTAGGAACCATCACAACCTTCCCTTCCCATAAACTCATCCAACCTACTCTTAAATACATTTAGATTTGGACTACCTACTACCCTCTGCGGCAATTTGTTCCAGAAGTCTACCACTCTATTGGTGAAAAAATACTTTCTTAAATCCAACCTACACCCTTGCTTTTTAATTTTCAAGTGGTGACCTCTAGTCCGATTTCCATCATCTAACTCAAAAAACTTGCTAACATCCAATTTATCTATCCCGGAAAAAATTTTAAAGAGCTCAATCATATCCCCTCTCACACACCTCCTTTCGAACGAGAACATATTTAATACCCTCAGTCTATCTTCATATTCAAGGTGCCTCAGGGAAGGAATAATCTTTGTTGCCCTCCGTTGCACTGACTCAAGAAGGTTAATATCGTGTCTAAAATGTGGGGACCATGCCTGTATACAGTACTCTAGATGTGGCCTAACATAAGAGTTATAGAGTTTAAGAATAACCTCCTTACTTTTGTAACTGACATTTCTCTTAATAAAACCCAGCACTCTATTTGCCCTATTTCTTGCTTCAATACACTGCTTAGAAAACCTTAATGACTTATCTATTACTACTCCTAGATCTTTCTCATCCTCTACTGAGCTCAGCCAATGCCCATCCATTTCATAGTTAAATTCTCTATTATCTTTTCCCATGTTAATAACTTTGCACTTTTCAAGGTTGAAAGTCATTTGCCACTTATGTGCCCAGGATAACAATTTATTTAAGTCCCCCTGCACTTTAAAATTATCATCAATATCTTTAACTACAGCTGCTAATTTGGTATCATCCGCAAAAATTGACACTTTATTATTAACTGCCTCCCCAAGATCGTTTATATAGATGACAAATAATAATGGACCGAGAACTGATCCCTGAGGAACCCCACTGATAACATCCCTCCACTCTGACTTTACACCATTTAGCACTACCCTTTGCTTCCTGTCTTTCAGCCACTCAGCTATCCAATTTGAAACACCCCCACATATCCCAATCATTTTTAATTTATGAACTAGTCTCCTGTGTGGTACCTTATCAAATGCTTTACTAAAATCTAAGTAAATTATATCTACATTCTCTCCCTTATCTACTTGATCTGTTACAAACTCCAGAAAGTCTAGTAAGTTAGTCAAACATGATCTACCTGATCTAAACCCATGCTGAGCATCGCTGATTAACCCCTCCCTCTCTAGATGTTGGCAAATCCCTTTTTTAACTATTTTCTCGAGAATTTTACAGACTACAGGAGTTAGGCTAACCGGTCTAAAGTTATTTGGATCCTCTTTACTACCCTTCTTGAAAATGGGGACTACATTCGCTCTCTTCCAATCATCGGGTATTTCTCCATATTCCAATGACCTAGTATATAACTTGTCCAGAGCTATTGAGATACTTTCTACCCCTTCCTTAAGTATCCTAGAATGAATATTATCAGGGCCGGAGGCCTTGGTAGTATCTAAATCACCTATTAGTCCTTTTATCATCCTCCGATCCACACAAATGTTAGTAAACACCTCTTTTCCTGACCTATGAGTACTATACATAGGACTATTTAGTTTCTCTTTTGTAAATACTGATGCAAAATGACCATTTAGTACCTCAACTATTTCCTCATCAGTTTCTCTCACAAACCCTTCATATTTGATAGGTCCTATTTTAACTCTGCCACACTTGTTATTAGTTTTATAGTAACTAAAGAACTTTCTAGGATCTTTGTTGCTATCCTGAGCTAATTTAATTTCTGACACCCTTTTGTTCTTCTTTATAATCTTATTTAACTCATTCCTAGCCATTCTATAATCACTTAAATTTTGAATATTATTTTCTACCTGTAATTTTTTATATGCCCTTTTCTTCTCTGAAATTTTTCTAGCTATCTCCTGATTCCACCATAATGGTTTCCTACTTTTGTTCCTAATGGCCTTCATTGGGATACATTGTTCTTGGACTACATTTATTATATGCTTGAAAGTATCCCACATCCCATAAGCATTTTTACCTCTGAATTCTATATCCCAGTCTACCAAATTTAGCAAGCTTCGAAGTGTGCGATTGAAGGGTGAGATTAGTGCTAAGAGGGTGGAAGATAGGGCTAGGACTGGGAACAGTGTGGAAGTTGTGAGTGATGATGAATGGTGGGTGAAAATGGATAGGATAGATAAGTTAGGACAGATTAGGTGTTTGAAAAGGAAGGACATAGAACCTGTTAGGTTGACTAACAGATTCAATTTCCTGAGAGAGGAAGAGTGTGAAAGTAATTTGCCTGGTGTGATTGTGGATGAAAGCAGGATGGGTGGTAGTGTGACATAACATAACATAATTACACGGATGACAAAAGCCACAAGGGCCTATCAAAGGTCATCCGCCTCCGTCAAAACCCACCCACAAAAAGCACCATCACCAGGGAAAGACAAAATCAAAGTCCCCCACAATATAATATAACAGATGACAAGAGCCACAAGGGCTCATCATAGGTCATCCGAGTCAAACGGCTTTTTTTTTACGGCACCCAAACTCCCAGGAAAACTACATCCAGAGGATTGCATCAGAAACAAGGGTATCACCAATCAAGGCTTGTCAAGAACTAAATCATGCAGCTATAGATATATACAAACAATATTAATATATACAAAACTTAGGAACCATCACAACCTTCCCTTCCCATAAACTCATCCAACCTACTCTTAAATACATTTATATTTGGATTACCTACTACTCTCTGCGGCAATTTGTTCCAGAAGTCTACCACTCTATTGGTGAAAAAATATTTTCTTAAATCCAACCTACACCCTTGCTTTTTAATTTTCAAGTGGTGACCTCTAGTCCGATTTGCATCATCTAACTCAAAAAACTTGCTAACATCCAATTTATCTATCCCGGAAAATTTTTTAAAGAGCTCAATCATATCCCCTCTCACACACCTCCTTTCGAACGAGAACATATTTAATACCCTCAGTCTATCTATATATTCAAGGTGCCTCAGGGAAGGAATAGTCTTTGTTGCCCTCCGTTGCACTGACTCGAGAAGGTTAATATCGTGTCTAAAATGTGGGGGACCATGCCTGTATACAGTACTCTAGATGTGGCCTAACATAAGAGTTATAGATTTTAAGAATTACCTCCTTACTTTTGTAACTGACATTTCTCTTAATAAAACCCAGCACTCTATTTGCCCTATTTCTTGCTTCAATACACTGCTTAGAAAACCTTAATGACTTATCTATTACTACTCCTAGATCTTTCTCATCCTCTACTGAGCTCAGCCAATGCTTATCCATTTCATAGTTAAATTCTCTATTATCTTTTCCCATGTTAATAACTTTGCACTTATCTAGGTTGAAAGTCATTTGCCACTTATGTGCCCAGGATAACAATTTATTTAAATCCCCCTGCACTTTAAAATTATCATCAATATCTTTAACTACAGCTGCTAATTTGGTATCATCCGCAAAAATTGACACTTCATTATTAACTGCCTCCCCAAGATCGTTTATATAGATGACAAATAATAATGGACCGAGAACTGATCCCTGAGGAACCCCACTGATAACATCCCTCCACTCTGACTTTACACCATTTAGCACTACCCTCTGCTTCCTGTCTTTCAGCCACTCAGCTATCCAATTTGAAACACCCCCACATATCCCAATCATTTTTAATTTATGAACTAGTCTCCTATGTGGTACCTTATCAAATGCTTTACTAAAATCTAAGTAAATTATATCTACATTCTCTCCCTTATCTACTTGATCTGTTACAAACTCCAGAAAGTCTAGTAAGTTAGTCAAACATGATCTACCTTATCTAAACCCATGCTGAGCATCGCTGATTAACCCCTCCCTCTCTAGATGTTGGCAAATGCCTTTTTTAACTATTTTCTCAAGAATTTTACAGACTACAGGAGTTAGGCTAACTGGTCTAAAGTTATTTGGATCCTCTTTACTACCCTTCTTGAAAATGGGGACTACATTCGCTCTCTTCCAATCATCGGGTATTTCTCCATATTCCAGTGACCTAGTATATAACTTCTCCAGAGCAATCAAGATACTTTCTACACCTTCTTTAAGTATCCTAGAATAAATATTATCAGGGCCGGAGGCCTTGGTAGTATCTAACTCACCTATTAGTCCTTTTATCATCCTCCGATCCACACTAATGTTAGTAAACACCTCTTTCCCTGACCCATGAGTACTATACATAAGACTATTTAGTTTCTCCTTTGTAAATACTGATGCAAAATGACCATTTAGTACCTCAACTATTTCTTCATCAGTTTCTCTCACAACCCCTTCATATTTGATAGGTCCTATTTTAACTCTGCCAGACTTGTTATTAATTTTATAGTAACTAAAGAACTTTCTAGGATCTTTGTTACTATCCTGAGCTAATTTAATTTCTGCCCCCCCTTTGTTCTTCTTTATAATCTTATTTAACTCATAAGATTATAAAGAAGAACAAAAGGGTGTCAGAAATTAAATTAGCTCAGGATAGTAACAAAGATCCTAGAACGTTCTTTAGTTACTATAAAATTAATAACAAGTCTGGCAGAGTTAAAATAGGACCTATCAAATATGAAGGGGTTGTGAGAGAAACTGATGAGGAAATAGTTGAGGTACTAAATGGTCATTTTGCATCAGTATTTACAAAGGAGAAACTAAATAGTCTTATGAGAGCAGGAGGGAGGGTAATTAATGTTAGGCCAAGACAGAATAGGAGAATGACTGAGGTGCTAGTGATGGGTGACTCTCAGATTAGGTATTTAGATAGGAAGTTGAGTGATAGCAAGTGGAAGGGAATGAGAGTTTGTCTGCCGGGTGCTGGTGTAAGTGATGTTTGTGAGAGGTATGATAGGCTGGTTTCTGGGTGTGAGAGGGATGCAGTTGTAATTACGCATGTGGGAGTGAATGATGTAAAGAAGGTGGGTACATGTGAGTTACGTGAGCAGTATAAAAGGTTAGTTGAAAGGATGAGTAAAAGCAGGGTAAAAGGTGTTGTTTCTGGTGTGCTTCCAAGATTGGATGTGGGGGTAGAATGGTTGTCGCTTGCAATTGGTTTGAATGAATTTGTGAAAGGACTGTGTGAGGAGTTAGGATTGGTGTTTGTAGATGTCTGGGGTGGGTTTTACGGGAATAGGAGGTTGTATGCGATGGATGGGCTCCATCTTAGTCGGGAAGGTGTTGAGGTTCTATGGGGGGAGCTGGATAGTGTGATTAGGTCCTTACCGGTGGGAAACTAGAAGCTGTTAGAGGTAAGGGAATAACAGGAATAGGTGGCAGGTGTAGGAAATGGAAGGGATGCAGAGATAGAGGAATAGCTAGGGGGAAGGGCATACTGATGCGTTATAGGGGAACTAATGCACAAGTGAATGAGCAGATAACTAGGAATAAAAAAGCATGATGCAATGAAGATGGGAATAATAAAAAAACCTTTAAAATATACTACACAAATGGTCGGAGTATAAGGAATAAGATAGATCTCTTAAGAGCGTTAGCGAATGAAGAGAATTTTGATATAATTGCGATAACAGAGTCATGGCTTGATTTGGCAGGTAATCACTTTAAACCTGAGGTTGAGATTGAGGGCTTTAACATGTTCCATACAGATAGGAATAAGAAGAGAGGAGGAGGGGTTATTATTTATATTAAAAATAATCTCCAGTGTTGTGTAAACAGTACAATTAAATTAGATGATAACACAGAGTCATTATGGATAAATGTAAAGGAAGGTAAAAACCAGCTTGTCATAGGATTATTATACAGACCACCAAATCTTAGTAAGGAAGCTTCAAATCTTCTGTGGCAGGAGATAGAACGGGCATGTAGAAGTAAGCATGTGTGTATAATGGGCGATTTTAATTACAGAAATATATACTGCGAAGCTCTTGTGGGTGATCAGGAGGCTGAGGAATTTTTGAATATTGTCCAAGATAATTTTCTGAGGCAGATTATTAACGAACCCACTAGAGGTAATAATATACTGGATTTAGTTCTGACAAATAGGGAAGAAGTTATTAAGGATACTGAGATTGGAGGAAATTTGGGTAATAGTGACCATTGTGAAATTAGATTCAAGATGAAATGGAATGGTATTGATAGTAGCATGAACAATGTTAAAATTCCTGACTTTAGAAGAGCAAATTATAATGGGCTCAGGACTTACCTGGAGGCAGTTGTACAGAAACCAGGCAATGAAATCAAATCAGGAATAGATAAGAGGAGTATGAAAGAATAATTGAGCAATTAATTACAGGTCAGATGATTAACATTGCATTTAAGGAGATTAGGACTAAAAATAATGACCCAAAATGGATGACAGATAAAATTAAGCATTATATTGGCATTAAAAAGGGCATTTATAGGAAAATAAAAAATGGAGAGTAGCAACGAGAAATTATGAAATTAAAGTGGTAAAGGAAGATCCTAAAAGTTTTTATCAATTATACAAAACTAAGGTTAGAGATAAAATAGGCCCACTTATAGATTCCAATGGAGAATTAGTGAGTGATGGGGACTCAATGGCTGGAATGCTAAATGACTTTTTTCTCTCAGTATTTACACAGGAGGATACTCTAAATATACCCAAGGTGTCAATGATCTTTTGGGGTAATGATGAAGAGAAATTAAAGGATATCTTGATCACAAAGGAGATAGTGACAAAGGAAATTGATAAAATCAAAAGTAGTAAAGCACCCAGTCCTGATGAGGTCTTTCCTAGAATTTTGATAGAATGTAAGGATGTGTTAAGTGAGCCCCTAGCATGCATCTTTAGAAAATCATTGGAGAGTGGCATTAAGAACATAAGAAAAGAAGGAGACTGCAAAAGACCATTCATGGCCTACACTTGGCAGCTCCTATTCCAGTCAACACACAAAAGATTTCTTACCAGAGAAAAGTCATCAACATTGTCACCCTTTACAGGAGTTCATCAGATCTAATCTACAATATACATAAAATGTATCCAGAGGATTATGTCCATTCATGCAACCGCAAAATAATCTCCCCACTCCTTAGAAAAATATATACATATGTACATAAAAAAGTCAGTCCCATCTAGCAGCTTCATTCATATATTTATCTAATCTATTCTTAAAACTACCCAGAGAGGAGCCTTCTATCACATCTCTAGTGAGCATATTCCATTCATCTACCACACGATTTGTAAACCAATTCCTCCCAATCTCCTACCTAAACCTATACTTATCAAGCTTAAACCCATTGCTACGTGTCCTGTCATGTTCACTAAGTATAAGAACCTTACCCAGATCCCCTTTATTATATCCTTTTACCCATTTGAAGACTTCAATCAATTCCCCTCTGACTCTTCTCCTTTCCAATGTATGTAGATTTAGTTTTGTGAGCCTTTCACCATAAGGTAAGTTCCTTAGCCCACCAATCATCTTTGTCATCCTTCTCTGCACAGACTCAAGCAAATCAATATCCTTCCTATAATATGGTGACCAAAATTGTACTGCATAGTCTAGATGAGGCCTAACTAGCGCCAGATACAGTTTTAGAATGACTTCAGCACTCTTATTGCTTACACTCCTCCTAATGAATCCCAATATCCTATTAGCTTTATTCTTAGCATTTAGGCATTGCTTTCTAGGACGAAGGTCTGAACTTACCAAAATACCCAAGTCCTTCTCACAATCGGTCCTCCCTAAAATTCTCCCATTTAATTTATAACTATTCAATGGATTATTTCTACCTATACTAAGTACACTACATTTGTCTATGTTAAACTTCATTTGCCATTTCTCGGCCCAATTGGACAGAATGGTCAATTCCTCCTGCATTACAACAGCATCAGAATCAGCCCTAATGGCCCTACCTAGCTTAGTATCATCAGCAAATTTACTCAGGTCACTACTTATACCTATGTCAAGATCATTAATATAAATTAAGAATAGCAAGGGACCCAAAACAGATCCTTGCGGAACTCCACTGCTAACACACCCCCACTCAGATTTAACTCCATCTATACTAACTCTTTGCTGTCTGTCACCAAGCCATGACTGAATCCACCTAAATATACTGCCATCGATCCCGTGTGCTTTAACTTTGCTCAGAAGCCGTAAGTGTGGCACTCGATCAAAAGCCTTACTAAAGTCCAAGTATAAAATATCATAATTTTCATCATTATCTGCTGCTTCATACACCTTACTATAAAAAGACAGCAAATTAGTCAGGCAGGATTTACCCTTACTAAAGCCATGCTGTGATTCTTTTATCAACTTATGCTTATCCAAGTGATCCCTAATATTCCTTGCTATAATAGATTCCATCATTTTCCCTACCACTGATGTCAAACTTACTGGTCTGTAATTAGACATATTTGTTTTATCCCCTTTCTTAAATATAGGTATCACATTGGCTTTCTTCCATGTCACTGGCACAATGCCACTCTCCAATGATTTTCTAAAGATGCATGCTAGGGGCTCACTTAACACATCCTTACATTCTTTCAAAATTCTAGGAAAGACCTCATCAGGACCGGGTGCTTTACTACTTTTGATTTTATCAATTTCCTTTGTCACTATCTCCTTTGTGATCAAGATATCCTTTAATTTCTCTTCATCATTACCCTGAAAGATCATTGACACCTCGGGTATATTTAGAGTATCCTCCTGTGTAAATACTGAGAGAAAAAAGTCATTTAGCATTCCAGCCATTGAGTCCCTATCACTCACTAATTCTCCATTGGAATCTATAAGTGGGCCTATTTTATCTCTAACCTTAGTTTTGTATAATTGATAAAAACTTTTAGGATCTTCCTTTGCCCTATTTGCCACTTTAATTTCATAATTTCTCCTTGCTACTCTAACTAACTTTTTAACATCTTATACCTATACCTGTGCCAGTGGCATGGAAGAAAGCCAATGTGATACCTATATTTAAGAAAGGGGATAAAACAAATATGTCTAATTACAGACCAGTAAGTTTGACATCAGTGGTAGGGAAAATGATGGAATCTATTATAGCAAGGAATATTAGAGATCACTTGGATAAGCATAAGTTGATAAAAGAATCACAGCATGGCTTTAGTAAGGGTAAATCCTGTCTGACTAATTTGCTGTCTTTTTATAGTAAGGTGTATGAAGGAGCAGATAATGATGAAAACTGATATTTTATACTTGGACTTTAGTAAGGCTTTTGATCGAGTGCCACACTTACGGCTTCTGAGCAAAGTTAAAGCACACAGGATTGATGGCAGTATATTTAGGTGGATTCAGTCATGGCTTGGTGACAGACAGCAAAGAGTTAGTATAGATGGAGTTAAATCTGAGTGGGTGTGTTAGCAGTGGAGTTCCGCAAGGATCTGTTTTGGGTCCCTTGCTATTCTTAATTTATATTAATAATCTTGACATAGGTATAAGTAGTGACCTGAGTAAATTTGCTGATGATACTAAGCTAAGTAGGGCCATTAGGGCTTATTCTGATGCTGTTGTAATGCAGGAGGAATTGACCATTCTGTCCAATTGGGCCGAGAAATGGCAAATGAAGTTTAACATAGACAAATGTAGTGTACTTAGTATAGGTAGAAATAATCCATTTAATAGTTATAAATTAAATGGGAGAATTTTAGGGAGGACTGATTGTGAGAGGGACTTGGGTATTTTGGTAAGTTCAGACCTTCGTCCTAGAAAGCAATGCCTAAATGCTAAGAATAAAGCTAATAGGATATTGGGATTCATTAGGAGGAGTGTAAGCAATAAGAGTGCTGAAGTCATTCTAAAACTGTATCTGGCGCTAGTTAGGCCTCATCTAGACTATGCAGTACAATTTTGGTCACCATATTATAGGATGGATATTGATTTGCTTGAGTCTGTGCAGAGAAGGATGACAAAGATGATTGGTGGGCTAAGGAACTTACCTTATGGTGAAAGGCTCACAAAACTAAATCTACATACATTGGAAAGGAGAAGAGTCAGAGGGGAATTGATTGAAGTCTTCAAATGGGTAAAAGGATATAATAAAGAGGATCTGGGTAAGGTTCTTATACTTAGTGAACATGACAGGACACGTAGCAATGGGTTTAAGCTTGATAAGTATAGGTTTAGGAAGGAGATTGGGAGGAATTGGCTTACAAATCGTGTGGTAGATGAATGGAATAGGCTCACTAGACATGTGATAGAAGCCTCCTCTCTGGGTAGTTTTAAGAATAGATTAGATAAATATATGGATGAAGCTGCTAGATGGGACTGACTTTTTTTATGTACATATGTATATATTTTTCTAAGGAGTGGGGAGATTATATTTTGCGGTTGCATGAATGGACATAATCCTCTGGATGCATTTTATGTATATTGTAGATTAGATCTGACGAACTCCTGTAAAGGGTGACAATGTTGATGACTTTTCTCTGGTAAGAAATCTTTTGTGTGTTGACTGGAATAGGAGCTGCCAAGTGTAGGCCATGAATGGTCTTTTGCAGTCTCCTTCTTTTCTTATGTTCTTACGTAATAACACTATCTAATTCCCGCCACAAAACCTCAACCCCATCTCGGCTCAGATGGAGGTTATACATCGCATACAAACCCTTTTCTCATAAAACCCACTCCAAACATCTACAAACACCAATCCTGACTCCTCGCACAAACCTTTCACATATTCATTCAACCCCATTGCACGAGACAACCATTCCATCCCCACATCCATTCTCGGAAGCACACCTGAAACAACGCCTTTTACTCTACTTTCACACATCCTTTCAATCAGCCTTTTATACCGCTGTCGTAACTCACAAGTACCCACCTTCTTTACATTGTTTACTCTGACATGTGTAATCACAACTGCTTCCCTCTCACTCCCAGACACCAACCTATCATACCTCTCACACACATCATTTACACCAGCACCCGGCAGACAAACTCTCACTCCCTTCCATTTACATTCACTCAACTTCCTATCTAAATACCTAATCTGAGAGTCACCCATCACAATCCCCTCAGTCATTCTCCTATTCTCTCTAGGCCTAGTATTACCCACCCTCCTATTCTACTTTCAGGCACGGCCACACCAGACAAATCTCTTTCAAATTCTTCCTCTCTCAGGGCATCAAATCTGTTAGTTAGCCTAACAGGTTCCATGTCCCTCTCATTCACACACCTAACCTGTCCTAACTTATCTATTCTGTTCACTTTCACCCACCACTCATCATCACTTCACTTACTGCTCTCTCTCCAGTCCCTGTTCTAGGCCTAACTTCCTCCCTCCTGGTCCCAATCTGACTCTTCAAACGTACACTTGCATCTCTTCTCACTTCAGAAACTAAATCATTCAGTCTCAAGCATTCCGCACGTAATCGACTCACCTCCTCAGTCAAAGCACATACATGGCACTCAGGCACATTCACTATTCTCTCTACACCACAGACATCGCACACTACATACACACTACTTTCAAAAGGCATACTCTCTACATCCAAACAGTCAGCCATACTTAAACAAGAACAATAATAGAAACAAAAACTTACGAACAACAAGAATTTGACCCAAGTTTGTGCGCACAAGTTTAAAACCTGCTAATCAAGATGGCCACCGCAGTAAACAAAAGTCACTTTCTCACCAAATCAAAATAACCACAATTTAACTTTGTTATATTAACCAAATATACGATCTAATAACTTAATATTTATGTTTACTATGTCACACACCAAAGTATAGCAAATAATCAAAATATTCCGAGAGCTCTACAAAACATGTGCTACCTGTTCGAAGGTCAGTCGAAGACTGACCTTCAAACAGGTAGCACAGGCTTGTCAAGAACTAAATCATGCAGCTATAGATATATACAAACAATATTAATATATACAAAACTTAGGAACCATCACAACCTTCCCTCCCCATAAACTCATCCAACCTACTCATAAATACATTTAAATTTGGACTACCTACTACCCTCCGCGGCAATTTGTTGCAGAAGTCTACCACTCTATTGGTGAAAAAATATTTTCTAAATCCAACCTACACCCTTGCTTTTTAATTTTCAAGTGGTGACCTCTAGTCCGATTTCCATCATCTAACTCAAAAAACTTGCTAACATCCAATTTATCTATCCCAGAAATTTTTTTAAAGACCTCAATCATAACTTACCAGTAAACTTACCAGCCCCGCCAGAGCTGGTTAAGCAGCATCCAACGGTCTTCTTGTTAATGGAGCAGGCAGCCTTCTCAGACTTATTTGTAGCTCCGGACATTCTTCAAATAATTTGCCAATTTTTTATTTGAATGAATTTATTGACCTTGCATAGACCATTTGGTCATCTAAATTGTTCCATTCATCAATATCTCTTTGACTAAAGGAGAACTTTCTGATATTCTGTAACTAAAGAATTAGATAGGGGTGAGAAAGTTGATGTGATCTACTTAGATTTCAGCAAAGCTTTTGATAAGGTTCCACATAGAAGACTAGTTCATAAATTAAAGCTGCATGGGATATGTGGGAAAGTTTTAAATTGGATAACTGAATGGCTGAAAGATAGAAAACAGAGAGTTGTACTGAATGGAGTGAGGTCAGATTAGAGGAATTTTATTAGTGGCATACCTCAGGGATCAGTTTTAGGCCCTTTATTATTTATAATCTATGTAAATGATCTTGGGCAAGGTGTAAATAGCAAAGTGTCAATTTTTGCTGATGACACTAAATTGGCAGCTGTAGTCAAAGAGGTTGAGGGTAGCTTTAAAGTGCAGGGTGACTCAAAGTTGATGGGATACTTTGGTGGCGTGTGGTGGACGTGCTGCTTGTGCTCACTTGAATTCATACCTTTGAGGTTGTTTGCTGCTATACAGTATCATCTTTAGACACCACAAGCTTGCTTGAGATATATTTGAACACAAGGTATACTTTAAATTTGCATTTATATTGGTGATTCTAGCAAAATATGGCGAGTAAACAGATGGACTCTGGTGGAGGAAGACGAAAAGTAAGTAGAACAACAACAGAAGCGTCTTCAAAGGAAACAGAAAATGCAGGTGATTGCTGTGGGAGATGCAGTGGACTGGTAAGAGATAATGATATGGCACTCTTATGTGATATCTGTGTAACTTGGTATCATGCCAAATGTGAGAGGATACAGTTTACATGGCACTGTCTCTCCTGTAAGAAAGGATGTGCAAAATTAAAATCTCATATTGAGAAACTAGAGAAGATACAAGCAGACTTAATTGAGAAACAAGGTTTATTGCAGGAAGAGATTAAGGAGATACGAGAGAGTCAAAATGGATAAAGAAGATTTTAACAACATTACTGCTAGAGTAGCAGTACTGGAGGTTAGAGCAGTGGATACTAATGAACATATGAATGAGGACAGGGAGACTGTACAAGAATTGAGTTCACGGATGGAGAGAGCTGAAATCAATATACTTGAAATAAAGGAATCAAGTACTGATGAAGTAAATGTATTACATGGGGCAATTGGAGGACACTGGGCATCTCAGAAAAAACAGGAGGTAATGGATATGACTACAGTTTTGAAAGAACTAAATGATAAGAAGAAGAGAGAAAACAACATTGTGGTGTACAATGTCCCTGAAAGCAATTCAAACATGTTCCAGGAAAGAATTAATTATGCAGACAGATTGTTAAGAAAATTCTGAATACATGTGAAGTTCATGAGGATAATATGATGAGAGTGATAAGGCTTGGGAAAAAGGTAGAAGTCTGAGATCGCCCAATACTGGCTGCACTCACTGACTCAGAAGTGAGAAATGATATATTCAGAAAAATAAAAGAATTGGGCAAGGATGAAAACTTGAAAAATTTTAGTGGCCTATGATTTAACCAAGAGAGAGAGAGAAATGGACAAAGAACTGTTAAAGAAGGCAAAAAACTTAACAGATATGGGAGAGGGGAAGCATGTAGTCAGAGGTCCAACCTGGAACCGAAGGGTCAGCAAGGTGGAGGATCAAAGACCACAGCCACAGTAGAAATTGACTCAAGTACATCATGTGCTGAGAATGTAAATAATGTAAATTGAAAGTTTAGCATTTTATTTACAAATGTGGATGTATATACTTTTGATAAGTTTTTAGAATTAAGGTCATTACTTGATACATTAAGTGATAAGCCAAGCATTATTGCCCTCTCTAAAGTTAAACCTAAGCACTTTAGATATCAAAGAGAACTTGGAGAACACAACATCAAAGAGTTTGAGATAGAAGAAAGTAATGTTTTGGGTAATGAAGGTAGTGGTCTCTTAATATACGTGAAAAGTGGCATTAAGTATATCAAGGGGGATTTGGTTTCATGTTTCTGTGAGTATTGCTGCCTGGAAATTATGTTTCAAGGAGAGAAACTTAACCTAACTCTAGTATATCGGAGTCCAAATAGCCAGGAGGAAAATGACCAACTGTTGCTGGATTTATTGCAAGAGGTAACAGATGAAATCTACATTTAAGATTTTGATGGGAGACTTTAATTTGCCACAAATAAATTGGAAAAATTGCACTACTAACACTGGAATGAATGATTTTCGAACAAAATTTGTGGAAAAGGTGCGTGATTGCTTTTTGACCCAGCCTGTGGAGGAAATTACCAGAATAAGGGGTGAAAATGTGGGTAATACACTAGATTTATTTTTCACAAATGAAGAATCAATAGTTGAAGAGGTCATGATTGGAAATCCACTGGGGAGAAGTGATCATGCTGTGATACAAGTTACATGTAATATGGAGGAGATCGTGGCTCATGATAGAAAAACTATGTATTTGTATGAAAAAGCAGATTATGAGTTGCTGAGAAGGGAACTTAATATTAATATTGACTGGGTGAAATACCTATCCGAGGCTACCAATATTGAGGAAATGTGGAGTAAATTCAAGTCAAAATTGTATGTTGCAATAGATAAGAGTGTACCCACAAGAAAGATGGGGAATTTAAATCAATCCAGGAAAAGGACAAATAGCAATCTACCAATTAATAAGTAATTATGGTCTAAGATAAAGAAGAAACAGAGGTTGTGGATGAGAATGAAATCCTTGAAGAGTAATCTGAATGTATCTACTAAGAACGAGTATTTAGATACTGAGGAGTACAGAAAACTGAATAATCAAATTAGAAAAGAAACCCAAAATGCTGTAAAGCTAAAAGAAAGGGAGATTGCAAAAAATGTGAAGGATAATCCTAAAATATTTTGGAAATATGTGCAAACTAAGATAAAAAGAAAACCACGGATTCCTGACTTATATATGGGCACTGCTGGAGATGGAAAAACTGAAAGTGATCTGGAAAAAACTGAAGTTTTAGCAAAGCAATTTTCGAAGGTGTTTGTCATGGAGCCAGAAGATGAGGTATCATACTGTGTGATGAAAAATGTACCAACACTGAATCACCTGGAAATTAATAAGGAAAAAATCAAGATCATTAAAAATCTAAAGAGGCATAAATCCCCAGGACATGACGGAATCCACTCTAGGATTATAAAAGAAGCTATGGAACAATTATTAGTGCCTTAAGAAATACTTAATCAGTACTCCTTTAAACATAAGGAACTCCCTCAAGATTGGCTAATTGCTCATATTACTCCTATATTTAAAAAGGGTTCCAAGTGTGATCCAGAGAATTATAGGCCAGTCAGTTTAACAAGTATAATCTGTAAGATATTTAAGACAATGATAAGGGAGGAGATAATGGCACACATGAGAACCAATAGTTTATTTAGTGACAAGCAATATGCCTTTATCTCAGGACGATCAACGGTGCTACAGCTCATAAAGGTTCTGGACAGATGGACTGAAATTATTGATGATGGACATGCAGTGGATGTAATATATTGTGATTTTATGAAGGCTTTCGATAGAGTTGCACATAGAAGACTATTCAGTAAAATTAGCAGTTATGGAATTGGAAAGGAGTACCAAGAGTGGATTGCAGCATTCCTAACACAAAGACAACAAAGAGTGGTGGTGAAGGGGGAAATGTCAAGATGGAAGCCAGTGACAAGTGGAGTGCCGCAGGGCACTGTTCTCGGACCATTGTTGTTTGTTTTGTTTATCAATGACCTCCCTGATAGTATAGTAAATGACAGCGAAGTATACCTGTATGCAGACGACACAAAGATATTTAGTTGCATAAAAGATCAAGAGGATTGTCAAAAGCTGCAGCAAGATGTGCAGGAGGTATACTCATGGAGTGAAAAATGGTTGAGTTTTCATCCGGATAAGTGTAGTTATATGAGAATAGGAAGAACGACTGGTAAACATGTAGATGGGTGGCCTGGCCAGAAAAAATTATTGTGTGTAAATATTATCGTTCACCCGTGTCATTTCTGATGTCATACCCCACCCCCAACCCCTATTATAATTCGCAAACCAATTAAAGGTGCTGACATGATGTAGTTAAAGCATTCACCTCTGTAAACGTCAGAACATTAGAAAAATTAGGATTATATATTGGGGGGCTCTGCCCCCCAGACCCCCCCAAAATTTAATGCAACTCAGGATCATCGTAGTGCGGTCCACGCATCGTGTTTAACTCCCCATGAGCCATCCCCTATAAATGTACTCCAAAAGCATGAAACATTTTGGAACACGGACAAAATAGTACATCTTATCGGCCGGGCGCTCTTCTACATATTTACCGAACGACTATTGAAGATCAAGGCTACCAAATGGAGAAGCAGCTGAAAAAGATTACTTCTGAGAAGGATGTGGGAGTAATAATCAATGATAAATTGAGTTGTGTAGATCACCTGGCAGAGAAAGTAAATAAAGCCAACAAATTAGTGGGAATAATCAGAAGGACCTTTGTTACAATGGATGCAGTGATATTTAAAGCTTTGTTTGTAGCATTGGTGAGACCACATATAGAGTATGCTAATCAGGTATTGAGTCCTCACCTGATTCAAGACATTGAGATGGTGGAGAATGTGCAACGAAGGGCTACAACGATGGTGCCGCAACTTAAAGGCCTTAATTATGAAGAGAGACTAAGGAAGCTGAATCTACCAACACTGGCATACAGAAGAGCACGGGGAGACTTAATAGAGACCTATAAGATACTCACTGGAAAATATGATGGGGAATGTAGTCAAGGCATATTGAAACTTTGAGAAGAAAACATCAGCAGGGGAAATTCACTGAAGCTTTTTAAGACAAGGTCACGGCTGGATATAAGGAAGTATGCTTTCCCGTGTCGGGTGATACATAACTGGAATCAGTTGTTTGAGTGGGTGATTGCAGCAGCATCAGTCAACCAGCCAGTTTGAGGTCGGACTTAATAAATTTTGGTTTAATCAAGAATTGAAATACAATTACAAGGCAAAGATAATCCACCACACGCTGCCACAAGTTGATAATATAGATCTGGAGTCACAGGCGTAAGCCTCTTCCATAAAGTCTTCTGTAAGTATCTGTAAGTTAGCTTGGGCTCGAAAGTGGCAGATGACTTTTAACCTTAATAAATGCAAAGTTATTAACATGGGGAGAGATAATAGGGAATTTAGCTATGAGATGGATGGGTATTGGCTTAATTCAGTTGAAGATGAGAAGGCCTTAGGAGTAGTAGTAGATAGGTCACTAAAATTTTCAAAGCAGTGCATTGAGGGAAAAAATAGAGCAAATAGGGTGCTAGGTTACATTAAAAGAAATGTTAGCTACAAGAGTAAGGAGGTCATCCTTAAACTATACAACTCTTATGTCAGGCCACATTTAGAGTACTGTATACAGGTATGGTCACCCCATTTTAGACATGATATAAACTTATTAGAGTCAGTACAAAGGAGGGCAACAAAAATAATACCATCCCTGAAGCACCTTGAATATGAAGATAGACTGAGCGTATTAAATATGTTTTCATTTGAAAGAAGGTGTGTGAGGGGAGATATGATTGAGCTTTTTAAAATCTTTTCTGGGATGGATAAATTGGATTTCAGCAAGTTATTTGAGTTGGAAGGTAGTAATAGAACTAGAGGCCACCACTTAAAGATTAAAAAACAGAGGTGCAGACTGGATGTTAGGAAATATTTTTTCACTAACAGAGTGGTGGATTATTGGAATAGTTTGCCACCTGAGACTGTAGACAGCCCAAACTTGAATGTTTTCAAGCGCAGATTGGATGATTATATGGGGATGGAGGGTTAATTTCTTACTTTTTGGTATGGGGATATGTTTCTTGACTCATCCCTGTGGATGCAGTTTCTTTTTATTTTATATTTTGGGGACTTTGATTTTGTTTTTGACAGACTCCTATGGAGGCTTTAAATTATATATTGTAGATGCATGGTTGGACATAATCCTATGTATTGTTAAATTGTGTATTGTAGATGCATGATCTGACAAAATCCTATGGATGCATTATGTTGGTAGATTTGTCAGACAAGACTTTTTAGGTAAAAAACCATGTTGACTATCTTTAATTATATTCCTTTCTAATAGGTGTTTTAACATATCTTTTCTAAGTAATTTTTCAAAAACTTTGCTGACTTGGGATGTTAAACTGACTGGTCTATAGGACGATACTGAATTTTTTGGTGCTCTTGACCCTTTATAGATTGGAGTAATGTTCGCTTCCTTCCAGTTACTTGGTATTTGTCCGTGCACATAACTGTGATTAAACATAATTTCCAATGGCTTTGATATCAAATGTCTAAGGTTTCTAAGGACTAAATTAAAAATTTGTTCATTTCCAGGTGCTTTTTCTGGATCTAAGTCTGCTAAAACTTTATGTATAGCAGTCTCGGATAAATCAACATCATTCAACATATCATTTCCATCATACATTATTTTTGGTTGTGGCATATTTTCTAGCCTTTCACTTGTAAAAACAGATGTAAAATATTCATTAAATTTATTTGCCATTTGGAGATACTCTGTTACAGTTTCACCATTTTCATTTTCTAAAGGTCCAACCTCCTCCTTAACAGTTAATTTGCTTCTTACATATTTATAGTAGATTTTGGGGTCTCTCTTAATCTGCTTTGAAATTTTCCGTTCAAACTTTCCCTTGGCTTTTCTTATTTCTTTTCGTAATTCTTTCATTGCATTTTTATATCTTTCATTGTGCTGAAAGTCTGGATTTTCTCTATATCTTTTCCACCATCTAGTTTTGTTTTTTCTTTTTCTTGCTATATGTATATTCCACCAAGGTGGCTTAGGTTTCGCTTTGCTTCTTATCTTTACTGGAACACATAAATTTATTTTTCTGTCATGTTCTTTTTTAAATAAATCCCACATTTCATATACATTTTTATCTTTAAAAATTCCTATCCAGTCATCTTTTCTAAATTCTTCTTCTAATTTTTTGAAGTCAGCATTCCTATAATCAAGATATTTCTCTTTCCAATTCATATCCAACGTTGGCAAAGATATACTAAATTGCATAATATTGTGATCACTACTACTAAAATGTGATTTTACTTTAACATTGTCCACTAGATTATCATTTGAGGTTAATACTAAATCTAGAATACTGTCCTGTCGCGTTGGTTCTCCTACATGCTGCATGAGAAAATTATTCATAGTTAAATCAAGAAAGTCCCGGGCTTCTCCCTCTGCATGCAAAGAGTCCCAATCTATCATCCTATAATTAAAATCACCTGCGATAACAATATTTTCTTCTCTTTGGCAAACTGTTCCAAGAATTTGAAATAAACTATCTTTTTCTACTTGTGATGCTGATGTACTTAAATAATATCCTCCAATAACAATATTGCTGTTGTTTACATTACTTTTTATCTTACACCATGCTGACTCCGTGTTTTCATTGTTCGTCAAGTCCTCTATTAATGTCGCTTTGAGTTCTGATTTAACATACATCAAAACTCCTCCTCCTCTGTTACCTGTCTGTCTATCTTTTCTAAATGTGTCATAATTTCTCAGTTTTATTTCTGCTTCCCCAATTTTACTTGATGCCCATGATTCAGTAATTATTATTATATCTGGGTCTTTTTCATAAACATATGCATGTAGGTCAGGTACTTTATTAACTATACTTCTTGCATTAATCAAAACTGCTTTCAATTTTTTGTTTATCCTAGGACTATTTTCCTTAAAACTAAGTTTATTTACAATAACATCTTCCTGGCTTACTGATACTCTCTTTGGTTCAGCACCTTTTGAACTACTTTTCCTCGGCTTATTATCCAGTTTTTGGATTTTGAGAACCTTGTCTCTTCTCTTTTAGCTGATTTCTTAATTTAAAATCTTCCTCCTGCTGCTCCTTGGTTCTATCTGAGTCAACATAAATACCTTTCCATTCTGGTATATTATCAAGTATTTTTGTTTTATTCAAAATTTTGTATTTCTGGTCCCTATCCTTCACTTTTACAAACATCATCTTCGGCTTATTTCTATAATTTTCCTTCTTCGGCAACCTTTTTGCCTTAACTACATCAATATCTCCGACTTGTAAAATATCCCAAAGTTTATTCAATATATCCCTGTCATCATTCACATTCTGCAAATTCTTTTTATTAATTTCCCCGATGTCCATCTCACTAATTTGTTTCATATTCTTTATTATCAAGCAATTCTCTTTTTCTTGTCTTCTTCTATTTTCAAAAAACTCTTCTCTAGCTATTTTCTTTATATTTCCTCTGAATTCTTCATTTTTTACCTGAATCACATCTTCAACCTTATTATCAATTTCATCTACCTTTTTTTCTATTTCATCATTTTTTGTTTTAAGTTCAGTTACCAACTTTAAGACGTCTACAGCCTTTGAGTCACAGTTTGAGCAAAACCAGTGAGTTTTGCCTTTCACAATTGTTTTCAAAGCATTGTACACATCATACTCAATTTTCTCACAAAGTGTATGGAACCAAAGTCCACAATATTCACAAAGTAAAGCAGGTTCTGACTGTTTCACATTAATTTTACATTTTCCACATAAATCTGAATTTTTTGTTCTTTTATTCACCATTTTGCAATATCAAACCTATTGTATAAGTTTTTCAAATTAGCCACTCTTATACCTTCTATTTCCTCTGGGTAATATATGTAATATAAGTGGCAAATGACTTTCAACCTTGATAAAGAAGAGGCAAGGTTAATGAAAGAGATGCTTCAAGATAGGATGAATTATTTAAATTTTGTATATGTTACTCCCACTTTCAAAGAATTTGAAAGGCTTGATGTTATATTCCAGCAAACCTAAGCTGATCCTTACGATCTTGCCAAAGAACCTCTCACACAACTCCTTTCGAACGAGGACATATTTAATACCCTCAGTCTATCTATATATTCAAGGTGCCTCAGGGAAGGAATAATCTTTGTCGCCCTCCTTTGCACTGACTCAAGAAGGTTAATATCGTGTCTAAAATGTGGGGACCATGCCTGTATACAGTACTCTAGATGTGGCCTAACATAAGAGTTATAGAGTTTAAGAATAACCCCCTTACTTTTGTAACTGACATTTCTCTTAATGAAAGCCAGCACTCTATTTGCCCTATTTCTTGCTTCAATACACTGCTTAGAAAACCTTAATGACTTATCTATTACTACTCCTAGATCTTTCTCATCCTCTACTGAGCTCAGCCAATGCCCATCCATTTCATAGTTAAATTCTCTATTATCTTTTCCCATGTTAATAACTTTGCACTTATCAAGGTTGAAAGTCATTTGCCACTTATGTGCCCAGGATAACAATTTATTTAAATCCCCCTGCACTTTAAAATTATCATCAATATCTTTAACTACAGCTGCTAATTTGGTATCATCCACAAAAATTGACACTTTATTATTAACTGCCTCCCCAAGATCATTTGTTATGTGACTATATCTATATTATCAACTTGTGGCAGTGTGTGGTGGATTATCTTTGCCTTGTAATTGTATTTCAATTCTTGATTAAACCAAAATTTCTTAGGTCTGACCTCAAACTGTTTGACTGATGCTGCTGCAATCACCCACTCAGTCAACTGATTCCAGTTATTTATTACCCTACACGGGAAAGCATACTTCCTTATATCTACCCATGACCTTGTCTTAAAAAGCTTCAGTGAATTTACCCTGCTGATGTTTTCTTCTTGAAGTTTCAATATGCCTTGACTACATTCCCATCATATTTTCCAGTGAGTATCTTGTAGGTCTCTATTAAGTCTCCCCGTGCTCTTCTGTATGCCAGTGTTGGTAGGTTCAGCTTCCTTAGTCTCTCTTCATAATTAAGTCCTTTAAGTTCTGGCATCATCGTTGTAGCCCTTCGTTGCATGTTCTCCACCATCTCAATGTCTTGAATCAGGTGAGGACTCCATACCTGATTAGCATACTCTATATGTGGTCTTACCAACACTCCAAACAAAGCTTTAAATATCGCTGCATCCAATGTAACAAAGGTCCATCTGATTATTCCCACTAATTTGTTGGCTTTATTTACTTTCGCTGCCAGGTGATCTACACAACTCAATTTATCATTGATTATTACTCCCACATCCTTCTCAGAAGTAATCTTTTTCAGCTGCTTCTCCATTTGGTAACCTTGATCTTTAATAGTTGTTCTTCCTATTCTCATATAACTACACTTATCTGGATGAAAACTCAACAACCATTTTTCACTCCATGAGTATACCTCCTGCACATCCTGCTGCAGCTTTTGACAATCCTCTTGATCTTTTATGCATCTAAATATCTTTGTGTCATCTGCATATAGGTATACTTCGCTGTCATTTACTATACTATCGGGGAGGTCATCGATAAACAAAACAAACAACAATGGTCCGAGAACAGTCCTCTGCGGCACTCCACTCGTCACTGGCTTCCATCTTGACATTTTTCCCTTCACCACCACTCTTTGTTGTCTTTGTGTTAGAAGTGCTGCAATCCACTCTTGGTACTCCTTTCCAATTCCATAACTACTAATTTTACTGAATAGTCTTCTATGTGCAACTCTATCGAAAGCCTTCATAAAATCACAATATATTACGTCCACTGCATGTCCATCATCAATAATTTCAGTCCATCTGTCCAGAACCTTTATGAGCTGTAGCACCGTTGATCGTCCTGAGATAAAGGCATATTGCTTGTCACTAAATAAACTATTGGTTCTCATGTGTGCCATTATCTCCTCCCTTATCATTGTCTCAAATATCTTACGGATTATACTTGTTAAACCAACTGGCCTATAATTCTCTGGATCACACTTGGAACCCTTTTTAAATATAGGAGTAATATGAGCAATTAGCCAATCTTGAGGGAGTTCCTTATGTTTAAAGGAGTACTGATAAAGTATTTCTTAAGGCACTAATAATTGTTCCATAGCTTCTTTTATAATCCTAGAGTGGATTCCGTCAGGTCCTGGGGATTTATGCCTCTTTATATTTTTAATGATCTTCTTAATTTTTTCCTGATTAATTTCCAGGTGATTCAGTGTTGGTACATTTTTCATCACAGTATGGTATCTCATCTTCTGGCTCCATGACAAACACCTTTGAAAATTGCTTTGCTAAAACTTCAACTTTTTCCAGATCACTTTCAGTTTCCATCTTCAGCAGTGCCCTTGTATAAGTCAGGAATCCGTGGTTTTCTTTTTGTCTTAGTCTGCACATATTTCCAAAATATTTTAGAATTATCCTTCACATTTTTTGCAATATCTCTTTATTTTAGCTTTACAGCATTTCGAGTTTCTTTTCTAATTTGATTATTCAGTTTTCTGTACTCCTTCTCAGTCTCTAAATACTCTTCTTAGTAGATACATTCAGATTACTCTTCAAGGATTTCATTCTCATCCACAACCTCTGTTTCTTCTTTATCTTAGACCATAATTACTTATTAATTGGTATATTGCTATTTGTCCTTTTCTTGGATTGATTTAAATTCCCCATCTTTCTTGTGGGTACACTCTTATCTATTGCAACATACAATTTTGACTTGAATTTACTCCACATTTCCTCAATATTGGTAGCCTCGGATAGGTATTTCACCCAGTCAATATTAATATTAAGTTCCCTTCTCAGCAACTCATAATCTGCTTTTTCATACAAATACATAGTTTTTCTATCATGAGCCACGATCTCCTCCATATTACATGTAACTTGTATCACAGCATGATCACTTCTCCCCAGTGGATTTCCAATCATGACCTCTTCAACTATTGATTCTTCATTTGTGAAAAATAAATCTAGTGTATTACCCACATTTTCACCCCTTATTCTGGTAATTTCCTCCACAGGCTGGGTCAAAAAGCAATCACGCACCTTTTCCACAAATTTTGTTCAAAAATCATTCATTCCAGTGTTAGTAGTGCAATTTTTCCAATTTATTTGTGGCAAATTAAAGTCTCCCATCAAAATCTTAAATGTAGATTTCATCTGTTACCTCTTGCAATAAATCCAGCAACAGTTGGTCATTTTCCTCCTGGCTATTTGGACTCCGATATACTAGAGTTAGGTTAAGTTTCTCTCCTTGAAACATAATTTCCAGACAGCAATACTCACAGAAACATGAAACCAAATCCCCCTTGATATACTTAATGCCACTTTTCACGTATATTAAGAGACCTCTACCTTCATTACCCAAAACATTACTTTCTTCTATCTCAAACTCATTGATGTTGTATTCTTCAAGTTCTCTTTGATATCTAAAGTGCTTAGGTTTAACTTTAGAGAGGGCAATAATGCTTGGCTTATCACTTAATGTATCAAGTAATGACCTTAATTCTTAAAACTTATCAAAAGTATATACATCCACATTTGTAAATAAAATGCTAAACTTTCTATTTACATTATTTACATTCTCAGCACATGATGTACTTGAGTCAATTTCTACTGTGGCTGTGGTCTTTGATCCTCCACCTTGCTGACCCTTCGGTTCCAGGTTGGACCTCTGACTACATGCTTCCCCTCTCCCATATCTGTTAAGTTTTTTGCCTTCTTTAACAGTTCTTTGTCCATTTCTCTCTCTCTCTTGGTTAAATCATAGGCCACTAAAATTTTTCAAGTTTTCATCCTTGCCCAATTCTTTTATTTTTCTGAATATATCATTTCTCACTTCTGAGTCAGTGAGTGCAGCCAGTATTGGGCGATCTCAGACTTCTACCTTTTTCCCAAGCCTTATCACTCTCATCATATTATCCTCATGAACCTCACATGTATTCAGAATTTTCTTAACAATCTGTCTGCATAATTAATTCTTTCCTGGAACATGTTTGAATTGCTTTCAGGGACATTGTACACCACAATGTTGTTTTCTCTCTTCTTCTTATCATTTAGTTCTTTCAAAACTGTAGTCATATCCATTACCTCCTGTTTTTTCTGAGATGCCCGGTGTCCTCCAATTGCCCCATGTAATACATTTACTTCATCAGTACTTGATTCCTTTATTTCAAGTATATTGATTTCAGCTCTCTCCATCCGTGAACTCAATTCTTGTACAGTCTCCCTGTCCTCATTCATATGTTCATTAGTATCCACTGCTCTAGCCTCCAGTACTGCTACCTTAGCAGTAATGTTGTTAAAATCTTCTTTATCCATTTTGACTGTCTCTCGTATCTCCTTAACCTCTTCCTGCAGTACATCTTGTTTCTCAATTAAGTCTGCTTGTATCTTCTCTAGTTTCTCTATATGAGATTTTAATTTTGCACATCCTTTCTTACAGGAGACGCAGTGCCAAGTAAACTGGGATCCTGCCTCTTCTTCCACCATAAACTTATAAACATCCTCAGGTATCCTCTCACATTTGGCATGATACCAAGTCACACAGATATCACATAAGAGTGCTATATCATTATCTCTTACCAGTCCACTGCATCTCCCACAGCAATCACCTGCATTTTCTGTTTCCCTTGAAGACGCTTCTCTTCTTGTTCTACTTGCTTTTCATCTTCCTCCACCAGAATCCATCTGTTTACTCGCCATATTTTGCTTGATCACCAATATAAATGCAAATTTTAAGTATATCTTGTGTTCAAATATATCTCAAGCAAGCTTGTGGTGTCTAAAGATGATACTGTATAGCAGCAAACAACCTCAAAGGCATGAATTCAAGAGAGCACAAGCAGCACATCCACCACACGCCACCCTCTTCTTAACTTGTAGGCATTGGGGGGGGGGGGGGAATGCCTTAGAGCCGTGCTGGAATTTGAGGTGGACACATTTGTTTGCTGCAAACTTTAGACCCCAGGATGAGGCTGTGATGGATAAGATGTCAATATTGTGTTGTAATTCAGCGGACTAGTTGGTAGGTTGACAGTGGGTGTTGGAAATATAGTTTGAGGTCATCTGCAAATAGCATGTATTTACAAGTTAGATTGGCGCATAAGTTGTTGACAAAGAGTATGAATAGTAAGGGGCCTAGGACAGAGCCCTGTGGCACCCCACTAGTGACTGGTAGCGCATTGCTCTGGATTCCATGTATTACCACGCTCATAAACCTATTGGAAAGAAAACACTTGATCCATTGAAATAGGTTGCCTGTGATGCCAATACAGTTAAGTTTGTTTAGTAGTGTCTGTTGATGAATCCAGTCGAAGGCCTTCACAAAGTCAAACAGTATCAAATCAACTGTATGTCCTTGGTCGTACCATAGAGTTATTTGGTTGTAGGTTAGGAGCAGTTGGTCTGATGCTGATCTGCAGGTTCTGAACCCAAACTGGGCATCACCGAAAAGGAGATGGTCATCGATAAAGGAATACAGGGTCTTTGTTCTAAGGCGCTCCAAGGATTTACATAGAATTGGCATGAGGCTAATTGGGCGGTAGTTTAGAGGATCGGGATGAGATCCTTTTTTGAAGATTGGGGTAATATGGGAGTGCTTCCAGGCACTGGGAACAGTGCCTGTTCTTAAAGAATTTTCAAATATCAAGAAAAACGGGTATGCAAGTGAATGAGAGCAATGTTTGAAGAACATAGGGTGCAAATTGTCTGGTCCCATGGCACTGTCAGTATTGAGCATGCTTAGTTGGGATTGAACATCCGAGATGCTGATATTGATGCTGGAGATTATGTGTTTACTGTGTTCGTGGGGCCTTGGGTTGACTGGATCTTCATTGGTAAAGACTGGCAAAGGCTTCTACAAATTTATTGGACATTTCATGGGCATCATCACAGGGTATACCATTTATT
Source organism: Ceratothoa steindachneri (assembly GCA_963969495.1). Taxonomy (NCBI): domain Eukaryota; kingdom Metazoa; phylum Arthropoda; class Malacostraca; order Isopoda; family Cymothoidae; genus Ceratothoa; species Ceratothoa steindachneri. The sequence goes on along the minus strand of OZ018324.1, from coordinate 210,410,728 downwards.
ATGAGGGGGCCAACGGATGGGCGTGGAATCTTTTTGGTCTTAATGTAAGAATGGAATAATTTGGGTTTGGTTTTGTGTAGGTTTATTAACTGGTTTTCATAAGTTGATTGCTGTTGGATGATGGCTCACCTAAGTGCTGCATTTGTTGTGTGAAAAGCGGAAAGTTTTTGTTGTGTGATATAGCATCTGCGCCCATTTACCCTTCTACTTGCCAGCTACTTGGCCCATGCCCTTGATTTGTTTCTTTGAAAAGCCTGTGCAACCTGTTTATACCAAGGGGGTTTTCCGGTGGATGATGAGGGTTTCTCAGGAATGTGGCACTGAACCAGGTTTGACAGTATGGTCGTCAGGTGGTCAGTCTTTTAGTCAACATTGAGGTGTGAGAATTCATAGTCCTAATCATAGGTGTTAAGTACCCTATTTAGAGTTTGGTAGTTCACTCGAGCGTAGTTTAGGCGTTTGTGGGGATTGCGGCTTGGGATTAGATCATTTTGGAAGATATAAGTAAAATGGACCAGAATGTGGCCACAGTGAGGTAAGGGGGGATGAAATTTTAAGGTCAATGAGTCTGTCTTGTTCAGAGGTCAGAACAAGATCTAGTATGTTGCCAGATGTTATGAAGGTGGGTTCCTGCACATGTTGTTGGAGCCCAAGAGTGGTAAATAGGTCAAAGAAGAGCGAGTCAGTATGGGACAATTGTTGATTAATTATGGGTCCATTCCAAGTAATGGATGGTAGGTTAAAATCTCCCATTATTAACACCTCCCTTTCCAGGCTAAATCTCTGTATAAAATCAGAAAGGGCATTGTTCTTCTCAGGAGGGTTTGAGGGATGCCTATATACTGTTAGTACATGGATTGTATGAGGGCAGGTGTATCGCTACTGTGTTGTTTTTGACCTACATACACACACTGTGCTTAGGTTTCCCTGTAGGGGAGTTGTTTCTAAATATGGAGTAGCCCTGTAGATTTATCACAGAGTCTGGTATAGTTGGCTGGAGCCATGTTTCTGTAATGGCAAATAGATCAATACTATTATTGATGCGATAATCGGTGATGTAGTATAGCTTGTTTACATTTTTTAATGCGAATGAGAGTATAGTATATGTAATATTTACATTGAGGTTTGGTATAGACTGGGGACTTAGTCCCCCGAGGTATGCACTGGGGTGACCGGTGTGTCTAGCAATAGCACCTGTTGGATGCTGGGTGCTATTGCTGCTGCATGGTTCTCCAGCCACAGGGCATGGTTATTCTGCTGTCTGGGGGCTTGTGGAGCGTTAATGTTAGGATTTGCCCTGGTTTGTGTATACCGTTGTTTGAGGTTTTCCCTTTGTCAAAAAGTTAGGTCCCTGTTGATATAAACATTGGGGAAAGGTGATTGTCTGAGGTTTTTTGCTTGCAGTATCAGGTCTGTTCTTAGGGATTCATTTAGTATTTTGACCCTAACTAGGTCTGGTTTAATGGGGACAATTTCATGGAGTGGAAGCTGTTTACCAGGCAAGAGATGGGAGCCCCCCCGATCAAATTTTGACTGTAATGTGTTGACTTCTGAGCCTAAGCCCCTAATAATGATGGAGTCGGTCCTTTTCTCACGTTCCCTGGCCTCTAAGACTTCTTCGCCAATAGCTTTTTGGAGTTCGGCATGGTTAAGAGAGGGAGTGTGAGTCTGTTTGATTGTCGCTAATTCATGTTTAAGTGTTGTGACTTCGGTTTGTAGTGTTTGCACTGTGTTGATTAAAGGCTATATGAGTTTTAAATCTTTGTGTATGGTCTGGATTGAGGTGGCAAGTGTTTTTACTGTGTCAAAAAGTTTAGTGTAATTAGAGGCTGTTGGAGTGGTACAGGGTTAGGAGGGAGGGTTAAGGGGAGTGGAGGCCTGAGGTCTACAATTGTCACAAGTGAAATAAATAGCATTAGAGGTGGACAGAGCATTGAAAATTTTGTGTGAGGTTACTGTAATTGGGAGCAGCATGGTACCATAAATTGCACCTTTCGAGACTGCGTCATCATCATCAACTATGTCTATCCCACACATACCACAGAGGTATGAGGCATCAGGCTGTGACTGCGCATTTTGCTTATTGGTCTTTGGGCGAACCATGGTACTTACCTTGTTAGGCTTACCTGCCAGGTGTTTGTTGTATGAAGATTGTATTGGGCCGAGGCAAATCTTACAGGACCCGGTGTTTGTTCTTTGTCTGAGGTTTGTTGTTTCGATGTCACAACCAAAGTTTATACAATGACATAGAACGTAGAACAAGATATCCAATATGACCGCGTTTGGTTAATTCAGAGAAATTTGCAATATGAAGATATATGAAACTCAGTTTCTGAAAATGATTTACCGACAAAAGTTAATTTCAAAACGAGATCTGATTGAGTCACAACACCACGTTTGTTATTGATTTTTCTTTTAGAGGATGGAACCTTGTTAGTATCTTTAATATTTGGGCTTAAGTGTGTTCTTAGCTAAATTTAGCTAACGTTAATATTTATATATAGGTAGTTATAGGCAGGTTATGTTGCTTGCAAATGTATAAGTATGATGATAGGAGGGTTTAAAAACTTTTTAGACAATGTCTAAGTTCATTCCCTAACTTATCATGAACGTAACAGATGAATTATTAAGTTATGTTAGAAATAGAAGTACTAAAGATATACACTACAGAAAATAAATAAGAAAGAAATTTTAATGAATCGCATGCAGAATAACACGCAAGTAAAACATGATGATGATGCTTTTTGTTTTTGATACATTCCTGTGTATGGTTTGAATTGTAGATACATGATCTGACACAATCCTATGAATTGTTTAAATTATGTATTGTAGATGCATGATCTGATACAATCCTATGGATGCATTTTGTGGGTGGGTTTTGACAGATGCAGATGACCTTTGATAGGCCCTTGTGGCTTTTGTCATGCCTGCATGTACTCCTGACCTTTGATGCATCTCCTCCAAGAGGGTGTCATGTAGCATAAATGTGGGCAATTATATGTCTTCTCACCCACAGCATCCAGTTTGCCCCAATGCCTGCTGGAGGATCTGCACCTCTGTATCTTCTGAACATTAATACTTTCTTTACAGATCACCATACACAAACTGAATGGGTTTGTATACACAGATTTGTGGACTATCTGACTTTTTAGAAGAGGTTGGCCTCCTCTATTTTATTTGACTGTTGTAGCCACATGTTCCTGTGCCTCCCCCTGATGCTGAAGCATGTTTTCTCTTGCTTGTTTCTTCGCTTTTGTTTTTATTTGTTATTTCGTACAAACTTTCCCTGTGCTGTGCACTCCTTTGGTATTAAGCTTTAAATTCTAGGGAAAAATGAAAATTTCCTTCACTTTGGGGTTTGGGAGAATAAAAGCGTAGATTTTTAGACATAATTTTTGTCAGCATTAAAGTAAAAAGCTAATTATAGCCTTATTTGAGTGCTAAGGTCCTATTGATTTCAGAAATATGTTTGAAATTAGAAAGTTGGGATGGAGCATGAGATTTTAGGGAGCTACAACTTGAAAACTTGGGGCTGAAGATATTTTTATATTTTCCATGTTAGAACCTTAAACTTTCCACATATTGCCAATTTTTATCATCCCAGTTTCAGTGGTATCAGATTGAAAATTTTAGGGCTGCTCTCTCTTAGACATACTGATATTCAAATGAAATTTATAGTTATTTTTTTCTATTTTAATTACAACAATAGTACAGCACTTTCTCTTTTCAGTAATGTCTCAAATGCTGCTATTACTTGAGCAAAAATTTCAGAATACAAGATAATCTCAGAAGTTGACTTGCATTTCAGTCAATTCTGACTAATTCCATCTTAGCCACCTCAATGAATTATAACTCTCATTTAAATAGCTCAGGAGGAACTTTCAGATCTGGGTTACCTCTGTAAGTGTGCTAGATTTGGCAAGTTATAAGTTTATCCAAGTTTAGATATGCCAGGTTTATCCAAGTATAGATTTGGCAGGTTATAAATTTATCCAAGTATATTCAATTAAAATTTAATTACTTAAGAATAATTTGCCATGTTCATAAAGTGAAGTATCAATTAAAAAAAAATGTATCTGAAATTTATATCTTATGTACACATTTTGTTTTTCAGTAACAGTAGTCAACCAGCAAATGTTTCCTATAGCTCTCTGCCTGAATCAGGAAACAGATTGGCAAATTCTCCTCCTGTTCCTCCACCCAGAACACAACGGCCTCTCTATTCATATTCTAGTCCATATAGTAATAGTTACAATGGCTATGGGGGATATGGGCCATATTTTAACCGGCCTATGTTCAACAGTTACTCACCTTATTATCAACCGAGTTATTCATCACCATATGCTGCTCCTGTACCTAATGATGCCAGGTAGAGTATTTATCATTGTTATATTTCATTTCTTTTACAAAAAACATAATGAAAGACAAAAACTTTAAGCTGCTTTGTTATGAAAAGGATAATGGCTAAGAGCATCATTAAAGAAAAATTAATGTAATGTGGTTTTCTTTTGGGAGCAATCAGAGTTGTGGGAAATATGGTGGAAGAAGGGTGGTGGTATGAGTAGAATACCGAGTTGGAAGAAGGGTGGTGGTATGAGTAGAATACCGAGTTGGAAGAAGGGTGGTGGTATGAGTAGAATACCGAGTTGGAAGAGGGGTTTTGTTTAGTGGGGTCTTTATAATATATTATTGATATTCAAACAGGTACAGCTAAAGGTACTAAAGGAAGTAAAGCGTAAAGTCATCATTTTATTATCAAAAAGAATACCAATTATAGTTAGAGCCAAGAGTAGATAGATCCTACAGCTTGTGCTCTAGGCCCCACTTCCCACAGGGGGGCTATTCTGTGTAGCCTGCTACACATGGTAGCTATAGCAACTGCATATCCTTCCAGCCTGAGTGAAAATTAGGGGAGCCCTGTCAATGGGTTGACTTAAACCCTTTAATGGGGCCTGGGAAAAGTTTTGGTGCGCTTCTCCCTCGCTCCCTGTCAGTGCTACTTTATCTTAATTTATTTTTTTAGGGCTCTCCCCTCAACCTTTTTTCTACCTGCACTTTGTACCAGGAAGAACTGTTCCCACCTTGAGTTTAGTTCACATATGGTGCCTGGGTGGACTGCACACCATCCCAGGATCACCTAGCCCTGGGGTATGATAATAATACACCATCGCCCACTCAACTCACCAATGGACCTGCCTATCTACTTTCCACAGAGGTTATGCCTGCTGGCACACTTCCATCCTCTTATGGCTCCCTAGTTGAATGGCACTGCATACTGTGAGGTCCTTACCTGCTGCGAGAGCTGAAAGCTGAGTCAAGTATTAAGCACAGAGAGTCCTTGGATATCAATTCTGTTCACCTTCTTCTAGTACACATATGAGGGGGCTATGTCAGCAACATCCTTTATGGTCAAAGCTCAAGGATAAATTTACCTGAATGGTAGACCAGGTTGTTAAGGCCTTTCTTAGCTCAAACCTGTAAGCCTTGTATGTATGTGTGTATGAATGATCAAATTTCTGATCCTATGGAGACTTTTCTCTTTACCTCCCAAGGCATTGGGAGGTCATAGTATCTACTTTTCATATGTCTATTTATTTTTAACTATGGATACAACAGAAGTAAAAAGTGGGTGACTGCAGACACATGGAGATCTATCTGCCTACAAGCATGGCCTCATCCTCCTGAGCTGCTGGGAAGGATGAGGTAAAACAAGGCACGACTTTGACCGGTGGAGGTGATCCTCTCTCACCATCCCCCCTGGCAAAGGGGCTTACCTTTTGCCATTTTTAGAGCCACCCTTGAGCAGCTCCACTTCTGAAAAGGAGGAGCCCCTTCCCTGTGCTTTCTCTGGCTCCTCCAAACTTCTTCCAGTGGAGAAGGTGCTTCTCCCTCTCCTTTCTCTAATGGTTCAGGGACTTCTCCCTTAGCCCTTTGTTTGGAGCCACCCTTGGGTGACTCCATCTTAGTACCAGTGGTAGTTCCTACTTTCCTACCATAGGCCACCACCAAGAGAGCAGGTAGGTGGCCAAGCATCGACCACTTCCAAAGAAGATGGGATATGTTTGAGGGGAACTTAAAGTTACGTTCTGTTGTGCCACGACTCTTCCCATAGACCTATCCCCTAATGATTCAGGTTGCTTTCTGTCGTCTCTGAATTGGACACACTTGCGAGATGCACCGCCTTTTGATGGAGTGCTCGCTTGCGCCTTATTCTGATGATTGCATTTTCCCCCAGACTGTTCGCCACATTCTTGTTGAATGTTCCAGTCTAGGTGATCTTCGCACATGTTACCAGTACTGGGATGAGTGGGGTCACTACCGCTTGTCTCTTGTACTCAGGAGGGGTTTGTGTACACTGACTTGTGGACTATACAACTTTTTGAGGAGGCTGGCCTCCTCCACCTTATTTCACTGTTTGTTGTGAGTTGCATGTTCCTGTGCAGGGGGGGGGGGAGGATGCAGTTCTACCCCTTCAGCCCTAGAGCATGCTTCCTTCCTGCCTTTTTGCTTTTGTGTGGGTTATTTTTTTTATAATATAGCTTAGTAATTGGCTGGGTCGAGGATGGCGACTTATGCCCAAGTAAGCAGTCGGCAGATGGGCTCCTAAACTAAAAAAACAAACAAACAAGTGTATTGGGTCATCCCCCTTACACCATTGGTTCAGAAGTTGGTGGGGCTAAATTGATCCAAATGGTCCAAAATATCTTGGTGTGTGAGCCAAGAATGGGCTTCAGGAGACTTGCAAAAATAGCCAAGGTATTAGAGCAAGGTCAGCCAAACTGACCCAGAAAAACTGCTGCCAAAGGCTCGGTGGCGATGCCAAAATAATAAGGCGACTGCCACAAATAAATGGGCCTGGTGGCAAAATTATTGAGCCCTATTTTAGCAGCCAAAAGGTGCGCTGATTTTTATGCAAGAATTTATTGCTTTATAAAGATTTATTTCTAGAAAATTATTATCTGTAATGAGAGAAAAAAAATTTAAACACATAACCATCTACACTACTAATTTAAATTTATAACCTATTCTATGTCAACCCCCCCATTCCTAGCAACACTCACATTCTTCTACCATAAACAAAGAAAAGTAGGGTAAAAGGACAAACTAAGGCAAAGTGGTGAAAAATCCATAGTGGACAAAATGGGGAAAATGGCTCCCAAATATACTCTTCATTCACCCATCAGCCATCCCCACTTGGCCTCTGGGGATGGATTAGTTTGCTGCCATTTTGGTAATTGAACAGGCCACGATCGGCATGTCTTGCCTGAGGCATCCTTGGGCAGGGAAGAGTCATTTATGAGAGGGAACTCATTGACTACTCCATAGAACTCATCACCTTAGAGCTGGCCGAGCATGGGATGGTCAAGGTTGAACATGTGATGACAAAACAGGGAAGTGACTTGTGACCAACCCCTACACTTCATCACTTTTAACCGTGACAGTGTGGGCAGGTTGGTATTGCTACCGCTTAAAGGCCTTTCTGCCAATGCTGCAGATGTGCTATGACTGCCAACACTTTGACCATATGAATCTTTCCACTAAACCTGTAAAGTTGGGCTTACTTGAAGTTTGTGTAAGTTGCTCCTAGACCATACACGATAAGTTCCTATCTTGTATGGCCAAGTGTTTCACTTGTAGAGAGCTGCACTCCACTTCTTCGAAGCAATGTGGTGCATATCTTCTGGAGAGGAAAACCCTGGCTGTTCAGGCTGTGGATCGTCTCTAATTCTGCCAGGCTAAAGACTTAATTCTGGTGCTCTCAGCAGTCTTTTTTGGCCCCCTGGGCACTCCCCAGATTGAACAGGTAACAGAAAGGATTCACACCCAGCCTTCGCTAAATCCAGAGTTACCCCTCCTCCCCCAGCTTGACCATTTCCTGTAAGGCAAAACAGCCACACACCTCCACTGAGTTATGCTCAGAGGAGACAACACCCCTGAAGGTTGTCATCAGGCTGTCTTCCAGGTTTCCTAAAACTGCCCTTGGAAGGAGCTTTGGCTCCTACATCCCCACCCAAAGCTGCACTGGATGGCTTGGACACAGTCGATCCTCCAAAGGAGGGATCCCTACCTCTGAATTTTCCCCGCCTGCCAGCCAAATGTTTCAGGGCAAAAGGAGGAAAAGATACATAGTGAGCCCAACCTTCCCCACTAAGTCCTTGAAGGTTATAGCGCTATGTTCAGTCCACAGAGCCTGGAAGTCTGCCTCTGAAAAGTATACACCCAATCTTGTGACAGTTTTCCTATTAAAGATGGCCCCCACATCTAAAAGCTAGACCTGAAGGCCATATTCCTTTGATGTAATTGCCACAGACTGGGCCAACTGGGATTTGCTGTGGAGGCTCATCCCCTCCCATTTTTCCTTAGTGCCCCCTACCCACCTTCCCAGGGTATAAGGGTTTTTGTGACCTCACCACCATGGGATGGGGCTTGGGCAGGAGTATGCCCAATTTACACAAGGCATTGTGTCTCCATTCCTCTATTTGCTACAGATAGCTCCTTTCAGGTGGCAGTGCAGCTAGACCTGGATAGGAGGTATACTGTTATTTCTGCTTACATTCCACCATCAGCTGACTTTGATGAGGGGACTTCTGCTGCGTTATGACACAGTCGCAGGCACTCTTTCTACTGCTTGGGGATTTGAACATAACCCCCCTCCCTCTGGAGACACTACTCAATCAATCGCTGGGGGATAGGTCCTTGCCAACCTTATCCATGAGCTGGAGATAGGTGTCCTAAATGTTGATGCATAAACTCATCACTGTCCGAGAACTGCTTCATTTTCCTGCCTTTATCTATCCCTTGCTCACCGGATGCACAGCCTGATTTTGGGTGGGAGGTGGATGACGACCTCCATGGTAATGATCACCCTTCCATTCAACTTTAATTTTTGGGGCTGCTGCTGCCTGAAAAACCACCCAGGTGGTGGTTGGAATGAGTGTGGTGTTCCGTATTTCAGGAAATGACTTCTTTCTATATCCCAGTATAAAAGTTTAGGTCAGTGGATGAGGCTAATGAGTTTTTCTCCATTAACCTAATTATTGTGGGCCTAACTACTATTCTCTGAACATCTGGTTGTTTTACACTCTTGTGCTTTCTTGGTAGTCAGCCAAGTCTGAGACAACCCTCAGACTTCACTGTCGGTGAATTTCTTCAAGCTAGGGCTAGGCTTCAGTATATTTTGATGCACCCCCGCCACTCTTCCTGGCAGGCATACAAGTCAAAAAGATTGGGGGCAAGTTTTCACAGGACCCCCCTCCCATTCTCCATGAGAAGCACCAAGGGACTCGTAAACAATCCATCCATCCATCTCCATGAGAATGGGACTGCAATCTCGGATCCCACATACTTAGTGTAGTCCTTCACACCTGATTTCTCCGCATTGTGATGTATCTGAAGTCCACTGACTGAACTTTACCTCCAGAGGCAGAGAACCCTCCAATGACAGGTTTACATCAAATGAGTTGCATTCTGCTCGCACTTCATGCCCAGACACCTCCACTAGTCCAGACAATGTCCTGTATGTCATGCTCTGACACCTAGGTGAGCAAGACATGGCATTTCTGTTAGATTTGTTCAACAGGATCTGGGCAGAGAGTGTCCCAGACTTCTGTTGAATTGCTATCTCGCTCACTTTTCGCAAACTGGGGATATATCACTCTACACCGGCCAGTTTCCATGCAATCTCTCTAACCTCCTGCATGTACAAGTTGATGTAGAAATTAGTACATGTTAGATTAGACTTTTTCCTTGACAGTGGAGACTATTCATCTTCCGCACAGTGCGGCTTCTGCAACTTCCACTCCACATCAGATACTCTGTTTCAAATGGAAAATTTCTGCAAGGGGCTTCCCTTGTAGAGAGCACTATGCCACAGTGTTTTTTGATCTGGAGAAGGCCTATGATGCGTCATGTCAACACGGTATCATGGCATGAAGTGGGTGAGGGGACTCCTCCCAATACTTATTTCGGAATTTCTGTGAGATCATTGATTCTGTGTATGGGTTGGAGGAGCCCTCTCCACTCAAATGGAGCAGGAAGAGGGTGCCCCACAGGGAAGTTTATGCATTGTCACACTAATTGCCCTGAGCATTAAGAGTATCACCTCTGTGATGCCGGAAGATGTCATTGCTATGCTCTGAGTAGACCACCTTTCAATCTTTTGGTGCATCTGAGATACTAACTCTGGAATGTAGACTCCATCAGTCATTGAACCATATATCTCTCAATATGCAGAATCGTACAGGTTTCAATTTTCTTTGGCCAGGACTAAGGTGGTGCACTCATGCCACAATCCTCAGCTCCATCCCCACCCAGACTTTTTCCTAAATGGGGTTTACCTGAAATTGGTGGATTTGCACAGTTTCCTTGGTCCTGTTTTTGACCGATGCCTCACTTAGGAGGCTCATATTTGCAATTAGGGTCTCTTGTACCTGCGCCATAGACATTATTCATTCTGCGGCATTCATCACTTGGGTTGCTGATAGGGTTACTGCCTTACTTCTCTACTGATCCTCTGTTTGTTTGAGGCTTGACTACAGATGAGTTTTACGCTTCCACAACCAAGACCCCATAAGGGGCGCGGCGATTTGCCATCCTGGCCGCCATGCTGACGGGATCCAGCGCTCCGTCCGGCCCCAGCTTAGCCTCTCTTCCTTCCTTCAGATAGCCCGATTTCTCCCCTACCTCGTCGCTTTTCATACAACCTCTCCCACAACTTTCTCTGGTCAGCCTCTAATTTCACAGGGTAGAATGCTGACCTTCTTCTCAAGCCAACCACCCCGGATCGGGGCTGAGAGGGGAGGGGACATTGTTCCCTAACCCCTCAGCTCCGGTTCGGGATGTTTTTTTTTAACAACCTGCTTCATCCCCACCCATACCTTCCTCATATCCCTTTTCCTCTCCTCTTCAAAATCTATCTTTTTTACGCCGTGTTCAAGGTGGAGCCGCCATGCTGAAGGACTGCCAGGCCACCAGGCGGGAAGGATGGTCCCAAATGGCGGCGCCTGGCTCTGCTGGGCCTGTAAGCACCTCTTGCAGTGCGGGCTACTGCAAGAGGTGGTGAGCGATTGCGTCCCGTAAAACAAAGAGGGTCACCATGCCCAATGATGAAAAAAAAACACATCTCCCCTTAATTCCCCCTAAAACAACGGAGCCGCCCTCGTGCAGCTCCACAGAAAAGATGGAGGTTCCCCTCCCTGTGCTTGCGCAGGGGACCCTCCATACCTCTTTAACCGGAGAGGAGGCTTACTCCTCTCCTACGCCTATGGGTGTAGGGGACTCCTCCTCACCCCCTTCTCTGGAGGTGCTTTCGGGCACCTCCCTATCTCCAGCGGCAGTCCCTCCTTTGCTTTCTAAGGGGACTGCCAAGAAAGCCAGCAGGCAGCCCATTGCCGACCATCCCTCGTGAGGGCGGCTCGGTAGGGCAAACCCCCTTAGAGGGGAGAGGGAAGCCAGGCCCCTTCGGTCGCTTCCCTCAAAAGACCTGCTGGCAAAAATATTAAACCTTGCCGGGGTCAAGGCCTGTGCCTCCCCACTAAAGACTTATGATGCTGCCAAGGGGACCTGCGATGTCCTGGAAGGGGATGGCCAACTGGAGGCCCCTCCTGTGATAGACATGGTCCTTGAGGAAAACCAGCCTCAGACGGTAGGGCCTTCCATGGGGGGGAATCCGGGCTCGGTGCCAAGCACCGAACCCGAATCCGCCCCTATGCAAGGTCCTCATCAAACGGCTGTGGATTCTCAGGCAGTATAAGAAGGGGAGGGATCTCCTCCGGATGATGCCCCTGCGACCACCAGGACCTTCTCCATTTCGGAGAAGGACCTGGCTGAGGCCGGTCCATCTGGCCTGGGGGCTTCTACCGGCGGGAGTGAGAAGCGGGTTCATTCCCCGCCCTCCTCTCCAAAAAAGAAAAGGACGAAAAAGACCAAAAAGACGAAGAAGACTTGGGGCTCCTCTCCATCCGCGGAGGCTACGGGGACGGATGGGTCTGCTGCCACTTTGGCAAGCGACCAAGCCAAGATCGGCACATCCGGCCCCTCTGCCCCCCCAGGTACAGAGCTCCTGACGATGACAAAGACCAAAAGTGCACAGGGCGGAGCCTCGATGACATCGGGGCCTCTCATTCAGAGGTTACCTGGCGTTTTCGAGCTCGCTGGCTTCAAACGCTTCCTCGTTATTCGCTCCACTGATGGCACCATGTTGTCCAAGGGCAACATGATCCATCAGAGGAGAGGATTAGCTAGTGCAATTGGTAGAGAGCCGAAGGTAACCCGTTTCTCGGACGAGAGCCTTCTGGCGAATGCGGCAAATCCCGCCGAGGCGGCCAAGATAAGTGCTCTTCGGACACTTCATGGCACCCCGGTGAGTGTGACGCCGCACTCTACCATGAACTTTGTGAAAGAAGTAGTTTATGCAAGAGAACTCGTTGACTACTCCATTGAGGACATCACCCTAGAGCTGGCCGACCATGGGGCGGTCAAGGTCGAACGTGTGATGAGAAAACAGGGAGGGGCCTCGAGACCCACCCCTACACTCTTCGTCACGTTCGACTGTGACAAGCTCCCTGAGTCGGTGCGTGCCGGTTGGTACCGCTACCGCGTGAAGGCATTCGTGCCACTTCCGCGTCGGTGCTATTACTGTCACCGCTTCGGCCATACGAATTGCTGATGTAGACGTGCAAAGTCAGGGTCACCTGAAGTATGTGTAAATTGCTCCAAGGTTGCACACGATAAGTCCAAATCGTGTGTGGCCAAGTGTGTAAATTGCAGAGAGCTGCACCCTGCTTCTTCGAAGCAATGTGGTGCATATTTCCTTGAGAAAGAAATCCTGGCCGTTCAGGCCCAGGATCGACTCTCATTCCGTGAGGCAAAGGACTTGGTCCTGGCACGCCCGGCTCTGCCTGGGACGTCATATGCCTCAATAGTTAGAAAGGCACCCTCTGCTCCTGGCCCATTCAGGCCAACGAGCACGGTTGTTTCCGCGCCCATTCGGAGCCCTTCTGCGGGCTCTACCCAACCTGGGCGCTCCCCTGGTAAAGCTGGCAGAAAAAAGGGTTCATACCCTGCCCCGGCTAAAACCAGGGCTCCCCCCTCTTCCCCCAGCGTGACCGTTTCCCGTAAGGCGAAACGGCCACGCGCCTCCACTGAGTCGTTAGACTCAGAGGAGGCAACACCCCTGAAGATGGTGGCTAGGCCATCTTCCGGGGTTCCTAAAGCTGTTCCCCGAAAGGAGGACAGCAACAAAGGAGCTTCGGCCCCTTCGCCCACGCCCCAAGGTGGAGCGAGTGGCTCGGAGACGGTGGTTCCTCGAAAAGAGGGCCCCCCGCCTCCGAAGCCGCAACGCCCGCCTAAGGTTTCGAGGCGGAGGGACGAAAAGACTCGCATGGCGAGCCCAACCTCCCCCAATAAGTCCTCGAAGGTGACAGCGCCTTCAGTGCTTTGTCCGGCGAACAGCGCCCGGGGTTCTGCCCCCGGGAAGCGTACGGCCATTCCCGTGAGGGTCTTCTGTTCGAGGAGGGCCCCCGCGTCTTCTCCGAGCTAGGCCTGGAGGGCATATTCCTTCAATGGAATTGCCGTGGATTCCGGGCCAACTGGGAGGAGCTGCGGAGGCTCGTCTCGTCCCGTTCCCCGTTAGCTATTTTTTTGCAGGAGACCATGCTTGGCGCGTGCCCGCTGCCTGCCCTCCCGGGGTATAAGGGTCTTGCGACCCCACCACTGCGGGATGGCCGGTCTGGGGGATGCGCGGTTTACACCCGGCATGATGTCTCCGTTCTTCCTTTCTCTTTAGATACCTCCTTTCAGGCAGTGGCTGTGCAGCTGCACCTGGATAGGAGGTATACTATCATTTCTGCGTACATTCCACCGTCAGCTGACTTCGACGCGGGGGACTTCCGCCGCGTCGTGGCACGGTTGCCGAGGCCCTATCTCTTGCTTGGAGATCTGAACGGCAGGCATCCTCTCTGGGGAGAATACTCCATAATTCCCAGGGGACAAATCCTTGCCGATCTGATCGAAGAGCTTGATATGGGTGTCCTAAACGTGGATGAGTTTACGCATCACTGTCCGAGAACCGCTTCATTTTCTTGCCTTGACCTATCTTTGTGCTCTTCGGATGCACAGCCTGATTTTGATTGGGGGTGGTCGATGACCTCCATGGTAGTGATCACTTTCCCATTCAAATATCATTTTCAGGGCAACTGCCGCCTGAGAGACCACCTCGGTGGTGCTTGGCGCGGGCGCGGTGGCCTGCATTTCAGGAAATGACTGAATTCTCTATCTCAGTCGAGGAGTTTAGGTCGGTAGATGAGGCCGTTGAGTTCTTCTCCGGCAACCTCATCGCCGTGGGCCTGACTACTATTCCTAGGACGTCTGGCCGTTTTGCACGCCGACCACTCCCATGGTGGTCGGCCGAGTGTGAGACGGCCCTCAAACAGAAGCGTTATGCCTACATGCGCTATAAGCGCCGCCCGAACGATTTCACTGTCGCTGAATTTCGTCGGGCTAGGGCTAGGTTCCGGTATATTTCGAAGCACACCCGCCGCTCTTCCTGGCGGGCATACGTGTCTTCACTTAACGGGAAGACCCCTTTAGCTGAGGTGTGGAAGCGAGTCAAAAGGATTCGGGGCAAGTTCTCGCAGGACGCCCCTCCCGTTCTCCAGGAGAATGGGACCGCAATCTCGGACCCCGAGTCCGTGGCGGAATCCTTAGCGACCGCTTTTTCCGCATTCTCTAGCCGGGATGCTGCTCCGCCAGCATTCAATAGACGTCGTGATGTCGCGAAACGCCGCCGGCTGGACTTTACCTCCAGAGGCGGAGAACCCTTCAACGACAAGTTTACTGTGAGTGAGTTGCGTTCCGCTCTCGCTTCGTGCGCGGACACCGCCCATGGTCCGGACGATGTCCCGTACGCCATGCTTCGACATCTGGGTGTTCGAGGCATGGCCTTTCTGTTAGATTTGTTCAACAGGATCTGGGTGGAAGGTCTTCTCCCAGACTCCTGGCGAATCGCTACTGTGCTTGCCTTTCGCAAGCCGGGGAGAGATCACTCTACTCCGACCGGTTTCCGCCCAATCTCTCTAACCTCTTGCGTGTGCAAGTTGATGGAGAAATTGGTAAATGTTAGATTAGCCCATTTCCTGGACAGCGGAGGCCATCTGTCTTCTGCACAGTGCGGCTTCCGTAAGTTTCACTCCACGTCGGATGCTCTGCTCCGACTGGAAAATGCCGTCTGCGAGGCTTTCCTTCGTAGACAGCACTACGCCACGGTGTTTTTTGATCTGAAGAAGGCCTATGATACCGCATGGCGATACGGTATCATGGAGACTCTCCACACGATGGGGGCGAGGGGACGCCTCCCAATGTTTATATCTGAATTTTTGCGAGATCGTCGATTCCGCGTACGGGTGGGGGGAGCCCTCTCCGGCCCAAAGGAGCAGGAAGAGGGTGTCCCGCAGGGAAGTGTCCTCAGTGTCACACTCTTTGCCCTGAGCATCAACGGCATCACCTCGGTGCTGCCGGAAGATGTTCTCGCTACGCTCTACGTGGGCGACCTTTCGATCTCTTTTGGCGCGGCCCAGATGCCAACTCTGGAGTGTCGACTCGAACAGGCATTGAACCGCGTCTCTCGCTATGCCGACGCGCACAGGTTTCGGTTTTCTTTGGCCAAGACTAAGGTGGTGCACTTCTGCCGCCATCCACGGCTTCACCCCGACCCAGATTTGTTTCTTAATGGGGTGCGCCTGGATGTGGTTGAGTCGCACCGTTTCCTTGGTCTTGTATTCGACCGACGCCTCACCTGGGAGGCTCATATTCGCAGCCTTAGGGTCTCTTGTACCCGCGCCATGGACATTCTCCGTTCCGTGACGTTCAGCGCTTGGGGCGCTGATAGGGCTACTGCCTTACTTTTTTATCGATCCTTTGTTCGCTCGAAGCTCGACTACGGATGCGAGTTTTATGCATCTGCAGCCGAGCGTTTATTGCGGAAGGTGGATTCGATCCAGCACACCGGCCTTCACCTTGCGACCGGTGCCTTCCGCACTTTCCCCATTGAGAGCCTGTTGGTTGATGCTGTGGAGATGCCACTTGCTCTGCGCCGCGTGCAGTGCATCACTCGCCTGTACGTGCGAGCCCGGCGCCTCTCTCAGTCGCCAACAGCTCTCACTGCATCCGCAGCTGATCTCGATGGTGCCTATGCCGCCGAGAGACGCCAGTCATACCCTAAGCCCCTTGGGTTTAGGGCCAGGAAACTCCTTCGAGAGGTAGATATAGCTCTCGGGCCGGTGGCGCCCCTGGTTCTGCCCAGGACGCCACCCTGGAGGGTACCACATTTGGCTATTTGTCGCCACGCCTCTGCTCCCAAAGCTTGTACTGCGCCGGGAGTATTGCGTTCGACCTTTTTGGAGCACACATCGTGTCACGCTGGTACCGTGCCAGTGTATACGGATGGCTCCAAGTCCCAAGAGGGGGTCGGCTTCCACGCCGTATCCCCTCTTTTTTGAAGTCAGCGGGGCTCTACCAGGCGCTGCGTCTGTCTTCACGGCCGAGCTGGTGGCAATACACCACTCGGTACGGGAGATTACGCGACGTGCCTCGTTCGGAGACCGGATTGTGATCTATAGCGACTCACAAAGCGCCCTGAGTGCTCTCGGGGCATTGGAATCTCCGCATCCCCTGGTTCGCGAAATCCGTGACGCCACGGTTTTGGCGAGCCGGGCAGATGTCGAGATTATCTTCTGCTGGGTTCCTGGACATGTAGGAATTGCGGGGAATGAGCGCGCCGATGAAGGCGCCAAAGAGTCCGCGAGGACTCTGCGACCGGACCAGCGTTTCGCTCTTCCTCACACTGACTACATGGCAGGAATACGAGCAGCTCTTCGAACTGCTTGGCAAAGAAGATGGGAGACGGTCGAAGGGAACTTAAAGTTGCGTGCCATTGCGCCGCGACTGTTCCCATGGACCTATCCCCCAATGCCGGGCAGCTTCAGGTTGCTTTCTGTCGTCTCCGAATCGGACACACTCGTGTGACGCATCGCTATTTGATGGAGCGCTCGCCTGCGCCCTATTGCAACGACTGCGTCCTCCCCCAGACTGTTCGGCACATTCTTGTCGAATGTCCCAGTCTGGGTGATCTTCGCGCACGACACCTGTCCCAGTACTGGGATGGGCGGGGTCGCTACCGCCTGTCCCTTGTACTCGGGACGAGTGCGTGTACTTTGACTGGTGGACTTATTGACTTTTGGGGGGAGGCCGGCCTTCTCCCTTTCATTTAACCCGGTTTAATTGTTGTTGTTGTTTTTGTTATTGTTATTTCTTTTTATTGTTTCCTGTTCAATTTTTTAAAGTAGCCTAGAACTAGGCTGTTTGTTTACAGCAACTTATGCCTAAGTCGGCAGTCGCCAGATAGCCCTTAAAAAAAAAAAAAAAAAATTCACAACCAAGAGTATATTGTGGAAGGTGGACTCGACCAGCGACACTGGTTGCCAGGCTTGTATGCAAGAGCTTTGCATCTGCTTTAGTCACCAACAGCTCTCACTGTATCTGCACCTGATATTGAAAGTGCTGATGCTCCTGAGAGACACCAGTCATACCCTAAACCTTTTGGGTTTAGGGCTAAGAAACTCTTAGAGCTTGATGTAGTTCTCAGAAACCCTGGAGGGTACCACTTTTGTCTATTTCTTGTCCTAGCTTCCACTGTGCTGAGAGTATTACATTTTACCTTTATAACTTTATATAAGAGTTTAAACTCTTTTTGCTACCCCCTGCAAAAAATAGAAAAAAAGCCACGATATTTTAAAACTCAAAAATAGAAAAATTGTTTTAAAAAAAAGATGGGAAAGGATGGAAATCAAACGTGAATAGGTAAAAGAGAGGATACATGCTAAATAATAACAACTTTTTTCTCTATTGTCATATTTAAAAATAGTATCCAATTTCTTTATAACATATTTACTCTAGTGCTTTTAGTGACATTCCAATTCTGTCTTTATTTGTTGCAGAAATGAAATTCTGTGATATTGGAATATTAAATCTTTTGTTTAATAGGTGAAACTTATTTTTAGTTACATTTGGGTTATCTAGCTCAAATATTGAGTCATACTTTAAATTGGTAAACCTGTTTAGATTTAAAAGTTTTAAGTTGGCTGCACAGATGCTGATTTTTCAGTGAAAGGAAATTGAGAACCCTTTAAGGTCGATAAGACTATATTTTTTAGTTTAGGAATTAATTTTGTTTCTTTATGCTGGATATATTCCAGCATGTATAGTCACCAAAATTGTACTGCAATCTCCAAATGTGGTCTTACAAGCATTCAGAGATTATCCTGACCAATATACTTTACCCTATACTTGTCAACATTAATTTGCATCTGCCATCTTTTTGACCATTTTATTACTATATCCAAGTCTTTTTGCAAGTTATCAGTTATTATGATATTTTGCCATAGTACCAAGTTTTGTGTCATCAGCAAATGTTGAAATTGTACATAAATTAATTTCAAAGTTATTTCTATTTATTAAAAAACAGCAAGAGGCTGAGAACAGATCCCTGAGCAACACTGCTCTTGCTTGATGCCCACAATGAACTATTGTCTGTTACTGCTTATTCCATGTAATTTTAATAGAGAGAGGATTGGCTGGGTAAGATTTTTTTCTCAAAATTAAAATGCAATGGATAAAGAGACTGTCACACATGACTGAGTAAAAATGTTTATAGTGTGATTGTGATGAATGGGGTTTACATTTGGTATGAAGAATTTTTTATACTTATTGCATCTGGTGTAGTAAGAATATTGCAACTGTGCTGATAACCTCATGTGGTAGGTTAAGAAATATGATCACACGATGAAATGGGTAAAAATGCTGTACTAGGAACTCCACTCTGGCTTTGGATGTGGTTGTGAGATTTGCCATTCTCTATTTATATTTTATCTCCCTATTTATATATCTCTTTCTTTTCAGTTTCTACTATATATGCTTATGCCTTCTACACACACCACTTTCACCACCCTTTTTATGCACCCATTGGTTTTTGTAATTTCTTTTGTAACACATTAACTGCTATGTGACCCACATGTGGGTCGCAGAAGTTCCATTTTCACTGCATTACAGGTCCTCAAAATTTGTTCACAATTTTTTAAGGTCAATTTTAAGGGTAATAATTATTCATTATTGCTCTATTAATCTATTAATCACATTAATACAAAGCCAGATTTTAATTAATTATTTTTCATAAACCTTAATCATGCTTTAAATTGAAACAAGAAAGGCATGAAAATGGCTTTCCATTGCATTGATTGCAAAATGTAACTTTTCTTGCCTTTCTGCATGCCTCCATCCTACCTTGTTTGGATGCTATCATTCATAGCACCCTCAGCTCCGTTTCCTGGATTTGTTTTTTTAGGCCATCACTTTCTTGCAATTGATGGCTAGATGATGTTGAGCCTGATTCGTTTGACTCTTTTTTGCCCCTCCCAAAATCTTCATTAGGCTTGCCACAGGTCAAAGAAAGTATAATTGACTCTGAAAGCTTGAAAAGACATTTTTTTTAGATCCATAAAATCTATTATCTATCATCCAAGCATTTACTACAGCATTTACTATGACTTTGAAGGCTATTTTTCTATATCATTTGTGTGATTTTCTGATGGGTGTATAATAGGATGACATTTGATCTGAAATATCTACACCTTTATTGTAGGAAATGACACCGAGGCATTTTTACTTCTCCATTCCTTGTTGCTTTACCTGAAAGGATAAGACTATCCCCCTGTTCAGGCACAGTGGAAATGGTCAATACTTTCCTTTTGTCTCTCCAGTTGAATACTTCAAATCCAGCTTTGCTTTCTAGTGCTTTCATTTCACCTTTTTTTAAAATTTGCCCCAATAACTTTTTAGGTATATTCTTCCTATTAGAATGGAGAGTCCATCAAAGAGTGGTATTTCTAGTTAGCAAGTGTTGTGCAAGAAGATTGGTATTGTAATAATTATTGGCAAATAAAGTGTAACCTTGGTCTGCATAATTTCCCAATAAACCTAGAACAAGAGATTCACTTTTACCTAAGGGTGGATGAAATTCCTGCTGGCCACAATACACTTTTAAGTTAAGACTGTATCCATTAGAGTGCATAATTTGAATAATTTGCAACCATATTTATGGCTTTTTCCAGGAATATACTGCCTGAAAGAAAGTTTTCCTCTAAAAGCTACTAAATTTTAATCAATAATAATTTCTGATCCTGGCTTATATGTAGCTTGATGCCTCACCAGAATTGTTTCAATAAGCTTTTTTCTTATAATTTCTACCTATAATCCTACTTGAATCTACATACTATGTGACCCATCAGTGGGTTGCAAAGCAGTGAAAAAGAAGTAGATGCTCTTGTTGCGCTGTGACAAACATATGAGTCACAGTTTTAATACTAGATTCTTATTCTAAGCAAAAAGACAAAAAGAATGTACCTCCTCTCAGTCTGATAGCTGCAGCAAAACTGAAGTTATCGAAAATTGAATGTTGTTGCAATAGTCCAATACTTCATTTACCCATGTGTGCAGTTAATGTGTTAAAAAAGCTACCAGGTGAGATCCCATTAACAAATAATAATAATGCAATTTCTCTACTTTTGTTTTGTTTCATAATAATGCATTGAGAGATACCACTACACAGATAAGCAGTTTGGTTTTAGAGAAATAAAAATTGCTTTGAACAATGTCAATGTTTTAAACACACACTTATTGGAATTAGGAGTGGTTTGACATATTCTATTTATCATTCAGACAAACCAATAACTTTTATATTTTGTTTGATGTTAACCATGATATAAGGGGCTTCCTGGCAAGTTTTTTTCAAAAATACATTGTCTTTAGTTGCAGCCATCAAACTTATGTAATAATTCTTGATTATTCTTTCCAGTTTTATTCAAGAAGCACAGGAAAGCTCTCGAGAAGCGTTCGCTGGCATAGAGGGCATTGTCAGCACATTTGGTTCCATAAATATGATGATTGAGTCAACATATTATGCACTTCAAAGGTAGGCTAATTCTCCTTTCTATTTATTTATCTATGTTTGGGCTCTATTTATTCTTTAATTTTGAACTCTTTCCATTTTGTCTTTTATGTTTGAGATTTTTATATTTGTTCTTTTATGTTTTAGCTCTTTCTACATTTTTTTTATTTTACCTCTTTCTATATATTCTTGTATGGTTGAGCTCTATTCTTTTATCTTTGAGCTTTTTTATTTATTCTTTTATGTTTGAGCTCTCTCTCTCTCTCTCTATTCTTTTATGTTTGAGCTCTCTATTTATTCTTTCTTTGAGCGCTCTATTTATTCTTTTACATTTTAGCTCTATATATTTGAGCTCTTTCTGTTTATTCTTTAATTTTGAACTCTCTCTCTTTAGTCTTTTATGTTTAAGCTTTTATATTTATTCTTTTATGTTTGAGCTCTCTACATTTTTTTTATTTTAGCTCTTTCTATATATTCTTGTATGGTTGAGCTCTATTCTTTTATCTTTGAGCTCTTTCTATTTATTCTTTTATCTTTGAGCTCTCTATTTATTCTTTTATATTTTAGCTCTATTTATATGTTTCAGTTCTTTATATTTATTCTTTATGTTTAACTTTCTATTTATTCTTTTACATTTTAGATCTATTCATATGTTTGAGCTCTTTCTATTTATTCTTTTATGTTTGAGCTCTTTCTATTTATTCTTTTAATTTTGAGTTCTTTCTATTTATTCTTTTATGTTTGAGTTTTTTCTATTTATTCTCTTACCTTTGAGCTCTATATATTCATATGTTTAAGCTCTTTTTGTTTATTTTTTTTTATATATTTGCACTCTTTAGTGTATTGGATAAGTCATTGGACTTCCAAGCGTCTGTGCCTGTTTCAATCTCATCAAAACTAAACTCAACACAAAAATCTTGCCCAATGAACCTAGGGATCTGGTTACTAATCACAACCCCATTGAATCCTCACCCCGCCACAATCCTCGCAACATATCCCTCTCCTGCCCCAGAATCTGGTAAGGGGTCTCCGTATCCTCATACCCATGATGTGTAATGGTTGGTTAGTGTCAAAAGGGTCATTGTTTTGGTACCCGGTGTGTGGAATACCCTCATCCCCAAGACCCCCGCTCTACCTGGGATTTATTCTTTTTAAACATTTCCCTTTTACCACCTATTTTCTCGGGTGGCTGCTACTTTTGTAGGCTAGTCACCAACCAGCTCCAGTTGGGGTGGGGGAGTAGGGGAACATGTTGCATTCTTTGCACCCTTTTCTTCTACCCCAAATCCCTATCTATCTTTTTTTATCATTTTATTCACCCTTAAACGGATGTCATGTATAGCATGTGTAACCTTGCTGCAGCTGACATCAATAAGATTCTGTTCCTCCATCTTCACCAACCACTTTCTCTACAGATCACTCCTTAAACTTTCTCTTTGATATGCCATTTTTGGTATTTTGAAGGCCTGTCCTGGTGTCCAAGGGGATGCCAACCATTTACATTCTGATCTTTATGTGAATTTCATTATCCAGGTGGGAGATTTCATCCCTGATTGAAAGGGGAAGTTGGCATAATTAATACTAACCTCCTTTTATGTAATATATTAGTTATTATTAACAAAGTCAGGTAGGAATTCTTCTTGATTGCTCAAGTCAAGTGGCTGCAGCTCCTGTGAATAGAGAATTTGGACATTGATGGTGAAAGGTGGCACTTGATGTAGAATTGGTGGAGAAGCGATGAAAAAAGGATCCATGATTTGCATCTCTTCACAGTGCCACTAAATAGGCTTTGAATGACAGGAGGTTACCCTTATGGTGTTGCTAGCATTCACTGGCTGCGCCAAGTCTCTCCCTTATTTTAGCTGCATTAAGTAAAAATATCTTTGTTGTTCACATTCTTCCTTTTTTTTTATATTGCCTATTAAAAAACAATTATTTTTTATCCAAAGACTAAAATTAAATAGTAAATGTTGACCTATCATTGTCTGTTATTTTTATTTTTTTGCAGTTCATTCAATGCAGTGTTGTCTGTGGCTGAGAATTTCTCAAGATTGCGATCACAATTTGGGCAGGTTCTTTCTGCCTTTGCCATTCTGCGTACTTTCCAGACCTTGTACAGGAAACTTCTCTATCTAATTGGTAAGATAAGTCAGAAATTCGACCCCCTACTGATAAGGATCCTTAGATGCTTACTAGCTACAGTAGATTTTTCAAGATCTCTGGCTAGCCTATTGGATATGATGTTGGTTTTCTAGCACCCAGTTGTTTGGTTCAATCCCAGCTAGATAAGAGTAGACACAAATATCAGCCCACATAAAGACCTTACCACTGATTGGCGGATGCGATGTGCTTGCCCCCATGGGGGTAGCTAATTCTCAAATAATCCTACCCATGGGTATTTGTATCCACATACCCTTGACCCAGAATGAGTCCGCCTTCCCCTGGGTACGGCGATTTATGCCCTCGGTGGGTATCACCAGATGGGTGTCCTTAAAAAGAGTCCCTTCTCGACGTGATGAAGGTTCTTACTTGATCATCGGTTCCCCAAAAGGGGCGCGGCGATTTGCCGTGCTGACGGGATTCAGCACCCTGTCTAACCCCAGCTTAACCTCTTCTCCTTCCTTCAAAACACTTGTTTCCCCCCGGTTTCCTCGCTTTTCATACAACCTCTCCCACAACTTTCTCTGGTCAGCCTCTAATTTCACAGTGTAGATGCTGACCTTCTCAGCCAACCGTCCCGGATTGGCGCTGAGGGGGGAGGGAACAATATTACCTAACCCCTGAGCTCTGGTTTGGGATGGTGTTTTTTTTAACAACCTGCTTCATCTCCACCCATACCTTCCTCACAACCCTTTTCCTTTTCTCTTCACACACTATCAATTTTACGCTGTGCCCAAGGTGGAACCGCCATGCTGAAGGGCTGCCAGGTCACCAGGCGGGAAGGGTGGCCTTAAATGGCGGCACCTGGCTCTGCCAGGCCCATATGCACCTCTTGCAGAGTGGGCTACTGTGAGGGGTGATGAGCTATTGCTTCCTGTAAGAAAAAGAGGGTCACCATGCCTAATGATGTTGAAATTAAAAATCTACCCTCAATTTCTCCTGTTCCATCATCGGAGCTGCCCTCGGGCAGCTCCACAGAAAAAATGGAGGTTCCCCCCATGTGCTTGCCAGGGGACCCTCCAAATTTCTCTAACTGAAGAGGAGGCTTACTCTTATCCTTCGCCTAAGGGTGTAGGGGACTCCCCCTCACCCCCTTCTCTGGAGGTGTTTTCGGGCACCTCTCTCTTCCCAGCTGCAGTCCCCCCTTTTCTTTCGAAGGGGACTGCCAAGAAAGCCAGCAGGCAGCCCATAGCCAACCACTGCCCATTGAAGCGGTTCGGTAGGGCAAACCCGCTTAAGTGGTGGAGGGAAGCCAGGCCGGTCCATCTGGGCTGGGGGTTCTGGCCGGGAAGAAGCAGGTTCATTCCCCGCCCTCCTCTCCTAAAAAGAAAAAAAAATATGAAAAAGACTAAGAAGACTCGGAAGTCCTCTGCATCCGCGGGGACGGATGGGTCTGCTGCCACTTCGGTAAGCGACTAAGCCAAGATCGGCACATCCGGGGCCTCTGCCCCCTCGGGTGTGGAGCCCCAGACTAAGATGAAAAGTGTGTTTTTGAGCCTGCTGGCTTCAAACGCTTCCTCGTTATTCGCTCCACTGATGGCAGCATGTTGGCCAAGGGCAACATGATCCATCAGAGGACAGCATTAGCTAGTGTAATTGGTAGAGAGCTGAAGGTGACCCGTTTCTCGAAAGGAAGCCTTCGGCGAATGCGGTGGATCCCTCCGAGGCGGCCAAGATAAGTGCTCTTCGGACACTTGATGGCACCCCGGTGAGTGTGACGCCGCACTCTACCATGAACTTTGTGAAGGAGTAGTTTATGCGAGGGAACTCGTGGACTACTCCATAGAGGACATCACCTTAGAGTTGGCCGACCATGGGGCCGTCAAGGTTGTACGTGTGATGAGAAAACAGGGAGGTACGCGACTCCTAGCCGGTACCAACCAGTGCGTGCCGGTTGGTACCGCTACCGCGTGAAGGCATTATGCCACTGCCACCGCTTCAGACATACAAATCGCTCATGTAGACGTGCAAATTTGGGGTCACCCGAAGTATGTGTAAATTGCTCCAAGGTCGCACACGATAAGTCCAAATCGTGTGTGGCTAAGTGTGTCAATTGCGGAGAGCCGCACCCCTCTTTTTCGAAGCAATGTGGTGCATATCTCCTTGAGAAAGAAATCCTGGCCATTCAGGCCAAGGATTGGCTCTCATTCCACAAGGCTAAGGACATGCTCCTGGCGCACCCTGCTCTGCCTGGGCTGTCTTACGCTTCAATAGTTAGAAAAACACCCTCTGTTCCTGGCCCATCCAGACCAACGAGCACGGTTGTTTCCGCGCCCATTCGGAGCCCTTCTGCAGGTTCTATTCAACCCAGGCGTTTCCCTGGTAAAGCTGGTGGCACAAAGGGTTCACACCCAGCCCCGGCTAAAACCAGGGCTTCCCCCCTGCCCCCAGCGTGACCGTTTGCTGTAAGGCGAAACGCCCACGCGCCATCACCGAGGCGTTAGACTCACAGGAGGCAACACCCCTGAAGTTGGTTGCCAGGCCATCTTCCGGGGTTCCTAAAGCTGTCCCCCGAAAGGAGGACAGCAACAAAGGAGCCTCGGCTCCTTCGCCCACGCCTAATGGTGAAGCGAGTGGCTCAGAGATGGTAGATCCTTGAAAAGAAAGCCTCAACGCCCGCCTAAGGTTTCGAGGCGGAGGGAGGAAAAGACTCTAATGGCGAGCCCAACCAAACCCAATAAGTCCTTCATGGCGACAGCGCATTGTCCGGCCAACAGCGCCTGGGGTTCTGCCTCCAGGAAGCGTACGGCCATTACTGTAAGGGTCTTCTGTTCGAAGAGGGCCCCCGCCTCTCCTCCGAGCTAGGACTGGAGGGCATATTCCTTCAATGGAATTGCCGTGGACTCCGGGCCAACTGGGAGGAGCTGCGGAGACTCGTCTCGTCCCGTTCCCCGTTAGCTATTTTTCTGCAGGAGACCATGCCCCCTCCCGCCCTCCCGGAGTATAAGGGTTTTGCGACCCCACCACCACGAGATGGGGCCGGGCTGGGGGATGCACGGTTTACACCCGGCATGATGTCTCCGTTCTTTTCACTTTAGAATCCTGTTTTCAGGAAGTGGTTGTGCAGCTTCACCTGGATAAGAGGTTTACTGTTATTTCTGCGTACATTCCACCGTCAGCGTCGTGGCACGGTTCCGAGGCCATTTCTCTTGCTTGGAGATCTGAACGGCAGACATCCTCTATGGGGAGATTACTCAATAAATCCCACGGGAGGACTCCTTGCCGATCTGATCAAAGAGCTCGAGATAGGTTTCCTAAATGTGGATGAGTTTACGCAATATTGCCCGAGAACCGTTTCATTTTCTGACTTGATCTATCTCCGTGCTCTTCGGATGCACAGCCTGATTTTGATTGGGGGGTGGTCGATGACCTCCATGATAGTGATCACTTTCCCATTCAAATATCATTTTCAAGGCAACTGCCGCCTGAGATCCCACCCCGGTGGTGCTTGGCGCGGGCGCGGTGGCCTGCATTTCAGGAAATGACTTAATTCTATATCTCAGTCGAGGAGTTTAGGTCGTTAGATGAGGCCGTTGAGTTCTCCGGCAACCTCATCGCCGCGGGCATGACTACTATTCCCAGAACGTCTGGCCGTTTTGCACGCCGACCTCTCCCGTGGTGGTCGGCCGAGTGTGAGAGGGCCCCCAAACAGAAGCGTTATGCCTACATGCGCTATAAGCGCCGCCCGAACAATTTCACTGTCGGTGAATTTTCTTCGGGCTAGGGTTAGGTTCCGGTATATTTCGAACCACGCCCGCCACTCTTCTTGGCTGGCATACGTGTCTTCACTTAACGGGAGGCCCCATATAGCAGAGGTGTGGAAGCGAGTCAAAAGGATTCGGGGCAAGTTCTCGCAGGACCTCCCTCCTGTTCTCCAGGAGAATGGGACCACAATCTCGAACACCGCGTCCGTGGCGGAATCCTTCGCGACCGCTTTCTCCGCATTCTCTAGCCGTGATGCTGCTCCGCCAGCATTTAATTCACGTCGTGATGTCCTCCAGAGGTGGATAACCCTTCAACAACAGGTTCACTCTGAGTGAGTTGCGTTCCGCTCTTGCTTCGTGCACAGACACCGCCCATGGTCCCGACGATGTCCCGTACGCCATGCTTCGATACATGGGTGAGCGAGGCATGGCCTTTCTGTTAGATTTGTTCAACAGGATCTGGGTATAGGGTCTCCTCCCAGATTCCTGGCGAATCGCTACTGTGCTCGCCTTTCGCAAACCGGGGAGAGATCACTCTACTCCGGCTGATTTCCGCCCAATCTCTCTAACCTCTTGTGTGTGCAAATTGATGGAGAAATTAGTAAATATTAGATTAGCCATTTTCCTGGACAGCGGAGACCATCTGTCCTCTGCACAGTGCGGCTTCCGCAAGTTCCACTCCACGTCGGATGCTCTGCTCCGACTGGAAAATGCCGTCTGCAAGGCCTTTCTTCGTACACAGCACTACGCCACGGTGCTTTTCGATCTGGAGAAGGTCTATGATACCGCATGGAGATACGGTATCATGGAGATTCTTCACACGATGGGGGCGAGGGGACGCCTCCCAATGTTTATATCTGAATTTTTGCGAGATCGTCGATTCCGCGTATGGGTGAGGGGAGCCCTCTCCGGCCTAATGGAGCAGGGAAGTGTCCTCAGTGTCACACTTTTTGCCCTAAGCATCAACGGCATCACCTCGGTGCTGCCGGAAGATGTTCTCGCTACGCTCTACGAGGACGACCTTTCGATCTCTTTTGGCGCGGCCCAGATGCCAACTCTGGAGCGTCGACTCCTACAGGCTTTGAACCGCGTCTCTCACTTTGCCGAAGCGCACAGGTTTCGGTTTTCTTTGACCAAGACTAAGGTGGTGCACTTCTGCCGCCTTCCACGGCTCGACCCCAACGCAGATTTGTTTCTCAATGGGGTGCACCTGGAAGTGGTTGAATCGCACCGTTTCCTTGGTCTTGTATTTGACCGACGCCTCACCTGGGAGGCTCATATTCGCAGCCTTAGGGTCTCTTGTACCCGCGCCATGGATATTCTTCGCTCTGTGACGTTCAGCCCTTGGGGTGCTGATAAGGCTACTGCCTTACTTTTTTATCGATCCTTTGTTCGCTCGAAGCTTGACTACGGATGCGAGTTTTATGCATCCGCAGCCGAGCTTGTATTGCGGAAGGTGGACTCGATCTTCGCGCACATTACCTGTCCCGGTACCGGGATGGGCGGGGTCGCTACCGCCTGTCCCTTGTACTCGGGACGGGTTCGTACACACCGACCTGTGGACTTCTAGACTTTTTGGAGGAGGCCGGCCTTCTCGTTTTTTAATATTTGACTATTGATCGCCTTCTTCTTCGCCGGGGAAGGGCGGGCTCTCCCCCATCGACGAAGCTCGCTTTATATTTTTTCAATTTGTTTTTTTTTTCTGTATTTTTTTTTTTTAATTTAGCTTTTATTATAGCCTAGATTTAGGCTAGCTTGAGTACGCCGACTTATGCCCTAGAAGGCAGTCACTAGATGAGTAAAAAAACAAAACAAATTGATCATCGGTTGGCGCCAAAATTACACTTCCAGACCCTCCCCCACCTAATGAGGACCGGCCCCTTGTGCCCTCAGGCTCACCAGCAATTATCATGGTGATCTTTATACTGGTTTCATTATTTGTTTTGGACGATCTTATCCATAAGGCAAAGGATGGTGCTCTTGAGTGTAGTTTTTTTCAGATCTTGTGAGTTTGACTTGGGGGAATTTTGGCATTCCTGGGGGATGCCCTCCTGACTGAAGAAGATAGGGAGGGGAATATTTTAAGTTTCAAAAGATCCTTTATCAATTGTTCCCTTCTTCAGGGCTGCGGGCTGCAGACCCCAGCACAGACTCTGCATGGCGGGCTGCATCACGCTCTGTTGAAGATCCCGAGTTTGGGGCCATCCCCCGTCGGTCCTCTTGGCCTATGCTCATGTTCTTGATGGTCGTGTATGCGGGGCCGTTCCTCATGTGGAAGTTCGTCAACTCTATCATGCAGCGGGGCAAGTCGAAAGAGAGTTGGGTGCGAGAAAATGGCGACTATTACTATGCGATTGCCAAGTACACCTATAAAGTAAGTTGAAACGGAGATAACTACCGGCCCCCTCCATTTCCAATGTTTATTTCAGGTTCGTAGGGAATTCCTCATGTGTGGGTTTGAATTGATACTGGAGTACCTTTCTCTTTCCCCTCTGTGTATGTCCTCTGGCACCAGCATTTAGTTTTAGGGTTCTTATGATTTGTCATTCACAATTTATTTTTGCCCATTTATTTTTATATTATATTGGGTAGTGCTAATGTTGGTATGCGTGAACTGGAAAGAAAAAACAAAATCCTGATTGGTGGAATGAGGGTGTAAAAGGTGCAATGGTGAGCATAAAAGAGGTATGATGGCAAATGAGAATGTCAAGGAGATGCGGTTGAAGCCATACAAGGAGGCAAAAAAGAAATGTCAGTGAGTAACCAGAAAAAGAACGCCGCATTAGAATAGTCGATAGTGCATTGGATTTCTAGCATCTAGGTACCGGGTTTACTCCCAGCGAGCGCAGGCACAAGACTTAAGAGGTTATCAGGGGGGAATTTCCGCTTATTGACGCATATATTGTTGTTAATATCTGGCGAAGTAATAATAGCGCGCAGATGTACGCTGCGCGCTATTCAATTATTTGTGGTGTGACGTCCTAGCGTGTGGCCGGCGAGTGTGACATAACAGCCGGTAGTGCCCGCTCCGCTGCAGTCGTTGTTCAGAGGTAAGCATGCGCGGACATTCTTAACAGTGGTAGCAGAGCTTTTACGTCATGGCCTCTGTTATGGAAAGCGTTAATACCGGTGCCTGTTCATCGAAATGGCCGCCAAAACTTGACAATGATGGGTGCCATGAGAGTTGGAAACAAGATATTGGTATTTGGTGCGAACTTATTGAATTGCCGAAAACTAAACGTGCCTTAGCGATTCATCTTTACTCGACTGGAATGGCTCTGGTAGCCTCTTCAGAAATCAGTGTTGATGATTTTAAAAAGGATGACGGTGTCGAAATCTTGTTGGCGAAACTAGATGGACTGTTCTTACCGGAAAAGGGTCGTCAGCAATTTACAGCTTTTTGTAATTTGTGCAATTTTCGTAGGTCAGAAAGCGTAAACATTAATCAGTTTGTGAGTGATTTTGAACATATGTATTTCAACTTTTGCAGGAAGATATGAATCTTCCTGATCCTGTGATGGCGTTTATGTTGTTGGCGTCTTGTAAACTTCCTGAAAATAAAGTGCAGTTAGTCATGTCAGCCAACAGTGAGGTTTCCTATGCTAATATGAAATCTACTCTAAAACATGTTTTTGGTCATGAGATCGGTGCTTCGAGCACAGCGCCTATGATACCTGTTGTTAGTATCGAAAGTGAGTCAGTGTTTTGTGTTAACAAGTCCACTAGTGGTGAGACATTGTTTACTCGTGGTGGACGGCGTGGTCGACGTTCCTACCGTGGTAGTCGTGCATCGCGGGGTCAGGGTAGTACGAGTAGTGTGGACCGTGCGGTAACTGGACAAGAATCCTACACATCGCGGTCACGAGCTCGTAAGCTTAATCCTACAGGACGTGATGGTCAAGTGTCTCGATGTGCAGTTTGTGATTCGAAATATCATTGGGCACGTCACTATCCACACGCGTATAAGAACAATAATCATAGGGTCACTCAAGAAGATGATTATACTGAAAGTGTGCAATTATCAATGTTTATAGGTGATGTACACAATGAAGCAAAGGAAACTAAGCTTCTTTCATTGCTTGAAGAGTCGGAATCCTGCCCTATACTAGATACCGGTTGTTCTGCTACAGTGTGTGGTAGTTTGTAGCGGCAGCGATACCTAGATTCGCTATCTGAATATGACCAATCATTGATTCGCTAGCAGCCATCTGTTTCAACATTTACGCTTGTTGATGGCGTCTCTGTACCTCCATTGAATAAATTAACAATTCCTTGTTGGATTAATAACGTGTGTGGAAATTACTACCGATGTTGTCGTGGCTAATATTCCGTTGCTCCTGATCAAGAAATCTATGAAAACTCCTGACATGGTTTGGGATTTGGTGAACGACGCCGTGAAGATTGCCAACAAATGGGTCAAGCTAGGTTCTACTTCATCTGGACACTATGTACTACCGTTGTCTAGATGACTAGACCAGGATAACGTTTACGAGATGATTTTGGCTTCTACTGATGCTATGTAAAGAAAGTTGCCTTGAAGCTACACAAACAATATGGACATCCCACAGCTGAAAAATTGATAAAACTTCTAAGACATGCGAGCAGCAACAATTCCGATCTTGAACATGAAATTAATGATTTATTAAGCGTTTGTGAAACATGAGTTAAATTTAAAAGACCTGTTCCTAGACTAGTTGTATGTTTACCAATGGCGACGAGTTTTAACGAAAGTATTGCAATGGATTTATGGATTTGAAAGTGTGGGGTCAATGTTACTCTCTTTTGATAGTCGACATGGCTAAGAGATTTTGTACAGCAACGGCAATCAAAAACAAAACTGCTTCAACAATCATTAAAGGTTTGTTCATGTGTTAAGATTAGTCTATTTGATTCTTCCCCGAAGATTCTCACTGATAACGGGGGGGAGTTTAATAATGATGCGAAGAGAGCCCTTGGTGAAGCATTTAATATAAAGGTGATGACTATAGCAGCAGAGAGCCCGTGGAGTAACGGGACTTGTGAACGGCTCAATGCAGTCATTGGTAATCTAGTAAGTAAAATTATGACTGATTTTAGTTGTGATCTGGGGACCGCGCTTGGCTGGGCAATTTCTGCACGTAATGCCTTGTTAAATAATTCAGAATTTTCACCTAACCAATTAGTTTTTGGTTTTAACCCTGCTATGCCTGATGTGTTTTGCAATAAACTTCCTGCGCGCGAACCGGTGATGGCTTCCACTATTGTAAGAAATAATTTAAAGTCTGCGCACTTTGCCAGGCAGCAGTTTTTGAAGATCGAGTCAAACGAGTGACTGGATAGAGCATTAAGAAGCAATGTGCGTATACTGATGTGGAAAATCTAAGCAATGGTGATGAAGTTTTCTGCAAACGTAATGACAATAACAAGTGGCACGGGCCCGGTGCTGTGATCGGACGCGACGGAAAGTAAGTGTTGGTTCGTCGTGGTGGCATCTATGTGAGAGTTCATGCTTGTCGCTTAACCCATGCTCCAGTTAGCACGACCATGTCCAGTGACACTACACCAGATTGTGTAGTGCAACAGCGGTTTGGCGAAGAGAACTGTTATCCTCCTGTGAATGATGAGGATTTTCACAGCCATGACAGCGACGATGACGGCAATGATGAGAGGCTGCTGAAGTGCATCAGATGGCTGATGGTAATGAGAATCAACATGAAGATAGTTGCGCTGACATAGGCGGTAACTCTGCAGTCCAAATCAAAGTTGGACTGATTTCAAGCTGTGAGTTCAGCTACAGGTGACCTTGTCTCTGGTAAGGTGATAAGTAGAGCGGGAAAAGCCACAAGTAACAAATATTGTAATTGTTTAAACGTCAGGTACGATTATGATGGAATTGACTTCATTGATATTGTTGAATTGTCTGATACCTGAGAGTGTAGAGATGGTTGTTATGTTTAATATTGATGAAGTAGCACAAAGGTTAAGGAAGGTTCCAAAGTTCGGCTTCATTTCACTGAAATAAACAATTACAGAACATAAGTGTACAAAGAAAATAATATGTACATGCAATGAACACACAAATATACGCTCATGTACATTTCACGAATAAAGAATTAATATAAGTGGCATAATGTTGGTTTCACAAACCTAAGAGTCCAGTTAGTAGAGGAACTGCAAGATCATCGCCATACATTATGCACACCATCGCACATTACGACACACTATTTGTTTTAATTTTATTTAATATTCAAACCTAAAGAAAAAAAACAGGTTAGTTATTAACTTAATAAATTATAACAAGTGATGATGTGAAAAAGGTGAAATGCAAAACTGGAGAAACTCCAATGTTTATGAAGTTGAAAATGTTGATCAAGATGTCATCATTGAGGTGGGTGATAACTGAGAAAGTGCAAGATAATAAGAGATTAGTAGCACGTGGCTTTGAAGAGGACACTATCTCGTTGCGCAAGGATTCGCCTACGTGTTCCAGGGAAACAGTACGTCTGGCTTTGTCTCTGGCATCTTCCAAGCAGTGGAAGTGTCCCACCGTTGATGTCAAGGCTGCTTATCTGCAGGGCAATGTCATTGAACGCGAGATTTACTTGAAACCATTTCCTGAATATTTTAATGGTAACTTGTGGAAATTTTAGAAGACTGTTTACGGTTTGTGTGATGCAGCCAGAGCTTGGTATTTAAGAGTGAAGGATGAATTATTGATGCTTGGTGTTCGCATGCGTTCATTAGATGATTCTTTGTTTTCGTGGTACAATGACAACAATCTTGGCATAATTTGTGACTTCTATGTTGATGATTTTCGCGGGCGGGAACTGCTGCATTTGAGGACGCTGTTGTTAAGAAATTACATCACATGTTCTTGATTGGCTTCTTAGCATCAGCATCATTCAAGTATGTTGGTTTGAACATCAAAACGACTGCTGATCGCTTTACTGTTGATCACTTCCGTATGCTTCTACTTTGACACCTATCGGCATCAGTCATCAGTGTGCTCTTCTTAAAACAAGCGACTTAACACTGGCGGAAAAGACTGATTACAGAGCTTTAATTGGACAACTGAACTGGATCGCAACACATACTAGACCAGACATTGCTTTTGAAACTTGTCAGTTAAGCGTTGCGTGTAACAAGGCAACTGTTGGTGGTTTGCTAAGATTGAATAAGTTAATAGTTCAAGAGACAATATGAGATTAGGCTTTCCTAAGCTTGAGCCACTCGAAGCCTGTTCTCTAAAGCGTTATTCGGATGGTTTTTCTAATTTGGCTGATGGTTGTTCTCAAGGAGCGTTTATTCTATTCCTGGAGGATGATGGTGGTGCTCGTTCTCCAATCTACTGGCAGACTAGGAAAATCCGGCGTGTTGTAAAGTCAACATTGTCTGCTGAGACCCTGGCTCTTCTCGAATGCGCTGAAGCTGCAGTGCACATCGCCAGTATCATTGTCGAAATATCTCGCTGCCTGATATTAACATTAATCGTTTTGTGGACAACAAGAGTTTGGTTGATGCTCTGTACTCTTCTAAGAATGTTGATAATCGAAGGCTGAGAATTAATGTGGCTACTCCACCTGATATGCTTGCTAGAAAGGGTATAACATCGGTGACTTAGGTTGACACGTCACAACAACTAGCAGACCGTCTCACCAAGCGTGGAGCGTCCACCCAGCGGCTATGGCCCGCTATCAGTAGAGACTAGTGGTTGTTTATCAAGCAGCTTTCACTGAAGACTAAATCAGGCAGTGAAAAGAAAAGGAGTTGTGTTAATATCTGGCCGAGTAATAATGGCCTGCAGATGTACGCTGTGCGCTGTTCAATTGTTTGTAGCGTGACGTCATAGCGTGCGGCTGGCGAGTGTGACATCACAGCCCTTGGTGTAATAGTGGCCGGGTGCCCGCTCCGCTGCAGTCGTTGTTCAGAGGTTAGCGTGTAGGATATTCTTAACAATTGTGTCTGCCCATGCAGAGGTATGTAGTCCCTAGACACAGTCAATCAGCACTGCTGCCTTTTCCTTCCCAGCATAACGTTTCCATTCTATCGAGGATCCTGCCGAGGTGACGCGGAATGGGTCTCTGCTCGCTGGTTGTTGTCAAAACCATACAAGCTGGCACCTCCCACCCGCCCCAATGAGGACCGGCGCCTGTTACCTTCGAACTTACCAGTGATTGTCATTCTACTCTTTGCGTATTTCAATATTCGGCCGGGGGCTGTGGTCTAAGAACGGGGGATGTCCTGTGCAGCTTGAAAGAAGTTGTATAATGTGGATATGGAAGATAAAGCGAATGTGAATATGATTGGCTTCTATTACTACTAATGGACCATCCATCTTTCGATTGTGGACAAGATCTTCCCCCCCCCCTTCCCCATTCCACACTGGATAATCAAATCTACATAAAGAACATCATGACAATTGCTAGTGAGCCTGAAGGTACCAGAGGCCTGTTCTCATTGGAGTGCGAAGGTGGAAGTATTCATTTTTTTTTTACACCAACGACTGAAGTTAAGCCACATCAGGTGTGGTTAGTTACTGGATGGAGTACAAATTCAGATGGCCTTCACTGTTGCTACCATTTGCTGGTGATATTCTTGGTTCGGATCCCACATATTCAGTAGGTCCTCAGTGCAATAAAGGCAGATCGGGGCAAAACCCCTCCCAAGCTGACTTCGCAGAGGTTTCTTAAATTATTATTATTAAAAATTACAAGTCCATATTTGTGTCTGGGAGTCACTGGTACTTTGCCACCCCTGTTAGGCTTATTTACATTTGCTTTGGTGCCCAGTAACCATTCCATTTTCTCGTTAATTACACTGGTCTGCGTCAAAAATGTACCTTAGGTTTTCTATAGTGTTTCTTAATAAAATTGACCTCCTAAATCCGAATCTGTCATCCGTTTTTCTCTATCACCTCCAGTTTTTGCGATACAGGGGGTGATAATAATTTTATAGTTTATACATCTCCTATATTACATCAAATTTCAATAGTTTTTGCACTGCTCTATTTGCAGTAAATTTTGTGTACATTTTAATTAATTATGTTAATAAATTTATATATTTTTGCAGGTTAAAAATTGCTTAGCATTATAATAATAAGAATAATAATAATAGTGGTTGAGTTAAAAATGAACAGAAAATGTAAGAATAGCTCCGACAGATTTTGCTATGTTTGCGGCAAAATTACTTTTCCCTAGCAGCAAAGTACAATCCATCCTGTAATTAAATCTTTGTATCATGCATATTTTGGAGTAAGGCTAAGAGATCAAGATAAAAGTTTTGCACCACATATCTGCTGTAAGGGATGCTACATAAGTTTAAGACGCTGGAGTCAGGGCGAACAGAAGTCCCTCTCTTTTGGTGTTCCCATGGTGTGGAGAGATGGTAAGGACCACACTACGGACTGCTATTTTTGCATGACAAATCTTAAAGGTGAGCATTCAATCAAGTATTTAAGCTTTCTGTATTATACTGGCTCCTGAAAATGTCATTATTATGCAAAGACTTAGCATAAAATTGAAAACTAACATAGTTCACTTCAGCATGAACATATCCTTTACTAAACATTTATGTACTATCTGCAACTCCAAATCAATTCCTTTATGTAATATACAATTATATTTTCCACAGGTATAAGTAAGAAGAATAAACATAGTGTGGCATATCCAGATGTTCCTTCTGCCATCAAACCCCTGCCCCATGGCCCAGGAATCCCTATACCTTCTCCCCCTGAACATATAGAGGTACATGAAGAGATTAATATGGAAGTTGACCAAGATTATGACACATCTGAGTCTTATGAGGTTTCCACACATGATATGGTCGCAAGACCATTCACTCAAGTTCAGTTAAATGACCTGACCAGGGATCTGGGGGTTTCAAAGGCGAATACACAACTTCTTGGCTCTCGACTTCGTGAAAGTAATCTTCTCGCTTAAGAAACAACATTTAGGGGGGTACAGAAATAGAGAACAAGAGTTTCGAAGCTATTTTTTACAGCATTCTTCCAGCTCTTTAGTATACTGCGCCAATATTAAAGGACTTGTTGAGGCCCTTGGAATTCCCTACAACCCATTAGAATGGAGACTGTTCATAGATTCCTCCAGTAGAAGTTTAAAAGCTATGTTACTGAATATTGGTAACAAGATAGCTTCCGTTCCTATAGGCCATTCAATCCAACTTACTGAAAGTTATTGAAATATGAAAAAAATGCTGGATGCAATAAATTACTCTAGCTATAAGTGGAGGATATGTGGTGACTTAAAGGTATGATCATTTTACACTTGGCATTTCTAAGCTTTTTGATATTGACATTTTCATTTTTAATTGTTAATACTTGTATACACCTTTTGGTCAACTTACATTTTACAAGAATGCAAATCTGGAAATCATGAGTCATTTTTTAGTTATATTTTTTGTTGAAGTGTGTCCCTATAGGTTAATGCATCCTATTGGGTTAATGGGGAACTTATCCTAATTGAGAAGGTATACAACACAACTCAATAAACTCAAAATAAGATGTACATATATCCAATTAGTTCCAATACGATGATTTTATGCATCGGCATACAGGATTTTTCAGTACATATTCATATTCTTATTGTTTTAAGAAATATTACTTTGAATTTGTTTTTAGAAATATTACACTGAATTTACATACCGTGCTAAATTTTTTTCAGGTAGTGTCTCTTACGCTTGGGACGCAAACAGGCTACACGAAGCATCCCTGTTTCCTATGTTTATGGGACAGTCGTGCAGATAGTATGCACTATGAGAAGAAGGTTTGGCCTCCACGAGAAGCATTTAGAATTAGATCAAACAATGTGATAGCTGAACCTTTAGTGCCTCCTCAAAAAATACTCCTCCCTCCACTGCATATAAAGCTTGGCATAATGAAAAATTATGTCAAAACCCTTAATAAAGTAGGCCAAGCTTTTAAATTTCTTCTTCAAAAATTTCCACAAATCAGTGACGCTAAGCTCCATGGGGGAATTTTTGATGGACTTCAAATCAGGAATTTGATCAACAATTTGATGCATCAATGAAGGACATAGAAAAAGATGCCTGGAAAGCTTTCAAAGCTCTAGTTAACAATTTTCTAGGCAATAAAAGAAGCCTAGAAGAATATGTTGCCCTGGTCAATCAGCTCTTAACAAGTCTCAAACATTTGAGAGCTCGAATGTCTATAAAGATACACTTTTTACAGTCCCATCTGGATTATTTTCCCGACAACTGCGGGGATTACAGTAAAGAACAGGGGCAAAGATTCCACCAGGACATAAAAACAATGGAATCCAGGTACCAGTGTAAATGGAACGGAAACATGCTTGCTGACTACTGTTGGTGTTTGAAGCGTGATGCACCAGATGACAGGCACAAACGAAAATCGTCAAGGGCGTCTGTTCTTCGAAATTATAATTATTTTCTTTATTATGTTGCATTCTTTTATTTTTTGTTTATTAAAAGAATTATAGTTTACATACGTGTATTCCTGTTTATATGATATAACAGTAATAATGCATTATTAGATAGAGAAAGTTTTTTTAAAAAAAAATTCAGAAAAAATGAGGTAATCCCAATGAAAATGGTGTATGCTGTACTGAGAAAATCTGACCTGATTGAACAAATATACATTCATTTTTGAGCTCAGGAGGTTTGATTCATTAAGAAACCACAAAGAAATCCGGACACATAAAAGAAATGTTCAAACGCAGTCCTGTGTTATCCTTTCTTATTTTTTTTCCTGAATGGTATGATTTCAGGTTTCATAATTCTGTTTCTCTCGGTAGGCTCAGTCTTCCGAAGAACTTTCATTTTCTGCGGGTGATTATTTGAAACTGGCTCCTTACGAGAAGCAGACAGACAAATCGTGGCCTCTGGCTTCTGACGGAAAGCGCATCGGTATCATTCCTGTGAACTACATCGATATTCGATTCAGTAAGACTGCATTTTGAAGGCAGGGGAGGATTGCTTGAGATTAGTTTTCTGGTCCTGGCAGCCAAGCTGCCCGTGCTTCTCCTAACTTGGGCCATCTTCCGTGATATATTGTCTATTCTTGTGAATGTCTATTTTTATTTCCTATCTGGTTTCCTCCATTGAATGTTTTTTTTGTTGCAGGATCCACGAAATTGAGTAGTTCTCAACCAAGCGCTTCGAATCATACTCTTCTGTCAGCCTCGACTCATTACCCAAGTTCATCCTCGAATGCATGGGCTGGAGAAGCACTGCAGACACAATCCAAAGCTCCCCCAGTTCCTAAGATCCCCTTTGTTCACGAGGCACCCAAGATGACTGACCTTGTTAACAAATCTCCCTGCCCGAGTGAATCGTCGGGTGACCGTGCCAACGAAGAAAGGGAAGTGGTCTGACCCCTTCATTTCTTGGTTTCACCTTAGTTTGGTTGTTTTAGCAGCGAAAATGAGCGTTGGTTATGTTTGAAAGCTCTTACGCGCATCCATTCTCACAGAACATTGTGGTAGAAGACCTAGTACCTCGGTGGAAGAGAAGAGTTTCCGAGTGATTTGGTTCATTCGTAAAATGATTTATGCCAGTGAAAAATTATCGAGATTTATTATGGATAATGGGATATTTACCTGCATGAGTGATGCTACCATCTACATCCTGGGAATAAGCGGACTGAATTAAAATGTATCCATTAAGGATTTTATTACTCAAAATCTATTATTTTATTAACTTGACAGGTTGGTCAAAGGAAGTAAAATGCTTGCATGAGACAAATTATTAGCATTTTCCGTCCTTAACTTTTCCAAATTGCTGTCACAACATTGATGCTAAATTCAGCATTTTCTGAAGATTCATGTCCCTGGTGATTCTGAGAGAGCAATCCATCGAATGGTAAATATTAATCAAGTTATGACAGCGAAATATAATGAAGAGGGATACTGTGATAATTCCATTTGATTTATATTCACTGTTGTAGCTTTCACTCTCAAGGCTTTGACACCAAATAATCTAAAATATATATATCGTGAAATCATTTGAGTAAAATAATCCACAGCTTGATTCTTTTAAGTTTATTTACTTTTTGTTATAAGTTCTCGTGATTCTTTGGGCTTACTTAATTTCTTTCAACTATTCAAGTTTCTAGTCCAAAATGTGTTGTTCAATGTACTTCTCGACGTTATGATGGAGTGTTATATTTTGTTGTCTCTCCTACATCCAATAATTGGTTTATTTCCTCTTTCCTTTATTTTTATTATAACCATTTCTTCATTTTACTTTATAGGGTTTATAAGTTGTATGGCCAATCATAAAGTGTTCATGGTGACATCGAAACATCGATATTCCCCCTTTCCCTCATCTGCAGTTGTTCTTGGGCTAAGTGCAGAAGAGCTCCCACTTTCTATTTGAGCCCAGAATGTAATACCCTTTGACCCCTCCCCCCCCTCTCCTTTCCGATAATTGGTGTTATTAATAGCTCCCCAGGAGCAGATAGAATTTCTGCTCCCTGCGACCACTTTGGAGATTAAGGGAGAAAACCTTTGATCCCACAGCCACTTGTGTTGTACGACTCGCCAAAGTTACCTCAATTAAATGGTGCCCCTGCCCCCTCCCTCCTCTGTGAGGCTGTCCTGAGGGGACCAAGTTGGAGTGGAGGGAGGCTGTTGCATGCTGTGGGAATTTTATAGCACCCTACCCCCTGTGCTAACGGGAGTTCAATTGCCACTTAACTTCATATAGAATGCATCCAAGTGGCGTGGTCGTGTCATATCCACTTGGAAAATGACTGACCATTCTAGAACTCCCGACAGTGATGTAACACAGCTAACGAGCTTAATCAAGGCTGTAACACCGAATGAGCACTTCTGTAACTCGGTAATATCCACTGAGCACTCGTAACACCCATGGTCCATCCCGCACTACCCTTTGATCGATCGCTCTTCTAATCTCGTAACACCCATTGAGTCCTGTTATCCCCTAATACCCATTGAGCACTCATGCAAACTCATAATACGCATTGAGCCGTTAATACCCATTTATCGGTCCCGTAATCTCCTTACAAACTTTCTGTGGGAGATGACCTCGTTGGTTTTCACTTACAAACAAAATCCTGCCACGTTCCTGTCTGCAATGGTAGAGAGTAATTGTTCTTTCATGTCATCCCGATAAAGAGTTACCTCTAACTTGAGAGTCAAAGAGTTGCCAGCGCTGCCTGAATTAAGGCGGTTTATTCCTTACATTTCCTCTTCTGTTTACATAATATAAAAATGATGAGAGAGACGAAGCCCGAGCGCCCATATTCGATCTGCTGTATACAACGCCCATTCCTCGGGGTATTATTGGGATAATGCTACTACGAAGGCTCCACCATTTTTGTGGGACATACAAACCAAGACTACATTTTTGTTCGGACATAACAAAAGATTACTACAATAAGTGTCACGTCTGCATTTTTATTTTTTATTTTTTTTTTTTTCAGTTCTTGACTGGGAATGTAACTCTGGAAGACTGAGTTAGTGTTGGGTTTACCAATATAGAGGTTTGGCTTCATTTATTGTTATAAACAAGTTTTCTTATTCTACAAGGCAGCTTACTACTAAGAAATAGGACCAATAATGAATCTTTTGTGATTAAAAAATAAGATTTTTTCTTATAAAAATTTAGAAAATGCAAAGGAAGAATATAATTTAAGCTTTGTCATGATTCATTGGGTAAATTTAGTTATAATAAAAAGATTATATGGCTGAAAAAATAAATTAGGATTACTGTAGTCAATTTTCTCATGATTGACAGACCCCGGATGTTATACATACATAATAAAGGGTAACAAGCGCCTAAGCTGTGAATTAGGCTTGTTTAATAAATGGGAAAGCAGTCGGAATATTTCATTTTTCTGCGGGTAATTCTGCAAAATAAATGATTGATTCATAGAAATGGGCAAAAATAGATTTTTCCATGGCAATCAGAAAGTATACAACGGGCCGCAAAAGTTTCCTCACTGTTAGAAATGCAAATTTACATACGTATAGTTAATTCATGTTAATGAAATTTACCACCGACATGCAACTTTATATAATAAATACTATGTAATGATCAGAAAAGCAAAATGGTGAAAAGGAAAAACTGTATAAGGACAATAGTGAAATTTGACAATGCAAAAATTTACAACAAATTCATATAAACATGGTTTAGTACTTGGTTGCATAACACTTGTCAATTATAGCTTACAGCCGCTTTGAGTAGTCTCCTATGATCCTTCTACTCTGCAGGTGCTTGAGCTAGTTTCCTCCCATTCCTCGAAACATATTTTCTTCAAGTCCGATAAGTTATGCAGATCTCGTTTCTGTACCATGAATTTCAATCCCTGCACATATTTTCGATGGCAGTCAAGTCAGGAGATTAACGTGGCCATTCCAAAACATTCATTCTACCTGTATGCATTCAATTCTTTTGCTGTGTGCTTGGGTTCATTGTCTTGTTCAAATGTCCATCCCTGTTTCAAGTTAGAGAGCCAACGCTAGATAACAAATTCGTTTCTAAAATTCCCCTGTACATTTCGCCATTCATTCTTAATTCGAATACCTCAATTCTTCCAACTCCTGATGAGCAAAAACAACCTCATACCATGATTGATCCACTACCGAATTTGACTATAGAGATCGTGTTCTTTTGCACTTTTTTTTTTTTCCTCCAAATTCTGCTGATTGAATTTAGACAGAAAATTTCCTTTTTCAGTTCATCTGATTAAAAGATTTGTTCCCAGAACGTTTGCGGTTTATTTAAATGCTCATTTGCCAAAAGGCAAGCAAGATTTACCGTGAGTTTTCTTAAGGAGTGGGGTCATTCTTGGATTACGAGAAAATAGATCATAACTACTTAGCGTTCTATTTATTTTATCCTTTTTAACTTCAACTCCACCTGTTTCCAAGATCTTCCTGCAGCTCTCTAATAGTATGTGATTTATCACTTACTGTTCTAGCAAGTTTTCGAACTGCACGTTCTGTTAACACCCGAGGGTAACCTGAACGATCCAAAGGCTGAATTGAATTAAGAGACTTCCAGTTGTGTATTATGATACCAACTGATTTGAGAGGTACTCTAAGCTGTACATAGGTCATTTTTCTACCCAAGGCCACTCTTACGAAGGGCTACACTGCAGTCACAAAGATCTTTATTAATTTGTTTGTTTTCCTCCATGAAGACGATGTTGACAGTACGAATATCTTGTAAGTAATGACGCAGTAGCAGTACACGATGACAAAAGAAACCTTACATTTGCATTTAGTTTAGAATATTCGAAATATTCAGGAACAAATGGGGATTAGTTTTTAATGAGACATTTTGAAAATGTAACATATTTATATGAATGTGTTGGGAACTTTTGCATTTTCAAATTTCACTTATCTTTATAAAGTTTTCCCTGTAAACTATTTTGCTTTTCTGATCGTTACATTGTATTTACATAAAGTTCAACGTTCGTTGTACATTTCATTATCCTGCGTTAACTAAAAATATATAAATTTGCATTTCTCACAGTCTGTTGTAAACTTTTGCATCCACTGTATTTTATTTTGCACACTACTTCCCTCTGCCTCTAGTAGGCTCCTGTTTTATTTACTCAGCTTTTCTACTTATGTACTTTGGACCCACTTAAACTTCCACGATGTCACTACTTTATCAACTTTTATTTTGCCCACTCGTGTTGGCTTTCCCCAAAACCCGTTAAAACAAATAAGAGGCCTCAATACTGGATTATTGGGCGAGGTCTGATGCAAAGCTTGAATAGTATCGCGAATGTGTAAATTGGAGAGATCCTATTAAAAACTGCCATGAATAGAAGCGATGCGAATTGAGACGACTGAACATGACTACTAATTTTTAGTCGTCGGTGAGTCAAAGAAACCTGCCAGGTTAATTTAGTAGAGAGGTGTTTGTAGTGCTAGATCCCTTTTATTGTGGAGAGATCCCTTCTTTGTCCTCCCCCCGGGCGGGGGTTAATCGAAGCTAATCGAAGCCAGTAGTGTTGAGGCAGGATTCCACAGCATGTGGTCTTGGGTAGAGGGGTCAAGAGGGTATTAGGATAAGATAATATGGGCAGTGACTGGAGGTTGCAGCGGGGCCAGTTGAGGGCTCTAATCTCTCTTTTGTATTTAAGTAGGGCTGGGTGGTGTCAGGGAGACTGGTTCGGTTATCTAGGATTGGTGGATATTGTGGGGGGGGGGGCGTTAGGTCATTTACCGCTGGGGTTGAAGTGGTTGGGTTTTATAAGGTTCTGGTTTGGGGGGTTGGGGGTAGATTATCTAGTAATTGAGGAGCATCATAGTTTCCTGAAATAGTCTGCCTATCGTGAAATTCACATAAAGATAAGAATGATGGGGGACAGGGGCAGTATCATTTTAACCTTGTAAGGGTCACTAGTACTCCATCAGCCATGTTCCGGGACAGGAGGGAGAAAGGGTATGTCGTGCTGTGAAGACGGGGAAGGAAGAAGAGTGGCGTTGTCAGGGGTCACTAGTATTCTGACCATATTCTAGAACAGAGGGGATAGTGATTTTGGTGTTGTGAAAGCGGGAAGGGAAATGATAGCGGTGTTGTGGTTGGCTATGTGCGTGTGGAGCTACTTAGCCCTGTGCTGGTGAGTCTCAGTGTATTCGCCCAATGGGTGACCAGTTCGCGATGCCGCTGATCCTTCTATTCTGTCCCCCA
This sequence comes from Ceratothoa steindachneri, assembly GCA_963969495.1. Classification (NCBI taxonomy): domain Eukaryota; kingdom Metazoa; phylum Arthropoda; class Malacostraca; order Isopoda; family Cymothoidae; genus Ceratothoa; species Ceratothoa steindachneri. Next base: position 210,366,220 of record OZ018324.1, on the reverse strand, counting down.
CTCGTATCGAACCTGTGCATCGACAAGAAATGCAGCTTTGTATCCACTAGGCTAGCCAAAGTTCCTTGTAATTATAAAAATTAGATATGCAGGAAAATTTACCCGAGATACTTGCCAGGTCACTGAATTCAGTTAATACCAGTAAAAACATAATAAAACTTTGAGAAACACCAGTACAAACATAACTATCCATCTTTAGAAATACCAGTAAAACATAACCAACTTTGAGAAATGCCAGTAAAAACATAACAGTACAACTTTGAAAATTACCAGTAAAAACGTAACGGTGATGGCCGAGTGGTTTAAGGCTCTCGTTAACGGCTGTCCAGCGACGTGGGAAGCGCGTTCGAATCTCGCTTCTCTACTTTTCTTTATTTTCCTACATAAAACTATCAACATTGTTGCTGCAAACCAGGGAGGTCGCGGAGGGAGAACTTTAATCATCCAAATAACATTTTTTTGACGCCGTTCTCCTCAATCCTCAAAATTCGCTCTGCTTCTTCTAGGAGGGGGCCTGTGAAACGTGCGAGAAGTTCAGGCGTACGTCTTAAATGCTTTGCTTGAATGCGTTTTGGTGGGCTACTGAGGATGGCCGAGTGGTTTAAGGCTCTTGGTAACGGCTGTCCAGCGACGCGGGAAGCGCGTGTGAAACTCGTTTCGCTACTTTTCTTTCTTTATTTTTCTTTGCGCCCCTTTCCTACTCTTAAGCTATCTAATATGGTGCCTAAGACCCGGGAGGCCAGGGGGAGGGAGAACATTAGTTCTCGAATAACATTTGCTGACGCCGTTCTCCTCATTTCCTCAAAATAAGCTCCGCTTCTAGTGGAGGGGGGGGGGGCTGTGTAGCATGCGAGCAGTTCAGGCTCTCGCTAAGGGCTGTCCAGCGTCGCAGGATGCGCGTTCGAAACTCGTTTCGCTACTTTTCTTTATTTTTATTTGCCCCATTTCATACACAAAGCTATCTATACAACAATACATCTTGGAGAAATACCAGTCAAAATATAACTAAAACATAAATACCAATAAAATTATAACCACCTTTAAAAAATACCAGTAAAAACAACAGCGCAACTTTCAGAATTACCAGTAAAAACATAACGGTGCAACTTTAAGAAATACCAGTGAGACCATAACGGTGCAACTTCCAGAGAGTTGCAACGCTAAATTATTTGAATTGTATTGTTTTTAAAGTCTGTTTAAAGTTCAAACCTCCGATATAACTTTAAATATGTTTATTGTTCTGTGTTGACCATGTTAAAAGTTTACAGATATTTTTATATGCTTCCCATTAGAGTTTTTTATGATTATTCTTTTTGCCTCTATATTATTTCATAAAAAGGTAGTAGATCTGTGTCTCTCTAACCTAAGAATAACATTTATATTAACTTTATAATTGTAGAAAAAATCGTTTATCGATTATTTTAAGTCTAATTGAAATATAATCAAAAGTTGCCTCTAGTTGTCACAAGGATTTGATAGATAAGACAAAAAACCTTTGTAATCCAGCACAGGTATTTCTTTTGTGGTAAGAGATGGGTGAACATATCAGCAACTATTCATGAATATATTTATTACCGTTGTTCTTAATTTATTGTGGATTTTTTTTATGCGAAATGCGGATTATTGCGTTGAAAATTCGAATTATTTCAGTTTCAAACTGACCAACAATTTGCTTGCAGTATTTGTCAATTTAAATATTGTACCTGGTTTTGCAAAAGTTCTGTTACTGTTTTTTGTTTTTTTAATCTTTCGAGAGGTTTACGTTTGTGATAGAAAAAGTTCCGTCAAAAAACCTTAAAGTTCTACTTTTCCATCACGTGTCATTAAAATTTCTTTTCCATTGTGTGTCAAAATGGAAGTGAAAAGCATCTGTACGCGGGCCATAACAAGTCCAACATCGCCAAATGGCTCAACGTCAGCCGGGGCCCGGATGACAGTCCACAGAGTCGTGGAGAGGCTCAAGAAGGGAGAAGGCCTTGAGTATCGACCTCGTTCAGGAAGACTTCAAGTTGTCAACCGTTTGGCTGTGAGAAAGGCGTTTGAAAATGCTCCAAAGATCGAAATGACTGCGTTCATTAAGAACATCTCTGTGGCAACGGTGTCGAGGGCGGCAAGAGCTTGAGGTCCGTGGGGGCACCGACCGTATGCGAGAACATTGTCGGGAGTGCCGTCGTCGCCCTCTAGAACAACGACTTGAAGAGCAATGGCCATCGAGTTCTCACTTTTTTCTGATGAAAAAAACCTTCGCAGTCGATCCGGTCATCAACAATTCTAACCACGGCGTGGTAAGCTTCCACTAAGACGTCTCCGAGATTCGCTACGTGTCTACGACCAAGCACCTGGCCTACGTGATGACGCTCGGCGTCGTGGCTTCGAACGGCAAGAGGATGGGGGCCGATTACTGGAACATCTTGGCCACGAAAGTCCTGCCATTGGTGAGGAAGATCACGAAGAAGGCGGATTACGTCTTTCAGTAGGACGGTACCTCAGCCCCACACGCCCAAGACTGTGCAACGCAGGTTGGGGTCGAGCATGAATTTCTGGTTGAAGGACCTTTGGCCGCCGCAGCCGCCCGACCTCAATCCTATCGACTACAACGTTGTGGGCAAGGCCTCCAAGGTCCCCCCACAGCAAGAGCGACGAGCTGAAGTCCTCCCTCAACTGCATGTGGGACACCCCGTAAGGGGGGAGGGGGCGATTTGCCATCCTGGCCCCCATGCTGAGGGGATTCAGCGCTCCGTCCGGCCCCAGCTTAGCCTCTCTTACATCCTTCAGATAGCCTGTATTTCTCCCCTACTTCCTCACTTCCCCTACGACCTCTCCCACAACTTTCTCTGGTCAGCCGCTAATTTGACAGGTTAGATACTGACCTTCTCAGCCAACCGTCCCCCGTAAGGGGCGCGGCGATTTGCCATCCTGGCCGCCGTGCTGACGGGATCCAGCGCCCCGTCCGGCCCCAGCTTAGCCTCTCTTCCTTCCTTCAGATAGCCTGTATTCCTATCCTACCTCGTCGCTTTTCATACAACCTCTCCCACAACTTTCTCTGGTCAGCCTCTAATTTCACAGGGTAGAAGCTGACCTTCTTCTCAGCCAATCGTCCCGGATCGGGGCTGAGGGGGGAGGGGACAATGTCCCCTAACCCCTGAGCTCCGGTCTGGGGTGGTTGGCTTTTAACAACCTGCTTCATCCCCACCCATACCTTCCTCACATCCCTTTTCCTCTCGTCTTCAAAATCTATCCGTTTTACGCCGTGTTCAAGGTGGAGCCGCCATGCCGAAGGACTGCCAGGCCACCAGGCGGGAGGGGTGGTCCCAAATGGCGGCGCCTGGCTCTGCCGGGCCTGTAAGCACACCTTGCAGTGCGGGCTACTGCAAGAGGTGGTGAGCGATTGCGTCCCGTAAAACAAAGAGGGTCACCATGCCCAATGATGAAACAAAAAAACATCTCCCCTTAATTCCCCCTATAACAACAACGGAGCCGCCCTCGTGCAGCTCCACAGAAAAGATGGAGGTCCCCCCCCCCTGTGCTTGCGCAGGGGACCCTCCATACCTCTTTAACCGGAGAGGAGGCTTACTCCTCTCCTACGCCTACGGGTGTAGGGGACTCCCCCTCACCCCCTTCTCTGGATGTGCTTTCGGGCACCTCCCTATCTCCAGCGGCAGTCCCTCCTATGCTTTCTAAGGGGACTGCCAAGAAAGCCAGCAGGCAGCCCATTGCCGACCGCCCCTCGTACAAGCGGCTCGGTAGGGCAAACCCCCTTAGGGGGGAGAGGGAAGCCAGGCCCCTTCGGTCGCTTCCCTCAAAAGACCTGCTGGCAAAAATATTAAACCTTGCCGGGGTCAGGCCTGTGCCTTCCCACTAAAGACTTATGACGCTGCCAAGGGGACCTGCGATGTCCTGGGAAGGGATGGCCAACTGGAGGCCCCTCCTGTGATAGACATGGTCCTTGAGGAAAACCAGCCTCAGACGGTAGGGCCTTCCATGGGGGGGAATCCGGGCTTGGCGCCAAGCACCGAACCCGAATCCGCCCCTATGCAAGGTCCTCATCAAACGGCTGTGGATTCTCAGGCAGGACAAGGAGGGGAGGGATCTCCTCCGGATGAATCCCCTGCGCCCACCGGGACCTTCTCCATTTCAGAGAAGGACCTGGCTGAGGCCGGTCCATCTGGCCTGGGGGCTTCTACCGGCGGGGGTGAGAAGCGGGTTCATTCCCCGCCCTCCTCTCCTAAAAAGAAGAAAAAGATTCGGGGCTCCTCTCCATCCGCGGGGGCTGCGGGGACGGATGGGTCTGCTGCCACTTTGGTAGGCGACCAAGCCAAGATCGGCAAATCCGGCCCCTCTACCCCCTCGTGTGCGGAGCTCCTGACCAAGACTAAGACGAAGAATGCACAGGGCGGAGCCTCGATGACATCGGGGCCCCTCATTCAGAGGTTACCTGGCGTTTTCGAGCCCGCTGGCTTCAAACGCTTCCTCGTTATTCGCTCCACTGATGGCACCATGTTGTCTAAGGGCAACATGATCCATCAGAGGAGAGGATTAGCTAGTGCAATTGGTAGAGAGCCGAAGGTGACCCGTTTCTCGGACGGCAGCCTTCTGGCGAATCCCGCCGAGGCGGCCAAGATAAGTGCTCTTCGGACACTTCATGGCACCCCGGTGAGTGTGACGCCGCACTCTACCATGAACTTTGTGAAAGGAGTAGTTTATGCGAGGGAACTCGTTGACTACTCCATTGAGGACATCACCCTAGAGCTGGCCGACCATGGGGCGGTCAAGGTCGAACGTGTGATGAGAAAACAGGGAGGGGCTTCGAGACCCACCCCTACACTCTTCGTCACGTTCGACTGTGACAAGCGCCCTGAGTCGGTGCGTGCCGGTTGGTACCGCTACCGCGTGAAGGCATTCGTGCCACTGCCGCGGCGGTGCTATTACTGTCACCGCTTCGGCCATACGAATCGCTCATGTAGACGTGCAAAGTCGGGGTCACCCGAAGTCTGTGTAAATTGCTCCAAGGTCGCACACGATAAGTCCAAATCGTGTGTGGCCAAGTGTGTCAATTGCGGAGAGCCGCACCCTGCTTCTTCGAAGCAATGTGGTGCATATCTCCTGGAGAAAGAAATCCTGGCCGTTCAGGCCCAGGATAGACTCTCATTCCGCGAGGCTAATGACTTGGTCCTGGCGCGCCCAGCTCTGCCTGGGACGTCATATGCCTCAGTAGTTCGAAAGGCACCCTCTGCTCCTGGCCCATCCAGGCCAACGAGCACGGTTGTTTCCGCGCCCATTCGGAGCCCTTCTGCGGGCTCTACTACACCCGGGCGCTCCCCTGGTAGAGCTGGCGGCAAAAAGGGTTCACACCCAGCCCCGGCTAAAACCAGGGCTCCCCCCTCTTCCCCCAGCGTGACCGTTTCCCGTAAGGCGAAACGGCCACGCGCCTCCACCGAGTCGTTAGACTCACAGGAGGCAACACCCCTGAAGATGGTCGCTAGGCCATCTTCGGGGGTTCCTAAAGCTTTCCCCCGAAAGGAGGACAGCAACAAAGGAGCTTCGGCTCCTTCGCCCACGCCACGAGGTGGAGCGAGTGGCTCGGAGACGGTGGTTCCTCGAAAAGAGGGCCCCCCGCCTCCGAAGCCGCAGCGCCCGCCTAAGGTTTCGAGGCGGAGGGAGGAAAAGACACGCATGGCGAGGTCAACCTCCCCCAATAAGTCCTCGAAGGCGACAGCGCCCGGGGTTCTGCCCCCGGGAAGCGTACGGCCATTCCCGTGAGGGTCTTCAATTCGAGGAGGGCCCCCGCGTCTCCTCCGAGCTAGGCCTGGAGGGCATATTCCTTCAATGGAATTGCCGTGGACTCCGGGCCAACTGGGAGGAGCTGCGGAGGCTCGCCTCGTCCCGTTCCCCGTTAGCTATTTTTTTGCAGGAGACCATGCTAGGCGCGTGCCCACTGCCTGCCCTCCCGGGGTATAAGGGTCTTGCAACCCCACCACCGCGGGACGGCCGGGCTGGGGGGTGCGCGGTTTACACCCGGCATGATGTCTCCGTTCTTCCTTTCTCTTTAGATACCTCCTTACAGGCAGTGGCTGTGCAGCTGCACCTGGATAGGAGGTATACTATCATTTCTGCGTACATTCCACCGTCAGCTGACTTCGACGCGGGGGACTTCCGCCGCGTCGTGGCACGGTTGCCGAGGCCCTATCTCTTGCTTGGAGATCTGAACGGCAGGCATCCTCTCTGGGGAGATTACACCATAAATCCCAGGGGACAAGTCCTTGCCGATCTGATCGAAGAGCTTGAGATGGGTGTCCTAAACGTGGATGAGTTTACGCATCACTGTCCGAGAACCGCTTCATTTTCTTGCCTTGACCTATCTTTGTGCTCTTCGGATGCACAGCTTGATTTTGATTGGGGGGTGGTCGATGACCTCCATGGTAGTGATCACTTTCCCATTGAAATATCATTTTCAGGGCAACTGCCGCCTGAGAGACCACCTCGGTGGTGCTTGGCACGGGCGCGGTGGCCTGCATTTCAGGAAATGACTGAATTCTCTATCTCAGTCGAGGAGTTTAGGTCGGTAGATGAGGCCGTTGAGTTCTTCTCCGGCAACCTTATCGCCGTGAGCCTGACTACTATTCCTAGGACGTCTGGCTGTTTTGCACGCCGACCACTCCCATGGTGGTCGGCCGAGTGTGAGACGGCCCTCAAACAGAAGCGTTATGCCTACATGCGCTATAAGCGCCGCCCGAACGATTTCACTGTCGCTGAATTTCGTCGGGCTAGGGCTAGGTTCCGGTATATTTCGAAGCACGCCCGCCGCTCTTCTTGGCGGGCATACGTGTCTTCACTTAACGGGAAGACCCCTTTAGCTGAGGTGTGGAAGCGAGTCAAAAGGATTCGGGGCAAGTTCTCGCAGGACCCCCCTCCCGTTCTCCAGGAGAATGGGACCGCAATCTCGGACCCCGCGTCCGTGGCGGAATCCTTAGCGACCGCTTTCTCTGCATTCTCTAGCCGTGATGCTGCTCCGCCAGCATTCAATGCACGTCGTGATGTCGCGGAAGGCCGCCGGCTGGACTTTACCTCCAGAGGCGGAGAACCCTTCAACGACAAGTTTACTGTGAGTGAGTTGCGTTCCGCTCTCGCTTCGTGCGCGGACACCGCCCATGGTCCGGACGATGTCCCGTACGCCATGCTTCGACACCTGGGTGAGCGAGGCATGGCCTTTCTGTTAGATCTGTTCAACAGGATCTGGGTGGAAGGTCTTCTCCCAGACTCCTGGCGAATCGCTACTGTGCTCGCCTTTCGCAAGCCGGGGAGAGATCACTCTACTCCGACCGGTTTCCGCCCAATCTCTCTAACCTCTTGCGTGTGCAAGTTGATGGAGAAATTGGTAAATGTTAGATTAGCCCATTTCCTGAACAGCGGAGGCCATCTGTCTTCTGCACAGTGCGGCTTCCGTAAGTTTCACTCCACGTCGGATGCTCTGCTCCGACTGGAAAATGCCGTCTGCGAGGCTTTCCTTCGTAGACAGCACTACGCCACGGTGTTTTTTGATCTGAAGAAGGCCTATGATACCGCATGGCGATACGGTATCATGGAGACTCTCCACACGATGGGGGCGAGGGGACGCCTCCCAATGTTTATATCTGAATTTTTGCGAGATCGTCGATTCCGCGTACGGGTGGGGGGAGCCCTCTCTGCCCCAAAGGAGCAGGAAGAGGGTGTCCCACAGGGAAGTGTCCTCAGTGTCACACTCTTTGCCCTGAGCATCAACGGCATCACCTCGGTGCTGCCAGAAGATGTTCTCGCTACGCTCTACGTGGACGACCTTTCGATCTCTTTTGGCGCGGCCCAGATGCCAACTCTGGAGCGTCGACTCCAACAGGCATTGAACCGCGTCTCTCGCTATGCCGAAGCGCACAGGTTTCGGTTTTCTTTGGCCAAGACTAAGGTGGTGCACTTCTGCCGCCATCCACGGCTTCACCCTGACCCAGATTTGTTTCTTAATGGGGAACGCCTGGATGTGGTTGAGTCGCACCGTTTCCTTGGTCTTGTATTCGACCGACGCCTCACCTGGGAGGCTCATATTCGCAGCCTTAGGGTCTCTTGTACCCGCGCCATGGACATTCTCCGTTCCGTGACGTTCAGCGCTTAGGGCGCTGATAGGGCTACCGCCTTACTTTTTTATCGATCCTTTGTTCGCTCGAAGCTCGACTACGGATGCGAGTTTTATGCATCCGCAGCCGAGCGTTTATTGCGGAAGGTGGATTCAATCCACCACACCGGCCTTCGCCTTGCGACCGGTGCCTTCCGCACTTCCCCCATTGAGAGCCTGTTGGTCGATGCTGGGGAGATGCCACTCGCTCTGCGCCGCGTGCAGTGCATCACTCGCCTGTATGCGCGAGCCCGGCGCCTCCCTCAGTCGCCAACAGCTCTCACTGCATCCGCAGCTGATCTCGATGGTGCCTATGCCGCCGAGAGACGCCAGTCATACCCTAAGCCCTTTGGGTTTAGGGCCAGGAAACTCCTTCGAGAGGTAGATATAGCTCTCGGGCCGGTGGCGCCCCTGGTTCTGCCCAGGACGCCACCCTGGAGGGTACCACATTTGGCTATTTGTCGCCACGCCTCTGCTCCCAAAGCTTGTACTGCGCCGGGAGTATTGCGTTCGACCTTTTTGGAGCACACATCGTGTCACGCTGGTACCGTGCCAGTGTATACGGATGGCTCCAAGTCCCAAGAGGGGGTCGGCTTCCACGCCGTATCCCCTCTGTTTGAAGTCAGCGGGGCTCTACCAGGCGCTGCGTCTGTCTTCACGGCCGAGCTGGTGGCAATACACCACTCGGTACGGGAGATTACGCGACGTGCCCGGTTCGGAGACCGGATTGTGATCTATAGCGACTCACAAAGCGCCCTGAGTGCTCTCGGGGCATTGGAATCTCCGCATCCCCTGGTTCGCGATATCCGTGACGCCACGGTTTTTCGCGAGCCGGGCAGATGTCGAGATTATCTTCTGCTGGGTTCCTGGACATGTACGAATTGCGGGGAATGAGCGCGCCGATGAGGGCGCCAAAGAGTCCGCGAGGACTCTGCGACCGGACCAGCGTTTCGCTCTTCCTCACACCGACTACATGGCAGGAATACGGGCAGCTCTTCGGACTGCTTGGCAAAGAAGATGGGAGATGGTCGAGATGAACTTAAAGTTGCGTGCCATTGCGCCGCGACTGTTCCCATGGACCTATCCCCCAATGCCGCGGCGGCTTCAGGTTGCTTTCTGTCGTCTCCGAATCGGACACACTCGTGTGACGCATCGCTATCTGATGGAGCGCTCGCCTGCGCCCTATTGCAACGACTGCGTCGTCCCCCAGACTGTTCGGCACATTCTTGTCGAATGTCCCAGTCTGGGTGATCTTCGCGCACGATACATGTCCCAGTACCGGGATGGGCGGGGTCGCTACCGCCTGTCCCTTGTGCTCGGGACAGATTCGTGCACACTGACTTGTGGACTTGTTGACTTCTTGGGGGAGGCCGGCCTTCTCCCTATTATTTAAGCAAGTTTTGTTTTTTGTTTGTTTTTTTTTTCTTTAGTTGCACGCTACTGCGCCGGGGGGACCTCTCCCCGACGCACCAGCTTGCTTCCTTTCCCCCTTTTGGGGTGTTGTTTTTTTTTCTCTCTTTAATTTCATTTTAAAGTAGCCTAGAACTAGGCCAGTTTTAATACGGCGACTAATGCCCAAGTAGGCAGTCGCCAGATGAGCTCTTAAAAAAAAAAAAAATCAGCCAACCGTCCCGGATCGGGGCTGAGGGGGAAGGGGACAATGTTTCCTGACCCCTGAGCTCCGGTCTGGGGTGGTTGGTTTTTAACAACCTGCTTCATCCCCACCCATACGTTCCTCACATCCCTTTTCCTTTCCTCTTCACACACTATCAATTTTACGCCGTGTCCAAGGTGGAGCCGCCATATCGAGGGACTGTCAGGACACCAGGCGGGAGGGGTGGTCGTGAATGGCGACACCTGGCTCTGCCAGGCCTGTACGCACCCCTTGCAGGGCGGGCTACTGCGAGGGCTTGATGAGCTATTACTTCCCGTATAAAATACAGGGTCACCATGCCCAAGGATGAACTAATAAAAAAAAAAAACAACTTCCCCTGTTCCATCGATTAAGCCGCCCTCGGGCAGCTCCAGAGAAAAAATGGAGGTCCCTCTCCTCCTCTCCTTCGCCTACGGGTGTAGGGGACTCCCCCTCACCCCTTTCTCTGGAGGTGCTTTCGGGCACCTCCCTTTTTCCAGCGGCAGCCCCCACTTTTCTTTCCAAGGGACCTGCCAAGAAAGCCAGCAGGCAGCTCCTAGCTGAACTCTCCCCAGTGAAGCGGCTCGGTAGGGTAAACCTCCTTAGGGGGGGAGAGGGAAGCCAGGCCCCTTCGGTCGCCTTCCTCAAAAGACCTGCTGGCAAGAATATTGAACCTTGCCGGGGTCAAAGCCTGTGCTTCCCCACACATGACTAGTGACGCTGCCAACGGGGCCTACGATGTCCTGGGAGGGGATGGCCAATTGAAGGCCCTTCCTGAGAGACATGTTCCTTGAGGCAACCCAGCCTCAAACGGTAGGGCCTTCCATGGGAGGGGATCTGGGCTCGGCGCAAAGCACCGAACCTGAATCCGCCCCTATGCAAGGTCCTCCTCAAACTGCCCGGGTTTCCAAGGCAGTACAAGGAGGGGAGGGATCTCCTCCAACCGCTGCTCCTGCGACTACCAGGACCTTCTCCATCTCGAAGAAGGACCTGGCTGAGGCCGGTCCATCTGACCTAGGGGCTTCTGCCAGAGGAGGGGAGAAGCGGGTTCATTCCCGGCCCTCCTCTCCTAAAAAGACTAAGAAGACTCGGGGCTCCTCTCCATCCGTGGGTGCTGCGGGGAGGGATGGGTCTGTTGCCACTTTGGTAAGTGACCAAGCCAAGATCGGCACCTCTGCCCCCCTGGGTGCGGAGCCCCCGACTTTCACTAAGACGAAAAGAGCACAGGGTTGATCCTCGATAACATCGCGGCCCCTCATTCAGGGGTTACCTGGCGTTTTCGAGTGAGCTGGCTTCAAACGCTTCCTCGTTATTCGCTCCACTGATGGCAGCATGTTGGCCAAGGGCAACATGATCCATCAGAGGAGAGCATTAGCTAGTGTAATTGGTAGAGAGCCGAAGGTGACCCGTTTCTCGGACGGGAGCCTTCTGGCGAATCCCGCCGAGGCGGCCAAGATAAGTGCTCTTCGGACACTAAATGGCACCCCGGTGAGTTTGACGCCGCACTCTACCATGAACTTTGTGAAAAGAGTAGTTTATGCGAGGGAACTCGTTGACTTCTCCATAGAGGACATCACCTTAGAGCTGGCCGTCAACTCCGAACGTGTGATGAGAAAACAGGGAGGGCTTCGAGACCTACCCCTACACTCTTCGTCACGTTCGACTGTGACGAGCTCCCTGAGTCGGTGCGTGAAGGCATTCCTGCCAATGCCGCGGCGGTGATATTACTGTCACCGCTTCGGCTATACGAATCGTTCTTGGAGACGTGCAAAGTCGGGGTCACCCGAAGTCTGTGTAAATTGCTGCAAGGCCGCACACGATAAGTCTAAATCGTTTGTGGCCAAGTGTGTCAATTGCGGAGAGCCTCACCCCGCTTCATCGAAGCAATGTGGTGCATATCTCCTTGAGAAAGAAATCCTGGCCGTTCAGGCCCAGGATCGACTCTCATTCCGCGAGGCTAAGGACTTGGTCCTGGCGCGCCCGCCTCTGCCTGGGATGTCTTATGCCTCAATAGTTATAAAGGCACCTTCTGCTCCTGGCCCATCGGGGACAACGAGCACGGTTGTTTCCGCGCCCATTCGGAGCCCTTCTGCGGGCTCTACTCAACCCGGGCGCTCCCCTGGTAAAGCTGGCGGCAAAAAAGGTTAATACCCAGCCCCGGCTAAAACCAGGGCTCCCCCCTCTTTTCCCAGCGTGACCGTTTCCCGTAAGGCGAAACGGCCACGTGCCTCCACCGAGTCGTTAGACTCACAGTAGGAAACACCCTTGAAGTTGGTCGCCAGGCCATTTTCCGGGGTTCCTAGAGCTGTCCCCCGAAAGAATCTTCGGCTCCTTCGCCCACGCCTAGTGGTGGGCTGAGTGGCTCGGAGACGGTGGTTCTTCGAAAAGAGGGCTACCCGCCTCCGAAGCTGCAACGCCCGACTAAGGTTTCGAGTCGGAGGGAGGAAAAGACTCGCTTGGCGAGCCCAACCTCCCCCAATAAGTCCTCGAAGGCGACAGCGCTTTGTCCGTGCAACAGTAACTGGGGTACTGCCTCCGGGAAGCGTACGGCCATTCCCGTGAGGATCTTCAGTTCGAAGAGGCCCCCCGCGTCTCCACCGAGCTAGGCCTGGAGGGCTTATTCCTTCAATGGAATTGCCGTGGACTCCGGGCCAACTAGGAGGAGCTGCGGAGGCTCGTCTCGTTGCGTTCCCCGTTAGCTATCTTTTTGCAGGAGACCATGCTAGTCGCATGCCCCCTGCCCGCCCTCCTGGGGTATAAGGGTCTTGCGACCTCACGATCGCGGGATGGCTGGGCTGGGGGATGCGTGGTTTACACCCGGTATGATGTCTCCATTCTTCCTTTCACTTTAAATACCTCATTTCAGGCAGTGGCTGTGCAGCTTCACCTGGATAGGAGGTATACTATCATTTCTGCGTACATTCCATCGTCAGCAGACTTTGCGCCGGGGACTTCCGCCGCCTAGTGGCACGGTTGCCGAGGCCCTTTCTCTTTCTTGGAGATCTGAACGGCAGGCATCCTCTCTGGGGAGATTACTCCATAAATTCCAGGGGACAAGTCCTTACCGATCTGATCGAAGAGCTTGAGATAGGTGTCCTAAATGTGGATGAGTTTACGCATCACTGCCCGTGAACCGCTTCATTTTCTTGCCTTGACCTATCTTTGTGCTCTTCGGATGCACAGCCTGAATTTGATTGGGGGGTGGTCGATGACCTCCATGGTAGTGATCACTTTCCCATTGAAATATCATTTTCAGGGCAACTGCCGCCTGAGAGCCCACCCCGGTGGTGCTTGGCGCAGTCGCGGTGGCCTGCATTTCAGGAAATGACTGAATTCTCTATCTCAGTCGAGGAGTTTAGGTAGGTAGATGAGGCCGTTAAGTTCTTCTCAGGCAACCTCTTCACCGCGGGCCTAACTATTATTCCCAGAATGTCTGGCCGTTTTGCACGCCGACCACTCCCATGGTGGTCGGCCGTCTGTGCCCCAAACAGAAGCGTTATGCCTACATGCACTATAAGCGCCGCCCGAACAATTTCGTCGGGCTAGGGCTAGGTTCCGGTATATTTCGAAGCACGCCCGCCGCTCTTTTTGGCGGGCATGCCCGTCTTCATTTAACGGGAAGATCCTCTAGCAGAGGTGTGGAAACGAGTCAAAAGGATTCGGGGCAAGTTCTCGCAGGACCCCCTCCCTCCCGTTCTCTAGGAGAATGGGACCGCAATCTCGGACCCCGCGTCCGTGGTAGAATCCTTCGCGACCGCTTTCTCCGCATTCTCTAGCCGGGATGCTGCTCCCCCAGCATTTAATGCATGTCGTGATGTCGCGGAAGGCCGCCGGCTGGACTTTACCTCCAGAGGCAGAGAACCCTTCAACGACAAGTTTACTTTCAGTGAGTTGCGCTCCGCTCTTGCTTCCTGCGCGTACACCGCCCATGGTCCGGGCGATGTCCCGTACGCCATGCTTCGACACCTGTGTGAGCGAGGCATGGCCTTTCTGTTAGATTTGTTGAACAGGATCTGGGTGGAGGGTCTCCTCCCAGATTCCTGGCGAATCGCTACTGTGCTCGCCTTTCGCAAACCGGAGATAGATCACTCTACTCCGTCCGGTTTCCGCCCAATCTCTCTAACCTCTTGCGTGTGCAAGTTGATGGAGAAATTGGTAAATGTTAGATTAGCCTTTTAACTTGGACAGCGGAGGCCATCTGTCCTCTGCACAGTGCGGCTTCCGCAAGTTCCAATCCCCGTCGGATGCTCTCTTCCGACTGGAAAATGCCGTCTGCGAGGCCTTCTTTCGTAGACAGAACTATGCCACGGTATGATACTGCATGGCGATACCGTATCATGGGGGCGCGGGGACGCCTCCCAATGTTTATACGGGTGGGAGGGAGCCCTTTCGGGCCCAAAGGAGCAGGAAGAGTGTGTCCCGCAGGGAAGTGTCCTCAGTGTCACACTTTGCCCTGAGCATCAACGACATCACCTCGGTGCTGCTGGAAGATGTTCTCGCTACGCTCTACGTGGACTACCCTTCGATCTCTTTTGGCTTGCCCAGATGCCAACTCTGGAGCGTCGAATCCGACAGGCATTGAACCACGTCTCTCGCTATGCCGAAGCGCACAGGTTTCGGTTTTCTTTGGCCAAGACTAAGGTAGTGCACTTCTGCCGCCATCCACGGCTCCACCCAGACGCAGCCTTGTTCCTTAATGGGGTGCGTCTGGAAGTGGTTACATCGCACCGTTTCCTTAGTCGTGTATTTGACCAACGCCTCAACTGGGAGGCTCATATTCGCAGCCATAGGGTCTCTTGTACCCGCGCCATGGATATTCTCCGTTCCGTGACGTTCAGCGCTTGGGGCGCTGATAGGGCTACTGCCTTCCTTTTTTATCGATCCTTTGTTCGTTCGAAGCTCGACTATGGATGCGAGTTTTATGCATCCGCAGCCGAGCGTGTATTGCGGAAGGTGGACTCGATCCACAACACCGGCCTTCGCTTAGCCACCGGTGCCTTCCGCACTTTCCCCATTGAGAGCCTACTTGTTGATGCTGGGGTGATGTGACTCGCTCTACGCCGTGTACAGTGCATCACTCGCCTGTACGCGCGAGCCTGGTGCCTCCCTCAGTCGCCAACACCTTTCACTGCATCTGCAGCTGATCTCGACCGTGCCTATGCCACCGAGAAAGGCCAGACATGCCCTAATCCCTTTGGGTTTAGGGACAGGAAACTCCTTCGAGAGCTAGGTATAGTTCTCGAGCCGGTGGCGCCCCTGGTTCTGCCCAGGACGCCACCCTGGAGGGTACCACATTTGGCTATTTGTCGCCACGCTTCTGCTGCCAAAGCTTGTACAGCGCCGGGATTATTGCGTTCGACCTTTTTGGAGCACACATCATGTCACGCTCGAACCGTGCCAGTGTATACGGATGGCTCCAAGTCCCAAGAGGGGGTCGGCTTCCACTCCGTATCCCCTCTGTTTGAAGTCAGCGGAGCGCTGCGTCTGTCTTCACGGCTGATCTGGTGGCAATACACCACTCGGTATGGGAGAATACCCGACGTGCCCGGTTCAGATACCGGATTGTGATCTATAGCGACTCACAAGGCGCCCTGAATGTTCTCGGGGCATTGGAATCTCCGCATTCAATGGTTTGCGATATCCGTGACGCCCCGGTTTTCGCGAGCCGGGCGGATGTTGAGATTATCTTCTGCTGGGTTCCTGGACATGTACGAATTGCTGGGAATGAGGGCGCCAAAAAGTCCTCCAGGTCTCTGCGACCGGACCAGCGTTTCGCTCTTTCTCAAACCGAATACCTGGCAGAAATACGGGCAGCTCTTCGGGCTGCTTGACAAAGAAGATGGGAGACGGTCGAAGGGAACTTAAAGTTGCGTGCCATTGCGCCGCAACTGTTCCCATGAACCTGCCCCCCAATTCCGCGCCGGCTTCAGGTTGCTTTCTGTCGTCTCCGAATCGTGCACACTCGCGGGATGCACTGCTATTTGATGGAGCGCTCGCCAGCGCCCTACTGTGAAGACTGCGTTGTCCCCCAGACTGTTCGGCACATTCTTGTTGAATGTCCCAGTCTGGGCGATCTTCGCGCACGTTACCTGCCACGGTACCGGGATGGGCGGGGTCGCTACCACCTGCCCCTTGTACTCGGGACGAGTGCGTGCTCACTGACTGGTGGACTGATAGATTTTTGGGGGGAGGCCAACCTTCTCCCTTTTATTTAACTAGGTTTTGTTGTTTTTTGTTTTAGTTATTTGTTGTTGTTTTCTTTGTAAGTCGCACGCTCCTGCGCCCGGGGGAGGAGGACCTCCCCCCGACGCCGGAGCTTGCTTCCTAATTTTTGTCATCTCTCCTTTTTATCGTTATTTTGTCTTCAAACTTTTATTTTAAAGTAGCCTAGAGCTAGGTTGTTTGATTGCGGCGACTTATGCCCAAGTGGGCAGTCGCCAGATAACCCCTTAAAAAAAAAATGGGTGTGGGCCAGCATGAGAAAGGACTTCGTCTGTAACGGGTACTTGGCCCTCAGGTCTGGCCGCCGAGGGCGGCCAAATTGATTAATATTACAATTTAAATACAGTTATATGTTACACAATAAAAATCTGTCTAACTGCATCAAAACTAGTATTTTATCCATTGTTGAGAACGTCGCAATGAGTGAAAAGGACATTTGCAATACCCGGTATGTATATACCATCTCCGTATAGAGAGAGAAAAAAATCAAATCTGAAATAGCAATGAAAATATATACAAGACTTCTGAGATGTTGCTTGAAAATAAGAAGAAAGCACATGTAAAATCTAAAAGTTAAAATCTTTTTAAAGCCATCTAATGATTGGAATGTCCTCATTTTTCCACTCTCTTGTCTTCCTGTTTCCGACCCTTTCAAATATCCCTTCCCTGTCCTGCCTTCGTTTCTTTCTGGCAGAGAATCTTAAAACTTTTCAGTTGGGATGAAATCTTATACATTCAAGACTCCCGCGAAGTGTATGATGGATTTCAGCATTCATTTTTCACAATCGAAATAATAAGGATTTCAGGAAGGAACCAACTGAACAGCTGCTTAACCCCAGTAGGTTCTAGATGGCAGCACGAGCAAATTGGGACAAATTAATTATAAAAGAGAGAAGACCACTATGACATTACAGTTTTCAAAGTGAGGCTTTAAATGATTCTCTGCCTTAAGGAAACTAAGGCGGGACAGGCAAAGGATACTGGAAAGTGGTAAAATGAGGACATTTCAATAAATAGAAGATGGGTGACCGATTGTTCCCCGCCACAAAAAAAAGGTAACGATGGGTAATTCGAATACCAGTCGATACAAGATGGCCGTGGGTAATATCTCGTGTGACCGATGCAAAATGCGGAAAAGAGCAGTCTCTAGGGACCGTAGTCTGAAGGCTCTAGGGTCAAGAACAGACTGACTTTGATATATAATTTAAAGGATGAACACCCATCTCATTCATCCTGCCACCAACGAAAAACATAATGCTCTATAGAGGAGAAAAAAATCTCGAAAAGGCAATGCAGCTTTCTGTGATCCCAGGAGAGGCTGATGAGTCCTCGCTCAGGTCCCCTATATGCCGGGGAACTAAACAAAATATAACCCGATAACGGGACGCATTCTAGACCAGTCGGTTGCACATTTCTGTAACTAAAGAAAGGAAAACACTAAAAGAGTGAATTGTTTCTAAAACACAGAGAGACCGAGAAAATAAAGGTCAAAATTGGGATCAGTTTACATAGCTCAAAGATGAGCAAAAGTTCAGCGGTAAAAATAGAAGCCGCCAATGACCAAGGCATCGGCGAATAGGGTCGCCGATACACCCTCTGGGAGAGGAAAGATGGTATCATTGATTGCAATTAAAACCTGAAACCCTGCCGCGAGAAATTGTTCTCCTGGGCCTGTAGGTCAGAGTAGGTGTCTCCAACACACTCACTGTAGAGGGTTAAGATGCGAAAAAAAATTGAAATGAGGTTAAAATACCTCCCATGCCCCAAATAAATAGTTGCCTTAAGTCTCTATCTAACATTGTAGACTTTCTCAATGTCGGAAAATATTGCCAAATCCGGTGCCTTAATGAGAGAGCTTTCGGGACCGATGCCTCAATACGTACTAACAGGTCGAGAGTGCTATAACAGCTGCGCAAACATCACTGAAATAGAGGCAGTAAGTGATTGGTTTCAGGAACCAATTCAGGCCCACCAGCACCATATTCTCTATCAGAGGCTCTGCCTTTTCGTGGTGAGGGGGGGGGGTGTCAGCCCTGGGGCCATTAGGGGTCCCCTGGTACTTCAAACTAGACTTTTAATATACCCCCTCCCCCCGCACCATTTCTTTTACTGCTCTTTATTTTCCCCTCTTATACTATCTAGTGGCCGTGAAGGTTACCTAACCTTTGCTTGTTGTGGTTTTTTTTCGGACTGATTCTGAATTTTTTTTAGGAAGGTTGTGCATCTCCACCGCCTTCGTCTGCCGATGCCCAAGGAGAAACTCATCATTGCCTCTTTTCTCCCCGCGTAGGAAAACTCTGGCAGCTCATTCGGTCCATAAAGATGGTGTGGTGGATCTGTATCTAGAGTTGCAGTAGTGCCGAACCCTTGAAGGCCTCCGTTGTGAGCAGTCCCGAGGGGGAATATTTGCAATGGCTAGCCAAAACCTACAACATTCCCTACTCATAAGGATTCTCGTGCCAACCATTCTTCAGCTTTCCCTCGCTCGTTGGATCATTATGCCAACGATGTGGACCCAGAATCGGACTATCCCCGCTTGCTGGTCATCAGTTCGTCATCTTATAGTATATGGTTATTCATGGGATTTATTTTCTGTTAATAAATCAGCCTAAATAGCGTTTCGAAAACCATAACCATAAATTGGTTTGATCAAAGTTGTCGCCTGTTAGTTTTTAGGCCTAAGACGAAAGCGAAGTAAATTTTGAAATAATGATCTGAGTTTTAAGAAAAACAAACAAATATAAATATATTCATAGAATCAACGAATGTACAATGAAATAAGTTAGATTAGGTATACAATGTAAGATATGGTAAAATATGATTTACAGTAACGAGATGTGAAGATAAATGGAGTACGTGAAATAAATATGAAATAATATGGTGACTAAGATGGACTGTGAATTAGGGGCTGCAATATGAGAAGTAAATATAATTAGGACTTACTCTCGTATGGAATTAACTAAGTATGATTTGTTTGGAGGTAAATGACTAATTGTAGAATGAATGATTACCGACCTTTATACGGAGAGTGGTCAGAGTCGAATGGGAAAGAATACTGTTCCAGAAGGTCGAGCTGAAAGCGTGTGTTTGTTTGTTTGTGTGTGAAATTTTAAGAGATGATGTTTAAAACAGTAGAACGTTAAATGAATTGACAAGTAAAATAAATGAATTAATTAATTATTAATTTGTAAATAAAATATGATTTAATTTACAAAAGTTAAGTAAAATAATTGAACGGTAAATTGACCAAGTTAAAGGATTGCATGATATGAATTTTATATAATAATTGATGTATATATATATATTTAAGTTTCCCAGGAGGTTTTTATTATAGGAATGCCCAGAAGTATTGCTATAATCTGACACTCCACTTGTAAAGGTGGATGTGTTTTACGTTAATAAACCATTTGAGTCCTGCTGTATGTGGTCTTGAGGTAGTGGTGATATAGTAGTCGAGGTGTCATCTCACTCTCAACATAATCTTGTGCGAAATCTGTCTTCGATAGCAGACGTAACCGTTTCGCACAATCTGCGTCTGAATTTTGTCAAATGTGTCGTTTGTTCAAACGAATTAAGGGACTACGACCTCACCCGGCTTCAGAACAAGCTTAGTACCCAACGCGTCACACATGTACACAGAGTAACTAAAACTGTAGGATATACTAGAGTCCCAACTGTCACATTGATTTCAACGTTTAGCGTCAGGAACTGCCGCAGTTTATTAATACTGGGTACTTTCGTGTGCCTGTTAGCCACTACCTCGAACTGCCCAGACGGGGCTTCAATTGTAATCAATTTGGACATGTTGGTCGTGCCTATCGGCACTCCCGTTCCTGCGTAAATTACAGTTCTGATTACTATGGCCCTGAATGCACCAAAACACCTTGCTGTTCCAACTGCGGTGATGCCCACAGTGCCGCGTCAAAAATCTGCCCAATATTCTTATATGAAAAGGAGATCCTCGCTTTGTGCGACCCTGCATCTGGACGTGAGAGAGGTTCGCCAACGTGCGCGAGCACAAACCTCATCTCCTGCCGTCTCTTCTCAGACGCTGGACCTAGCCGAGCATCACGTTTGACTTCCGACCGGCCTGAAACATCTCATCGCCCATATACCGTTAGTATCAGAAGCATTCACGATATAGCACCGAAGCATCGATCTCATGGAGATACCTAATGTTGACTCGTAAGGGGCACGACGATTTGCTCTCCTGGCCGCCGTGATGACGGGACTCAGTGCCCCGCCAGGTCCCAGCTTGGCATTCTTTTTCTTTTTGCGCTAACCCTTACTTCGTCTTCTGTACCAATTCTCTTTCACCCTGCATCGTCCTTATATCTACGTTTGTTTGGCCATCTCAGTCTATCAGAGCTTTCCGTCAGGGGACGCGACCCCATGGTTGGGTCCTGACTGTGTTGGTTGGTGGGTGCCTGAGCCGGAGTGGCGCTCTTGGGGGTCTTTGCTTTCCCATCGGGTAAATTTCCGAGGCTTACCGGACATTTTTAAAACAATGGTTGGGTCAGGGGTCGACGGGCTTATCCTCCTGGTTGGGCCTGCGCTCCGAATGGGTGTCGCGACGATAAACAGGGACTGCGCTGCGTGAGTTCGTACTCGCTTTTATACTTTACTTTATATGGGTAATAATAAAATAAAATTCTGGTTCTCGTACCACGCTTGTCAACGTCCTTTTTTCCGCACTTGTTAGATCTCTTCACAGAAGAGGTGGATCCTGATTTGGATTATCCTAGTTTTCTGGTGTTGAATTCCAGTTCCGGGTCTCCGCTTTCTAAATTGGATGTGTTAGATTTGAATGAGGAGTTTGAGTCCTGCTGTGGTGCGTCCCGCCGTATGTGGGCCCGTGGTAGTGGTGATTTAGTGGTTGAGGTATCTTCGCGAGAGCAGTGTGGCGCCGTACGGGATTTGTCCTCCCTTTCGGAGTTCCCGGTTTCGGTTGTGCCC
This sequence comes from Ceratothoa steindachneri, assembly GCA_963969495.1. Classification (NCBI taxonomy): domain Eukaryota; kingdom Metazoa; phylum Arthropoda; class Malacostraca; order Isopoda; family Cymothoidae; genus Ceratothoa; species Ceratothoa steindachneri. The sequence continues at coordinate 210,345,269 of OZ018324.1, read as the reverse complement.
CACCCTCGCCTTAATTTTGTGAGGGAGTGATTCGCTCCAATGAATTACTGCAATATGATGTCTCGAGACTAAAGGATAAACTTTCGTCCCAGAGGGTTACGGACGTTTATTGGGTGTTTAAGTCTGTTGGTCCCGCTAAGGTTCTTACGAGTACGCTCATCGTCACCTTTGCGCGTCAGGATCTGCCGCAGTTTCATGCTGGTTATTTTTGTGCCCCTTATGTCGAGCTCCCCAGACGTTGTTTTAATTGCCACCAGTTAAGCCATATGAGCAGCAATTGTAGGCAGGCTCTTCGCTGTGTGGCCTGTGCGTTGCCGTACCATAGCTTATGTGGGAATCATCAATCTTCCGCCAATTGTGGAAGTTCCCATAGCGCGGCTTCGTGTTCTTGTCCCGTATTCCTTTTTTGAGAAGGAGGTTCTGGCTCTTCAGGACTTCCGTGAGGCCCGTGGTAGGGTGCGGATCCAGCTCGCCGCCTCCGGCTGTCTCTTCTCTCACGTTCTCCGGGAGGCGGGTTCCCAGTCGTCCCACTCCTTTGTTTTCTCCTCGCGGTCCCTCTGATGCTCACTCTCATTTGCCTTTCTTTGGTTCCTCCGTGGCGCCTTCTCATTTGCCTTTGGTCTCTTCTTATGTTCTTCCCTCTGTCGCGGACCGTGAGACCGACCGAGCTGAGACGTTGGAGGATATCCGGCAGTTCCTCCAGGTATCTGCTCCCGCTGTTCCCTCCGTTCCTTTGCCTCAGCGCAAACGGAAAGGTTCCTCCTCACCCCGTTCAAAGTCCAAGCGCGCTGCCTCTGATGAGGCTTGGTTGGTCCCCGAGTTGGTTGTTGAGGCGCTCTCCGTTTTGATGCTTTCTCCTCCTCGGTTTTCGCTGGCCTTTCCCGTTGGCATCACCGATGTCATTGTGATGGCAGAGGTTCACCCTGTTCCATCTTCCTTCCCTCCTATCCCAGTTCCTTCTTCTTTGTCCAATACCTCTGTGCAGTCTTCGATGCATCTTACTCCAGTTCCGTCTCCCTTGCCTCCTACATCTGTGGATATCGGAGGTTCGCATGTGTCGGGTGGCTGGTTGGTCAGCGAAGCTCTGGTTGACCATTTTGCTCCGGTGAGTAGCGCTCGAAGGTTCCTCGGGCATAAGGCCGCTATAGAGTCTCGCCTTTTATATTTTGCAACGTGTGCCACCTACTTTTATAATGCTCTCTTTTCCGTTTAGGAGCTGCGGGATGCTTTGTCTCGCTGTGGTTCCACCTCGCCCGGTGATGATTGCATCCACTACGACTTTCTCCGTCGTCTCCATCCGCATTCTTAGTTATTTGCCACGATTCCTGTTTCGTGTTCAGCAATACCCTTCATCCCCAGTCCATGAGTGCCTTTTTGCCCGTCCTCTTCGGCATTTTTTGATTGGCGACCATCTCTACCCCGGCCTCAGGGGCTCCAGGCTGGGAACCATCTCGCTTCCTGAGTGTTCCCGGGGTATTTGCCGTCCCATTCCCGCCGTCTCCGTGTTGGAGCGTTCGCCCTCCTGAGGTCTGTACTGCGTTTTGGCATTTCGATAAAGGGTCTATTGACCCCTGTCTATTAAAGTGCCTGTTTCTTGAACAAGGGTGTTCTCATGCGCACCAGCGTTCCATTTATACTGACGGCTTGAAGTCGGGCCTAGGTGTTGGGGCCGCCGCAGTTTCCTCTACCGAGTCCCTTCGGTCCACTCTCCCTCTTGTGGCATGCGTTTTTCGCAGAGTTGACGGCCATTTTTTTTTATTTTAATTTGATTTTATCCCTGAATTCTTCGGATTTTATTGTTTTTAGTGATTCCACGCCTGCTTTGGAGGCAGTCCGTTTTTTTACGTTCACCCACCCTTTGGTTTTACGGATTCGTTCCTGGCTGGTTAGAAATGCCTCCTGTTACAGGGTGGCGTTCTGTTGGAGTCCGGGAAAACAAGGCGGCCGATCGGCCGCCCCTCTGCCTTTTAGGGAGTCCTACCTCGTAATCAGGGCATATACCTTTCGTTTGTGACAGAGAGAGTGGGATTCATTTCCCCCTTCTAAGCTGTCCATTATTAAACGCTCTATCAGGCTTTGGTCCTCTAGCTCTCAGCGACTCCGGTCTTTGAAGGTTGCGAATTGGGCACACACAACTCACCCATGGCTATTTATTCTCGGGTGGAGGTCGAGTTGCTCCTCGTTTTCCCTTTTGCGCTCGCGAGCTGCTTGTGGCTTACATTCTAGTAGTTTGTCCCCGCCTTGCTTCTCTTCAAAATTCTTGCTTCCCTACCCTTTCTGGCGTCGCCTTTCCTGCTTGACTTCGCTTTCTTTTAACAGAGGACTCCCTTCGATCGTCCTCCCTCCTTAGATTTCTATCACGAAGTGGCGTTTTATCCCTTTTATAAATTATCTTTCCATTTTTGTGTTTAGGTTTATTGTTTTATATTTTACCTTGCCCCCTCCCGTGCGGCTGGCGCATGTCATTTGTTTATTACCCCACTCGCCCTTGTTTTTAGAATGTGCGCTGTATGCCTGTAATTCAAGTGTGTTGTGCTGTTTTATTTTAATCCTTTGCTTTTCCCCATTTTTATTGAGCGTTTCCCACACCCTTTATGACTTTTTCCGGGCGACCCCGTTTTAACAGTGCTGCCATTGAGAATCCATTAGGATTGGGTGGCTGCCACCTTGTTTTGCCTTAAACTTACCTAATGTTGCCTCCATCCCTGCGGCAGCTATAGCTGGGAGGGACCGACGCTCGGGATGAGACACTTGAAGACATCAGGCGTTATCTGAAAGAATCTTCTATATCGACCAGTGAAGGTTCTTCTACCTGGCCCCAGGACTCAAAGCCCAGTGGTAAGAGGAAGGTCTCTTCACCGGGGTCATCGGCCACCATTAAGCGGTCAGCCTCTGGAGCTGACTCGGCCGAGCCTCAACTATCTCCAATGGACTCTTCTCCTGTTGCTGAATATCATCTGCCCTCATTCCTGTCCCGCCCTTACCTGTCCAAAAGGTAGCAGAAATCCTCCCAGTTCCTTGTACTTTGTTCAGATCACCTGCCCCACCCACTCAACTTCCTACTCATGATCGATGGAAGCAGATGATATTCCAACATCTTCAGCCGCATTGTTGGATCAACTGCGGCTGGTTATGTTGGAATATCATCTGCTTACATCGGATCATGAATAGGAGGTTGAGTGGGTGAGGCAAGCGATCTGGACAAAATACAAACACTCTCAGCCCACCAATCCGGATCTACAGTCCGAAAATGTCTTCTCAATCTTCCGTTTCCGCCTGGCTTTGCGCCACATATCCAGGCGGACATATCCCCTGTCACTGCTCCTTCCAGAATCATTTCTCCTGCTACAGCAGCCTCCTCGAAATCTTCTCTCCGTCCCCCAGCTCTTTGGAACGCACTTCAAACATAACATCTGCCATAAAGGATAAAAAGATATCTATTGTGGTATCTAACTGCCCCACATAGTATCATCCTCCTTAAAAGGAATTATCAAGGTGTTCTTTCCAAGTAAGAAGAACTCAAAGTTCTTTTGATCACTCAATCCCGCTGTTATTTCTCTTCAAAAGAACAAACTGGGTACACAACCTTTTCCGGTGGTAACCGGTTTTCGTATTTTCAACTCGGGAGCTCGTCTCATTGGGGAATGGGGGTCAGTTATGGTTTCATCACTCCATCATATATCTCCCCTTCCCTTTCAAGCTGTTGCCATGAGGGTTTTTCTTACAAGGCTTTTTACTGTTTGCTCTGTTTACATCCCTCCTTCTTTACCATTGTCAAGGCCCAACCGTTTAGAACTTGTAAATCAGTTGCCCTCCCCGTTTTTTATTAGTCGGAGATTTTAATGCCCGTCACCCATATTGGGGTGACATCACTCGGAATGTCAAAGGCGCTGCTCTAGTCTCTTTTATTAGCTGAATTTCTTTGCGTTCTAAACACTGGCGAATTTACCTCCTATCATGTGCAGACTAATTCTTTTATTTGTGTTGACCTGTCTCTCTGTTCCCCGGATTGCATCACTGATTTTCGATGGTAAACCCTTAATGGCCACTTCCCTATTGCCTTGTCGGCCGTTCATCCTAGCCTCCATACAACCATGCCTCTCAAGTGGGACTTAAGCCATGCCGATTGGGAAAGCTTCTGAGCACCATCCTTCACAAGTGCCACTTTGGGCACCTTCAATGGTGTCGACGCTGCAGTAGCGTACTTCACATCGATTATAATTTCTACAACGCGGCCACACAAACCATTCCACGAAGGCGACCCGTAACGAGTCGCTCAAATGTGCTTTGGTGGATCTCGGAGTGTGCGACCGCCGTCAAAGACCCATTCGTCAGGCTCGCCGAACTTAATGTCTCCGCTATGTTTCATCAATTTCCTCTATGACCCATACAGCAAAGATCTGGAAGAGGATTAATAAGATCTAGGGTTGTATAGCAATGCCCTCTGGGCATTCCTAAATAAAATCCTCCTGGGAAACATAAATATATATATATATATATATATATATATATATATATATATATATATATATATATATATATATATCATTTATTATGTATAAAATTCAAATCATTCAATTCTTTTACTCAACTTTGTTAATTAAATCATTTATGCAAATTATGTACAACTTAATAATTAATTCATTCATTCATTTATTTTAATTAACTTTTGTCAATACAGTCATTCAATTAATTTATCCATAACTTTTTGAAATTCAATTATATTATTCAACGTTTAATAATTCAAATATCCTGTGACGAAATACTGAGTTCATTTAATGTACTACTGGTTCAAACAACATCTCTTAGAATTTCACGCACACACAAACACACGCTTTCAGCTCAACCAAATTGAACACGAGTATTTCTCATTCGACTCTCGCCATTATCAGCATAAAGGTCCTTAATCATTCCTTTTACAATTAGTCATTTACCTCTAAACAAATCATACTTAGTTTAATTCCACATCCTCTCACAATTCTCAGCAAACTGTCATACGAGAGTAGGTCCTAATTCTATTTACTTCTCGTATTGCAGATCCCAATTCACAGTCCATCGTAGTCATTTGTATTTCACCTTTATTTCATTCTTACTTCAATTTCCCTTCACATCTTAATTCACATCTTGTTACTTTAAATCAGTTACTTTATTATATTTACTTTACTGCATCTTACATTGAAATCCAAATTCAATTATCATTGTGCATTCGTTGATTCTGTGAGTATTTTTATATTTGTTTAATTGTTTTTCTTCAAACCTAGTTCAGAAGTTCCAAATATATTTCGCTTTAGTCATAGGCCTAAACATTAGCAGACTACTTTCATCAAACAAATTTATGGTAATGGTTTTCGAAACCCTATTTAGGCTGATTTATTAACCAAAAATAAATCCATTAATAACCAAACACTATAGTTGATATGCCCGTCATAATACCCCCACACTCAACTTACAGGGATCCTTAGTGAATGACAACTTCGTGGTCAGCAATACCTTGGCCGACCACTTGTGCCGTCAGCAGTGTCAGCCATTACAATAAGGCTTTTCTAGCCTATACATCAAACGAAGAGTTTCATCATCTCAATAATACCATATTCTCCATCCACAAGTTGCGCGCTGCATTATAACTTTGTAGATCCACTTCTCCTGGCCATGGCGAGATCCATTTTTATATGATTTGTCACCTCCATTCACTCTGTTATTTTCTTACTTGACTTGTACAACCTTATATGGGTGAAGGGTTTTTACCCATCACCAGGGACTGGCTGGACGCAGATCACTACCGCCCTCTAGCTCTTACCAGCTGTCTGAGTAAGTTGCTAGAGAAGATGGGTTTGGTGCGCCTGAACTGTTTCCTAGAAACCAATCACTTGCCATCTCCATTTAAGGGCGGCTTTCGCAAGGGTCATAGTACCCTTAACAACTTAGTACGTTTCGAGGGATCAGTCCGGAAAGCTTTCTCGTTAAAGCACCGAGTCTTTGCCATATTTTTCGACATTGAGAAGCCTACGATATAACATAGGGAGGCAGCATCTTAAGCAGCTAGACGCTTGGAGTATGAGAGGTCTTTTATCGTTTTTTTATTCAAAGTTTCTTAACATATCGATCCTTTATGATGCTTGTTGGAGACACCTACTCTGACCTGCAACCCCAAGCGTAGGGAGTTCCTCAGGGCAACTTTTAAGTGTTTTTGTTTCGTAACTGTGATTAATGATATCACTTCCTCGCTCCCAGAGGGTGTATCGGCGACTCTGATCTCGCCTCGCCTTCCATCAGCGGCGCGTCGGCTGCAACTGGCAGTCGATGCGGTTTCGAAAAGTGCACTGCTTAGGGGATTCCGCTTTTCCACGAGCAAATCTAAGGGAATGTATTTTGACCGGTGTAGATGGGCTCTTGTTCCGCCACCTATCTCCCTAGAAGTTGTAGAAATAGAGTTCGTCTCTGAATTTCTGTTTCAGGGCAAGGGGAGCACCTAACTCGCACAGTAAAGGCTGTTGACGGGAGAAGTGCGGAAGGCTCCCAAGCTGTCCTGGTTACTACACTGTCTTCAAACGGACTGTCTGCGGCTCTAGACATTTTAATGGTCGTCTCCCACAAATCGTGGGGCAGTGATCGTTGAACAATGTGGTCACTCTAAACTACCCTCGTCCATTCCAAATTGGAATATGGATGCCAAACTTATTCCTCCGCTTCCCCTTCAGCCATTAAAATGCTGAACCTGATTCGCAACTTCGGAGTTCGTCTCTCCTATAGCGTACGATAAGAGCAGGCGAGCGGCTTAAAAGCTTCGTTTGAAGGAGTCTTTTTTTTCAGACTCAGGATGGCAGAGTGGATTCACCGCTGGCTAACAGTGGTCCAGCCCAGACCCGGGAGAGGGAGCGTTAACCCTTGGATAACATTTCCAAACGGACTCTCTTCATTTCTTCAAAATACGTTCCGCTTCTAGGAGGGGGGTTGTATAGCGTACGAGAAGTGCAGGCGAGCCGCTTAAAAGCTTCGTTTGAATGAGTCTTTTTTTTTTAGACTCATGATGGCCCAGTGGATTCGCCGCTGGCTAACAGTGGTCCAGCGATGCGGGAAGCTGTTCGCACCTCGCCTACGCTATTATTTTTTCTTTGCCCCTTTTCCTACTCCCCTCTATCTACACTCCAATGAAGCTTTTTGCACCTCTCCCGTCAAAAGCTTTTACTGTGAGAATTGTCTGCTCCCCTTGCCCTATCATCGACTACAGACCTGAATACAATACATCTGCCGTGTTCCGCGGGCCCTCTGTATCAGAGGTTCGTAGATGCCTGTATGCTGCCGAGTCAACGGTGGCATTCGATAGGTTCCCGTCATTACCGTGACCCCTGAACCTCCAGATATGAGATCATCTCCCCAACCTGGGTGCTCTAAGGGTCCTTGCCCTTCCGTCGTCGCTGACCCCTAATTGGCGTGGTCCACTACCCACAGTTTGTACCAGCATGTGGACAAGTCGTCTGCGGACCCTTGCTCCCTCAAAAGCATGCGACCTCACATATACAACACTGCCCGATACACACGGATGGTTCCAAATCAGACCGTGGCGCGGGTGCCATAGCCACCTACTCATGAAAGTTTTTAACTTTGGCAGCTTCTATTTTCACCGCTGAACTTTCAGCCATTGTTTTATCTTTTAGAGTAATCCAAATTTTACCTTTAAAGATTTTGTAATTTTATTCGACTCTAGGCGTGTTTCACAGGTAATTCACTCATTTAATGCTTCCCATCCCTTAGTCAGAGAAATGTGCAACTGGCTGGTCCAGAATGCGTCCCGAAATCGTTATATTTTGTTGGGTCCCCGGGTATATAGTGGTCCTAGACAACGAGAGGATTGATCAGCTGACCCGTTTAACCTACTATGTGTTCCATGATAACTGCATTGCCTTATCAAGATTCCTTTCCCTCTATAAGAGAATATATATTTTAGTTATGGCTGGACGTTGGGATGGATGTTCATCATAAAAACTATATAAAATCAAAATGTCTGTTCGCTCTTGGCTCTTGAGACTTCAGAGACTACGGTCATTGAAGAGGCCCTTTGTCGCGTTCGCATCGGCCACAGAAGACTTACCCACGGTTATATTGTTTCGGCTGATGCTCGAATCAGCCCTTGCTGCCTTTTTTGTGATGGGGTGCTGTTACTCCCCGCGGGATGACAGGGCCCGTCGGACCATGCCCTCTAAAGTCCTGCTGGCGCGCATGCAAGTTTACAGGGGTCACTGTGCGTGCCACCGCCCCCCGCGCCTTTCCTTCCCGACGGATGCCGGCCAAGAAGAAAAGACAAAATGCTCCTCGTATGTGATCTGTGATGTCTTCGAGAGGGGGGGGGGGTCGCACGCCCCCCCTTCCCTCCTGAGATGGACATGGTCCGTGATGTGACCCATCCCCAGACAATAAGATCTTTCATGGGGTCGAACCCGGGCTTGGTGCCAAGCACAGAACCCGAGTCCACACTGGTCCAAGCTCCTCCTCAGACGCTCGGGCTTCCGTGGTCTCACAAGGAGAGGAGGGATCTTCCCCATCTGGTGCCCCTTTGAGAGCAAAGACCTTCTCCATTTCAGAGAATGGTCTTTCAGAGGCCGGTACATCTGGCTTGTGGGATCCTGCCGGCGGAGAGGAGAAGCAGGTTCATTCCCCGCCCTCATCTCCTAAAAAGAAAAAAAGACTCAGGACTCTTCTCCCTTCGAGGGAGCCACAAGAGCGGACGGGGTCCCTGCCGATTCAGTGAGCAACCAAGATAAGATCGGCACGTCCGGCCCCGATGCTACCCCGGTTGGGGAGTCCCTGACAAAAAAACAAAAGTAGGCAGAGACGAGCCTCGATTACGTCGGGGGCCATAATTCAGAGGATGCTCCCTGGCTTTTTCGAGCCCGATAGTTTCAAACGCTTTATAGTTATTCGCTCCACTAATGGCAGCATGTTGTCCACGGGCAACATGTTCCATCAGAGAAGAGCACTAGCTAACCTGATTAGTAGAGAGCCGATGGTGACCTGTTTTGGGGAGGACGTAACCCCTGGGATTAATCGAGTAGTCTCCCCAGAGAGGGTGTCAACCGTTCAGATCTCCGTGCAAGAGATTGGGTCTCGGCAACCGTGCCACGACGCGGCGGAAATTTCCCGTGTCGAAGTCAACTGACGGTGGAATGTACGCGGAAATCACAGTACCTCATATCCAGGTGCAGCTGCACAGCTACTGCCTGAAAGGAGGCATCTAAAGCCAAGAGAAGAACGGAGACATCATGCGGGGTGTAAATTCTTGCATCCTCCCGCCCGGCTCCCATCCTGTGATGGTGGGGTCGCCATAACTTTATCCCGGGAGGGTGCACAGGAAACATGGGCCCAGTATAGTCTCCTGCAATAAGATAGTTAACGGGGAATGATGGGAGACAAGTCTCCGCAGTTACTCCGAGTTTGCCCGGAGTCCTCAGCAATTTCATTGAATGAACATACCCTCCAGGCCTCGCTCGGAGGAGATGCTGGGCCCCTGTTCGAAGAGAAGGCCTTCAAAGGAATAGCCGCACGCATAACTCCGCGCTCTGTTGGCCAAACAATGCACTGTCGCCTTCGAGGACATATCAGGAGGAGGTTGGGCTGACGATGCGAGTCTTTTCGTCCTTCCCCCTCGAAACCTTAGGGGAGCAAGATGGCTTCCGAGGCGGGGCTCCCTCTTTTGGAGGATCCACCGTCTCCGAGCAACCCAGCCTACCAATGGGTGAGGACAAAGGACCCAATGCTCCTTTATTGCTGTCCTCATCTCAGGGGACAGCTTTAGGAACCCCTTAAGATGGCCTCACGACTAACTACAGGGGTTGTTGCTTCCTGTGAGTCTAACGACCCGGAGAAGGCGCACGGACGTTTCGCCTGACAGGAAACGGTCACGCTAGGGGAAGGAGAGGGAGCCCTGGTTTTATCCGGGGCTTGGTGTTAACACGTTATGCCGCTAGCTTCACCAGCATAAGAAGTTCCAGGCAGAGACGTGCACGCCAGGACCAAGTCCTTAGCCTCACGAAATGAGACCCTATCCTCGGCGCGAACGTCGAGGATTTCCTTCAGAGAAATACGCACCATATTGTTTCGAAGAATCGAGATGCGGATCTCCGAAATTGACGCACTTGGCTACACGAGATTTGGAATTATCGTGTGCGGCCTTAGTGCAACTTATACAGACTTTGGGTAACCCAGACTTTGCTTTTCTATAAGCGCAATTAGTCTGGCGGAAGTGGTAGCAGTAGTAACACCTCCGCAGCAGTAGAATGAATGCATTCACGCGGTAGCGAACCAACCGGCACGCAGAAGTGGGCAGTATTTAAATACATTTATGTATTTAAAATTGTATTTGTAAATACATTTGAAATCATGTATTTAAATACAATTTATTTAAATAATTTCTGCAAATACTTTACTGATAATAGGTTTATATAGCTGTTAAGAACGTGTAATGCATGTTTTAGCTTGTCGTAACTTTTATGATACAAACAGTTGACTGCGTGAGCCGGTGGGGGAAGATTGCTTAGATCAGTCCAATTTCGTTAACAGATGGTCACAGTTGTTTTCGGTTGTATAGTGAGATCGCTCAGCGTTATTTCAACTGCTGCATGGCAACTTCAGCTTCTTCGAAAGAATATCAAATGGAGAGATTAGACAATAGTAAAGACGAGGAAGATAAAGAATCATGTATTAGGTTGAGGAATAAGTTCTTGCGTTTTTTTTAATGGTGTGTTGATTTAAGTTTTGTTGACGTGATTTGTGCACATATTAAGAAACAATAATAAATAATGAGAGCAAAATTTGCAAAGGTTAGGCTACGTCTCTTAACAGCGTAGACTATTAGGCTTTTGCTTAGGCTACGTCTTGAAGTTGAGTAATAAGTCATTGCGGTTTATTTAAAAGTCGTGTTAATTTAATTTTTGTTCTGTATCCTCAAAATGGAATGTCAAGTTGAAAGAAAGGCGCATTTTCGACACTTGTTGTTATTCATTTTCAATCGAACGGGAACAATGCAAACGCAGCCAAAGCTCATCGCGATATTTATGCTGTGTACAGAGAAAATGCTTTATCAGAAAGGACAGCTCAATGGTGCTTTTCACGTTTCAAAAACAGTCATTTCAATCTTAATGACGAAGAACGTTCTGGTCGCCGCATTAAGTTAGATGAAGATCGATTGAACGACCTTCTTCATGAAAATCCTTGTCAATCAACTAGATAGTTGGCTGTACAATTGGCGTGTGATCATAAAAATGTAGTGAATCACCTTCATTCGATGGGGAAAGTTCAAAAACTTTGAGCGAAAGCAACAAACTTCAACGCTCCATGATTGCCGCAGGTTTTCTTGCTCGTCACAAGGCTACTCGTGAATATAAGGACAGGTTTCTTCACCGCATCATCACTAGGGACGAAAAGTGGTGTGTTTATGTCAACATGAACCATCGAAAACAATGGCTTAGCCCCAATAAAAAAACACTTCCGCGATTAAAGCAAGGACTTCATCCACGAAAGACGATGCTGTGTGTGTGGTGGGATTGTGAAGGCATCATTCTTTATGAGCTCCTTGCGAACAACGAGATTGTCAATGCAGAACTCTACGTTCAACAAATGTATCGATTCGCCGAGCTATTCGTGAGAAGCGACCTCATCGACGTTATGGAGTCCTTCTGCAACACGACAATGCTCGTCCTCACATTGCCAATATGACAAAAGACGCCATCCAAACGCTTAATTGGGAAATCTTGCCGCATCCTCCATTTTCGCCAGACTTGACTCCATCGGATTTCCATCTGTTTCAATCACTCTCCAACAATTTGCGCGGCGTTTCGTTTAATATTGATGTGGAATTAAGAACCTGGTTAGACGAATTCTTCGATTCAAAATCCAGAGATTTTTTATTGCAGAAGCTTCGAAAAACTAGTTGAACGTTGGGAAGAAGTCACAAATAACAACGGAGAATATATTATTGATTAAATTGCATATTTTTATCACTTAAAAATGAAGTTTTTCTAAAATTGTTAATTGTAATGAAAGAATTTGATAAAACCGCAAGAACTCATTCCTCAACCCAATAATTATAGTCATCCTTTACTAGATGGTAATTTTTTTTATAGTGAAATCTTCCGACTGAAAAAAGTTAAGTGTGTATGTCCATCATGCAATGGCGAAATCTCTGCGGCGAGCAATGCAATTTCCAATCTGCGTATTCATTTGAAGGTAAGAATTTATTAAAGCTAATTATATGATACTTAATTGAAATGACAAGTTTCACTATTCCTTATTAAAAAAATGGCAAAATTGCTAATAGATAACGATAATGTTAAGTGCGTAGGTTTACCATGCACGGACCTACCTTCTTTCTTTTTGCAACACCTTTATTTATAGTATATGCTTATTAAATTTAAAGTGAATTATGTCAACGTGAAACAAATGTTTTTCAATTATCTAATCATGTACATTTATCAACAGAGAAAGCATCCTGATTTGGTGAAAAAAGCGGATAACTACGTGACAGCTCAAAGAAAAGATTAAAAAAAATTCAGTATTAGACGATGGTCCTTCATGCAGCGGTGTTAAAGTAAAAACATTACCCGAGTGTTTTGCAGTGAATACTAAGAAGGTCAAACAATCTGTTGTTAATAAGCTGATTGCAGATTTTATCATACAAGATGTGCATCCCCTATCAACCGTGGGTCAACTAGCTTTTGTGAGATTAATTAAATGTGAGTTTTGAGTTACAAATGTTGTTTACAATTATATTTTTTACAATTATATTATTTACAATTATATTATTTACAATTATATTGTTTACAATTATACAGGTCAAGCTCTTATAACGACCGCATACTAAGGCGTTCGGATCATTGGTCACAACGTAGGCTATATAACGAAGTTAAATAAAGGAAGACATATACAAACATCACAGGTTAATACATTGCAATAATTTCATGAGAATCCACATACATATATTCTTAAAGCGCGCTATCATTTAATTGAAGATATTATTGAATAAAAAAATTTCAGGAATAATTAGTACAATTATTGATCGATTATATGTAGCATAGATAACGAATACTTGATTGGTAGCTTCAACAAATTCCGAATTCTGCTACTTCCATAGTGGGGCGATAAGTCAGCGCGGTTGTTTGCCGCTATGCCCGCCAGGGGGCGATTCCAGTCATTGTTACGATTTACTTTGGGTGACACGCTGCTGCCATCTTGGAAAGTTTTGAAATCATACGTTAATTGTATTTATTTGTCGTTGTAGGCCTGTTAGCTCTAGAACTTGTATGTAGTGAAGATGTGGAGTCCTACTATTTAAGTAAATAAGTTATAATGTGTGTTAAATAAGGGAAGCCAACATAGGATACATATATGTTGATTGGGGAGGGACACTATAATGATCTAGAAATTGCAAACTTAGCCTTAAACCTCACAATACACACGTTAATTTCTAAAATGACTTAAAAGTTATAGCAATAATTACGTAAATAATGCACTAATATAAATTAATAGTGCATTTACGCTACATAAACAACTATTATCGAATTATTTTATTATTTATAGTATTGTATAAGTTTGTAAACAAACGAGGACGATTAGGCTTAACAAGATTGCGATCGTCTAAAATCGTCCGAAATGACGTCCTTGAACACATTTTTTTTTATACGGCAATAGCTCCTCCATTCGGCAAAAAATATTCAAATATATATTTCTTATTTTGATTTCTATAAACTTGTATCGGCGCCGATATATCGGTTATCGGCTAATTTGCATATCAGTGCAACCCTAATCTATGGTATTGTTTATCCATAGATAACTGTTTATCATAACTGTGATATTAAAAGTCGTGACTACAATACGCACCTTAAACTACACCTTCACCGATGCCTTGGGTTGATCAAATCATCTCTGGCGAGTTATTACGGTAAAATTATATTTTATTGTCGTTTATCATCATCACTAACTCTATAATTTAAGAAGGGTATTTTTTTGAGTATTTGAATAATAATTTCATCTTAGTTTGGTAATGACTTATGTTTTTTTATCAAAGTTATTTCTAATAATTCTTTTATAATAGCAAAAAAAATGGTGAAGTTCAGAAATAAATATAAGTATCGAAATTTTGTGAATTTTTTAAAACCCAAATGGTGAGGTTCAGAAAATTTATTTATATATGTCTTCTTCTATAACTATATTTTAGCAACGTGATATTTTGAAAGTGGGAGGGGGGAATTTAGTTTAGAGTTCCTTTTTAAAATTATTATAATTGGCGAAGTTCAGAAAATTTATAAAAATTTAACCATGGCTGCTGCTTTTTTTTAGATTTTAAATTTTAATCTTAGTAGCGAAGCCATTGCCTGGGAAATTTGTTAAACACGGGTTCAAAGACAGCAATAAAATCTAATTAATAGTACTGTACTGTTATTCATATGATTACAAATGGTGTATTACTTTGCCAGAAAGGGCGGCAGCCTCCTAAAGTGTGTTTCTTGCTAGGAGGCTCTGGTAGAAGGCCACACCCTTATGCCCTCAGTGCAGGTGGCCGACCCCGACAAGCTACCAGAGACATTCAGAGAGATGATTGAATTCCAGGACCGCGGCGGTCTCCTATACCCCTCAAACGAGTGCATCCACATGGCCATGATGGCCGTGGAAGTCATCAAGGCGAAAGGGGGGCGAGGTTCCTGGCGGCTTACTCTTCAGAAGAAGTGTTCGTGAATGTCTACAAATAAATAATGAGCAATGACTTAGGCATGTCACTGCTGGACTGTGAAAAGAGTTGCATCCTGGTCAACACCGTTGATCCTGTCATCGCCAGGTCCCTCTTCCATGTAATGGGCAAAAATATGGTGTCAAAAGCTAACATTCCTGCCCATGCAAAAGTCAAAAGAAGAGTCATAAAAGAGGTAATCCGGATGAACCCGAGAAAGCTACCAGGAGCAAAAGTGACTACAAGAAGAAGAAACTTTCTAGTGAGAAAAAGTCCTAAGTCAATTTAAGTGTGCGTAGCCACTGAAATTTGTTATGTATCTTTATTTTGAAGGGTAGATATTAGAATCCAGGTTAAGCATGAAATAGGTTACTAGTACAGGGTGTCCACACCTTAGATTCTTACTAGCTATTACTTTATTATACCTATTTCAGAATAATATAGTCGGTACTCACCCATGGGCTATGAAAAAGATTTATAAAGTTAAAAAAAAAGAAATTAAATGCGGGGCGCTAGCTAAATGATACCTAATGGAAATATAATTGTTTGCTAGATTGGTCAGGTGTTGGCCCTGAAGGGATTTCTTCTTTTTTCTTTAATTGATGCTACCTACTTTATTTCATTTATTAGAATATACCTTGAAATATGTTTGTAGTTAAATGTAATATACCCATTTTTCATTAGAGTTTTAACTAGAGATTTTGCCATTTATTTTTTTAAGTACTTGGAAAACTTATGGAATTTTTAAATTTGATATTAGTAGACACCCTGTATTATCTAAGAATCCCATTGTACACATCCTTATTAAATAAAATTGAATTGAATATAACCAACATCGGTTATAAATAATGGGTGTTCCATTTAGACGGATCGCAGTTAGCAGTAAATATACATTGCAGCAAAATATATATTGAGTTTTTCTGCCTCTTTCAACGCTAATTATAATCATCAATATATTGATGATTGAAAAACTCAATATATATTTTGCTGCAATGTATATTTACTGCTAACTGCGATCCGTCTTAATGGAACACCCTTTATAAGGTTTTTATTTTTTTATTTTTCATTAAATAAGTCACACTTTCGTTCGTCAGGCCGAATTTGTTCATCGAATAAAAATTTGATTTCACAGATCGAAGTACATTGGTCCCATGGTGCTTGATGCCAAATTTAGGGTGAATATCTTTTAAAATAAAGAAATGAGAACAATTTTTGTTTTTTCCTGGCTAGCCCGACTATGGAATCGCCCGATTTTGAGCTACCAATCAAGTATTCGTAATCTATATATGTAGTTATTAGATGAATTCCTGTAACGATGTATTTCGTGATATTAGCAATTCGTGTATATCATTGTCAAACTAGCATGCCCGCCCGTAAAAAATGTAGGAAATAAAGCTTGATAATGTATATATTCCTAACAATACTGAAAGTCAATAAATGTAATTCTGAATATGAAGGACTAATAATATATTTATGAATTAATGTACCAGTCTTATATACATATAGGATAATCATATAGCTATATTTTATATATAAAATTTTATATGCATACCATATATTCTCATTTCACTGTGAAAATCAATTTCACTCACAATAATCACACATTCCACTACGGCTGGTCTAAATTCTTCAGTTGACGTCATTTCAAAGTGGACTCTCGGCCGAAATCTTATAGAAGAAGAGAAAGTGACAAGATCTTTACTGAAGAATAAACTAGACAGCACCTCTTACTTATGTCTTACTGCATATATTTAGTCAACTCGTCACCGGAATTTTTAGGCCTTACAGTTCATTGTGATGGTATAATGACAAACTTTCCTAGATAGCAGCCATTAAACCTTGCTATATGAATGGAGAAATGGGCGAGGTAGAGGAGATTGGGTTTGAGGTTAGATGATGATGAGGTAGGGGAATCACTGAACCATAGAGGGGTATAGTGGAAGAAAATTTAGAAGGTAAAGGTGAACATTTTCTATATGGGTAGGTTGATGGCGTGTCACCATAGCACTATGTGAGTGCTAAATGGATTGACGGCGTGTTGCCATAGCACCGTGTAAATGCTGATGAGTCGGTGGCGTGTTGCCATAGCACTGTATGAGTGCTGAATGAAATGATGGCGTGTTGTCATAGCATTATGAGTGCTGAATGAAATGATGGCGTGTTGCCATAGCACTGTATGAGTGCCGAATGAATTGATGGCGTGTTGCCATAGCACTGTATGAGTGCTGAATGAAATGATGACGTGTTGCCATAGCACTATATGAGTGTTGAATGAAATGAAGGCGTGTTGCCATAACACTGTATGAGTGCTGAATGAAATGATTGAGTGTTGCCATAACACTGTATGAGTGCTAAATGAAATGATGGCGTGTTGCCATAGCACTGTATGAGTGCTGAATGAAATGATGGCGTGTTGTCATAGCACTATGAGTGCTGAATGAAATGATTGAGTGTTGCCATAGCACTGTATGAGTGCCGAATGAATTGATGGCGTGTTGCCATAGCACTGTATGAGTGCTGAATGAAATGATGGCATGTTGCCATAGCACTGTATGAGTGTTGAATGAAATGATAGCGTGTTGCCATAGCACTGTATGAGTGCCGAATGAATTGATGGCGTGTTGCCATAGCACTGTATGAGTGCTGAATGAATTGGTACGATATGAAGGGAGGATTGAGTGTGGGTCAAAATGAAAAAGTGAGAACCTACCTGAATAAGTGAAGTGAGGTGTAGGTGGTAGATGTTGACCAGTTTATCGTTTATCCCTTGAGTTGTTAGTTTAAAGGATGAGAGAATTTGAAGGTGTAAAATCGAAATTTGAGGATTTGAAGAAATTGGTTGAGTTGAGTGAAGTGATAAAACTGGAGAAGTTGAAAAATGAAGATTTGATTGAGGATTTGGTGAGTTTGGTGGTGAAAAGTGAAGATTAGAGGAGTTTTGAGATGAAGATTGATGTGCGAGGAGTAGAGAGATGAGATTAGGTGGAGTTACTGGTTGTAAATATATGCAGGGCTGTATACATTTTACGGCTTGTGCACCATATTTGTTGTGGTACCAGCACTAATTAGTTGGTTGGATGAAAGTAACCTTATGATTAGAAGGGTGAATTTGTGAAGAGCGAGCATCATTTGATTGAAAGTGAGAATAGGATGACAGGTAGTATTGACAAAGCTGTGTACAGTGTACAGCTTCGTTACCATATTTCTCATGGTACCAGCATATACTCCTAGTTTGAGAGTGATAGAATTTAGGAGTATGGAGATAGGCAAAAGAATGAGTAGGGGAATGCTGCGCCTCACCTCTTGTGCTGGAATACCCTCGTTGGTTTCGTCTTCGAGAAGACGAACGGCGCCTG
This sequence comes from Ceratothoa steindachneri, assembly GCA_963969495.1. Taxonomy (NCBI): domain Eukaryota; kingdom Metazoa; phylum Arthropoda; class Malacostraca; order Isopoda; family Cymothoidae; genus Ceratothoa; species Ceratothoa steindachneri. Next base: position 210,327,197 of record OZ018324.1, on the reverse strand, counting down.
TCGCTTTGTCCACCCTTGCGACCGTTCAGTCGCTCGGTCCCACATTGGAGTTTAGTTTTTGCAGCTCTCCTTCAATCCTCTCCAAAACGGCAGCCAAGTCCGGTGATGAATGTGAAAATAAGGCGTTACACGGGTCCGGCGTATTGCCAGAAGGCGTCGTTGGTAACCGAACCTGTGAAATAGATGGATTAGAGGGAGAAATGGGACATTGTGGGACAGTTCCCCAGTTTATGTAAGGATTGAGATATATTATCTCTGCTGCTTTGGCGATTTCATCCACGCTCTTGTGCTCACCAATCATGATGAGGGACCTAATGTGGTTAGGGATCCCACGCATGAAAATCTCCGTTAGGAGCGAGTCAAAAAGCTCTGACGAAGCGCTCTTCGCCATGATTAATTCTTTGAGATGCTCAAGGAAACGCGTGGGACGCCTATCACCCATTTGTTGAGTATTTAGCAGTTCCCTTAAGTCTTCAACCTGGGATCTCCCAAATTCAAGCTTGAAAGCTTTCCTCAACTTCCCCCATGCACCATTTCTCCCACTTTTAACAAAATTCCCCGAAACAAAGTAAAGATACTTATTGAAACTTTATGCGTAATGCTTATTATGCGCTCTTGATCGGTTTTGGCTTGATGTACCATCAGAACCTCGCATATTTCGAACCACGTGATCGGATCGGTCGCATCGAAAGCGGGACGATTGATTGATGCGTGGTTGGTGCCTCGGACACTGACCTCTTGGTTTATAGCTGCAGGATGACTAACTGCCATAGGTGACGTACATATGGTCATGAAAGTTGAGGAGGCCTGGCTCGCTAGCGTGGTCGAGGCAGTTGAGGTAAACGTCGTTGCTTGACTATTCATGGCTAAGGCATGTGCGTCTCTGAAACTTCCGGTTAAGAAAATATTGAGGAGGTTGAAGTAAGATGAAAACAAACTTACAGCGAAAACGAAAGAAGGACGGTAGGCTTAAGCCGAGGCGAAGTCAGTGTGTGTGTGTATGTGTGTGTGTGTGTGTGTGTGTGTGAGAGAGAGAGAGAGAGAGAAAGAGAGAGAGAGCTACAAGGAGCTACAAGGAAAATAAGTACCCTAAAACATCTTACGGTCCATACAAGGAGGGTACTTATGGCGCAATCCTCGAAGGTGTCCGTTGACAACCGCGAAGATCACTCGCGAGGATCTTAACGGTGATTTCGCAAGACTTTATCTAGTCTTGACATGAAATGGTCAACAGATTCACTGTTGACAACTTCCGTCGGAAGTGCGTTCCAACTACCACAGATACTGTATGTGAAGAACTTCCCACACAAATCACGGTGGTATCGCTTCAGTTTCAGTTTCTAGCCGTGATTTCTTGTTCTCCCTTTGCTGAGCTGGAAACTATCCCCGTAGTCCAATCTGCCGAAGACTCGAAGTATTTTAAACACTTCGATAAGCTGACCACGCAGTCTCCGGGTCACCAACGAGAATAGATCTAGTTCCCTTAATCTATCATCGTAACTTTTGTGTCTGATGGAGGGAATCAGTTTGGTTGCTCTGGCTTGCACGCGTTCCAATCTCGTGATGTCCTCTCTAAATGAAGGACTCCAAAATTGTACGGCATACTCCAGGTGCGGTCGGACGAGGGAGTTGTACAGAAACAGTACTATCTCCTTGTTCCGATATCCAAACTGGCGCTTTATATAGCCTAACATCCTTTGGGCTTTCTTCTCCACCTCAATACACTGTTTCGAGAACTTGAGGTCACTGGTGGTAGTTACACCCAAGTCCTTCTCAGTGTCGGTGGATTCAAGAGCAGTGCCTTTAAGGATATAGGGTGAATGGGGATTTCGGTGGCCAATATGCATCACTTTGCATTTGTTCACGTTAAAAGGCATTTGCCACATGTCCGACCACTCCCCAATCTTCCGGATATTATCTTGCAGGCGAGCAGTATTTCCATACTTTGCAACGTTCATACCAATCTTGGTATCGTCTGCAAATTTAGAGATCTTCGCAACCATGTCACCGTCCATATTGTTGACGTAGATGATGAATAGTAGTGGTCCCAGGACAGAACCTTGAGGCACTCTGCTAGTAACGGGCACCCACTAAGAAGCCTGTCCATTCAGCACCACCCCTTGCCGTCTGCCATTTAGCCAGTTCTCTATCCATCCTGCTACTTTTTCGTCTATGCACAGCTCTCGCAGTTCCCGGAGAAAGCGGCGGTGTGGTACCTTATCAAAGGATTTCTGAAAGTCTAAGTAGACCACATCCACCGCCTTGTCCCGATTGAGCTCACTGAAGACGAAGTGGAAGAATTTCACAAGGTTTGTCAGGCATGACCGTTGCCTTCGGAAGCCGTGCTGTGAACACCTCAGTAGCAGGTTTGACTCTAAATGCGACGTCATTTTGTCCACCATCATGCTTTCCATGAGTTTACAGACTATCGAAGTTTGACTGATAGGTCGGTAGTTCGACGATTTGCTACGGTCTCCTTTCTTGAAGATAGGAGTCATCTCCGCTTCACGCCAGTCTCTAGGAACGCATTCGGTCCGGATTGACATGTTGAAGATTGCGCTCAGGTGTCGTGACACTTGATCGCGCACTTCTTTCAACACTTTACATAGGTAGAAACCCATCCGGGCTAGGTTACCTATTCGTCATTAGGTCAGTGATCTTCTTTTTTATTTCTCCTTCGGTGAAGTCCATTTCCTCCAGCTTTTCCCCCGAGTAGGAATCCGTTGGCTGGGTGATGCGAACATACTCTTCAGTAAACACTGAAGACAAGTAGTCGTTGAGGAGGTTAGCATTTTCTGCATCTGAATGCTTTAATGTACCCTCCTCATTCCTCAAAGGGCCAATCGTTCAACGGATTGGTTTACGGCTGTTGAAGCTCCTTGGGATTCTCTTTATAGAGTCTCGCCACTCAGAGTTCCTCATACCGCTTAGCCGCCCTTATGCTGGACTTCACTCTCCTGTTTAGCCTCCGGTATTCGTCAAAGTCAACCGAGATCTTCGATTGCCAGTACACATTTATCTTTTCCCTAACAGTTGTCCGATTTATCGATTAAACCACTTTGGTTGAACAGAAGACCGACGGGGGCATTTCAGAGGGATGAAACGCGATTGAAGCCTCATGAATGTGGTTTTGAAACTGTTCCACGAGTCTTCAACAGCCGCGCGTCAGTCAGTCCAGCACGAAGACCTGCATAGTCTGCTCTTCTTAAATCAAGTTTCCTCGATTTACTAGTTTCAGGCCCTGCCTTGAGGACTTTGACTACAAATTTAATTAGTCGGTGGTCACTGCCACCGAGCTCTTCGCCAACAGAGAGGTCCCCTGTAGTTGCCAACCTAATCTCACGCGGAAAGAATAATATATTTTTAAGTAACTAGACGTTATACTATATTATACTTAATTGAAAACAAAAATGAAAGGGTCTAAGGCACCAATTATAGCTATTGTGATGGTTTATGACAAACTTGCCTAGATAACAGCCATTAAACCTTGCTATATGAATTTAAAGATAAAAATGAGTTGAAAGAGAGAAAAAGTGATCAAGGATAACTATTTCAACCGGGAGGGTTTCAAAATCACTGAAGCAAAAATTTAACAAGATTTATTAAACAACAAATAATGGAATATGACTAATTTTAATTTGATAATACGGTTAATGAATATAATGTGTATATATATATATATATATATATATAAATATATATATATATATAAATATATATATATATATATATATAAATATATATATATATATATATATAAATATATATATATATATATAAATATATATATATATATATAAATATATATATATATATAAATATATATATATATATATAAATATATATATATATATATAAATATATATATATATATATATATAAATATATATATATATAAATATATATATATATAAATATATATATATATATAAATATATATATATATAAATATATATATATATATAAATATATATATATATATATATATATATATATATATATATATATATATATATATATATATATATATATATATATAAATAAATATATATATAAATATATATATAAATAAATATATATATAAATATATATATATATATATATATATATATATATATATATATATATATATATATATATATATTAAATATAATGAAATGGCCGATGATTATAATGTTAAGAGGAAAAAGCTATATAAGGTGGATATTATAGTGAATAAGATATAAAATATGGGGGAATTATATAAAATATAGTATAGTCATGCCACGACGTTTTTGAAGTTATAAATCAGGGGAACTTGTCTGGAGCGCTGATTCAATAAAGGTCTTCATTAAAATGCGCAACGGTCATGCCCCACAAATCTTGTGGAAATCTTCCACTTCGTTTTCCAGTGAGCACGACCGGGATAAGGCAGTGGATATTACCTACTTAGACTTTCAAAAAGCCTTCGATAAGGTACGAGGGGCGGTCAATAAGTTTTGCAATTTAGATATAAGGAAACGAGATATGAGGAAAAGTGTTTTATTATTTTTCAATATAACTACTCTCGACTTGAATACACTTGCGCCACTTGTCCCTGAGTCCTCGAATTCCCGACAACCAAAATCTCCCGACTGCTGTTCAATCCACTCCTGGACGGCGAGCTGGACATCTTCATCGTCCCCAAACCAGCGTCCACGCAGTGCAGTCTTGAGCTGGCGGAATAAAAAGTAGTCGCTAGGGGCCAGATCTGGACTGTAGGGGGATGGTTGAGCTCCTCGAATCCGCATTCGCAGCTTGTGCAACTCTGGCCTTGTGGACTTCTGACGACGTTGAAGTCGATCATGGGGCGTGAGATTTCTAGGGACCCAACGGGCAGAGACCTTGACCATGGCCAAATTGTCGTAGATGATGTTGATAACACTTCCATGTGATATTCCAAGTTCTCGCTAGATTTCTTTGACCTTCACCCGTCGATTTTCGAGGACCATCTTCTCCACACGGGCCTCATTGTTCCCGTTGGTCACGTCTGACGGGCGTCCTGGATGGGGGTCATCTTCAAGGGGCTCACGACCATGGCAGAACTACCTATTCCAGCGAGCAATGGTTGCATAGGAAGGGGCGGTGTCAGTGTACACTGCAACCATGCGTTCAAGGATCTCTTTCGCATTCTTGCCTTCCTTGGTCAAAAATTTTATCACTGCGCGGTGCTCAACCTTCTTCATTAATGAAAAATTTGTGACTAACGATCTGCGATCAGCGACTGCTTCTTAAATAGACGAGGCAGGAGCGTGCCTCTGCAGGTACTGACTTGTCATAACTTGTCCTAACACGCCCACAAATAGCCATCCCCCTTCCTCTGTTTTGCCCTACTGATTCGCAAAACTTATTGACCGCCCCTCTTACCACACCGCCGCCTTCTTCGGAAAGTGCGTGCTCTGGGCATAGACGGAAATGCAGCAAGTTGAATAGAGAACTGGCTAAGTGGCAGGTGGCAACGGGTGGTGTTGAATGGGCTGGCTTCTGAGTGCGTGCCCGTTATTAGCGGTGTTCTTCAAGGTTCTGTCCTGTGACCACTACTGTTCATCATCTACGTCAACGACATGAACGGTGACATTGTTGCCAAGATTTCTAAATTTGCCGATGACACCAAGCTTGGTATGAACGTCGCAAAGGAAGGAAATACTGCCCGCCTTCAAGATGAGCTTCGGATAATTGGGGAGTGGTTGGACACGTGGCAAATGCCATTTAACGTGAACAAATGCAAAGTGATGTATATCGGCAACCGAAACCCCCAATCTCAGTATATCCTTAAAGGCACTGCTCTTTAATCGACCGACAATGAGAAGGACTTTGATTTAACTATCACTAGTGATCTCAAGTTCTCGATGCAGTGTATTGAGGCGGAGTAGATAGAAAAAAAGGATGTTAGGTTATATACAGCGATAGTTTGGATATCAGAACAGGGAGATAATAATATGTTTGTATAACTCCCTTGTCCGACCGCACCTAGAGTATTCTGTACAATTTTAGAGTCCTTCGCTTCGAAAGGATATCGCAAGATTAGAACGTGTGCAAGCCAGAGCAGCCAAACTGATTCCCTCTATCAGACACAAAAGTTATATCGAAGAGTTATTCGAAATCAAATTCCTCATCCCATCCTGTATTCCTTTCCCCACAGATTCTACATAACAATTCTACCCCGAATGGTAATGGGGAGACAAAGTCATAAAGGATCAAATACTTTTGATGTTTGAGATAAAATGCCTCGTTTGGTCTGACAAGGCTATTTGAATTCCGGATTGATTATTTGAATATTATCTGAGTCTATTGAATAGAGATACCCAAGTACCCTATCGACACCAGTCCCATTTTGTTCGGCCGTGTCATCTTTAATGACTTGATCTTTGAATTCAACTAAATTAGTGTTCCAGGATCAGAATTGGAATCCACCTTTAAGCATCCGACTTAGGGCATCTTCATAAAGTTGACTTAAATTTTCGACGTTAGAGTTGGTAATAATGAAGTTATCTACATATAGAGAGTCTCGAATGGACTGAGAACAGAAGTCATTTTGAAATTTATCTGTCGTGGTATAACAAGGACCGAGTCATGGTGTTCGTACGTATAGGTTTGTTACGTACTTCAAAACTCCTCGATTAAGTGCTATATTAGATTGTGATTATTATTATTACGTTATTTTTTAATCTGAGGGTTTCTAGTGTCATGCTCAGCGTTTCGAGGATTGATTTGAATGCTTCTAAGAAAATACTTTAATTGAAACATGAACCAAAATTGAAATTTAACAAACAGACTACACAGTAATGAATTAAACAAGTTTAAGCGAGGCTTACTAAATTACACAAGTGAATATACAGTAATGGTCGACTCAAAGCTCACTTTAATATTGAACGCAAATTGACCTTCAACGAAAGAGATAATGGGATTTAAATACATTTAACGATTCACACAAGAATAGGGTTTGGCACTGACCTTGGCCTCAAATTTGATGTCACCTCAAGAATATTGTCTTCGGGCAGGAACGTGGACTGTCGTTCCAGATGTTGTCTGAAGGGGCGATGCTTTAAAGCCGCAGAGGAATTCGGCGCGTGCCGTGGAGGGCGTTAAGCACGTTGTCTTGTTAAGCTGATTTCACCCACGGGACGGAAAATGTGTGATTCTTCCACTCTTCGGGCTAATCTGGGAATAATTCGCACTGGCGAGAAATGAGCAAACGAGTGAATCCTTTGACGAAGGGAAGTGTTTGAGAGAGTTCACTCTGGGGTATTCCTCAATGGCGAGGGCTATCTCTGGGTTTGGGGGTATACTAGGATAGGGGCTTCTCTGACGAGAGATAGTTAAACTTGTTTCTCAAATAAAGTTAACTTAAAGTTCGGTGTGACCACCAGGAACTGACTCGAGGATGAGCTTCTTCTAAGTCCCTCCGTTGGTTTGCAGGACTTCGTTGTCCCGATGACTCTCACGATCTACCTCGTTCTTCTACAGTTATTTGATTATATACTTCGCCACCCCACTGGGGGTAAGGGAAGGAGGAGGGGGGTGAGGACGGCGGTTTTGGTCTCCTCCTCCAACGGTTTTTCTCAGAGCGTCTTGCCCCTAGCACTAACGGCACCTTCTGGCATTTCGTTGTCGCTCCTCTTATTTCGCATATGAAGTGAAATTAAATGCCCACTCTTAGGGGAAATCTTGCTGTTTTAACCAATGTTAGGCTCACCGCCGCCTACATGTGATGATTAGAGCATTATGTGGTTTTGGACGGCCTTTATGGTTCTCCTTGAGGCGAGGAGAGAGAGGAGGGAGGTTAAGTGATCAGGCTACGCTGCCAAAAATGCCAGGACATTGTGGTTAAGGAACAGGGCCTCAGTTGTGAGGGTGGGATATCGATTCCCCTACATTATTTATATGATGTTTGATGACATAATTCAGAACAAATGGAGAACAAGTTAGACCAAAAACAATGGCAGAATATCTATAAGTTATGAGCCGACTGTCCTTATAGGTAAAGAAGCAAAATTCATTCTTGTCAGACTCTAATTCAATAAAAATTTGAAGGAAGGCAGATTTAATGTCGGAAATCATGACGTACTTGTTAGTTCTGAATCTGCCAAGCAATGAGAAAAGTGAACTTAAGAGGTCTATACCCGGGTAAGAAGTCTCATTTAAACTGGGAGCATTGTCAACATTTAAACTACAATTAAACACAGGTCTGATCTTAGTAGTGATTTGTGATGCTTCTTTAATTACACAGGCCTGCGTTTGAAAACGTTTTTAGGTTCCCCAGGATTTCTTTGTGGTTTCTTAATGAATCCAACCTCCTGAGCTCACAAAATGAATGTATATTTGTTCAATCAGGTCAGATTTTCTCAGTATAGCATACACCATTTTCATTGAGATTACCTCATTTTTTCTGAATTAAAAAAAAAAACTTTATCTAATAATGCATTATTACTGTTATATCATATAAACAGGAATACACGTATGTAAACTATAATTCTTTTAATAAACAAAAAAACAAAAGAATGCAACATAATAAAGAAAATAATTATAATTTCGAAGAACAGACGCCCTTGACGATTTTCGTTTGTGCCTGTCATCTGGTGCATCACGCTTCAAACACCAACAGTAGTCAGCAAGCATGTTTCCGTTCCATTTACACTGGTACCTGGATTCCATTGTTTTTATGTCCTGGTGGAATCTTTGCCCCTGTTCTTTACTGTAATCCCCGCAGTTGTCGGGAAAATAATCCAGATGGGACTGTAAAAAGTGTATCTTTATAGACATTCGAGCTCTCAAATGTTTGAGACTTGTTAAGAGCTGATTGACCAGGGCAACATATTCTTCTAGGCTTCTTTTATTGCCTAGAAAATTGTTAACTAGAGCTTTGAAAGCTTTCCAGGCATCTTTTTCTATGTCCTTCATTGATGCATCAAATTGCTGATCAAGTTCCTGATTTGAAGTCCATCAAAAATTCCCCCATGGAGCTTAGCGTCACTGATTTGTGGAAATTTTTGAAGAAGAAATTTAAAAGCTTGGCCTACTTTATTAAGGGTTTTGACATAATTTTTCATTATGCCAAGCTTTATATGCAGTGGAGGGAGGAGTATTTTTTGAGGAGGCACTAAAGGTTCAGCTATCACATTGTTTGATCTAATTCTAAATGCTTCTCGTGGAGGCCAAACCTTCTTCTCATAGTGCATACTATCTGCACGACTGTCCCATAAACATAGGAAACAGGGACGCTTCGTGTAGCCTGTTTGCGTCCCAAGCGTAAGAGACACTACCTGAAAAAAATTTAGCACGGTATGTAAATTCAGTGTAATATTTCTTAAAACAATAAGAATATGAATATGTACTGAAAAATCCTGTATACCGATGCATAAAATCATCGTATTGGAACTAATTGGATATATGTACATCTTATTTTGAGTTTATCGAGTTGTGTTGTATACCTTCTCAATTAGGATAAGTTCCCCATTAACCCAATAGGATGCATTAACCTATAGGGACACACTTCAACAAAAAATATAGCTAAAAAATGACTCATGATTTCCAGATTTGCATTCTTGTAAAATGTAAGTTGACCAAAAGGTGTATACAAGTATTAACAATTAAAAATGAAAATGTCAATATCAAAAAGCTTAGAAATGCCAAGTGTAAAATGATCATACCTTTAAGTCACCACATATCCTCCACTTATAGCTAGAGTAATTTATTGCATCCAGCATTTTTTTCATATTTCAATAACTTTCAGTAAGTTGGATTGAATGGCATATAGGAACGGAAGCTATCTTGTTACCAATATTCAGTAACATAGCTTTTAAACTTCCACTGGAGGAATCTATGAACAGTCTCCATTCTAATGGGTTGTAGGGAATTCCAAGGGCCTCAACAAGTCCTTTAATATTGGCGCAGTATACTAAAGAGCTGGAAGAATGCTGTTAAAAATAGCTTAAAAACTCTTGTTCTCTATTTCTGTACCCCCCCCCCAAATGTTGTTTCTTAAGCGAGAAGATTACTTTCACGAAGTCGAGAGCCAAGAAGTTGTGTATTCGCCTTTGAAACCCCCAGATCCCTGGTCAGGTCATTTAATTGAACTTGAGTGAATGGTCTTGCGACCATATCATGTGTGGAAACCTCATAAGACTCAGATGTGTCATAATCTTGGTCAACTTCCATATTAATCTCTTCATGTACCTCTATATGTTCAGGGGGAGAAGGTATAGGAATTCCTGGGCCATGGGGCAGGGGTTTGATGGCAGAAGGAACATCCGGATATGCCACACTATGTTTATTTTTCTTATTTATACCTGTGGAAAATATAATTGCATATTACATACAGGAATTGATTTGGAGTTGCAGATAGTACATAAATGTTTAGTAAAGGATATGTTCATGCTGAAGTGAACTATGTTAGTTTTCAATTTTATGCTAAGTCTTTGCATAATAATGACATTTTCAGGAGCCAGTATAATAAAGAAAGCTTAAATACTTGATTGAATGCTAACCTTTAAGATTTGTCACGCAAAAATAGCAGTCCGTAGTGTGGTCCTTGCCACCTCTCCACACCATGGGAACACCAAAAGAGAGGGTTTTTTTTTTGGTTTTTTTTAAGAGCTCATCAGGCGACTGCCTACTTGGGCATTAGTCGCCGTATTAAAACTGGCCTAGTTCTAGGCTACTTTAAAATAAAATTAAAGAGAGAAAAAAAAACAACACCCCAAAAGGGGGAAAGGAAGCAAGATGGTGCGTCGGGGAGAGGTCCCCCCGGCGCAGGAGCGTGCAACTAGAGGAAAAAAACAAACAAAAAACAAAAACAAAACAAAAACAACAACAAAACAAAACAAAAAAACAAACAAACCTTGCTTAAATAATAGGGAGAAGGCCGGCCTCTCCCAAGAAGTCAACAAGTCCACAAGTCAATGTGCACGAATCTGTCCCGAGCACAAGGGACAGGCGGTAGCGACCCCGCCCATCCCGGTACTGGGACAGGTATCGTGCGCGAAGATCACCCAGACTGGGACATTCGACAAGAATGTGCCGAACAGTCTGGGGGACGACGCAGTCGTTGCAATAGGGCGCAGGCGAGCGCTCCATCAGATAGCGATGCGTCACACGAGTGTGTACGATTCGGAGACGACAGAAAGCAACCTGAAGCCGCCGCGGCATTGGGGGATAGGTCCATGGGAACAGTCGCGGCGCAATGGCACACAACTTTAAGTTCCCTTCGACCGTCTCCCATCTTATTTGCCAAGCAGTCCGAAGAGCTGCCCGTATTCCTGCCATGTAGTCGGTGTGAGGAAGAGCGAAACGCTGGTCCGGTCGCAGAGTCCTCGCGGACTCTTTGGCGCTCTCATTCCCCGAACTTCGTACATGTCCAGGAACCCAGCAGAAGATAATCTCGACATCTGCCCGGCTGGCCAAAACCGTGGCGTCACGGATTTCGCGAACCAGGGGATGCGGAGATTCCAATGCCCCGAGAGCACCCAGGGCACTTTGTGAGTCGCTATAGATCACAATCCGGTCTCCGAACCGGGCACGTCGCGTAATCTCCCGTACCGAGTGGTGTATTGCCACCAGCTCGGCCGTGAAGACAGACGCAGCGCCTGGTAGAGCCCCGCTGACTTCAAACAGAGGGGATACGGCGTGGAAGCCGACCCACTCTTGGGACTTGGAGCCATCCGTATACACTGGCACGGTACCAGCGTGACACGATGTGTGCTCCAAAGAGGTCGAACGCAATACTCCCAGCGCAGTACAAGCTTCGGGAGCAGAGGCGTGGCGACAAATAGCCAAATGTGGTACCCTCAAGGGTGGCGTCCTGGGCAGAACCAGGGGCGCCACCGGCCAGAGAGCTATATCTACCTCTAGGCGGAATAGGCACCATCGAGATCAGCTCCGGATGCAGTGAGAGCTGTTGGCGACTGAGGGAGGCGCCGGGCTCGCGCGTACCGGCGTGATGCACTGCACGCGGTGCAGAGCGAGTGGCATCTCCCCAGCATCGACCATCAGGCTCTCAATGGGGGAAGTGCGGAAGGCACCGGTCGCAAGGCGAAGGCCGGTGAGGTGGATTGAATCCACCTTCCGCAATAAACGCTCGGCTGCGGATGCATAAAACGCGCATCCGTAGTCGAGCTTCGAGCGAACAAAGGATTGATAAAAAAGTAAGGCGGTAGCCCTATCAGCGCCCCAAGCGCTGAACGTCACGGAACGAGGAATGTCCATGGCGCGGGTACAAGAGACCCTAAGGCTGCGAATATGAGCCTCCCAGGTGAGGCGTCGGTCGAATACAAGACCAAGGAAACGGTGCGACTCAACCACATCCAGGCGCACCCCATTAAGAAACAAATCTGGGTCGGGGTGAAGCCGTGGATGGCGGCAGAAGTGCACCACCTTAGTCTTGGCCAAACAAAACCGAAACCTGTGCGCTTCGGCATAGCGAGAGACGCGGTTCAATGCCTGTTGGAGTCGACGCTCCAGAGTTGACATCTGGGCCGCGCCAAAAGAGATCGAAAGGTCGTCCACGTAGAGCGTAGCGAGAACATCTTCTGGTAGCACCGAGGTGATGCCGTTGATGCTCAGGGCAAAGAGTGTGACACTGAGGACACTTCCCTGCGGGACACCCTCTTCCTGCTCCTTTAGGGAAGAGAGGGCTCCCCCCACCCGTACGCGGAATCGACGATCTCGCAAAAATTCAGATATAAACATTGGGAGGCGTCCCCTCGCCCCAATCGTGTGGAGAGTTTACATGATACCGTATCGCCATGCGGTATCATAGGCCTTCTCCAGATCAAAAAACACCGTGGCGTAGTGCTGTCTACGAAGGAAAGCCTCGCAGACAGCATTTTCCAGTCTGAGCAGAGCATCCGACGTGGAGTGAAACTTACGGAAGCCGCACTGTGCAGAAGACAGATGGCCTCCGCTGTCCAGGAAATAGGCTAATCTAACATTTACCAATTTCTCCATCAACTTGCACACGCAAGAGGTTAGAGAGATTGGGCGGAAACCGGTCGGAGTAGAGTGATCTCTCTCCGGCTTGCGAAAGGCGAGCACAGTAGCGATTCGCCAGGAGTCTGGGAGAAGACCTTCCACCCAGATCCTGTTGAACAGATCTAACAGAAAGGCCATGCCTCGCTCACCCAGGTGTCGAAGCATGGCGTACGGGACATCGTTCGGACCATGGGCGGTGTCCGCGCACGAAGCGAGACCGGAACGCAACTCACTCACAGTAAACTTGTCGTTGAAGGGTTCTCCGCCTCTGGAGGTAAAGTCCAGCCGGCGGCCTTCCGCGACATCACGACGTGCATTGAATGCTGGCGGAGCAGCATCACGGCTAGAGAATGCGGAGAAAGCGGTCGCTAAGGATTCCGCCACGGACGCGGGGTCCGAGATTGCGGTCCCATTCTCCTGGAGAACGGGAGGGGGGTCCTGCGAGAACCTGCCCCGAATCCTTTTGACTCGCTTCCACACCTCAGCTAAAGGGGTCTTCCCGTTAAGTGAAGACACATATGCCCGCCAAGAAGAGCGGCGGGCGTGCTTCGAAATATACCGGAACCTAGCCCTAGCCCGATGAAATTCAGCGACAGTGAAATCGTTCGGGCGGCGCTTATAGGCATAACGCTTCTGTTTGAGGGCCGTCTCACACTCGGCCGACCACCATGGGAGTGGTCGGCGTGCAAAACAGCCAGACGTCCTAGGAATAGTAGTCAGGCCCACGGCGATGAGGTTGCCGGAGAAGAACTCAACGGCCTCATCTACCGACCTAAACTCCTCGACTGAGATAGAGAATTCAGTCATTTCCTGAAATGCAGGCCACCGCGCCCGCGCCAAGCACCACCGAGGTGGTCTCTCAGGCTGCAGTTGCCCTGAAAATGATATTTGAATGGGAAAGTGATCACTACCATGGAGGTCATCGACTACCCCCCAATCAAAATCAGGCTGTGTATCCGGAGAGCACAAAGATAGGTCAAGGCAAGAAAATGAAGCGGTTCTCGGACAGTGATGCGTAAACTCATCCACGTTTAGGACGCCCATCTCAAGCTCTTCGATCAGATCGGCAAGGACTTGTCCCCTGGGATTTATGGAGTAATCTCCCCAGAGAGGATGCCTGCCGTTCAGATCTCCAAGCAAGAAATAGGGCCTCGGCAACCGTGCCACGACGCGGCGGAAGTCCCCCGCGTCGAAGTCAGCTGACGGTGGAATGTATGCAGAAATGATAGTATACCTCCTATCCAGGTGCAGCTGCACAGCAACTGCCTGAAAGGAGGTATCTAAAGAGAAAGGAAGAACGGAGACATCATGCCGGGTGTAAACCGCGCATCCCCCAGCCCGGCCATCCCGCGGTGGTGGGGTCGCAAGACCCTTATACCCCGGGAGGGCAGGCAGCGAGCACGCGCCTAGCATGGTCTCCTGCAAAAAAATAGCTAACGGGGAACGGGACGAGACGAGCCTCCGCAGCTCCTCCCAGTTGGCCCGGAGTCCACGGCAATTCCATTGAAGGAATATGCCCTCCAGGCCTAGCTCGGAGGAGACGCGGGGGCCCTCCTCGAATTGAAGACCCTCACGGGAATGGCCGTACGCTTCCCGGGGGCAGAACCCCGGGCGCTGTTGGCCGGACAAAGCGCTGAAGGCGCTGTCGCCTTCGAGGACTTATTGGGGGAGGTTGGGCTCGCCATGCGAGTCTTTTCCTCCCTCCGCCTCGAAACCTTAGGCGGGCGTTGCGGCTTCGGAGGCGGGGGGCCCTCTTTTCGAGGAACCACCGTCTCCGAGCCACTCGCTCCACCTCGGGGCGTGGGCGAAGGGGCCGAAGCTCCTTTGTTGCTGTCCCCCTTTCGGGGAACAGCTTTAGGAACCCCTGAAGATGGCCTAGCGACCATCTTCAGGGGTGTTGCCTCCTCTGAGTCGAACGACTCGGTGGAGGCGCGTGGCCGTTTCGCTTTACGGGAAACGGTCACGCTAGGGGAAGAGGGGGGAGCCCTGGTTTTAGCCGGGGCAGGGTATGAACCCTTTTTGCCGCCAGCTTTACCAGGGGAGCGCCCAGGTTGGGTAGAGCCCGCAGAAGGGCTCCGAATGGGCGCGGAAACAACCGTGCTCGTTGGCCTGGATGGGCCAGGAGCAGAGGGTGCCTTTCTAACTATTGAGGCATATGACGTCCCAGGCAGAGCCGGGCGCGCCAGGACCAAGTCCTTTGCCTCGCGGAATGAGAGTCGATCCTGGGCCAGAATGGCCAAGATTTTTTTCTCAAGGAGATATGCACCACATTGCTTCGAAAAAGCTGGGTGCGGCTCTCTGCAATTAACACACTTGGCCCCCCAGATTTGGACTTATCGTGTGCGACCTTGGAGCAATTTACACATACTTTGGGTGACCCCGACTTTGCACGTCTACATGAGCGATTCGTATGGCCGAAGCGGTGACAGTAATAGCACCGCCGCGGCAGTGGCACGAATGCCTTCACGCGGTAACGGTACCAACCGGCACGCACCGACTCAGGGAGCTTGTCACAGTCGAACGTGACGAAGAGTGTAGGGGTGGGTCTCGAGGCCCCTCCCTGTTTTCTCATCACACGTTCGACCTTGACCGCCCCATGGTCGGCCAGCTCTAGGGTGATGTCCTCAATGGAGTAGTCAACGAGTTCCCTCGCATTACCTACTCCTTTCACAAAGTTCATGGTAGAGTGCGGCGTCACACTCACCGGGGTGCCATGAAGTGTCCGAAGAGCACTTATCTTGGCCGCCTCGGCGGGATTCGCCGCATTCGCCAGAAGGCTCCCGTCCGAGAAACGGGTTACCTTCGGCTCTCTACCAATTGCACTAGCTAATCCTCTCCTCTGATGGATCATGTTGCCCTTGGACAACATGGTGCCATCAGTGGAGCGAATAACGAGGAAGCGTTTGAAGCCAGCGGGCTCGAAAACGCCAGGTAACCTCTGAATCAGGGGCCCCGATGTCATCGAGGCTCCGCCCTGTGCACTTTTGGTCTTTGTCATCGTCAGGAGCTCCGTACCCGGGGAAGCAGAGGGCCCGGATGTGCCGATCTTGGCTTGGTCGCTTGCCAAAGTGGCAGCAGACCCATCCGTCCCCGTAGCCCCCGCGGATTGAGAGGAGCCCCGAGTCTTCTTCGTCTTTTTTGTCTTTTTCGTCCTTTTCTTTTTTGGAGAGGAGGGCGGGGAATGAACCCGCTTCTCACCCCCGCCGGTAGAAGCCCCCAGGCCAGATGGACCGGCCTCAGCCAGGTCCTTCTCCGAAATGGAGAAGGTCCTGGTGGTCGCAGGGGCATCATTCGGAGGAGATCCCTCCCCTCCTTGTACTGCCTGAGAATCCACAGCCGTTTGATGAGGACCTTGCATAGGGGCGGATTCGGGTTCGGTGCTTGGCGCCGAGCCCGGATTCCCCCCCATGGAAGGCCCTACCTTCTGAGGCTGGTTTTCCTCAAGGACCATGTCTATCACAGGAGGGGCCTCCAGTTGGCCATCCCCTCCCAGGACATCGCAGGTCCCCTTGGCAGCGTCATAAGTCCTTAGTGGGGAGGCACAGGCCTTGACCCCGGCAAGGTTTAATATTTTTGCCAGCAGGTCTTTTGAGAGAAGCGACCGAAGGGGCCTGGCTTCCCTCTCCTCCCTAAGGGGGTTTGCCCTACCGAGCCGCTTGTACGAGGGGCGGTCGGCAATGGGCTGCCTGCTGGCTTTCTTGGCAGTCCCCTTAGAAAGCAAAGGAGGGACTGCCGCTAGAGATAGGGAGGTGCCCGAAAGCACCTCCAGAGAAGGGGGTGAGGGGGAGTCCCCTACACCCGTAGGCGTAGGAGAGGAGTAAGCCTCCTCTCCGGTTCAAGAGGTATGGAGGGTCCCCTGCGCAAGCACAGGGGGGATGACCTCCATCTTTTCTGTGGTGCTGCACGAGGGCGGCTCAGTTGTTTTAGGGGGAATTAAGGGGAGATGTTTTTTTTCATCATTGGGCATGGTGACCCTCTTCGTTTTACGGGACGCAATCGCTCACCACCTCTTGCAGTAGCCCGCACTGCAAGAGGTGCTTACAGGCCCGGCAGAGCCAAGCGCTGCCATTTGGGACCACCCCTCCCGCCTGGTGGCCTGGCAGTCCTTCGGCATGGCGGCTCCACCTTAGACACGGCGTGAAACAGATAGAATGTGAAGAGGAGAGGAGAGGGATGTGAGGAAGGTATGGGTGGGGATGAAGCAGGTTGTTAAAAAACCCCATCCCGAACCGGAGCTGAGGGGTTAGGGAACAATGTCCCCTCCCCCCCCCATCCGGGGTGGTTGGCTTGAGAAGAAGGTCAGCATTCTACCCTGTGAAATTAGAGGCTGACCAGAGAAAGTTGTGGGAGAGGTTGTATGAAAAGCGACGAGGTAGGGGAGAAATCGGGCTATCTGAAGGAAGGAAGAGAGGCTAAGCTGGGGCCGGACGGAGCGCTGGATCCCGTCAGCACGGCGGCCAGGATGGCAAATCGCCGCGCCCCTTACGGGGCCAAAAGAGAGGGACTTCTGTTCGCCCTGACTCCAGCGTCTTAAACCTATGTAGCATCCCTTGCAGCAGATATGTGGTGCAAAACCATTATCTTGATCTCTTAGCCTTACTCCAAAATATGCATGATACAAAGATTTAATTACAGGAGGGATTGTACTTTGCTGCTCGGGAAAAGTCACTTTGCCGCAAACATAGCAAAATCTGTCGGAGCTATTCTTACATTTTCTGTTCATTTTTAACTCAACCACTATTATTATTATTATTCTTATTATTATAATGCTAAGCAATTTTTAACCTGCAAAATATAAACCTATTGGCATAATTACTTAAAATGTACACAAAATTTACTGCGAAGAGCAGTGCAAAAACTCTGGAAATTTGATGTAATATAGGAGATGTATAAACTATAAAATTATTATCACCCCCTGTATCGCAAAAACTGGAGGTGATAGAGAAAAACGGATGACAGATTCGGATTTAGGAGGTCAATTTTATTAAGAAACACTATAGAAAACCTAAGGTACATTTTTGACGCAGACCAGTGTTATAGGTCTGTGAGGAATGAAGATGTAATTATCATAATAGCCTTTATTGATGTAAATTTGCTCGATTATGCCTTCTTCAAGTTGAGTGTCAAAGACCTTAGCATAAGTGTACCATATACTTTTTTTTTTTTAGTTAAAGATGAATGAACCCAGTTTAGAGTCGCCAAAGCAGCATGTGAGTTAAATGGAACTAGTTGAATGATTTCATCATACCAAGGAGGTTCAATATAATAACGATTTTTTTTAATTCGATGGTTTTAAAATTTGATATCATAACGTCGTCTAAACTACCCGTCTGCTTGTCCTTAATGCCAATTGACTCAAGACTGTACAAGTATTCCAGCCCCAAATCCAGATTGGAATCAGAGTTACTTACTTGTAAGGAATTGAAATATGAAGGTGACGTATGAAGGATGGCGTTGACTATTCTCTCAACATGATCATGAGCGGGAAGCCTTACGATATTGAAAACTTCGTTCTTACTTTCACAAACTACTTTCTCCTCCGTTTTAGAACTCGAGAGGTCTGGTGCAATCTTGCCTCCAGGAAGTCCCCCACTAAAACCCCCTTGTGACTTGTTAGAGTAAGAGTTAAATGTACATGAGTTATCGTAGGTCCCACTTGTCCACCTCCAACATCCTGACTCGAGCCTTTAAAAGTCTGTAGATGTTTGGCTGAGCGACTTCTTGATGTGAGCAGTTTCTTCTTGGTTTGATTTTCCTTGATTTTCTTGAGTAGGTTGGATAGATTATGTGTTCATTTCTTGACTTTTCATTGCTTTTATTTCTTTTGTTGCGCTTTGAAGTGCTATTGGCGTTATTTGTTTTTATTATTGGTGGTCCTTTTGACTGTTTTTGAATTGATTTTTATTTTGAAATTTAGGTGGTCCTTTTGATTTACTTTTGACGGTATTTGAATTTTGACTTTTTGCCCACGAGGGTGTCGTAAGGAAGTGGACTTCAGAAATGCCATGCAGAGCATTTGGATTAAAGTTAGGACCCGACTCCTCGTTAATTGCGACTTTACAGTGCGTTCGCGGTTGGTTAACGGCTGCTTTAGTCAGCCTCCCTTTCCCTTCCGTCACTGTAAACCCTTGAACGCTTCCGTATGGAACGACACCCACTGGAGTATTGAACCCCGAATCATTTGAACATTTGCTTTTCTTGAAATTGAGGTTTTGAAGCGCCTCCACTCTCAGTAAACTTTGATGTGATTTAGAGTGACTTTTTCTGTGGACACGATATTTCGGTCAGCCATTTTGTAGCCTGCCTGAAAAATTTGTCGGAAGGTAAAGAAGATAGATCCTTCTACCTGATGGTCAAGGCAGAAGTTATCCTCCACTAGATATTTCACATCAAAATACTGGGTATGAAAGCGAAGTGACAGTTCTATTTCACCGACATGCTTGTTTTGTGAGCCAATAAAGGTTTTAACTGTAATAGTATTAGAAGGCAGCCTAGCGAGATATAATCCCAAGTCTTCGACCATTGTAGAAGACAAGTATGAGCGCTGCGATGCGAAATCTAACAGACAACGCACACTTACATTCTTACCCCGACCTGCGAGATCTACAGCAAAAGTAGGAAGTATATTATTATTTTGACTGGCACTAACAATCAAAACCTGATCTCGCAACCGTCATTGTGAAACATCAGGATTAACACAAAGGGCAGTTATATGGGATATGGATTGGCAACGAGCACACTGGAATGAGTGAAAAGCGTTTCGCGGGGCAACTCATCCGAATGCTTGAGAACTGGAACACCTGCCATACAGCTTGAGCTGACAACATCTGGCCTTTCTTTTGAATGCTTGAGAACTGGAACACCTGCCACACAGCTTGAGCTGACAACATCTGGCCTTTCTTTTGGGGACCGTCATATTCAGGACAACTAAGCATGGAGTGTTCTCCATTACATAGTTTGCAAGTTTTGACAAATGTACATTTAAGGTCATTATCGGGACTTTGGCTTTTGACTTTGACTATGTCTGAATTTGGTTTGACGGGGAAACTATTAGTTTGATTATTAAGTTGAAATTTGACTTATCTGATTTTAAATCAACTTCATCATTCTGGCTAGGTTTATCGAATGTTGACGTTTGAAAAGTCTGCAAAGTTGGCTTTTTGGACGACTCTTTATCACCCTCACCCTTTGCAGACACAGAAGTAGGCCTTTGTTTGGATCTAAATTTGATCTCGTTTTGTGCTTTAACTTTTCCAATGTTCTGAAGAAAACCGTATAGTTGTCATAAATTTCAGTCAAATTAGGGTAGTTACTTCCCCAAATTATATTTAACTCTTTTGAAAACCACTGGAAGTTTTCTAATTAAAACATGTGCCATAAATGTTACCTGCAGAGTCGGATTGAAAAAAATCAACCCCCACGACCCTTTAAGTCATAGGATGGCACGAGTATCATTTAAAAATTAGCATTATCTACCAGTTTAAAATTAAGAATTTTCCTAAAATAATTACCTACAATATATGGGACATCTAAAAACTCCCGTTTAAGTAGATCTAAGGCGACAGTATAATTAAAATCTGTATTTTCGAGATTTTTTATGACAGAGTAGGCAGACTCACGAAGATAACTTAAGGTAAATTAACTTAGCACGAATTTGATAGGTCAGTTTTACACCCAATGATGTTTTCAAATTGAGAAGGAAAATCATTGAAGCTGTGCTGATGACATTTCAGAACAGGTAGTTTGAGGTCCCTTATAAGTATGTTTTTAAGACTCAGTAAAGTTTCCCTTACCCCAAACTTCCCGGAATCCACCTCCTCTACCCTAGATGGGGGCACACTAGAAGAGTCCTCTACTAATTTACTCTTAACGGTTTGGAGCTGAATCATAATATTGAAATTATAATCCAATTGGGATGAAATTTCGTTGTCAAAACTTTATTGATTAAGTGAGGACTATAGCGTACGAGAAGTGCAGGCGAGCGGCTTAAAAGCTTTGTTTAAATGAGTCTTTTTTGAGATTCAAGATGGCTGAGTGGATTCGCCGCTGGCTAACAGTGATCCAGCGACGCGTGAAGCTGTTCGCAACTCGCCTACGATATTATTTTTTCTTTGCCCCTTTTCCTACTCTCCTCTATCTACAATGGTGCCAGACCCTGGAGGGGGAGCGTTAGCCCTTGGATAACATTTCCAAACAGGCTCTCTTTATTTCTTCAAAATACGCTCCGCTTCTAGGAAGGGGGTTGTATAGTGTACGAGAAGTGCAGGCGAGCGGCTTAAAAGCTTCGTTTGAATGAGTCTTTATGAGACTCAGGATGGCTGAGTGGATTCGCCGCTGGCTAACGGTGATCCAGCGACTCGAGAAGCTGTTCGCAACTCGCCTACGCTATTATTTTTTCTTTGCCACTTTTCCTACTCCCCTCCATCTACAGGACCAATCAAGATTTTCATACACAGAATTAATTTGGTCATCATAAGTTCCAACTTGTTCTAAGAGGCAACAAATTAGTTTGTTTTGAGTTGAGAATGTGTCACCGGTTATTTCTGCTTTCTCAAAAAGTTCAGTCAATCTCTTTAATGTTAGTTATTTTGCGTTTAGTAATTGCACGAGAGCGTACTAAACTTCTAACTGCATCTGGTAATTCAGCAGCCTTTAGGTCTTACATGATTGAATCTAAATTGAATTAAATACACTTAAGCTTAAAAGGACGTAAACACTCATGTGGACTAGAATGACTTAAATAGACATAAATGGATCTCAACAGACTTCAAAAGACCATCAGATTATCAACAGACAATCACTAGTCAACAAGAGATCATAAATGTTAATAGGTCACAGTAGCCCACCTTTTAAAATAGTCCACAACAATTAAAATCTAATATATTTAAATCGTCGAAATTAGAAATTGATTTAAAGACAAATTTGAAATATGGTTAATAATTAAAGAGACCAGACACTGATAATGGGTCTTATTAAGGCGACTAATAGCAGATAACACTAACAAGGATGGTCAATAATCACCATGTGACTAGATTCCAAAGAATTAACTTGAAACGCTTTAAAATTAACTTAACTTAAAATAGCTTAACCTAACTTACCCTAACTTGAATTAGCCTACTTGACGGCTGCACACCATGGGAGACTTGACTTTACAGTAAATAGACTACAGAATAGACCAAATTGATTAGACCTCTAAACTAGCTCATGCCTAGACAATTAGGCTAGACCGTTCACCCAATATTATTGATTAATGGCTTTACTTTTAAGTTTAATCTGGTAAAGTACACTCACACTTTCACAACAAAAAACACTAAATTTGACTATGAAAAAACAATTAAAATTGTGAATTTAACGACAAATTCAATTCACTAAACCAATTTTATTAGAAGGCAAATGATTAACAGCCGGTTGGTCGGTTCGGCAAATCTTAATCGAATCTATGAGCATAACATAATAGTCTAATTCACCATGTACCGACCACGCTGTCCAAAGTAGCTGATCGAAACGAAAAGACATTTAAACTTGCTTCGTTGAAATTCAAATAGGCCTAATGATAATATATCCTAACTTAGTTCTTAATTCTAACCATAACTGATCTTTAAATAGATGAAACAAATAAATAAAATAACTGAACAAGCCAATTGAAAGAAATAAGTAACTCAAAGCTTCTCAAATGCACTTGATCCTCGTTACAAATTGAAGACGCAAATTTCTTCTCACGTTATTAGCTTTTTACTAATGCGCTTCCTTTATTTACAAGGCAAAAGTAGACGTGCAATAAACATCTATAATTAAACGATAAATGAGATTAATAACATCAAACGAGCACTAATTGAATAACACTAATAAATGAAGGGTGGAATTTGAACGAAGATCACTGAAGCATTTGAGAAGAAATTTATTTTCATCTTACCGAAAACGATTACGTATTTTTTTAAACCGATCTCAGTAATTAAATAAATAACCAATAATAAAATATCACTCGTACTTACAAACTTAATGGTAAACCTTTTATTTACGGACTGATAATAAATAATTCTTATAATATAAAAGATCTTAAATATGAAATATTTGAAAAGACTGGCTAAGTCTAGGGTAAATTAGACAAGGCTGATGTATCATAGCAGAGACTAGGACAGTTTGATGTTGTCGAAAGAACAATTTGAATGCAAGTGAGCGGGGTTGTGAGTGATTCTCACAGCTAGTGTTAACAAGGGATTTTCCCCGATAAGAAGGTATTTTAAATGACGTGGAAATGGTGTTGCCCAATGAATGAATGGGAATGAAAATGATTTAGGATGAAAATGTACTGATGCGTATGTTTTTTAGGATTTTTTTCTAACAAATAATATATAATGGATAATATAATAACACTAGAAAAAAATAAGCTAAAATAATATTTTAAAAATTTTGAAAAATATAATGCTAACATCTCTGAATCACTATAACTATCAATTTATTATTCTCTTACCGATATTATTTTGTATTCAGTATTATTTTGTAGCTCTAACTGAAAATTATATTAAAAATTAATAAATATCAATGAACCTCTTCTATCACAAGTACGATACATATATATCAAAAATATATAATTATATCAAAGAAAGAAAAACACACTGCGATTTAAAATCTTATTTCTCGGAAAGCCTGAGTGGTGGTGAAAATGAAACCGCTAAAGCCAAAGAGAGCACATTTGGGCTAGGCAGAGTCCGTTGACAGCTGCCCAGAGTAGCCCATTTGGGATATACCACATTGCTAACTCGTTTTGCACTAATTTCAAATTATCAGGACCAAACAAAACTTACAAGAAAATGAAGGCCAACAACTCCCTTCAAATATGTAAAGTAATGATAAACTTACCTTCATTGGTATTGGCGTAAGAAGATGGAATGTAGGAACAATTTACATGAAATGTTAGTAAACTGGGGCAGTTTCTGGCGTTCAAACGTTATAATCAATGTCGCAGTTGGGACTCGAGTAAAGCATACAGTTGTAGTCACTCTGTGTGCATGTGTGGCGAGTTAGGCACTAAGCTTACTCTGGATACGGCGAAGATCGTAACCCCTTAATTAATTTGAACGGACCACACCTTTGACAAAATGCAGACGTGGGTGAGAAAAAACGGTTCCGGGAACTTCGGAAATCGAAATCAGATTTCGGACAAGGTTCTCGCCCTTGATCACATCCAGCGGAGTTCACCACAGGGGGTCACAGACGATTCGTTGACGTCAAACATATCCAATTTTGCAAGCGGGATTACAGATGAGGAACTTAAGACCAAAAAGCATGGATAATCTAGACCTGGGTTCACATCGTTTGCATATGTATCTATAGCAATGCCCTTTGGCATTCCTATAAAATATTACATGTATCAATATTCCATTTCATCAATTTAAATAATACCATTACCTAATATAAGCTTAACGTAATGTAGGTACCCTGTGCATAAATATTAGCATACTTTCCTTTTTAAATTCAATGTAAAATTATCCATTTATTTTCCCATTTAATTTTTACAATTTCTATTAAATTTTATGTAAAATCTCAACTTAGTTATGTATAAATTATCAATCATCTTAAATAATCCTATTATTAATGTATCAATCAAAAATCTCAAATATTTTGTATATGTATTTTCAATATATCTTTTGTAATAAATAATTGGCATCCAAAAATCGTGTCTAAGATACATTCTTTTTGGCAACACTTACTTTAGTAAAACACACAAACACGCTTTCAGCTCTTCCACATTGAACACAAATATTCTTCACTCGTCTCTCGTCATTCTCAGCGTAAAGACCCCCATACACATAGTTGCTACCTATTTATCATTACCTTGTTACCTACTTACCATTACCTATCTACCTTAGACAAAGCTTAGTCACGAGGAAAATTCAGTACATATTTAACTCATTTTCGTTTTGCATAATTAAATTCAAATTCAATCAAAATAATTTCAAATGTTCCATTCTTGTTAATCAATAATAATATATATTTTGTTTCTATCCTCGTTGTATTTCATCCATTCCTTAACGATTTCGTGTCTAACCATTAAGCCTAACTTCACCATAAGCTTAGCCGCTCGAGCCTTTTTACGAATCAATAAGAGGGGCGGTCAATAAGTTTTGCGAATCGGTAGGGCAAAAAGGAGGAAGGCAAATGGCTGTTTGTCGGGGTGTTATGACAAGTTATGACAAGTCAGGACCTGCAGCCGCACGCTCCTGCCTCGTCGATTTAAGAAGCAGTAGCTGATCGCAGATCGTCAGTCACAAATTTTTCAACAATGGAGAAGGTTGAGCACCGCGCACTGATCAAATTTTTGACCAAGGAAGGCAAGAATGCAAAAGAGATCCATGAAGGCATGGTTGCAGTGTACACCGACACCGCCCCTTCATATGCAACCATTGCTCAATAGAATTTTTTTTTTTTTAAAGCTCATCTGGCAACTGCCTACTTGGGCATTAGTCGCCGTATTAAAAACTGGCCTAGTACTAGGTTACTATACAATAAAAATTAAAAAAGACAAAAAACAACCCCTCCCCCCCAAAAAAAGGGAAGAGGAAGCAAGAAGTAAGCAAGCTCCTGCTTCGGGAGAGGTCCCCCCGGCCCAGGAGCGTGCGTCCGATGAAGGGGAAAAAAACCTGGCTTAAATAATAGGGAGAAGGCCGACCTCCCCCTCCCCCAAAGTCAACAAGTCAATGTGCACGAACTCGTCCCGAGTACAAGGGACAGGCCTTAGCGACCCCGCCCATCCCGGTACCGGGACAGGTATCGTGCGCGAAGATCACCTAGATTGGGACATTCGACAAGAATGTGCCGAACAGTCTGGGGGACAACGCAGTCGTCGCAATAGGGCCGTAGCGAGCGCTCCTGCAAATAGCGATGCGTCACACGAGTGTGCCCGATTCGGAAACGACAGAAAGCGACCTGAAACCGTCGCGGCATTGGGGGATGGGTCCATGGGAACAGTCGCGGCGCAATGGCACGCAACTTTAAGTTCCCTTCGACCGTCTTCCATCTTCTTTGCCAAACAGTCCGAAGAGGTGCCCGTATTCCTGACATGTAGTCGGTGTGAGGAAGAGCGAAACGCTGATCCGGTCGCAGAGTCCTCGCAGACTCTTTGGCGCCCTCATCAGCGATCTCATGCCCCGCAATTCCTACATGTCCAGGAACCCAGCAGAAGATAATCTCGACATCTGCCCGGCTCGCCAAAACCGTGGCCTCACAGATATCGCGAACCATGGGATGCGGAGATTCCCATTTCCCGAGAGCACTCAGGGCGCTTTGTGAGTCGCTATAGATCACAATCCGGTCTCCGAACCGGGCACGTCGCGTAATCTCTCGTACCGAGTGGTGTATTGCCACCAGTTTGGCCGTGAAGACAGAAGCAGCGCCTGGCAGAGCCCCACTGACTTCAAACAGAGGGGACATGGCGTGGAAGCCGACCCCCTCTTCGGACTTAGAGCCATCCGTATACACTGGCACGGTTCCAGCGTGACACGAGATGTGCTCCAAAAAGGTCGAACGCAATACTCCTGGCGCTGTACAAGCTTTGGGAGCAGAGGCGTGACGACAAATAGCCAAATGTGGTACCCTCCAGGGTGGCGTCCTGGGCAGAAACAGATGCGCCACCGGACCGAGAGCTATACCTATCTCTCGGAGTTTCCTGGCCCTAAACCAAAAAGGTTAGGGTATGACTGGCCTATGTCGGCTGCATAGGCACCTTCAAGATCAGCTGTGGATGCAGTGAGAGCTGTTGGCGTCCGAGGAAGGCGCCAGGCTCGCACGTACAGGTGACTGATGCACTGCACGCGGCGTAGAGCGAGTGGCATCTCCCCAGAATCAAAAAACAGGCTGACAATGGGGAAAGTGCGGAAGGCTTGGTCGCAAGGCGAAGGCCGGTGTGGTGGATCAAGTCCACCTTCCGCAATAAACGCTCGGCTGCAGATGCATAAAACTCACATCCCTAGTCGAGCTTCGAACGAACAAAGGATCGATAAAAAAGTAGGGCAGTAGCCCTATCGGCAGCCCAAGCGCTGAACGTCACGAAAGGGAGAATATCCATGGCGCGGGTACAAGAGACCCTAAGGCTGCGAATATGAGCCTCCCAGGTGAGTCGCCTGTCAAATACAAGACCAAGGAAATGGTGCGACTCAACGTCTTCCACGCGCACCCCACTAAGAAACAAATCTGGGTCGGGGTTGAGCCGTGGGTGGCGGCAGAAGTTAACTACCTTAGTCTTGACCAAAGAAAACCAAAACCTGTGAGCTTCGGCATAGCGAGAGACGCGGTTCAATGCCTGTTGGAGTCGACGCGCCAGAGTTGGCATCTGGGCCGCGCCAAAAGAGATCGAAAGGTCGTCCACGTAGAGCGTAGCGAGAACATCTTCCATCAGCACTGATGTGATGCCGTTGATGCTCAGGGCAAAGAGTGACACTGAGGACGATTCCCTGCTCCATTGGGCTGGAGAGGGCTCCCTCCATCCGTACACGAAATCGACGATCTCGCAAAAATTCAGATATAAAGACTGGGAGGCGTACCCTCGCCCCCATCGTGTGGAGATTTTCCATGATACCGTATCGCCATGCGGTATCATAGGCCTTCTCCAGATCGAAAAACACCGTGGCGTAGTGCTGTCTACGAAGGAGGGCCTCGCAGACGGTATTTTCTAGTCGGAGCAGAGCATCCGACGTGGAGTGGAACTTGTGGAAGCCGCACTGTGCAGAAGACAGATGGCCTCCGCAGTCCAGAAAAAAGGCTAATCTAACATTTACCAATTTCTCCATCAACTTGCACACGCAAGAGGTTAGAGAGATTGGGCGGAAACCGGTCGGAGTAGTGTGATCTCTCCCCGGCTTGCGAAAGGCGAGCACAGTAGCGATTCGCCAGGAATCTGGGAGAAGACCCTCCACCCAGATCCTGTTGAACAAATCTAAAAGAAAGGCCATGTCTCGCTTACCCAGGTGTCGAAGCATGGCGTACGGGACATCGTCCGGACCATAAGCGATGTCCGCCCACGAAGCAAGGAGCGGAGCTCAACTCAATCACAGTAAACCTGTCGTTGAGGGGTTCTCCGCCTATGGAGGTGAAGTCCAGTCGGCGGCCTTCCGCGACATCACGACGTGCAATGAATGCTGGCGGAGCAGCATCCCGGCTAGAGAATGCGGAGAAAGCGGTCGCGATGGATTCCGCCACGGACGCGGGGTCCGAGATTGCGGTCCCATTCTCCTGGAGAACCGCAGGGGGGTCCTGCGAGAACTTGCCCCGAATCCTTTTGACTCGCTTCCACACCTCTGTTAGAGGAATCTTCCCGTTAAGTGAAAACACGTATGCCCGCCAAGAAGAGCGGCGGGCGTGCTTCGAAATATACCGGAACCTAGCCCGATGAAATTCACCGTCAGTGAAATCATTCGGGCGGCGCTTATAGCGTATGTAGGCGTAACGCTTCTGTTTCAGGGCCGTCTACCATTCGGTCGACCACCATGCGAGTGGTCGGGGTGCAAAACGGCCAGACGTGCTTGGAATAGTAGTCATGCCCGCGGCGATGAGGTCGCCGGAGAAGAACTCAACGGCCTCATCTTCCGACCTAAACTCCTCGACTGAGATAGAGAATTCAGTCATTTCCTGAAATGCAGGCCACTGCGCCCGCGCCAAGCACCACCGAGGTTGGCTCTCAGGCGGCAGTTGTCCTGAAAATGATATTTGAATGGGAAAGTGATCACTACCATGGAGGTCATCGACCACCCCCCAATTAAAATCAGGCTGTGCATCCGAAGAGCACAAAGATAGGTCAAGGCAAGAAAATGAAGCGGTTCTTGGGCAGTGATGCAAAAACTCATCCACATTTAGGACACCTATCTCAAGCTCTTCGATCAGATCGGCAAGGATTTGTCCCCTGGGATTTATTGAGTAATCTTCCCAAGGAGAATGCCTGCCGTTCAGATCTCCAAGCAAGAGAAAGGGCCTCGGCAACCGTGCCATGACGCGGTGGAAGTCCCCCGCGTCGAAGTCAGCTGACGGTGGAATGTACGTAGAAATGATAGTATACCTCCTATCCAGGTTAAGCTGCACAGCTAGTGCTTAAAATGAGGTATCTAAAGTGAAAGGAAGAACTGAGACATCAAACCGGGTGAAAACAGCGCATCCCCCAGCCCAGCCGTCCCGTGGTGGTGGGGTGGCAAGACCCTTATACCCTGGGAGGGTGGGCAGGGGGCACGCGCCTAGCATGGTCTCCTGCAGAAAAATAGCTATCGGGAAACGGGACGAACGACCCTCCGCAGCTCCTCCCAGTTGGCCCGGAGTCCACGGCAATTCCATTGAAGGAATATGCCCTCCAGGCCTAGCTCTTCGAAGAGAAGACCCTCATGGGAATGGCCGTACGCTTCCCGGAGGCAGAACCCGGGGCGCTGTCGCCTTCGAGGACATATTGGGGGAGGTTGGGCTTGCCATGCGAGTCTTTTCCTCCCTCCGCCTCGAAACCTTAGGCGGGCGTTGCGGCTTGGGCGGCGGGGAGCCCTCTTTTCGATGAACCACCGTCACCGAGCCACTCAGCCCACCACTAGGCGTGGGCGAAGGAGCCGAAACTCCTTTCGGGGGACAGCTTTAGTAACCCCAGAAGATGGCCTGGCGACCAACTTCAGGGGTGTTGCCTCCTGTGAGTCTAACGACTCGGTGGAGGCGCGTGGCCGTTTCGCCTTAAGGGAAACGGTCACGCTGGAGAAAGAGAGGGAAGCCCTGGTCTTACCCGGGCTGAGTATGAACCTTTTTTGCCGCCAGCTTTACCAGGGAAGCGCCCAGGTTGAGTAGAGCCCGCAGAAGGGCTCCGAATGGGCGCGGAAACAACCGTGCTCGTTGGCCTGGATGGGCCAGGAGCAGAGGGTGCCTGTCTAACTATTGAGGCATATGACGTCCCAGGCAGAGCCGGGCGCGATAGGACCAAGTCCTTAGCCTCGCGGAATGAGAGTCGATCCTGGGCTTGAACGGCCAGGATTTCCTTCTCAAGGAGATATGCACCAAATTGCTTCGATGAAGCGGGGTGCGGCTCTCCGCAATTGACACACTTGGCCATACACGATTTGGACTTATCGTGTGCGACCTTGAAGCAATTTACACAGACTTCGGGTGACCCCGACTTTGCACGTCTACAACAACGATTCGTATGGCCGAAGCGGTGATAGTAATAGCACCGCCGCGCCAGTGGCACGAATGCCTTCACCTGGTAGCGGTACCAACTGGCACGCACCGACTCAGGGAGCTTGTCACAGTCGAACGTGACGAAGAGTGTAGGGGTGGGTCTCGAGGCCCCTCCCTGTTTTCTCATCACACGTTCGACCTTGACGCCCCATGGTCGGCCAGCTCTAAGGTGATGTCATCTATAGAGTAGTCCACGAGTTACCTCGCATAAACTACTACTTTCACAAAGTTCATGGTAGAGTGCGGCGTCACACTCACCGGGGTGCCATGAAGTATCCGAAGAGCACCTATCTTGGCCGCCTCGGCGAGATACGCCAGAAGGCTCTCGTCCGAGAAACGGGTCACCTTCGGCTCTCTACCAATTGCACTAGCTAATCCTCTCCTCTGATGGATCATGTTGCCCTTGGCCAACATGCTGCCATCAGTGGAGCGAATAACGAGGAAGCGTTTGAAGCCCGCGGGCTCGAAAACGCCAGGTTACCTCTGAATGAGGGGCCCCGATGTTATCGAGGCTCCGCCCTGCGCCCTTTTCGTCTTAGGGGCTCTGCACCCGAGGGATAGAGGGGCTGGGTGTGCCGAACTTAGGTTGGTCGCTTACAGAAGAAGCAGTAGACTCATCCGACCCGGCGGATGGAGAGGAGCCCCGAGTCTTATTAGTCTTTTTCCAAGTTTTTTTTTCTTTTTAGGAGAGGAGGGCGGGGAATGAACCCGCTTCTTCCCTCCGCCAGGACCTTCTCCATCCAGATGGACCGGCCTCAGCCAGGTGTCCTTCTCCGAGTCGTAGGGGCACCGGTGGGAGCAGATCCCTCCCCTCCTTGTACTGCCTGGGAAATCCTAGCCATTTGAGGAGGACCTTGCATAGGGGCGGACTCGAGTTCGGTGCTTGGCGCCGAGCCCGGATTTGCTCCAATGGAATGCCCTGCTGTCTGAGGCTGGGTAGCCTCAAGGACCATTTCTCTCTCAGTGGGGCCTCCAGTTGGCCATCCCCCTTCCCCTAGGACATCACAGGTCCGGTTGGCAGCGCTGTCCCAAGTCAATTCTGGGGAGGCACAGGCCTTGACCCCACCAAGGTTCAATATTTTTGCCAGCAGGTCTTTTGAGGCAAGGAACCGAAGGGGCTTGGCTTCCCTCTCCCCCCCTAAGGGGGTTTGCCCTACCGCGCCGCTTCAATGGGGAGCTGTCAGCTATGGGCTGCCTGGTGGCTTTCTTGGAAGTCCCTTTGGGACTGCCAAGGGAACAGATGCGAGAAGAAGGTCAGCATCTACCCTGTGAAATTAGAGGCTGACCAGAGAAAGTTGTGGGAAAGGTTGTATGAAAAGCGAGGAAACCAGGGAAAAACAAGTGTTTTGAAGGAATGTGGGTGGCTCCGATGATGGAACAGGGGAAATTGAGGGGAGATTTTTTAATTTAACATCATTGGGCATGGTGGCCCTCTTTTTATTACAGGAAGCAATAGCTCATCACCTCTCGCATTTAAGGCCACCCCTCTTGCCTAGGTGACCTGGTAGTCCTTCAGCATGGCGGCTCCACCTTGGGCACAGTGTAAAATTGATAGTGTGTGAAGAGAAAAGGAAAAGGGATATGAGGAAGGTATGGATGGGGATGAAGCAGGTTGTTAAAAGACTACCATCCCAAACCGGAGCTCAGGGGTTAGGGAACATTGTCCCTTCCCCCCTCAGCCAGATCTGGGAGAGTTGGCGAGGTCATTTTTTTTTTCTTTTTTTAAGAGCTCATCTGACGACTGACTACTTGGGCATTAGTCGCAGTATTAAAACTGGCCTAGTTCTAGGCTACTTTAAAATAAAATTAAAGAGAAAAAAAAACACCCCAAAAGGGTAAAAGGAAGCAAGCTGGTGCGTCGGGGAGAGGTCCCCCCGGCGCAGGAGCGTGAAACTAAAGGAAAAAAAACAAACAAAAAAAACAAATGCAAAAAACAAAACAAAACAAAAAAACAAACCTTGCTTAAATAATAGGAAGAAGGCCGGCCTCCCCCAAGAAGTCAACAAGTCAATGTGCACGAATCTGTCCCGAGTACAAGGACAGGCGGTAGTGACCCCGCCCATCCCGGTACTGGGACAGGTATCCTGCGCGAAGATCACCCAGACTGGGACATTCAACAAGAATGTGCCGAACAGTCTGGGGGACGACGCAGTCGTTGCAATAGGGCACAGGCGAGCGCTCCTTCAAATTGCGATGCGTCACACGAGTGTGTCCGATTCGGAGACGACAGAAAGGAACCTGAAGCCGCCGCGGCATTGGGAGATAGGTCTATGGGAACAGTCGCGGCGCAATGGCACGCAACTTTAAGTTCCCTTCGACCGTCTCACATCTTCTTTGCCAAGCAGTCCGAAGAGCTGCCCGTATTCCTGCCATGTAGTCGGTGTGAGGAAGAGCGAAACGCTGGTCCGGTCGCAGAGTCCTCGCGGACTCTTTGGCGCGCTCATTCCCCGCAATTCCTACATGTCCAGGAACCCAGCAGAAGATAATCTCGACATCTGCCCGGCTCGCCAAAACCGTGGCGTCACGGATATCGCGAACCAGGGGATGCGGAGATTCCAATGTCCCGAGAGCACTCAGGAAACTTTGTGAGTCGCTATAGATCACAATCCAGGCTCCGAACCGGGCACGTCGCGTAATCTCCTGTACCGAGTGGTGCATTGCCACCAGCTCGGCCGTGAAGACAGACGCAGCGCCTGGTAGAGCCCCGCTGACTTCAAACAGAGGGGATACGGCGTGGAAGCCGACCCCCTCTTCGGACTTGGAGCCATCCTATACACTGGCACGGTTCCAGCGTGACACGACGTGTGCTCCAAAAAGGTCGAACGCAATACTCCCGGCGCAGTACAAGCTTTGGGAGCAGGGGCGTGGCGACAAATAGCCAAATGTGGTACCCTCCAGGGTGGCGTCCTGGGCAGAACCAGGGGCGCCACCGGCCCGAGAGCTATATCTACCTCTTGAAGGAGTTTCCTGGCCCTAAACCCAAAGGGCTTAGGGTATGACTGGCATCTCTCGGCGGCATAGGCACCATCGAGATCAGCTGCGGATGCAGTGAGAGCTGTTGGCGACTGAGGGAGGCGCCGGGCTCGCGCGTACAGGCGAGTGATGCACTGCACGCGGCGCAGAGCGAGTGGCATCTCCCCAGCATCGACCAACAGGCTCTCAATGGGGGAAGTGCGGAAGGCACCGGTCGCAAGGCGAAGGCCGGTGTGGTGGATCGAATCCACCTTCCGCAATAAACGCTCGGCTGCGGATGCATAAAACTCGCATCCGTAGTCGAGCTTCGAACGAACAAAGGATCGATAAAAAAGTAAGGCAGTAGCCCTATCAGCGCCCCAAGCGCTGAACGTCACGGAACGGAGAATGTCCATGGCGCGGGTACAAGAGACCCTAAGGCTGCGAATATGAGCCTCCCAGGTGAGGCGTTTTTTTTTTTTTTTTTTTTTTTATAGAGCCCATCTGGCAACTACCCACTTGGGCATAAGTCGCCGAAAAACACGACAGCCTAGAATTAGGCTACTTTAAAGTTAAAATATGAAAACTTAACAATCAATATAAATTAGAAAAACTTAACAATCGAAGCAATCTCCGGCAGCGGGGGGAGGTCCCCCTCACCCCGGTGCAGGAGAGTGCAACCTAAAACAAAACAATAATAGAAAAAAAGGAACCTTAAATAAAGGGGAGAAGGCCGGCCTCCCCCAAAAAGTCAAAAAGTCCACCAGTCATGGTGCACGCACTCGTCCCGAGTACAAGGGACAGGCGGTAGCGACCCCGCCCATCCCGGTACCGAGACAGGTATCGTGCGCGAAGATCACCCAGACTGGGACATTCGACAAGAATATGCCGAACAGTCTGGGGGACGACGCAGTCGTTGCAATAGGGCACATGCGAGCGCTCCACCAAGTAACGATGCGTCACACGAGTGTGTCCGATTCGAAGACGACAGAAAGCAACCTGAAGCCGCCGCGGCATTGGGGGATAGGTCCATGGGAACAGTCGCGGCGCAATGGCACGCAACTTTAAGTTCCCCTCGACCGTCTCCCATCTTCTTTGCCAAGCAGTCCGAAGAGCTGCCCGTATTCCTGCCATGTAGTCAGTGTGAGGAAGAGCGAAACGCTGGTCCGGTCGCAGAGTCCTCGCGGACTCTTTGGCGCCCTCATCGGCGCGCTCATTCCCCGCAATTCCTACATGTCCAGGAACCCAGCAGAAGATAATCTCGACATCTGCCCGGCTCGCCAAAACCGTGGCGTCACGGATTTCGCGAACCAGGGGATGCGGAGATTCCAATGCCCCGAGAGCACTCAGGGCGCTTTGTGAGTCGCTATAAATCACAATCCGGTCTCCGAACCGGGCACGTCGCGTAATCTCCCGTACCGAGTGGTGTATTGCCACCAGCTCGGCCGTGAAGACAGACGCAGCGCCTGGTAGAGCCCCGCTGACTTCAAACAGAGGGGATACGGCGTGGAAGCCGACCCCCTCTTGGGACTTGGAGCCATCCGTATACACTGGCACGGTACCAGCGTGACACGATGTGTGCTCCAAAAAGGTCGAACGCAATACTCCCGGCGCAGTACAAGCTTTGGGAGCAGAGGCGTGGCGACAAATAGCCAAATGTGGTACCCTCCAGGGTGGCGTCCTGGGCAGAACCAGGGGCGCCACCGGCCCGAGAGCTATATCTACCTCTCGAAGGAGTTTCCTGGCCCTAAACCCAAAGGGCTTAGGGTATGACTGGCGTCTCTCGGCGGCATAGGCACCATCGAGATCAGCTGCGGATGCAGTGAGAGCTGTTGGCGACTGAGGGAGGCGCCGGGCTCGCGCGTACAGGCGAGTGATGCACTGCACGCGGCGCAGAGCGAGTGGCATCTCCCCAGCATCGACCAACAGGCTCTCAATGGGGGAAGTGCGGAAGGCACCGGTCGCAAGGCGAAGGCCGGTGTGGTGGATCGAATCCACCTTCCGCAATAAACGCTCGGCTGCGGATGCATAAAACTCGCATCCGTAGTCGAGCTTCGAGCGAACAAAGGATCGATAAAAAAGTAAGGCGGTAGCCCTATCAGCGCCCCAAGCGCTGAACGTCACGGAACGGAGAATGTCCATGGCGCGGGTACAAGAGACCCTAAGGCTGCGAATATGAGCCTCCCAGGTGAGGCGTCGGTCGAATACAAGACCAAGGAAACGGTGCGACTCAACCACATCCAGACGCACCCCATTAAGAAACAGATCTGGGTCGGGGTGAAGCCGTGGGTGGCGGCAGAAGTGCACCACCTTAGTCTTGGCCAAAGAAAAGCGAAACCTGTGCGCTTCGGCATAGCGAGAGACGCGGTTCAATGCCTGTTGGAGTCGACGCTCCAGAGTTGGCATCTGGGCCGCGCCAAAAGAGATCGAAAGGTCGTCCACGTAGAGCGTAGCGAGAACATCTTCCGGCAGCACCGAGGTGATGCCGTTGATGCTCAGGGCAAAGAGTGTGACACTGAGGACACTTCCCTGCGGGACACCCTCTTCCTGCTCCTTTGGGCCGGAGAGAGCTCCCCCCACCCGTACGCGGAATCGACGATCTCGCAAAAATTCAGATATAAACATTGGGAGGCGTCCCCTCGCCCCCATCGTGTGGAGAGTCTCCATGATACCGTATCGCCATGCGGTATCATAGGCTTTCTCCAGATCAAAAAACACCGTGGCGTAGTGCTGTCTACGAAGGAAAGCCTCGCAGACGGCATTTCACAGTCGGAGCAGAGCATCCGACGTGGAGTGGAACTTACGGAAGCCGCACTGTGCAGAAGACAGATGGCCTCCGCTGTCCAGGAAATAGGCTAATCTAACATTTACCAATTTCTCCATCAACTTGCACACGCAAGAGGTTAGAGAGATTGGGCGGAAACCGGTCGGAGTAGAGTGATCTCTCCCCGGCTTGCGAAAGGCGAGCACAGTAGCGATTCGCCAGGAGTCTGGGAGGAGACCTTCCACCCAGATCCTGTTGAACAAATCTAACAGAAAGGCCATGCCTCGCTCACCCAGGTGTCGAAGCATGGCGTACGGGACATCGTCCGGACCATGGGCGGTGTCCGCGCACGAAGCGAGAGCGGAACGCAACTCACTCACAGTAAACTTGTCGTTGAAGGGTTCTCCGCCTCTGGAGGTAAAGTCCAGCCGGCGGCCTTCCGCGACATCACGACGTGCATTGAATGCTGGCGGAGCAGCATCACGGCTAGAGAATGCGGAAAAAGCGGTCGCTAAGGATTCCGCCACGGACGCGGGGTCCGAGATTGCGGTCCCATTCTCCTGGAGAACGGGAGGGGGGTCCTGCGAGAACTTGCCCCGAATCCTTTTGACTCGCTTCCACACCTCAGCTAAAGGGGTCTTCCCGTTAAGTGAAGACACGTATGCCCGCCAAGAAGAGCGGCGGGCGTGCTTCGAAATATACCGGAACCTAGCCCTAGCCCGACGAAATTCAGCGACGGTGAAATCGTTCGGGCGGCGCTTATAGCGCATGTAGGCATAACGCTTCTGTTTGAGGGCCGTCTCACACTCGGCCGACCACCATGGGAGTGGTCGGCGTGCAAAACGGCCAGACGTCCTAGGAATAG
This sequence comes from Ceratothoa steindachneri, assembly GCA_963969495.1. Taxonomy (NCBI): domain Eukaryota; kingdom Metazoa; phylum Arthropoda; class Malacostraca; order Isopoda; family Cymothoidae; genus Ceratothoa; species Ceratothoa steindachneri. The sequence goes on along the minus strand of OZ018324.1, from coordinate 210,290,436 downwards.
TAGTCAGGCCCACGGCGATGAGGTTGCCGGAGAAGAACTCAACGGCCTCATCTACCGACCTAAACTCCTTGACTGAGATAGAGAATTCAGTCATTTCCTGAAATGCAGGCCACCGCGCCCGCGCCAAGCACCACCGAGGTGGTCTCTCAGGCGGCAGTTGCCCTGAAAATGATATTTGAATGGGAAAGTGATCACTACCATGGAGGTCATCGACCACCCCCCAATCAAAATCAGGCTGTGCATCCGAGGAGCACAAAGATAGGTCAAGGCAAGAAAATGAAGCGGTTCTCGGACAGTGATGCGTAAACTCATCCACGTTTAGGACACCCATCTCAAGCTCTTCGATCAGATCGGCAAGGACTTGTCCCCTGGGATTTATGGTGTAATCTCCCCAGAGAGGATGCCTGCCGTTCAGATCTCCAAGCAAGAGATAGGGCCTCGGCAACCGTGCCACGACGCGGCGGAAGTCCCCCGCGTCGAAGTCAGCTGACGGTGGAATGTACGCAGAAATGATAGTATACCTCCTATCCAGGTGCAGCTGCACAGCCACTGCCTGAAAGGAGGTATCTAAAGAGAAAGGAAGAACGGAGACATCATGCCGGGTGTAAACCGCGCATCCCCCAGCCCGGCCGTCCCGCGGTGGTGGGGTCGCAAGACCCTTATACCCCGGGAGGGAAGGCAGGGGGCACGCGCCTAGCATGGTCTCCTGCAAAAAAATAGCTAACGGGGAACGGGATGAGGCGAGCCTCCGCAGCTCCTCCCAGTTGGCCCGGAGTCCACGGCAATTCCATTGAAGGAATATGCCCTCCAGGCCTAGCTCGGAGGAGACGCTGGGGCCCTCCTAGAATTGAAGACCCTCACGGGAATGGCCGTACGCTTCCCGGGGGCAGAACCCCGGGCGCTGTTGGCCGGACAAAGCGCTGAAGGCGCTGTCGCCTTCGAGGACTTATTGGGGGAGGTTGGGCTCGCCATGCGAGTCTTTTCCTCCCTCCGCCTCGAAACTTTAGGCGGGCGTTGCGGCTTCGGAGGCGGGGGGCCCTCTTTTCGAGGAACCACCGTCTCCGAGCCACTCGCTCCACCTCGGGGCGTGGGCAAAGGGGCCAAAGCTCCTTTGTTGCTGTCCTCCTTTCGGGGAACAGCTTTAGGAACCCCGGAAGATGGCCTAGCGACCATCTTCAGGGGTGTTGCCTCCTGTGAGTCTAACGACTCGGTGGAGGCGCGTGGCCGTTTCGCTTTACGCGAAACGGTCACGCTGGGGGAAGAGGGGGGAGCCCTGGTTTTAGCCGGGGCAGGGTATGAACCCTTTTTGCCGCCAGCTTTACCAGGGGAGCGCCCAGGTTGGGTAGAGCCCACAGAAGGGCTCCGAATGGGCGCGGAAACAACCGTGCTCGTTGGCCTGGATGGGCCAGGAGCAGAGGGTGCCTTTCTAACTATTGAGGCATATGACGTCCCAGGCAGAGCCGGGCGCGCCAGGACCAAGTCCTTTGCCTCGCGGAATGAGAGTCGATCCTGGGCCTGAACGGCCAGGATTTCTTTCTCAAGGAGATATGCACCACATTGCTTCGAAGAAGCAGGGTGCGGCTCTCCGCAATTGACACACTTGGCCACACACGATTTGGACTTATCGTGTGCGACCTTGGAGCAATTTACACAGACTTCGGGTGACCCCGATTTTGCACGTCTACATGATCGATTCGTATGGCCGAAGCGGTGGCAGTAATAGCACCGCCGCGGCAGTGGCACGAATGCCTTCACGCGGTAGCGGTACCAACCGGCACGCACCGACTCAGGGAGCTTGTCACAGTCGAACGTGACGAAGAGTGTAGGGGTGGGTCTCGAGGCCCCTCCCTGTTTTCTCATCACACGTTCGACCTTGACCGCCCCATGGTCGGCCAGCTCTAGGGTGATGTCCTCAATGGAGTAGTCAACGAGTTCCCTCGCATAAACTACTCCTTTCACAAAGTTCATGGTAGAGTGCGGCGTCACACTCACCGGGGTGCCATGAAGTGTCCGAAGAGCACTTATCTTGGCCGCCTCGGCGGGATTCGCCGCATTCGCCAGAAGGCTCCCGTCCGAGAAACGGGTTACCTTCGGCTCTCTACCAATTGCACTAGCTAATCCTCTCCTCTGATGGATCATGTTGCCCTTGGACAACATGGTGCCATCAGTGGAGCGAATAACGAGGAAGCGTTTGAAGCCAGCGGGCTCGAAAACGCCAGGTAACCTCTGAATCAGGGGCCCCGATGTCATCGAGGCTCCGCCCTGTGCATTCTTGGTCTTAGTCCTAGTCAGGGGCTCCGCACACGAGGGGGTAGAGGGGCCGGATGTGCCGATCTTGGCTTGGTCGCCTACCAAAGTGGCAGCAGACCCATCCGTCCCCGCAGCCCCCGCGGATGGAGAGGAGCCCCGAGTCTTCTTCGTCTTTTGAGTCTTTTTAGTCTTTTTCTTTTTAGGAGAGGAGGGCGGGGAATGAACCCGCTTCTCACCTCCGCCGGCAGAAGCTCCCATGCCAGATGGGCCGGCCTCAGCCAGGTCCCTCTCCGAAATGGAGAAGGTCCTGGTAGTCGTAGGGGCACCTGTCGGAGGAGATCCCTCCCCTCCTTTTACTGCCTCGGAGTCCTCGGCCATTTGAGGGGGACCTTGCATAGGGGCGGATTCGGGTTCGGTGCTTGGCGCCGAGCCCGGATTCCCCCCCATGGAAGGCCCTACCGTCTGAGGCTGGGTCTCCTCAAGGACCATGTCTATCACAGGAGGGGCCTCCAGTTGGCCATCCCCTCCCAGGACATCGCAGGTCCCCTTGGCAGTAATGTCACTAGTCAGGTGGTGTGGGGAGGCACAGGCCTTGACCCCAGCAAGGTTCAAAATTCTTGCCAGCAGGTCTTTTGAGGGAAGCGACCGAAGGGGCCTGGCTTCCCTCTCCCCCCTAAGGGGGTTTGCCCTACCGAGCCGCTTGCACGAGGGGCGGTCGGCAATGGGCTGCCTGCTGGCTTTCTTGGCAGTCCCCTTAGAAAGCAAAGGAGGGACTGCCGCTGGAGATAGGGAGGTGCCCGAAAGCACCTCCAGAGAAGGGGGTGAGGGGGAGTCCCCTACACCCGTAGGCGTAGGAGAGGAGTAAGCCTCCTCTCCGGTTAAAGAATTATGGAGGGTCCCTTGCGCAAGCACAAGGGGGGGGACCTCCATTTTCTCGGTGGAGCTGCCCGAGGGCGGCTCCGTAGATGTTTTTGGGGAAGTTGGGGGTTGGGGTTTTTGTTTTTTTTCATACATGGGCATGGTGACCCTCTTTTTATACGGGACGCAATAGCTCATCACCTCTCGCAGTTGCCCGCACTGCGAGAGGTGCTTACAAGCCCGGCAGAGCCAGGCGCCGCCATTCGGGACCACCCCTCCCGCCTGGTGGCCTGGCAGTCCTTCGGCATGGCGGCTCCACCTTGGACACGGCGTAAAAAATATAGGTTGTGAAGAGGAGAGGAAAAGGGATGTGAGGAAGATGTGGGTGGGGATGAAGCAGGTTGTTAAAAAAACCCCAACCCGAACCGGAGCTGAGGGGTTAGGGAACAATGTCCCCTCCCCCCTCAGCCCCGATCCGGGGTGGTTGGCTTGAGAAGAAGGTCAGCATTCTACCCTGTGAAATTAGAGGCTGACCAGAGAAAGTTGTGGGAGAGGTTGTATGAAAAGCGACGAGGTAGGGGAGAAATCGGGCTATCTGAAGGAAGGAAGAGAGGCTAAGCTGGGGCCGGACCCCAGGTGAGGCGTCGGTCGAATACAAGACCAAGGAAACGGTGCGACTCAACCACATCCAGGCGCACCCCATTAAGAAACAAATCTGGGTCGGAGTGAAGCCGTGGATGGCGGCAGAAGTGCACCACCTTAGTCTTGGCCAAAGAAAACCGAAACCTGTGCGCTTTGGCATAGAGAGAGACGCGGGAGAGAATGTTGATGTAATTTACTTAGATTTTAGCAAAGCTTTTGATAAGGTTCCACATAGGAGACTAGTTAACAAATTAAAAATGCATGGGATATGTGATAAAGTTTGGAATTGGATAACTGAATAGCTGAAAGACAGGAAACAGAGTTGTGCTGAATGAGGTGAGGTCACAGTGGAGGGAGGTTATCAGTGGCATACCCCAGGGATCCGTTCTAGGCTCTTTATTATTCATAGTTTATATAAATGATCATGGGGGAGGCTGTAAATAGCAAAGTGTCATTTTTTGCTGATGACACTAAATTGGCAGCTGTAATCAAAGAAGTTGAGGGTAGCTTTAAAGTGCAGAGTGACTTAAATAAGTTATTAGCTCTGGAACAGAAGTGGCAAATGACTTTTAACCTTAAAAAATGCAAAGTTCTTAACATGGGAAAGGATAATAGGGAATTTAGGTATGAAATGGATGGGCATTGGCTGAATTCAGTTGAGGATGAAAAGGACTTAGGCATAGTAGTAGATAGGTCACTGAAGTTTTCAAAGGAGTGTATTCAGGCAAAAAAGAGAGCAAATAGGGTGCTAGGATACATTAACAGGAATGTTAGCTACAACAGTAAAGAGGTTATCCTTAAACTCTACAACTCGTATGTTAGGCCACATTTAAAGTACTGTCAAGCATGGTCACCAAATTTTAGACATGACATCAACCAGCTAGAGTCAGTACAAAGGAGGGCAACAAAAATAATACCCTCCCTGAAGCACCTTGAATATGAAGATAGACTGAGGGTACTAAGTATGTTCTCATTTGAGAGAACATGTGTGAGGGGAGATATGATTGAGCTTTTTATAATTGTGTGGGATGGATAAGTTGGATTTTAGCAAGTTATTTGAGTTGGAAGGTAGGAAAAGGACTAGGGGTCACCACTTAAAAATTAAAAAACAGAGGTGCAGGTTGAATGTTAGAAAATAGTTTTTCACCAATAGGGTAGATTACTTGAAGTGTTTGCCATCTGATAGGGTAGACAGTCCAAACCTGAATGTATTCAAACGCAGATTAGATGATTATATGGGGAGGGAGGGTTAACTCTGGCGGGTATTCTGGACTCATTCCTGTGGATGTAGTTTTTTATTATTGTATATTATGATTGATTTGAATTTTGATGAGTCTTGATGATGATGCTTTTTGTTTTTGACATATTCCTGTGTATGGTTTGAATTGTATATTGTAGATGCATGATTGGACACACAGATTATTTAAATTGTATATTGTAGATGCATTAACTGACACAATCCTATGGATGCATTTTGTGGCTGAGTTTTGACAGATGCGGATGACCTTTGATAGGCCCTTGTGGCTTTAGTCATCTGTGAAATTATGTTATGTTAAGAATGTTTTTGGTATAAGTTAGGATTTCTGCTCTCTTTGTGCATCTTTCAATGGCTGAACCACACTAAGTTGGATGTGATGGGTGCCCGGGCCAGGGCTGCCTAGAGCGATGGTCGTTGCACCCTTGCAGGGAAAATGCCGAAGGCAGACTCCAGTTTTTAAAGAGGCAGTGCTGATTGATGAGTGTACGGGGCCCTCACTCCCTTTGGAGGTCCAGATCAGGTAACTTGTTTGCGTCACCCGATCGGCTTTCCTCAGAGGTAGACCCTGACTTGGTGCCCCGGCAGTGGAGGTCACCTCCCGCCCCCAAATTATTTTGTCTAAACGCTCAAGACTTTTGTTCACTCTGAGATCGCTGTCTCATGTCACCCAACCTTAACCACTTTATTTCTTCTAATGAACTAATAGACTATGACCTCAAGATGCTTCAGTCAAAGTTGGCTACCAAGTGCTTCATTGACATCCATAGACAACCAACCATTGTTGGGATTCGCATAAACACATCAGATGTTCCTGCCATTCTATTGTCGTGATCTCCCATCGCATATTAAGGCGGGCTACTTGCGAATTCAGTCAAGCCATATTTATCCAATCCTTGACGCTGCCTCAATTGTTGTGTTGGGTCATGTAAGCACTGCCTGCCACCATCCCCATGTATTGTGCGCTGGCCTACCATTGTCATTCTTGCAACCATCCATGCCGCTGTACCAACTGTGGAATCTCACAGTGCATCTTCTTCAAAATGTTGACTCTCTCCTTGAAAAGGGTCTTAGCTGCCCATGATTCTGCTAAAGATATACCATAGTCCCAGTGACTAGTATAGGAGAAATTCATCTTCCCAGGGTTAAAGTTCTCCGATGTCCTAGGCATAGAAGCGGACTCTCGTCCAGCTCACCTACGAATCGCTTATACATAATACCCCATCTGTACCACCACCCTCGTGTCCTACCAGACCCAAGTCTGTTTGTTCTACTAGTATACCCTCCATGTTCTTTATCTATACAGTCTTTCCTTCTGATTAGCCCTCTTCCTTTGTAACCCTCCGTTACTACTTCTGACCTCCCTTCAGATGTGGGTTGCACAACCTGCACTATGAATGATCTTCCTGCCCCACCCTTGGTGTAACAGTACCTCCAAGTACTATCTTGACCATGGTCTCTCACTGGTATGAGTGATGTTGGTAATTGTTGAATGGAACTGTCAGGAGATTCTTCCCAAATGGGGAGAATTCTCATTTGATGAAATTTGGTACATATGTTAATTTTGACCAAAGAAAGCCGAAATTTCAAGTTTCAGCTCAATCTGACCAATAGTTTTTGAGATATTAGGTCAAACATTTTCAGGTCAAAACAATTTTGACTTTTTTAAAAACTTCCTTTTGACATCAAATATATACCAAATATAAGACATATTATATATCATTGGAATCAGAAAGAGTTGAAAAATACAAAAAACACATTAATTTTTAATTTAAATAAATTTTGATATAAAAAAATTGACCTTTACATGACCTTGAAGCCATGTGAAATCAAACATTTTGACCTTAAAATCTGAAAATTTGGCCATTTTTACATAAAGAAAAGCAATAAAAAACATGTATATTGAGTTGGAAGATTATCCCCCCCCCCCAATATCACATTTTTTTCACATATTCCTTCACTTATTCATATTAATGAATGATGTCATTTCATTAATATTCATATTAATGAAAATATTTTATTTTGTATTAACTAATGTCATGCCATATATGAATAAGTTGTTATATAGCATAAAATACATACCAATATAATCCTAAACTATTATAATTAGCTACCCATTATCATAATATCATTAAAAAATCTTACATTGTATGGTGTGCCTATTTATGACTAAGTATATACATATAATAGCTGCTGAATTGTGTAGAGCTATGTTCTTTTTGGTCTCATTGGTTTCACAAAGTACTTGAGAACAATTTCATTAGCTTCTTTTAATTCCTGATGATCAAAAGAGTACTTTACTCTGGATCCTCCAATAAGCCTAGGGGATTTAATCACTATAATGTGCTCCTTTAGAATTCTACATTGATTACTTCTGGATGGGAATGTATATTTACTATTTATTCCAGAGGGATATAGGAAGTTTATTAAATAATCATTGAATTCTTCATCATGGTCTTCTACTAGTCCAATCCACATTGTCATCATAAACAGCAGCCACATAATTGCCAACGTTTATATTTATGTTTCCTGACCAAAGCAGCTCCTTTGAAATATCATATGAATGATATGTTAAATCCGTTGACAGTTCATAAAATTTTAAAGAATTTGCATTTAAAGGAATTACTCTGTGCACTCGTTGAGTACCTTGAATAGTTACAGCTTTTTATAAACGATTGTCTAGGTTTTCATAGAAAACTTTAATAGCACTCTATTTTAAATAGTAAAATGTGATCTTATTTGACAAATTTTCTTACAAAACTCAAATACATCATCTGCAGAGAGAATGTGATCTCTTTCTGTTTTTTTGTAGACTTGCTTTAAATAAAGAACGTTTCACACTTCCTCCTAAGCCATCACAAGCATTTTTGTCATGGGATGTAGCAAGAAAATTCCATTCTGCATCAATGTTGAAATCGCTTTTGTGGTGGGCTAAGTTTATAAAATTGTACCTATTTTTATATTGAGCAGCACAGCCATCAGAAAAAGTGTATTTTTTTTAAAGCTGGAAACTTAGATTTAAGTCTTCAATCAATTTTGATATAAATGCATACACCATTATATTGCAATGCTTTAAATCATTTGAAATAAAGCAATAGCTTTGATGATTTAATTTTTCTGTCTCTAAAATATATTATGAAAGGATGAATAGTGCACTCTGAGTTATCCCAATGAAATTCCTGAGCAGCATCCTGAACAATATATGAATAATTTTCAGAAAAATCACCTATAGCTATAACTTTATCATTTGGCAGATATGCTTTCAAATCAGTCAAATACTTAGCTTGTTCTTTAGCAGTGTAATGGTGTCTAGTTAGTTTGCAATACTCTTACTTAAAGATGTTAAATAGGAATCCAGATCTTCTGTATGTCCTGTAAATGACACCTATCAGTAGATTGCCACACTTTATATGAAAGGAAATCTTCTGCAGTATCTACACTATGCAAGCTTGCCAAGAAAGACCTTACCCCAGTTTCTGCATCACAAGATGTGCATCATGCAATCTTTTTTTGTGGAATCACAAACCACAAATTCCATGAGGTCTTTATAAGTTAGTCCTGTTTCACCTAGAGCAAGCAACTGTAGTTTTGGATTTTGGTGATGAGTGCAGACACATACAGTATGTGTTTCACTAGCTCCAGCCAAAATACAATAGGGTGGTCGAAGAGCACAAAAACTTGAAAATCCTATATTTGGATAATTATTATTTTCTTTAAATTGTATGAAGACTTCTCTCAAATTTCCTAATAGTAACTTCTTCTGTTTGTAGCTTTTCTCCCCACTTTCATTGCGGACAACAATGCAGTCTTTTTTTCGGGACACAATCTGCTTACTTCATCTAATTCAAAATATTAAATGCATGATTTCTTTTGATATTACTCTTCTTCCTTTACTCATTAAGGGAACAGTGGGAAGAATACCATGATCCTTTTTAAGCTCTGCTCTTTTTCACCATCCTCAAGGATATTTTAAACATTTCAGCAGTTTTTTTCAATGGTGAAAGGGAATAAGCTCAAGATTTGAATTTTTTTTTAGCATATTCAGCATCTTGAAATGCAGATATAAGTTCAGCCATCATTGCTTCATACGTGAAATGAAGATCATGCTGGGTGAAAGTGGAAACTGAATAAAACTTTTTTTTACACTTTTAACTGGATACCTACTTTTTTGAAAGGATTGTTTCCAACCATTTTATATGTTTGTAAAGATTTTTAACATTCAAAGTTTTAACCACTATTTAGATAGTTATGCCCATTCCATATGTTAACTTTTGGGGAAGTGGATTGTTAAAAACTTCATATGGGTTACATCATTTTGTCTAGCCTTCTCTATCTTAATTTATATTCTGTGATGTCATAAGTTTAATTGCAAAGCTATAATATACTCTACTTAATTATATCACAAACCTTTCCATCTTTTTCAGAATTTCTTTTGAAGTACACAAAATAAAAATCTTTTTTATATAAATAAAAAATGTTAGTTAATGTAATATAAAGATAAAAAATTAATTCTAGGGGTATTTAGGCCCATTATGTGTATAGGCATAATAATAAAGTAGAATATCAATGATTTTACTTCATAGTGAATAAATATTTAAAAGTATGTATTTTATTAATCTAAATAAAAAGTTAATGAAAATTTTTTTTAATACATTATTAGTATAAAACCATGATTTAACATTGAAAATATGTCTAAAAAGAAATGACAAACATTAAGTAGCCAAAAAATATTCAATATGGCTGAAAAGAAAATAGCATTAGAAGGGTAACTAAAATATTTCCATCTAAAATTTTGTAAATTTAGTAATAGTATTTCAATATGAATAATCTTTTAAAGATGTTCCAACTTAATATACATGTTTTTTATTGTTGTACTTTATGTAAAAAGGTCAAATTTTCATATTTTGAGGTCAAAATTTAAGATATCATGTGGCTTCAGGATCAAAGGTTAAGGTCATTTATAGGTAAAAAAAATATATAAATTATTCAAATTAAAAATAAATGAGATTTTTGTATTTTTTTACTCTTTCTGATTCCAATGATATATAATATGTCTATATCAAAATGATTCTTTCAGTTATGTGGATCTATCTATTGGCTCCGCATGCTGCATGCCTGACTTCAATTTAGATGGCCTGCATGGCAGCGACCACTTCCACAGTCTTGAAACACAGGACCCTTTGCCATTCACATTCGTATCTCCCCCCCCCCCCTCAAAATTCAATGTAAGGAATGACTGGTCAAAGTTCCATTCTGCTTCCTTCACCACTAAATGAATTTGAGATTTTGTAGATATTAATGCAGCTATACCTTACTTTTCCTGTTTAATGCTTGATGCTGCAGAGTCCGCAATTCCTTGTACTCGGTTCTGCGGGGGCAGAACATCAGTCCCACAGTGGAATGCCGATTGCACTTGTGTGGTAGGGGCCTTAAAAAAAGGCTTGTGTGCAGTTCAGCCAGAACCTGGAGGGCATATATGTCTTCCTTATCTTCCACTACATCCTCAGCTCAGGTGTGGAAGAGAATTAACAAAATCAAGGGTCGGTATGCTGGTCACTCTGTGGTATCTGAGTGTGTGTATAGTATGTATGGGATGAAATGGGAAGGATGGTGAAATTGGATGAATGTTTGACTGAGTATGAAAGGGAGGATGTGTATTCAATGCTGTTAGAATGAAAGTGTGTCCTCAGTAAAGGCGATCTGGATTTTGAGGTTAAGGGGCTTCTGGAATTCAAGATTGTCTTGAAGGAGGACACCCCAATCAAGCAGCGCCCGAGACATTTCCCCTGTCCAGTTGCTGATGAGACTGAGGAGCAGTGTGTGGAATTGGAAAGATTGGGGGTGATTGAAGAAAGTGAGAGTGCATGGAATAGTCCGATTGTGCCTATACGTAAGCCAGATGGAAGATTGCATGTGTATGGATTATCGAAAGGTGAATGAAAGGATTGCTATGGTGAGTGTAAGGCTTGTGAAGGGTGAAAGGGTGTCTGTTAGAGTGAGTTGTAGTAAGGATGTTAGTTTGAATGTGGGTGAGAACACTGTGATATTGGATGGAAAGGATGTGTGTTATAAGGTAAGGCGTGTTGCTTGTGTGTTTGATGGCTTGATGAGAATGAATGATCCTTTTATATGTGTGCAGGCGGACCCCACTGTGAGAGGGAAGGTGAGTGGGATCCAAGTTGGAGATGTACTGGGTCAACTCTCCACTGTCAATGAGGTAGGTATGGATGATACCACAGATGTCAGGTTAAATGTTGCGAATGAAAACACCTGTGAATGGACGCATAATGACTGGGATGAATGGTTGGATAGTGTTATGGGCGTATAATGCGACATGCATAGTGCAACGTTTTGTTCGTTTGAAATAGATCCAAAAGTATTGAAGGTAAAAGAAGTAAAAGGTAGGTTGAATGTGTCAAAGATGAATGAAAAGTTTGAAGGACCGTATTGAGTTGAGAGTCTGGGAGAATGGTGTGACGTATGTTTTGGAGAGTTTAAATGAAGGTGTAACTGAGAAAGTGCGGGCTCATCAGAGTCAATTGAGAAGGTGGAGAGAACCTCCTGACTACCTGGTCAGCCATCCGGTGTATGAACTGTGCAGAGAGATAAGGTGCATGATGATGAAAAGGAATGTGATAGTATGGATCTGTCTGGGAAAGAGCTTGTCTTGGTCTCGAGTAGAAAGCGTACAAAGAAGAGTGAAAGGAAGAATGCAAGTACGAATGAGAAGATAAGTCTGAGCAGAGTCTTTCTGGTATGGGGGAGCTTGAGAGAGAGATTGAGTGTTTGCACAAGCAGGTGAGTGATTTGGCTGGTGTAGGTAGACAAGTGAGTGAGTGAGCTGCCTGTGCCTGATTTTTCTGGTTTTGGGAACAGTATCAATGATAGTGTGTTTGGGCAGAATGAATCTAGTGTGGCTGATTTTTCAGGTTTTACGAATGGTAAGGGTAGAGGTGAGTTTGATGTGGAGAATAATGAGGAGATTGACTTTTCTGGCTTCTGGTGGGAACCAGTTAAAGGGGTTTTCAGTGTTGGCACTGAGAGTAGAGGGGATGTGAGTGATTTGACTGTTTTGCAAGAGTGTACCTTGAGTTAAGAACATAAGAAAAGGAGACTGCAAAAGACCATTCATGGCCTACACTTGGCAGCTCCTGTTCCATTGAACACACAAAAGATTTCTTACCAGAGAAGAGTCATCAACATTGTCACCCTTTACAGGAGTTCGTCAGATCTAATCTACAATATACATAAAATGCATCCAGAGGATTATGTCCATTCATGCAACCGCAAAATATAATCTCCCCACTCCTTAGAAAAATATATACATATGTACATAAAAAAAAAAAGTCAGTCCCATCTAGCAGCTTCATCCATATATTTATCTAATCTATTCTTAAAACTACCCAGAGAGGAGGCTTCTATCACATGTCTAGTGAGCCTATTCCATTCATCTACCACACGATTTCTAAACCAATTCCTCCCAATCTGCCGCCTAAACCTATACTTATCAAGCTTAAACCCATTGTTACGTGTCCTGTCATGTTCACTAAGTATAAGAACCTTACCCAGATCCCCTTTATAATATCCTTTTACCCATTTGAAGACTTCAATCAATTCCCCTCTGACTCTTCTCCTTTCCAATGTATGTAGATTTAGTTTTCTGAGCCTTTCACCATAAGGTAAGTTCCTTAGCCCACCAATCATCTTTGTCATCCTTCTCTGCACAGACTCAAGCAAATCAATATCCTTCCTATAATATGGTGACCAAAATTGTACTGCATAGTCTAGATGAGGCCTAACTAGCGCCAGATACAGTTTTAGAATGACTTCAGCACTCTTATTGCTTACACTCCTCCTAATGAATCCCAATATCCTATTAGCTTTATTCTTAGCATTTAGGCATTGCTTTCTAGGACGAAGGTCTGAATTTACCAAAATACCCAAGTCCCTCTCACAATCAGTCGTCCCTAAAATTCTCCCATTTAATTTATAACTATTCAATGGATTATTTCTACCTATACTAAGTACACTACATTTGTCTATGTTAAACTTCATTTGCCATTTCTCGGCCCAAATGGACAGAATGGTCAATTCCTCCTGCATTACAACAGCATCAGAATCAGCCCTAATGGCCCTACCTAGCTTAGTATCATCAGCAAATTTACTCACTTCACTACTTATACCTATGTCAAGATCATTAATATAAATTAAGAATAGCAAGGGACCCAAAACAGATCCTTGCGGAACTCCACTGCTAACACACCCCCACTCAGATTTAACTCCATCTATACTAACTCTTTGCTGTCTGTCACCAAGCCATGACTGAATCCATCTAAATATACTGCCATCGATCCCGTGTGCTTTAACTTTGCTCAGAAGCCGTAAGTGTGGCACTCGATCAAAAGCCTTACTAAAGTCCAAGTATAAAATATCATAGTTTTCATCATTATCTGCTGCTTCATACACCTTACTATAAAAAGACAGCAAATTAGTCAGACAGGATTTACCCTTACTAAAGCCATGCTGTGATTCCATCATTTTCTCTACCACTGATGTCAAACTTACTGGTCTGTAATTAGACATATTTGTTTTATCCCCTTTCTTAAATATAGGTATCACATTGGCTTTCTTCCATGTCACTGGCACAATGCCACTCTCCAATGATTTTCTAAAGATGCATGCTAGGGGCTCACTTAACACATCCTTACATTCTTTCAAAATTCTAGGAAAGAGCTCATCAGGACCGGGTGCTTTACTACTTTTGATTTTATCAATTTCCTTTGTAACTATCTCCTTTGTGATCAAGATATCCTTTAATTTCTCTTCATCATTACCCCAAAAGATCATTGACACCTCAAGTATATTTAGAGTATCCTCCTGTGTAAATACTGAGAGAAAAAAGTCATTTAGCATTCCAGCCATTGAGTCCCTATCACTCACTAATTCTCCATTGGAATCTATAAGTGGGCCTATTTTATCTCTTAACCTTAGTTTTGTATAATTGATAAAAACTTTTAGGATCTTCCTTTGCCCTATTTGCCACTTTAATTTCATAATTTCTCCTTGCTACTCTAACTAACTTTAACATCTCTTGCTAGTTCATTATATCTCTGCCTTAAGTGATCCTCTTCATTTTTTATTTTCCTATAAATGCCCTTTTTAATGCCAATATAATGCTTAATTTTATCTGTCATCCATTTTGGGTCATTATTTTTAGTCCTAATCTCCTTATATGGAATGTTAATCATCTGACCTGTAATTAATTGCTCAATTATTCTTTCATACTCCTCTTCAATTGTAAATCTCTTCCTCCTGGTGATTATTGTCTCAACTAACTGATATCATTGAATCTATTCCTGAATTGATTTCATTGCCTGGTTTCTGTGCAACTGCCTCCAGGTAAGTCCTTAGCCCATTATAATTTGCTCTTCTAAAGTCAGGAATTTTAACATTGTTCATGCTACTATCAATACCATTCCATTTCATCTTGAATCTAATTTCACAATGGTCACTATTACCCAAATTTCCTCCAATCTCAGTATCCTTAATAACTTCTTCCCTATTTGTCAGAACTAAATCCAGTATATTATTACCTCTAGTGGGTTCATTAATAATCTGCCTCAGAAAATTATCTTGGACAACATTAAAAAATTCCTCAGCCTCCTGATCACCCACAAGAGCTTCCCAGTCTATATTTCTGTAATTAAAATCGCCCATTATACACACATGCTTACTTCTACATGCCCGTTCAATCTCCTGCCAGAGAAGATTTGAAGCTTCCTTACTAAGATTTGGTGGTCTGTATAATAATCCTATGACAAGCTTGTTTTTACCTTCCTTTACATTTAGCCATAATGACTCTGTGTTATCATCTAATTTAATTGTACTGTTTACACAACACTGGAGATTATCTTTAATATAAATAATAACCCCTCCTCCTCTCTTCCTATTCCTATCTGTATGGAACATGTTAAAGCTCTCAATCTCAACCTCAGGTTTAAAGTGATTACCTGCCAAATCAAGCCATGACTCTGTTATCGCAATTATATCAAAATTCTCTTCTCTCGCTAACGCTCTTAAGAGATCTATTTTATTCCTTATACTACGACCATTTGTGTAGTATATTTTTAAGGTTTTTTTATTATTCCCATCTTCATTGCACTGTGCTTTTTTATTCCTAGTTATCTGCTCATTCACTTGTGCATTAGTCCCCCTATAACGAATCAGTATGCCCTCTCCCCTAGCAATTCCTCTATCTCTGCATCCCTTCCATTTCCTACACCTGCCCTCTATTCCTGTGATTCCCTTACCTCTAACAGCTTCTAGTTTCCCACCCGTAAGGACCTAATCACAATATCCAGCTCCCCCCATAGAACTTCAACACCTGCCCGACTAAGATGGAGCCCATCCATCGCATACAACCTCCTATTCCCGTAAAACCCACCCCAGACATCTACAAACACCAATCCTAACTCCTCACACAGTCCTTTCACAAATTCATTCAAACCAATTGCACGCGACAACCATTCTACCCCCACATCCAATCTCGGAAGCACACCAGAAACAACACCTTTTACCCTGCTTTTACTCATCCTTTCAACTAACCTTTTCTACTGCTCACGTAACTCACATGTACCCTCCTTCTTTACATCATTCACTCTCACATGCGCAATCACAACTGCATCCCTCTCACACCCAGAAACCAGCCTATCATACCTCTCACAAACATCACTTACACCAGCACCCGGCAGACAAACTCTCCTTTCCTTCCACTTGCTATCACTCAACTTCCTATCTAAATACCTAATCTGAGAGCCACCCATCACTAGCACCTCAGTCATTCTCCTATTCTGTCTTGGCCTAACATTACCCTCCCTCTTGCTCTCAGTCACACTACCACCCATCCTGCTTTCATCCACAATCACACCAGGCAAATCACTTTCACACTCTTCCTCTCTCAGGACATTGAATCTGTTAGTCAACCTAACAGGTTCTATGTCCCTCTCATTCACACACCTAACCTGTCCTAACTTATCTATCCTATCCATTTTCACCCACCATTCATCATCACTCACAACTTCCACACTGCTCCCAGTCCTAGCCCTATCTTCCACCCTCTTAGCACTAATCTCACCCTTCAATCGCACACTTGCATCTCTTCTCACCTCAAACACCAAATCATTCAACCTCTTACATTCCCCACTCAACCTCCTAACCTCCCCTTCCAGAAAACACACATGGCATTCAGTTACATTCACTCTCCTTTCAACTCCACATGCATCACACACCACATACACACTACTTTCAAACGGCATGCTCTCACCATCTATACAAAAAGCCATACGCTCAGAAATTTACTAAGGAAAAAGTTAACCTTCACCCCAAAAAATTCTTACTCAGGATTGCTGCCAGTTATCTTCCCCAAAAGTATTAATCACTAATGTATTTATTACACAGTGATTGATGTATTAAATAAATACAAGAAAAACTACACACCCAAATCAGTATTATATCCCAATCTTACAATGAAAATCAGGAGCTTCCTGTAAGACAACCTTCCAGAACAAAGCCAGACAGCCAACTGACAAAACCAGACAGCCAACTGACAAATGAGAGCTGTGAGTGAGGAGCTGATGAATGGAGGTATGAAGAGTGAAGGTTCTGAACAGAAGAGTATGAAAGAGTTCTGTTGTGAGATGGGAGAACTGGTAATGAAGGCAAGAGTATGGTGGACGATATGATCAATAGTGACGAGGAAACTGACAGGATGACTGATGAACAACCCTGACAGATTGCTACGTGTAGCCAGGGGCCAGTAGACAATTGTTAATGGGTACAGAAGGGTGCGATTGAGTATAAAAATACCGTAAGTAAGGATTGAGTGTATTGTGAGTGTGTGTGAGAATGGCCATTTTCCCAATACCCTCCCCCTCCCTCTGTAAGAATCTATGTGTGAGTGGGAATGGTTTTTTTTATATTTTCTTTTTGTAGATATAAATTGATTTTCATTTTTTCTATAAAATCCTTTTTCTCTCACCCAGCTATTTAAATTGGATATTGTAATTTGCCAGGCCACTCTAAGACTTAGTTTAATATATCATTATATAGCTAACAAAGTAAATGATAAATAGTTTGTTGAAAAACCACTCCAGTAGACTTAATCAGCACCATTTGTAAGGAGTGGCAGAGATTGTAGGGTTCAGATATCTGAGGAGAGATTCTAAGTCCCGCCAGGACAGAGAGGGCTTTGATAGCTACAAGTGACCAAATTACTACATTACAAGACTGGAGATCCCAATACCCACCTGGGTAACACGTGAGTCCTTTTCTTTTTTTGGTCCTCTTGTCTGCTTTAGGGCCTCCTGTTAGTGACTTCTTGTCTACTGTGTGATCGGTTGATGGATATTACCCTGGCAGATATTTTTTTGTTGTTAAACTTAGGCTATCTCTTTTGCATATATAGTCTAATTAAATGTTGTTTATATAAATTGTGATTGGTATTCATCAGATAATATTGTGTATATAGGAAAATAGCTATCTATATATATATTTTTAATATTTACCCCTTATTTTTGTAAATATTATTGTATTTTTTTGTAAGTAAAGGGAGTGTATATACAATCTGTTTCATTCTCCTTCGATTTCTCACATCCAAATTAGTGTAGGAAGCGGGTTGGATTGATTGGAGTTAGTCTAGATTTTCGGCCGGCTACAACTCGAACCCTGGCATTGAGACAAATGGCTCTCTCGTGTCTCCGATATATTGTCCTTTTTTTGCCAGTTAACAGCGTTGAGCACTATCTGCAGGAGTTTAGACGTATCAACCCAGACTTGAATTCAACCAACCACATCATGGGCAAAGTGGTGGGTATAATGTAACAGCATTAAATAGATAAATATTGTACAACGAATTGTAGTAGTTCATGTGCAATAAACATTTTTAATTTATCTGAATATCCTAAACCATAGGTGGGCAAACTGCAGCCTGCATTTCATTTCAGAATTCGATAAAATATTAAAAATTAATTATTGAACATTTTGCGCAAACCTCACCATAAGCGTGAATTCTGTCACAATCTAAGCTGACTCTTTACTTCAATGGATTCTTTATATAAATCTGGAAACAGTTTAAAAGGGGTGGCAAAACTATGCAAATAATTACCCTTAGTTATTAATGTGTAGCTATATCCATCACTATGTAGTATATGCACACAAATGCACTTTTAAATGTAATTGCAATTAACTCATATGTATTCAAAATTTGTATCTATTTGCTTATTTATGGCCTGCAAAGCTTTACAGAAACTTCAATGTGGCCCACTGCTTACAATTATTGCCCATCCCTGTCCTAGACCAACTGAAAATGAACTTTTAAACCTCATAAACAAAATTATTATTATTTTACACACAAAACTATATCACTGCAATCTTAGGTGGGATAAAGAGAAAACAAAACAAGAGTGACATTTCTATTTACAAACCTGAATTGAAATTTATCAGCAGACTATAATGGAGCATCAAATAATAAGTGTAATGAAAAACTATAAGAGATTATTTTCAATAATATACAATTCATTCCGAAATGAAAAGAACCCCATTTCCAGTTTTATTCATCTGGCTGCAGTGCCTGAACAACACCAGCCATCTTCTGTCTCCTCATATTTTTTATCTTTTTCACCTTTTAAGTATTGCTTAGTTCTTTCCACTCTCATTGCTACAATTCTTGATTTCTGAGGGGAAAAATGGAGAAGAAAATTAGTAATTATTGTGAAAATTTACAAAACTATAATTTAAATACAATTAACATTTCACGTCTTCATTCTTTTTATTTATCGTCTACTTGGCGACTGCCCACTTGGGCATAAGTCACTGTAATTTGTTCAAAGCCTAATATTAGGCTAGATTAAAAAGAGAAGCGTGCAAAAGGCACACACACAAAGAAGAAAGAAGCATGCTGCAGAGTCTGGCCTCCCCCCGGCAGAGGAACATGTGACCCATAACAGAGTCAAATAAAATGTAGGCCAGCCTCTTTCAAAAAGTAAGATAGTCCACAAGTCTGTGTATACAAACCCTTCCTGAGTACAAGAGACAAGTAAAAGTAACCCCGCTTGTCCAAATACCGGTAAAAATAACATGCAAGAAGATCACAGACTGGGTGGGACATTCAACAAGAATGTGCCCAACAGTCTGGGAGACAACACAATCATCAGAGTAGGAGAGCACTCCATTAAATGGCAGTGACTTTAGGTGTAGGTCCATAGGAACAGCTGTGGCTTGATGGGACACAACATTAAGTTACAAGGAGTTAAAAGGAAAGAGAGTACCCTAGGGGACCTTACAGTCCATTCAAAGAGGGTACCTTTCGCCTACAATCGAGCTGGCACATGGCTGCTCAATTGTTTTGCGTCCCTAAACGGCCACTTTTCAAGACTTTGTCTAGTCTTGACTTGAACTGGTCAACAGATTCACTGTTAAAACTTCCACTGGAAGTGCGTTCCACATACCGCAGATACTGTACGTGAAAAAATTTCCACACAGATTGCGGTTGCAACGCTTCAGTTCAAGTTTGAAGCCGTGATTGCGCATTCTATTCTCACTCAGTGTTGAAAATATCCCGGTAGTCAACATTGTCGAACCCTCGAAGTATTTTGAAAACTTCGATGAGCTGACCATGCAGGCTACGGGTTTCCAGCGAGAACAGATCTAATTCCCTTAGTCTATCCTCATAACTTTTATGTCGGATAGAGGGAATCAGTCTGGTTGCCCTAGCTTGTACGCGTTCCAACCTTGCTGCGATGTCCTTTCGAAATGAAGGACTCCAAAATTGTATGGCATACTCCAGGTGCGGCCGAACGAGGGAGTTGTACAGACAAAGTACTATCTCCTTGTTGCGGTATCCAAACTAGCGCTTTATGTAGCCTAACATCCTTTGGGCTTTCTCCTCTGCCTCGATGCACTGTTTCGAGAACTTGAGGTCGCTAGTGATAGTTACACCCAAGTCCTTCTCAGTGTCACTCGATTCAAGAGTAGTGCCCTTAAGGATATACTGAGATTGGGGGTTTCTGCGGCCGATATGCATTACTTTGCATTTCCCCACGTTAAAAGGCATTTGCCACGTGTCCGACCACTCCCCAATCTTCCCAAGATCTTCCTGCAGGTGGGCAGTATTTCCATCCTTTGCAACGTTCATACCAAGCTTGGTATCGTCGGCAAATTTGGAAATCTTGGCAACCATATCACCGTCCATGTCGTTGGCGTAGATGATGAATAGTAGTGGTCCAAGGACAGAACCTTGAGGCACCCCGCTAGTAACGGGCACCCACTCAGAAGCCTATCCATTCACCACCACCCGTTGCCGTCTGCCATTTAGCCAGTTCTCGATCCAGCCGGCTACTTTTCCGTCTATGCCCAGCGCTTGCAATTTCCGGAGAAGGCGGCGGTGTGGTACCTTATCAAAGGCTTTCTGAAAGTTTAAGTACACCACATCCACCGCCTTGTCCCGATCGTGCTCACTGAACACGAACTGGAAGAATTCCACAAGGTTCGTCAGGCATGACCGTTGCCTTCGGAAGCCATGCTGGGAACTCCTCAGTATCAGGTTTGACTCTAAATACGACGTCATTTTGTCCACCATGATGCTTCCCATGAGTTTACCGACTATCGAAGTCAGACTGATAGGTCGGTAGTTTGACGGATGGCTTCGGTCTCCTTTCTTGAAGATTGGAGTCACCTCCGCCTCACGCTAGTCTCTAGGAACGCATCCGGTCCGGATTGACATGTTAAAGATAGCGCACAAATGTCATGATACTTCATCGCGCACTTCCTTCAACACCTTTGATAGAAACCCGTCTGGTCCAGGGGACTTATTCATCTTTAGGTCACTGATCTTTTTCTTTATTTCTCCTTCAGTGAAGTCCAGTACCTCCAGCTTTTCCCCCGAGTAGGAATCCGTCGGCTGGGAAATGGGACCACACTCTTCAGTAAACACTGAAGAGAAGTAGTCGTTGAGGAGGTTAGCATTTTCTGCATCTGAATGCTTTAATGTCCCCTCCTCATTCCTCAAAGGGCCAATCGTTCGACGGATTGGTTTACGGCCGTTTACATATCCAAAGAACTCCTTGGGATTCTCTTTACAGAGTCTCGCCACTCGGAGTTCCTCAGACCGCTTAGCCGCCCTTATGCTGGACTTCACTCTCCTGGCTAGCCTCCGGTATTCATCAAAGTCACCCGAGATCTTCGATTGCCGGTACACATTTCTCTTCTCCCTAAGCAGTTGCCCGTCGATTAAACCACTTTGGTTGAACAGAGAACCGACGGGGGCATTTCAGAGGGATGAAACGCGATTGAAGACTCATGAATGTGGTTTTGAAACTGTTTCAAGAATCTTCAACAGCCTCGCGTCAGTCAGTCCCGCGCGTAGACCTGCAAAGTCTGCTCTTTTCAAATCAAGTTTCCTTGATTTACTAGTTGCAGGCTCTGCCTTGGGGACTTTGACTACAAATCTAATTAGTCGGTGGTCACTGCCACCGACCTCTTCGAGAACAGAGATGTCCTCAACAATGTCATCCTCAGAGGTGAAAACCAAGTCGAGGATATTGTCTCCTCTCATTGGCTCTCTCACCCATTGAGTGAGGAACTCCTTGTTCGTGAACTTCAGGAGTAGTGCGTTCTCGCCACAGGGTTCTCTGGTTTCCCAGTCAACTTGTGTGTTGAAATCTCCATGACGATACACACTCTGTCTTCGACAAGTTCTCCTAGTAGCTGGTACAGATTTCTGTCCTTTTAAACGAGTTGGGCAGGAGGTCTATAAAGCACCAGGGTCCTGTATTTGGCAGGACCTATCTCTAGGTCAACACCTAGTAGTTCATGGTCGGATATGATGTTGCAATCCGTCGAGTTGAGAGTATCCTTGACATACAACATCACACCGCACCCTCTCGGTCTGGCCTATCTTTCTGGAAGAGCTGGTAACCAGGAATCGTGAATTCACCTTCAAAATCTCGGCTTGAGGTTTTAATCCACGTCTCCGTTATGGCCACCATCTCATGTTCCTCTGTTGCTACGAGGCCACGGAGCTCAAGAAACTTATTCCTGATCGACCTCGCGTTGAACAGAAGAACTTTGAGGGAGTCTCCCAGTGTAGGACTCCCTACGCTCTTCCATTTCCCGGCTTCTTTTGTGTGGCAGTACCCCTCTTTGCCACATCTAAGAACGTCGTTCCGGGAGTGACACGGGCATACTGTCTTATGTCCGCCTTCACTATGGGTCGGACGCTCCTCTGCATCCGCTCTACAACATCCTGGATTAAGTTACAGAGTACAACCTTTCCCTTGAATGAAAGGTGCACTCTGTCCCTTTGGTAAAGGTCGTTTCAACCGTAAAAGGTGCGGCAAGGGTCCAGAAAGAAGACCCCTTCCGCCGTACAGAGGTCGGACAGGCGCTGGTTCAGGGTCACGTTCCTTGAGTGAGCTGTCCGGCTAGGACCTCTTCTTGGGAGCATCCCTACAACGACCCATTTGCGAGTTCTCAATCCGCAGTCATCCACGGCTCCCATGACCGTGTTGAGAATTTTCTCGCTGGGGCCTAATTTGCCTCCTCGGAGGTAGAGGTCATTCCCACTCAACATCAGGGCAACGACTGAATTCTCGGAGATATGAGATTTCTCAGCCTCTACACTGATGTGGTGGTTTCCCCATCCTGACTGGCAGCATACCTCCACACTAGTGCGAAGGCGGGCCGCTAGCAGGGGCTGCAAACCTTGTGCTTGGGAATCGCCCACAAGGGTAACCCTCAGACATTTCCGTGCAGAGGTTTGAGGCTTTCCTTGCGGAAGAGAACTCTCAGTTCCTTCTTTCTTCTCCATCTTATTTTTCTTGTTCTTTTTCTTATTCATCTTTTCCCCCCTATCTTCCTTTGTTATATACTCTTCTGTTTTTATCTTTTCTTCCTCTGCTTCAACTTTCTCTTTTTCAGCTTCTACTTTATCTTCTGTTTCAACTTTCTCTTCTTCCTGTTTCTTTCCCTTTCTTTTCTTTTTCTTTGAGGGTTTATCCGTAGCATGCGGACCAAGCTCTGGGGGTAATACTGCAGATGCAGTGTTTAGTACAGGGCTTGACGTTAGCTCTGCTATTCTGACCTCTAGCCTGCGAATCAGTCCGGCGTGTTCTAATTCGAGGCTGTTTATTTTCTCCTCCAACTTCCTGGATCTTTCCTCGGAAGCCCTGCATGTTTCCTTTAGCTCCTTTATTTGGCCGTTTAAAATACAGTCGGTGCAGGAACTGGCCGGGTGGCATTTTGAAAAACACCCCTGGAAAGTCCACGCACCACTTATCTATGTGGCATATTGCGCACGTGTATTTTAGACCTCCTGGTCCTTTCTTGCCGGTCATTTTAAACACTTTCTCTCTTTCAATACTTTGCGACCAATCAATGATAAAAAGGGGGGTTGGTGAGTTCTCCCCGCGTGAGTCGCTCCCGCCTATTGATCAGAGTCGTTTCGGAGTCTTCCAGAAGGCATGCTCCATGTGCTGCTGTTCGTCCGACCGAGTCGTCAAGCCTCCGGCGTGCCGTGGCTCCCAACCAAGCAGCACAGACAGTCCCCGAAGGGGCCAGCGATTTGTCACCAGGTGAACAACAACGAAGCACGCCCCTTACTAAACTCCTACTAGTTCCCTTCACAACGGCCAGGATCTCGAAGCAGCGTTCAATGGATATCCCGCCCCACCAAGAGACTCAGTTATCTCCCATCTTTTTTGCCAAGCAGCTGCCCAGATTCCTGAGAATTACCCTCATTCCCCATATGTCCAGGAACCCAGCAGCAGATAATCTAAGGTAACCGTGAACCAGAGGACAGAAATTCCAATGCCCCAAGAGCACTCATGGTGATTTATGAGTTGCTAAAGATCACAATCCTGCCTCTAAACTAGGCACAACGTGTTATCTCCTGTACCGAGCAGTGTATTGCAACTAGCTTGGCTGTAAAGACAGACGCAGTGCCTGGTAGGAGCCCTGTGACTTCAAACAGAGGGGATATGGAGTGAAAATCAACCCCCCCCCCTCCTCCTGGGACTTGGAGCCATCCGCATACAGTGGCACAGATCCAGCATGACAGGAAGTGAGCTCCCAAAAGGGTGAATGCAATACTCCCGGCGCTTTGGGAGTAGAGGCATGGTGACAAATAGTCAAAGGTGGTTGTACTCTCCAGTGTGGCATCCTGGGCTGAACAAGAGGCGCCACTGGCCCAAGATACACTGAGCTCTCAAATGAGTTTCCTAGCTATAAACCTAAAGGGCTTAGGGTATGAATGACGTCTCTAATCTTCAAAGGCATCCTCAAAGTCGGCTGCACATGCAGTGAGAGCTGTTGGTGAGTGAAGCAGGGAAAGGCTCACGTGTATAAGTGCATATTGCACTGTATAGGGCAAAGAGTGAGTGGCATCTCCATGTCCCCCTTCCACATGGGGGACATGCGGAAGGCACTGGTTGCCAGATAGAGACCAGTGTAGTGGATAGAGTCCACCTTCTGCAATACACGCTCACTTGTGGATGCACATGACTCACATTAGTAGTCAAGCTTAGAACCAACAAAGGATCAGCAGGAACTCCATCAGCAAGTGCTGAACATTAAAGAATAAATAATGTCCATGGCACGGGTACAAGAGCCCTTAAGGCCACCAATATGAAGCTCCCAGGTGAGGCATTGGTCAAAAACAAGACCAAAGAAATGCTGCAAATCCACCACCATATTCTTGGCCAAGAAAAACTGAAATCTGTGTGCTTTGTTATTGTGAGATGTGGTTCAATGCCTGTTTGAGTTGGCCTATGGGTGGCACCAAAAGAGAGAGAAAGGTTGTCCACAAAGTGCAGTGAGAACATCTTCCGGCCATATGTGGAATAAATGATCTTGCAGGAATTCCGATCTGAAAATTGGGATGCATCCCTTCCCTTTAATGTGTGGAGGGTCTCCATGATACCACATTGTCATGCACTATTATACGCCTTCTCCAGATAAAAAAATCACTATGGCATAAGTGCTGTCTATTAAGACTAGCTTCCTTTGTTGCCCCAGGAGTGGACTTAAGCTCAGGGGTCTCCCCTTCTGAGTTATTATTGGCTCCTAGGAAAGACCCTGGCATCTAGGTCCATGTCCACCTCGGGAGCATCCTCCATCCTTCCCCCCCCCCTCCAAAAGGTGTTAAGGATTCCAACAAGGGACTCAATAGGTGTGGCCTACTTGAGCAAAATTCAACATCAGGGCTGCCATTTATGAAGTTAGGTCTTCAAATTGTGGGAGTGGTACTCTGGGTTACCTTGCCCTCCCTGGCATCTAAGGGAGAAGAGGCCTCATTTGTAGGTAGTTTCCATGCATTTCTTAATACCCACTATTTACTTCCTTTTGTCACAAAAGCAAAAAAAAAAGTAAAAAAAAAGGAAACTATATACTATGACCTCACAATGCCTTTGGAGGTTGAGAGAAAAGTCCCCACAAGATCACAAAATTGAAGAATGATTTTTTTTTTTATGTGCTTATCTGGTGACTGTCTTCAGGGCATAAATAACCAAAATTAAAATTCTAGCCTAGTACTAGACTATTCTAAAATTTAGGGAAAAATCCAGAACAAGCAGCAGGAAGATGTGACCTACAACAACGAAAGTCAAATAAAATAGAGTCCATCAAAAATTAAGATAGGCCCCGAGTCTTTGTACATATGAACCCTTAGCAAGTACAAGGAACAAATGGTAGAAATCACACTCAGCCCAATACCAGGAGAGGTAATGTGCATGAAGATCACCCAGACAGACAATGCAGTCATTGCAATAAAGTGCAGAGGAGTGCACCATTAAATGACAGTGCATACCATGAGTGTGCTCAAATCGAAGACAACAGAAAGCAGCCTGAAACCATCGCATAATTGGGGGTAGATCTATGGGAACAGTCGTAGTACAATGGCACACAACTTTACAGTCACTACAATGGAAATTGATAGGATTGCACTAGAAATACACAAAAAGCTTGATCAAATTTGTTGCATTTCAAACCATATGAACAGTTTGTTTACAAATATGTCTGACAGCTCTGTGGTTTGAAAGATGATATAAGCTCTCAGTTGCCTCTCAGCTGTTGCTTTGCTGCAAGTTTTTAGCTCAGTTGGACTATTTTCATTGTGTTTGAGTTGGTGACTATTATTTTTATGTGCATGATTTTAGAGATGCCTAGCCACCTCTTTGAAGCGGAGAAGGCATGGATACTCATTTTGGGAGAGGAGAATTTGTCTATAAAAGAGATCTGTTGCTGGAAAGGAAGAGAAGAAGCAACTGCCAGGAGGGTGGCTGCTGCAGCTTGCAGTTTACCACACATTTTTTCCAAGCAGAAACTCGGGACTGGGGGGACAAAAGAAGACCTCCACAAAGACTGATCTGCTGCTACGGGAGGTGTTGAAGAATCCCTTCATTACAACCGCCGAACTGAAAAAGATCATCCCAAGCTGCTGGGAAATGTGTGTATTCGATTTACAGTTTTTCCAGCAAAAGTCTGCGCTTTAGGGGGGTGATTAATTTCCAGTGTGGTGACAAGTACCCCTCACCCATCTTCCTTGCCTAGCAGCCCAGAGGGCTGTCCTGATGCCTGTTATGTAGTCTATGTGAGGAAGAGCAAAACACTCGTCTGGTCACCCAGTCCTCACAGACTCTTTGGTGCCCTTATTCCCCACAATTCTTACATGTCCAAGAACACAACAGAAGATAATTTTAAGATGCATCTGGCTCACAGCAACTGTGGCATCACAGAAACTGGAAACATGGTTGTGTGGAGATTTCAATGACCTGATAGCACTAAGGGTGCTTAATGAGTTGCTAAAGATCACAATCCTGTCTCCGAGCCAGACACAATGTGTTAATTCCCATATCAAACAATGTACTGCAACCAGCTCGGTGGTGATGACAGACGCAGCCTCTGGTAGATGCCTGTTGACTTCAAACAGATGATACAGCATGGAAATTAATGTCCACCTGGGACTTGGAGCCATTTGTATACGTTCTCACATGTTTAGCGGGACACAAAGAGTGCGCCAAAAGTAATCTTCCCACCCGAAAAAGGGCTGTGCATCCAGAGAGCACAGGGATAGATCAAGACAGGAAAATGAAGTGATTCTCAGGCAGTGGTGCATAAACTCATCCACATTTAGTACACCTATCTCCAGCTTGTTCATCAGGTCAGCAAAGACCTGACACCTGGGACTGATTGCATAGTCTCCTCAGTAGAAAGGGCCTCAGCAACTGTGCCATGATGTGGTGGAAGTTGCCTGTGTCAAAGGCAGAGGATGGTGGAATGTACACAGAAATAGCAATATACCTCCTATCCAGGTGAAGTTGTACTGCTACTGTCTGAAAGGAGGTATTTAAAGCAATGGGTAGAATGGAGACAATGTCTGGTATAATCTCTCCTCCCATCCTATGATGGTGGGGTCGCAAAAAAATTATAACCAGGGAGGGTGGACAGGACAGGGGCGCACACCCAAGATGGTCTCCTGCAATAAGTTAGCTAACAGGGAATGGGAAGAGATGAGCCTCTGCAGCTCCTCCCAGTTCGCTGGCCCAGAGACTGGCAATTCCATTTTAGGAATATGATTTTCAGGCCTAGCTCGGAAGAGATGCAGGGGCCCACTTCAAAAAGATGCTAACAAGAATGGTTGTATGCTTCCCAGAGGAAGAACTCGGGGCAATGTTTGCCAAACAATGTGCAGTCTCCTTCAAGGACTTATTGGGGAGGTTGGGCTCACTATGCAAGTCTTTGCCTTCCAGCCACCCAGTCTGTGACCACCTTCAGGGGTGTTGCTGCCTGTGAGTTTAACAACTTGGTGGAGATGAGTAGCCATTTAAACTTACAGGAAATGGTCAAGCTGAGGCTGGGTGTGAACCCTTTTTGCTGCCAACTCTATCAGAGAAGTGCCTGGGGTAAGTAGAACCCACAAATGTTGCCTTTTTTTTTTAATTGAGGCATGACAAAACAGGCAGTGCCAGGCACACCAGGACCAAATTCTTAGCCTTGCAAAATAAAATACACTCCATAGCCTGAATGGCCTAGAAGCGGGGTGCGGCTCTTCACAAGTGGCACACTTGGCCATATACAATAGGGACTTGTTCTGCATGGGAGCAACTTATACAGATTTCAGGTGAAACCAAATAAGCACATCTCCACAAGCAATTCCTATGGCAGAAGTAGCACCTCTACAGCACACATGCCTTTATGTGGTAGTGATATCAACCAGCATGCACCGACTCATGGAGCCTGTAATGGTCGAACATGACAAAGAGTGTAGAGATGTGTCTCGAGGCCCCTCCCTGTTAACTCACCACACATTTGACTAACTTCCATGGTCTACCAGCTCTAAGGTGATGGCTTCTAATGAGTAATCCACAAGTGCAGCATCAAGTATCTGAAGATTACAGGTCACCTTCGGCTCTCTATCAATCAAGCTAGCTAAAGCTCTCTCTTCTGATGGATCATGTTGCCCTTGGCCAACATACTGTAATCAGTGAATAACAAAAAAAGTATATGAAGCCAGTAGGCTCAAAAATGCCAGGTAGTCTCTCAATGAAGGACCCCAATATAATTGAGGCTCCACTCAGAGCACTTGCAGATTTGGTCTTTGTCTGGCTACCCCAACCGAGGCCGCCTCAGGAACAAACATGTCAATTTTGGCCTGGTCACTTGCCTAAAATGGCAGCGGATCTGTCAATCCCTGGAGGTCTTGTAGAGGGAGAGTAACATTTAGTCCTTTTTGGTTTCCTGTTCCTTTTCTTTTTGGGAGAGGAGGGTGGGGAATGAATCTGCTTCTCTACTGCCAGAAGGAATCCCTAAGCCAGCCTCAGCATACTCCTTCTCCAAGATGGAAAAGGTCTTGGCTATCAAAGAGGCACCAGCCAGGAAAGAATGTTCCCTTCTCCTTCTGAGTCCTTGGGGGACAATGAATGTGTTTATCTCAGAAGGGGGCCTCCATTTGGCACCTATTCCCAACACCTCTAGTCATTACAGATCCTAATCAAGAACCGTCTGTTTATGTTTTTTTTAGGAGCTTATCTGGCGAATGCCTACTTGGGCATAAGTTGCTGTATTCACTACAACTAAATAAATAAATAACAAGGGTAAAAAGATCATGGCTAAAAACAAGAAGAAAAAACAAAAAGGTAACAAGAAGGAAGCGCGCTCCAGCATTGGGGGTAGGCTCGCCTCCCCACAGCACAGGAGCGCCTAAAAAAGTCAAAGTTCATAAGTCAGTGTGCATAAGCCGTCCTGAGTACAAGGGACAAGCGGTAGTGATCCTGGTCATCCCGGTACTGGACAGGTACCTGATGGCTTAAAATGCAGGACTGCAAGACATTAGTGGACATGAAATGATGATCTCTGCTCTCCCTTAGCCTCTATTTTTTTTTTTTTTTAATATCCCATCTGGCGACTGCCTTCTAGGGCATAAATTGCTGTACTCAACCTAGCCTAAATCTAGGCTATATTAAAAGCCAAATAAAAAAAAGAAAAACAAACATTAAAAAAATATAAAGCGAGCTACGCCGATGGGGGAAGGCCCGCCCTCCTCTGGCGAAGAACACGATCCATAGTCAAATATTAAATAACAGGCAGAAGGCCCAGCCTCCTCCAAAAAGTCTTAAAAGTCCACAGGAACAGTGTGCGACCCCGCCCATCCGGGTACCGGGACAGGTAACATGCACGAAGATCACCCAGACCAGGACATTCAACAAGAATGTGCTGAACAGTCTGGGGGATGGCACAGGCAAGCGCTCTATCAAATGGCAACAGAAATCAACCTGAAGCCTTCGTGGCGTTAGGGGGTAGGTCCATGGGAACAGTCACGGCGCAATGGCACGCAACTTTAAGTTCTCTTCGACCTTCTCCCATCTTCTTTGCCAAGCAGCACGAAGAGGTGCCTGTATTCCTGCCATGTAGTCGGTGTGAGGAAGAGCGAAACGCTGGCCCAGTCGCAGACTCTTTGGCACCTTCATTCCCTGCAACTCCTACATGTTCAGGAACCCAGCAGAAAATAATCTCGACATCCGCCCGGCTTGCCAAAACCATGGTGTCATGGATATAGCAAACCAGGGAATGTGGAAATTCCAATGCCCCGAGAGCACTCAGGGGACTTTATGAGTCGCTATAGATCACAATCCGGTCTCCAAACTGGGCACGTCGCATAATCTCCCATACCGAGTGGTGTATTGCCACCACCTCGGCCGTGAAGATAGATGCAGAGCCCCACTAACTTCAAACAGAGGGGATACGGAGTGGAAGCCGACCCCTCTTGGGACTTGAACTGTGCAGTGTATATGGATGGCTCCGTGTGATACGAGGTGTGCTCCAAAAAGGTCAAAAGCAATACTCCCCGTGCTCTAGAAGCTTTGGGAGCAGAGGCGCGGCGACAAATAGCCAAATGTGGTACCCTCCAGGGTGGCATCCTGGGCAGAACCACGAGCGCCACCGGCCCAAGAGCTATACCTAGCTCTTGAAGGAGTTTCCTAGCGCTAAACCCAAAGGGCTTACGGTATGACTGGAGTCTCTCGGCTGCATAGGCACCGTCAAAATCAGCTGCAGATGCAGTTAGAGATGTTGGCGACTGAGGGAGGCGCCGGGCTCGCATGTGCAGGTAAATAATGCACTGGCCATGGCGCAGAGCGAGTGGTATCTACCCAGCATCGACTATGGGGAAAGTGTGGAAGGCACCGGTCACCAGGCGAAGGCCAGGGTGGTGGATCGAGTCCACCTTCCGCAATACACACTCGGCTGCAGATGCATAAAATTCACATCCGTAATCGAGCTTCAAATGAACAAAGGCTTGATAAAAAATATCAGCGCCCCAAGCACTGACTGTCACAGAACGGAGAATATCCATAGCACGGGTACAAGAGACCCTAAGGCGGCAAATATGACCCTCCCAGTTGAGCCATAGGTGAAATACAAGACCAAGGAAATAGCGCGATTCAACCACTTCCTGGTGTACCCCATTAAGAAACAAGTTTGGGTCAGGGTAGAGCCATGGATGGCAGCAGAAGTGGACCACCTTAGTCTGGCCAAAGAAAACCAAAACCTGTGCACTTCAGCATAGTGAGAGACGTAGTTCAATGCCTGTTGGAGTTGATGCTCAAGTTGGCATCTGGGCCACACCAAAAGAGATTGAAAGGTCATCCATGTAGAGCATATTGAGATCTTCTGACAACACTGAGGTGATGCTGTTGATGCTCAGGGCAATGAGTGTGACACTGAGGACACTTACTTCCCTGCTGGACACCCTCTTCCTGCTCCATTGGGCCAGAGAGGGCTCCCTTCAACCATCCGCGGGATTGACGATCTCACAAAAATTCAGATATAATGATTGGGAGGCATCCCCTCGCCCCCATCATGGGGAGAGTCTCCATGATACTGCAGCGGGCCAAAAGTCTAGACTAACCCCAATCGATCCAATCCACTTTCTACACTAATTTGGACACGAGAAATCGAGGGAGAAATGAAATGGATTGTATGTACAGTCCTTTACTTACAAAAAATATGGGGTAAATATTTACAAGAGATAGGGGTGAATAAATTTGAGATCTCGTTACTTATTTATATACAATCAATCCTATCTTATGAATACTATCAATCAATATTTGTAAACACTGACTATCATATTTAAAGAGGAAAAAAAACCCTACTAATCCGAAAAAACAATTCTATACAAAATCGAACAAAAAAAGTGTTTACAACTACAACAACCAATAAATGAACAAACAAAAGAAAAGCCTCACATGCTATAAAAAGGGGAAAGTCCTGCCAGCTGCCACTCGAGTGGGCACAATGTCTAGGACTTATAAAAAAAAACTGGTGCCTCGATATAATGTTAAGAGATCTTGTTGTAGTATTAAGGCTATATAGAACCCCTCCTCCTTACAAATTTGAGGTGCAATAGCTTTAATTTGTATTTTCTTAATCATAGAATGCCAGCCACTTTACAAAAGCAAGGTAATATTTATTTTAATAGCGTCTTTTTCCATAAAAATAATTTTATCAATAAACTTTGCAAAGAGACAAAAACATCTTAAAGAAAACATGAAATTCCTAATATATTATATAAATAAATAAGAAAAAAATATATATACCCATTCATACACACATTCTTACAAAGGGAGTGAGAGGATTTGGCAAAGGGGTGGAAGAATGGCCCTTCACACACACACACATTAGCTCCACCACACCCCTCCTTCCTTAGGCCATTCGACCACAGTCATTCACAATACACCCTCAATCTTACTCATGGTACCTTTTATACTCAATTGTACCCATTCACACTCGTCTACTGATCCCTGGCTATGCGTAGCAATCTGTCGGGGTTGTTCATCCATCGTCCTGTCAGTTTCCTCAATACTATTGATCATATCGTCCACCATACTCTTAGCCTTCATTACTAGTTCTCCCATCTCTCAACAGA
Source organism: Ceratothoa steindachneri (assembly GCA_963969495.1). Classification (NCBI taxonomy): domain Eukaryota; kingdom Metazoa; phylum Arthropoda; class Malacostraca; order Isopoda; family Cymothoidae; genus Ceratothoa; species Ceratothoa steindachneri. The sequence continues at coordinate 210,257,959 of OZ018324.1, read as the reverse complement.
ACTCTTTCATACTCACCGTTCAGAACCTTAACTCTCCATACCCCCATTCATCAGCTCCTCACTCAAAGCTCTCATCCAACTCAAGGTACACTCTTGCGAAACAGACAAATTTACATCCCCTTTACTCTCTGTGGCTACACCAGAAACCCCTTCAACTGGTTCCCACCAAAAGCCAGAAAAGTCAATCGCCTCATCATTCTCCACATGAAACTCACCTCTACCCTTACCATAACCTGAAAAATGAGCCACACTAGATTCATTCTGCCCAAACACACTATCATTGATACTGTTCCCAAAACCAGAAAAATCAGCCACAGGAAGCTCACTCACTCTCTACTTACATCAGCCAAATCACTCACCTGCTTATGCAAACACTCAATCTCTCTCACAAGCTCCCCCATACTAGAAAGACTCTGCTCAGACTTATTTTCATTCATACTTGCATTCTTCCTTTCACATTTCCTTGTACGCTTTCTACTCCTTGAGAGCAACACAAGCTCTTTCCCAGACAGATCCATACTATCACATTCCTTATCATCATGCACCTTATCTCTCTTCATACACCGGATGGCTGACTAGGTAGTCAGGAGGTTCTCTCCACCTCAACTGACTCTGATATGCTCACACTCTCTGTCACACCTTCATTCAAATTCTCCAAAACATATGTCACACCATTCTCCCAGACTCTCAACTCTATATGGTCCTTCAAACTTTTCACTCACCTTTGACACATTCAACCTACCTTTTACTTCTTTTACCTTCAATACTTTTACACCCATTTCAAATGAACAAAACCTTTCATGTGCCTCACGCCATACACTCTGCTCACTTTCACTCAAACAAAACCTATCTTTCACTTGCCTTGCAAAATTCATAACGAACTGACACAGGGAGACACCAGTTGCACTATGCACCATCAAATTATATGCCCATAATACTCTACCCAACCATTCCAAGTTGTAGACATCATTCTCAACATCTCACACAAGGTCCTAATTGTACGTTCAGTCAACTCATTCAAAGACGGTACATACAGAGTCGTCCCCACATGCTCCACACCATTCTCTCTAAACATTTGCTCAAACACTTCACTCGCAAACTCAGGCTCATTATCATCCAGATATCTTCTAGGCTTCCATACAGACATAGGAAAAAACAACTGCTCAACTACACGTGTAACACTCACACTCCTTTTATCTCTTACAGGTGCCATGTACACAAACTTACTTTTATGATCAACCATACCAACATTCCAACCACTCATATGCAGTAATGACACACAATCAATTACTACTAATTCAAACACTTCTTTCGCATCAACTTTCAACATCAGCGGCTTTACTTGCACACCTTGCACCTTTCACACATAGTCGTCGCAACATCATTCACAACAGTTCTAAGAAAGAGATGGAACACACACTCCTTCATACACTCACGCAAATTATACTTACCCATATGCCCATAATTATCATGCACAACTTTCACCAGACCAATCATACCAACCAAGGCCATCACAGGTACATACATATCATCCCCATCCTTCCCATGCCTCACAAAATATTCAACATCCATACAAACGACAAAATCCTTAGCATACCTTTTAAAATCACTCAAACACTCAGGCCATTCATTCAAATCAACACTCATCATCACACACCTCTTCAACTCACTGACAAAAGGGCACATCTCTTGCATCTCTAGAATATCCTCATCACTTAAAATCTCATTCTCTACATCCATGACCAATTCGATCATACCGCAAAATTTGACAACTCTTTGCACACTCATTCAACCTCATCACCTCACATTCACCTTTCATAACACGATCCTTATCAGCATCCAAAGAAAAATTATTCAATCTCATAAAGTCTACAGCAAGCAAGAGACAACACAGCCTTTGCTCATCTTTCAGAAACACAGTGATTATTCCCATTCACACCACTGCCCAAACTCACTCTCAGACTAACCTGTTCCCATGCCACTATCATTCCATTCCCCAATCCACTTATCCATAATTTCACAGGCTTCCGTTCACAACATCTAATCTCATCATATTTACTCAGAATCCTCTCGTTCACTAATGACACCTGCGCTCCAGTATCAATCAAACCTGAGAAGAACCTTTCACCAACTTTTACTCTCACTTCTATCATATCAGATCCTCCATGCTCACAATACACAGAATGAACAACCACACCAACATCAGCACTGACATCCACACCCTCATCAACTCCCACATCATCACTCATGTTCATCCAGGTAATCATTCCTCTCCCTCATATACAAACACTTTTCAATCACCCAATTATAATGCACACCGCTCAAACACTGTAGATGCACCACATTAGCATTGAAACCCTTCACTTTCTCATCTTTGTACACAATCGGCCTCTCACCACCAAATTGCACATTAACAATCACTTAATACAAACGACTCACTACAATCCACACTTCTTGAAACAGTGAGACTCCTTGAATACACATCAGGGTTGGCAAAAACCCCAAAATTTTGAAAAAGCACAATAAAACTGGGGTTTTATTCTAGTTTTTTTTTCAAATCTTGGGTTTTTTCAAAAAACAAATGCTACAAGCATTAGAAAAACATAGAAAAAGAATAGCTATCTTTATTTTCATATATTATTATTAATTACTTAGTTTAATAATTATATTATAGTAAGAATAGATCACTGATCGAGAATTGTGGGTACTCATGATAGCCAGAACTTGTAGAAAGAGAGATGAATTATTATGAGTCAGTATCAGAGAAATAACCTTAATTTCATAGATATTTGTTGAAATAATAAACAAATATGAATTTTCAATAAAATAATGATAAGTAGCATTCATTTCTTGAAAAAAAAGGAAGTAATTTTGAATTTTTTTTTTCAAATTTTACTTGAAAAAGCAAAAAAAAAATGGGAATAAAACCCAGGGGTTTTTCATTTGCCCACCCTTATACACATCGCTCTCAGTTCTTTCATAAAGATACCAATACTTTCAGGCTTCCTAAATACTTCACTCATTACCTCCTTCCTTAAGTCATCCACACTATCAGGCACTCTCACATCTACTCCATCACTCTTCAAATCTTGCAAACCATTCCATACTCTCAAACAAGGAATCACCACCACCCTTACTTTCCTTTCAATTCATAATCTCTTTCGGCAAATACTCAGGATCACTCACTCCACACACATTTTCATCATTCGTACCAGGATACCTTGACATCAAATCGGCCACTCCATTCCGTTCACCAGGCACATATTCAATCACATAGTCAAAACTACTCAAATCTTCCAAAGTCCTGGCAATCCTACTATTAGCCCATTTCATACATGCAAATACTGAAGAGGTTGGTGATCTATTTTGATCTCAAACCTCACACCATACAAAAATGGACACAACACTTTCAAACAATACCTTATCGCAGCCAACTCTTGTTCCACAGTTGACATTCTCTCCATTCAAACGCTGATCTTGCATCAAAAGACCTCCCATACAGTACCCACTCACATCCATATACTATTAAAGCATTCACCCTATAGTCCGGGTATGCCAATTAAACATCTTCAGCCACTGCCTCTTTCAGTCTCATACGCTTCATTTGTCTCATCATTCCACCTAACAATTGTACTACCTTTCTTGCCCATCCACTCAGTCAGAGGCTTACCCACACTCAAACAATCACATATAAACTTCTGCTTCACAGTCACCTGTTTCAGAAACATTCGCACCTTCTCAAGATACTTTGGCAACTTTCGTAACCCATTCTCACTCACCACATGCCCAAGGAATTCCACTTTCACAAAACATTCACACTTTGCTACTTTCACCATCCCATCAATACTCTCCAATGTTCTCAACACATCATTCACCTATCTCATATGCTCCTCAAAAGTCTCAGTCATAATGAAAATATCATCTATAAACACAATCACATTCTTACTTACAAATTTACTCAACACAACATTCATCACCTACTGGAAGGCTCCGGGAGCATTAGCCAACCCAAAGCTGAGGTTCCAGAATTGATATTGCCTTTTTGTAGAGGAAAAGGCATTCACTGGCCGGCTCTCCTCAGCAATGGGCATCTGGTGATACCCCCGTACCAAATCCAGCTTTGTAAACCACTTCATCCCATGCATACTATACACACATCAGAAACCTTTCCTTCACCTTTCGATAATCCACACACAGACGCAATCTTCCATCCGGCTAACGTACTGGCACAATCGGACTATTCCATGCACTCTCACTTTCTTCAATCGCCCCCAATCGTTCAAATTCCACACACTGCTCCTCAATCTCATCAGCAACGGGATGCAGGAAATGTCTCGGGTGCTAATATATTGGGTATCATAGGCATTCTCCAGATCAAAAAACACAGTGGCATAGTGCTCTCTATGAAGGAAGGCCTTGCAGATGACATTTTCCAGTCAGAGCAAAGCATCCGACATGGATTTTTTAATTTTTTTTTTTTTATAGAGCCCATCTGGCCATCCGACATGGAGTGGAACTTGCGGAAGCTGTATTGTGCAGAAGAAAGATGGCCTCTGCTGTCCAGAAAAAAAGGCTAATCTAACATTTACCAACTTCTCCATCAACTTGCACACGCAAGAGGTTAGAAAGATTAGGGGGAAACCAGCAGGAGTAGTGATCTCTCCCCATTTTGCGAAAGGTGAGCACAGTAGCAATCCACCAGGAATCCAGGCGTATGGGACATCATCCAGACCATGGGCGGTGTCCGCGCCGGAAGCAAGATTGGAATGCAACTCACTCAGAGTAAACCTATTGTCAAAGTCCAGCCGGCGGCCTTCCATTACACCATGACACGCATTGAATTCTGGCGAGGCAGCATCCCGGCTAGAGAATGCGGAGAAAGCTGTAGCAAAGGATTCCGCCACAGACACAGGGTTCGAGATTGCCATCCCATTCTCCTGGAGAATGGGAGGGAGGTCCTGCGAGAACTTGCCCCGAATCCTTTTGACTCACTTCCACACCTCTGCTAGGGCGTGCTTCAAAATACACCAAAACCTAGCCCTAGTCAGACGCAATTCATCAACAGTGAAATCATTCAGGCGGCACTTATAGCGCATGTAGGTATAGCGCTTCTGCTTGAAGGCCATCTCACACTCAGCTGACCACCACAGGAGTGGTAGGCGTGCAAAACAGCCAGACCTTCTAGGAATAGAAGCCAAGCACACGGCGATGAGGTTGCTGGTGAATAACTCAACGGCCTCATCTACCGACTGAGAGAGAATTCAAGTCATTTCCTGAAATGCAGACCACCGCACCCGCACCAAGCAACACTGAGGTGGGCTCTCAGGTGGCAGGGGCCCAGAAAATAATATTTGAATGGGAAAGTGACCACTACCATGGATTTCATCGACCACTCCCCAATCAAAATCGGGCTGTGCATCCGGAGAGCACAAAGGTCGAGGCAGAAAATGAAGTGGTTCTCGGGCAGTGATGCATAAACTCATCCACATTTAGGACACCCATCTCAAGCTCATCAATCGGGTAGGCAAAGACTTGACCCCGGGGATTGATAGAGTAGTCTCCCCAGAGGGGGTGTCTACCGTTTAGATCTCTGAGCAAGAGATAGGCATTGGCAAAGGAGCCGAAGCTCCTTTGTTGCTGCCCTCCTTTCAGAGGGGAAGCTTTAGGAGCCCCGGAAGATGGCCTGGCTAGAAGATGACAATCAGGCTGGGGAGGGGGAAGGTCTGGTTTTAGCCGGGGCTGGGTGTGAACCCTTTGTTCCACCAGCTTTACCAGGGGAGTGCCCAGGTTGAGTAGAACTCACAGAAGGGCTCCGAATGGGTGCGGAAACATCTGTACTCTTTGGCGGGATGGGCCAGGAGCATAACGTATCTTTCTTAGCATTGAAGCATTAGACGTGCCCGGCAGAGTCGGGCATGCCATGACTATGTCCTAAGCCTAGCGGAATGAGAGACTATCCTGGGTCTGAATAGCCAGAATTTCTTTCTCAAGGAGATATGCACATTGCTTCAAAGAAGCAGGGTGCGGCTCTCCGCAATTGACACACTTGACCACACACGATTTGGACTTATCATGTGCGGCCTTGGAGCAATTTACAGACTTCGGGTAAACTTGTCACAGTCAAACATGATGAAGAGTGTAGGGGTGGGTCTCGAGGCTCCTCCCTGTTTTCTCATCACACGCTTGACCTTGACTGCCCTATGATCAGCTAGCTCTAGAGTGATATCTTCTATGGAGTAGTCCACGAGTTCTCTCACATAAACTACTACTTTCACTAAGATCATGATAGAATGCAGTGTCACACTCACCGGGGTGCCATCAACTGTCCGAAGAGCACTTATCTTGGCCGCCTCGGAGGGATCTGCTGCATTTGCCAGAAGGCTCCCATCTGAGAAACAGGTCACCTTCGGCTCTCTACTAATTACACTAGCTAAAGCTCTCCTCTGATGGATCATGTTGCCCTTAGTGGAGCGAATAACGAGGAAGCATTTGAAGCCATCAGTCTCAAAAATGCTGGGTAATCTCTGAATGAGGGGCCTAATATAATTGAGGCTCCGCTCTGCGCACTTTTGTTCTTTTGGGGGATTCCCACCCAGGCGATCACCGGGGCAGGACATGCAGATCTTGTCTGTCCCTGCGCCCCCTGTGGAGGGAGTAGAGCCCCGAGTCTTTTTTGTCTTCTTTTTAGGAGAGGAGGGCGGGAAATTGACTCACTTCTTCCCTTCCCCAGCAGGAGCCCCCAGGCCAGATGGGCCAACCTCTGCAAGGTCCTTCCCCGAGATGGTGAAGGTCCCAGCAGTCGTGGGGTACTGGCCAGAGGAGATCCCTCCCCTCCTTGTGGCGAGGGCCCCGCACAGGAGCAGACTCAGGCTCAGTATTTGATGCTGAGCCAGAATCTGGGCCCACCTTGAGGCTGGGCTGCATCAGGGAGCATGTCTATCTTAGGGGAGGGGGAGGGGGGGCTCCATTCGGCCATCCCTCCCCAGGACATTACAGGTCATGTCAGTCTCATCCATGTTCTTTGGGGGGGCATAGGCCTTCACCCCTGCTAGATTTAATATTTGGGCTAGCAGGTCTTTAGAGGGAAGCGGCTGATGGGGCCTTTCTTCCCTCTCCCCCCTTAAGGGAGTTTGCCCCTTACGGGGCCTTACCATCTATTTTGGGGTGGTAGGTCTATCTCTTGGCAGTCCCCTGAAATAAGACAGGAGGGACTGTGGCTGGTAGGGAGATGGAATGATCCCTTGTAATGGCAACTTTGAACCAATAATGGTGCCAGTATAGCCACCTTAAATGTGCACTTGAAGGATTGAGCAACCTCTCCTAGCCAGCAGGTTTTTGGACCTTAGGATGTATTCTACCACTCAATTAGGTCATGATGAGGCTGAAAGTGCGCTGAGCCACCAGAACCTCTTCGGATAGTAAGAGAAAAGTTGGAATGGGGTGAACAAGTGTATGCAATAAAGAATAGAGATAAATGAGTCCACTATGGACTAGGGTGGATGATAACCTCTCTAGCGAAGGAAAATGGCTTCCCAGCCATTCTCAAAGAGGTCAATTCAACCCAGTGATGGCTCACTGGGTTTGAACTCTGGCCAGGAGGATGTGATGCTACACTGGATTCCCGGTATGTCTACACAGGGTAACCCCTCCAAGGTGTAGTATGGTAAGGCAAATCAATTAAACAAGGCTATGAATGGTGGGAAAGTCTCAGTACTAATGAATGTTAAGTTAGTGTGAAATGTGCAAAATAATAAATTTGTCCTAACATAGTATTTGAGATTAGAGGGGAGAGCAAAGATGCAGTAAAAACAATGTGAATTTAAAATGGATGTAAGATGAAAGAAGCATAGAGGAAGAAGTTAGCTTGAGCATCAATGAAAAGGAGAGTTCATACTAGCTTTAGTGCCACAGAAAAAGATAGAATTGAAATTTTCAAAAATATTACACTTATGTGCAATCATAATTCCTTATTATCACAATATTTATTAGTAAATTTAAATATACTTTATTTATAATAAAATAAATATTTTAAAAGTATTATTTGACTATGAAATAAACCAAAAAGCCCTAAAAAGTAACTTATCAAAACATCAGTTTCTATCTTCAAAATCCATAGCAATATTTTAGCCATGGCTAAATTTTATTTTATTTGGATAAAGGCGAACTTAAAGTTAAAAAAAGTTAAGAAAAGTAAAAAAATCTACAACCATTTTAATTAATAACTTTAGCTTTCTTACAGTTGAGCTTTTGAAAGATTAAATGAGATTATAACAATGGTATGAAGTGTAAAAGGCAGGTACCAAGAATGGAAAGGAATGAATAGTCTAAGAAACAAGCTGAAAAGAAAACAGCAAATAAAAAACAAGATAGATTCATGCTAGACCTGCCTCCCCAGATTGGAGGGGTGGGGAGGTCTGGTTAAGAATGCAGTATTATTGGATGAAAGGGTATGGACCAATGGTTTGGGGGAAGATGTGTGCTTTAATATGGCATTATGAAGTATATGGAAAAGGCAATTCATGATTATGACTAAGCATTATCGATACTACTAACATTTTAGCAGTTTTCAACTTTATGATCATAAACATATTAAGAATAAATGATATAAATTTGAAAATTACCTGCTGGCCACATGTTAGGTTACCTTATGAGGCTACAAAATGTCATTATTTGGGGCATTTGACATACCTGTTTAATGTTGTGCACACATTCACTCCAGTCTTCAAAATAATCAGCACATTTTGGCTTATTTTTAACTCCATATGCTTCTAAGCATTCAATATACCTCATCTCAAAATCTCTACATCTTTTTACTCTCTGGCCAACCATTAACGGGGCAAATCTATCAGTTAAGATGGGGAGTCGCAGAAAGGGTTCAATGTTATTCATTTTGGATAAACTGCAAAAGAAAATAAATAGGTTTACTAAATGATTTATATCTATTAACAAATTGTAAGTGTGTGCTGTAACTTTACACATATACCTATCTGAACATTTTTAAAAATTTCGTCCAATGTAACCAAGGTCATGTATGAGCAACATCCATGGCTTTTTATATACCTCTGGGAGAAAAGGCTACATATGTCCCAATTGAGCATTAAATCAATTAGGGGCATTGTTGAGAGACTAGATGCATCCTACATAATTTTCATTATAGGTTAAAAAAAAAAACAGTAAAGTTATCTGTCAGAGCATTGAGGACACAAAGCAATGATGGGCTCAGCCAGGTACTCTAGAATGTCAGATTCTGTAAGTTGTGCTAAGAAAACTTCTCAAATTGTTTCTTGAATTGTATAAAGAGGTAAATATCTCAGCTCTTTAAAACCTCAATCTCATGTTTGGGCAGGAAATCTTTCTCCAATGTGATGCCTGCATGTTATTGTTAACCGGAGGAACTCACACCTGAATACTATTGCAGGCAGCTGTAATTGTACCTGTGTTTGAGGATGTTGCATCAAAGAATACTGAAGCAACATTATCTTTGCAGTTCCAGGTGTCATTTTTTTTATGCGCCCATCTGGTGACTGCCTTCAAGGGGATAAGTCCTTGTAAGTAAAGATTTCAGCCTAATGCTAGATTACTTAAAAATTGCCAAAAACAAGACAAATGAAGAAAACAAACCAAAACAAAGGAAGCAACAGGAACGTGCAACCCAAAACAAAGTAAAAAAAAATTGGAGGAAGCCACTCTCTCCGAAAATGTCAGATAGTGCGCAAATCTGTGGATGAATCCATCGGGAGAACAGGGTACTAGTGGAGTGGGACAGGTAACATGTGCGAAGATCACCCAGATTGGGACATGTACAGGAACCTAGCTAAAGATAATCTAGAAATCCACCCGGCTTGCAGCAACACTGGCATCATGGACAACACAAACCAGGGTTGTGAAGATTCCAATGCCCCAAGAGCACTCAGGGTGCTTTCTGAATTGCTAAATCATAATCCAGTCTCCAAACTAGATATGACACATTATGTACCATACTGAGCGGTGTATTACAACCAGCTCAGCAGTTGAGATAGATGCCTCATCTGGTAGAGGCCCCCTGACTTCAAAAAGAGGGGATACAGTGTGGAATCCAACCCACTGTGGAAGCAGAGGAGGCACCAGGCTTGAGCATTCAGGAGCACAATGTGTATGACAGAGAGAGTGGAATCTCCATAGCATTGACAAGTAGGCTGTCAATGGAGGATGTGTGAAAGGCATCGGTCAGTGTGATTGATCGAGTTCACCTTCCGCAATACACGATCGGCTGGATGAGTATTTGGGGAGGAAAGGTCATTGTGGTATGGGGTTACCTTGTGTACTATGTTACACTTGGTACCAGGAGGAATCCTTGTCAATGGGTTGATGTGACAGTAACTCACTAATGGGGCTCGACAAGGTTGCATTTTATCCTCACCCCCTCTGAGCACTACTTACCTTTTTACTTGTATTATTATTGCTATTATCTATTATTATTAGTACTTCCCCTTTGCCATCCATTACTGAAAAGGTGCTCCCCCACCCACCCCGCTTTCCCATAGGCCCCTCTAACCACTGCTTTCTAGGCCAAAGGTCAGAACTAACAAAAAGACCCAAGTCTTGTTTGCATTCTGGCCTTCCTAAAACTTTTCCTTTTAGTTTCTAATTATTCAGTGGATTCGACCTACCTATACTAAGTACACTCCATTTGCCATTTCTCTCCCCATTGGGATAGTATTGTCAATTCCTCTTCTAATACCTCAGCATCAGAGTCAGACCTTATAATTCTACCTAACTTAGTATCATTAGCAAAATTTCTCAGGTCGTGACTCATACCCAAGATCATTAATATAAAACAAGAACGACTCCAACAATGACCTCTGAGAAACCCAACTGGTAACATTTCCTGACTCTGATTTAGGCCCATCAATACTAAATCTTTGTTGCCTGTCAATAAGCCATGACTGAATCCACCTAAAAATACTTTGATCAATCCCATGCATTTTAACTTTATTCAAAAGTTGTAAGTGTGGCACCCTGTTGAAAGCCTTACTAAATTCTGACTAAACAATATTGCAATTTTTATCTTTATCAGCAGCATCATACACCTTTCTATAAAAAGACAGTAAATTAGTCAAAAAGGACTTATCCTTAGTAAAGCTGTATTGAGATTCATTAACAATCTTATGTTTATGTAAGTGATCCCTAATAGATTTTGTCATTATATATTTCATCCTTTTCCCAAGTACTGATTTTAAACTCGCTGATTGGTAATTGAACATAATTGTTTATCCCCCTTCTTAAATATAGGTAGGCATCACATTAGCCATCTTCTATGCTTTTGGAATAAAGCTAGTCTCTTAACAATTTTCTAAAGAGGCATCCTAGGGGTCACTTAACCCTAATTAACCTTTTAATATCCTGAGTTAGCTGATTATATTTGCCTTAATTGATCATTATTTTCTTATAAATGCCACTTTTAATGCCAATATAATGCTTAATTTTATCTGAAATTCATTTAGGGTCAACAGTCTTTACTCTAATCTCCCTATGTGGAATGTTTAGATTCTGACCGGCAATTAACTGTTTAATCTAGTGGCTTTCAACCCTTTGATGATAGTGGCACCCTAATTCTTTCTAGCTGTGGGACCTGAATATAAAATAATTTACACATAAATACTTAATTACATGGAAGGCACTTCAAAATTGGCTATGATTGACATTTAACCTAATTTAATCGAAATAATACCTAAAAGTTAAATGGAAATTTAAACTTTATGAGTATCACATAGTTCTTTAATATAGGGACGTATAGTTGAGTGAGAAGGCAACTCTCATTTCTTCATTCACTGTATCCAATCTTTCTCTGAGTTGTTTTTATGTTGAATAATGCAGAGAAGCTAGTTTCAAAATACTTTCAAGTCTCATTAGATTTTTTAGAAATGTTTGAGAGATTTTTTTTTATAATTTAGGCATTTTAAAAATTTCTTGGTTGCTCAGGCAGCACCCTTAGGTTAAAAACCACTGGTTTAATCATTGTCTCAAATTCTTGATTAAAAACCATTCCTCACTTACCTGCGGGTTATCTTTCCCCTCAACTGCTCTCATTGACATCACATTTCCTGACCTGACTTCTCACTCGCTAGTCTCCAAACAACCATCTCGGTTACCTCTTCATACAATTATAATCTGCTTTTTCTAAAGACAGATTTTAACCTTATTTATCTATCCTTATGATGACCCTGTTCTATTTTAACAAATCTAATTTCGCAATGGTCACCATTTCCCAAATTTCCCCCATGCTTGTATACAATACTCTAAATGTGGCCTAACATAAGAGTTGTAAAGTTTAAAGATAACCTCTTTACTGTTGTAGCTAACATTCCTGTTAATGTATCCTAGCACCCTATTTGCTCTATTTTTTGCCTCAATACACTGCTTTGAAAACTTCAGTGACCTATCTACTACTATGCCTAAGTCATCCTCATCTTCAACTGAATTCAGCCAATACCTATCTATCCATTTCATACCTTAATTCTCTATTATCCTTTCCCATGTTAAGAACATTTGCATTTTTTAAGGTTAAAAGTCATCTACCACTTCTGAGCCTAAGCTAATAACTTATTTAAGTCACTCTGCACTTTAAAGCTACTCTCAATTTCTTTGACTGCAGCTGCCAATTTAGTGTCATCAGCAAAAATTGACACTGCTATTTACAGCCTCCCCAAGATCATTTATATAAACTAGGAATAATAAAAGGCCTAGAACGGATCCCTGAGGTACGCCACTGATAACATCCCACCACTGTGACCTCACCCCATTCAGCAAAACTTTCTGTTTCCTGTCTTTATCCAATTCAAAACCTTACCACATATCCCATGCATTTTTAATTTGTGAACTAGTCTCCTATGAAGAACCTTATCATAGCTTTGCTAAAATCTAAGTAAATTACATCTACATTCTCTCCCTTATCTAATTGTTTAGTAACATAATCCAGTAAATTTTTTAAACACGATCTACCTCTTCTAAAGCCATGCTGGGCATCATTTATTAACCTACCAAACTCTAGATAGTCAGAAATCCCCTTCTTAACTATCTTCTCAAGAATTTTACAAAGAATAGAAGTTAAGCTTACCAGCCTAAAGTTATTCAGGTCCTCTTTACTTCCTTTTTTAAAAATTGGCACTACATTCGCTAATTTCCAATCTTTAGGTATTTCTCCAAAATCTAGTGATCTAGTATATATCTTCTCAAGAGCTACTGCAATACTATCTACACCTTCTTTGAGTAACGTAGAATAAATGTTGTCTGGGCCAGATGAGTTACTAGTATTTAACTCAAATATAAGCCCTTTAAATATTTCCCTGTTCACATTAATGGTATTCAACACTACTTCACTTGAACTAGAATTATCATCAATTAATCTTGTGTGAATACTGAGAAAAAATGATCATTAAGAACCTCTACTATTTCCTTATCAGATTCTTTCAAAACCCCTTTATATCTAATATGCCCTATTTTATCACTGTTAGATTTGTATCCTTAACTCTATAATTTAACGGTGAATTTTTGAAATTTTTGAAAATGTTTTTTTTTGCTTAGTGGACAAGTAACCTTTCATGTTTTTGAGTTTAAGTTTATTTGAAACTTTTATTCACAGGGCTGTTTTTTGTATGTTTCGAGCTTTTATCAAAGTTCTTTCTAAGAGTTCAGAAAAAAATAAATATAATTATCGAATGATTTCTAAGGAAAAAACTTACAAATCGTGAAGTTCAAAAAATGTATTAAAATTAGGGCTTTGGCACTTTTTTTACTATCATTTCGTATATAAAACAAATTTAAATGAAAAAAAGAGATATGACGAAGGTTTTTCTATATATCAAACTGGGTGAAATAACTTTAAAAAAGGTTTCAGGGTGTCTATGTTGAAAAGTGTTTGGAAAATTCTCAACTATATATAAATCTTCAAGAGATAGACTATAATAAAAGGTGAAATAACTTTAAAGAAATGTTTCAGGGTATCTATGTTGAAAAAGGTGTTCAGGGTGTTAAAATAAAGAGTCTATAAAGGGGATTAAAAAAAGTGGTTTAGAATAGCAAATAGGCCATAGGCCACACGCCGAAGGAGTGCCTATGGAACCAAGTTCTTTCTGTAAGAAAGAATACAAAGTATGGCTTGTTAATTCTATAATAGCTAAAGAATTTTCTTGGATCTTTATTATTATTTTGAGCTAAATTAATTTCTACCGGCCGTTTGCTCTTCTTAATAATCTTATTTAGCTCATTTCTGGTTGACCTATTATGATATAAATTGTCAAAAGTACTTTCTCTCTGTAATCTCTGGTATGCCCTTTTATTCTCAGAAGTTTTCCTAGCTATCTCTTGATTCCACCACAACGGCATCCTACATTTGTTCTAAATAGCCTTCATAAGTATTCTTCCCCCCTTAATTCTATATCTCACCTAAGTTTCATAATTCATGGTAATCTCCCCTATAAAAATTTGGAGTTTTTGTCAGGGATGGCAAAAAACACAAAATTTTGAAAAAGCCCAATAAAACCCAGGTTTTAAGCCTGTTTTTTTTTATAAAACCTGGGTATTATGGGTTTTTTTTTCAAAAAACAAATGCTACAAGCATTAGAATAACATAGAAAAAGAATAGCTATCTATTTTTATATAATAATAATTGATTAGTTTAATAATTATATTCTATTAAGAACAGATCACTGATCAGGAATTATGGGTACTCATGCCATAACCTGAAGAAGCAGAGATGAATTATGAATCAGTATCAGAGAAATAATTTGATACATATTTGTTGAAATTATAAACATAAATATGAATTTTGAATAAAATAATAAGTAGCATTCATTTCTAAAAAAAAGGTAATTTTGAAAAAAAAAACCTGGGTTTTTTCAAATTTCATTTGAAAAAGCCCTCACAAAAAACTAATAAAACCTGGGTGTTTTAGGGGTGGGTTTTTGATTTGCCAACCCTGGTTTTTGTGGAGTTTGTTGATGTTCTACCTTTCACTATTCCCAAGTTAAAACAAACCATCTGATGATCATGATTTCCAAATGCTAACCCAACAGTCAATTCCTGAAGCAAATGATCATCATTTGAAAGAACCAGATCTAAGATATTGGCACCCCTTTTGGCTTATTAACAAATTGAGTCAAAAAATTATCCTCAAAGAATTCTATAAACTTACAACTTGCTCTATCCCTTCCTATCATATTTGCCCAGACCACATAATATAAATTAAAGTCACCAAAAATAACTATCTATTTCACATCCTTTCCTTATTTCCATGATCATTATATTGTGGGGGACTTTGATTTTGTCTTCCCCTGGCGATGGTGCCTTTTGTTTTTGATCCGCTTGTGTGGCTGGTTTAAATTGAATATTGTGGGCATGTGATCTGACACAATCCTATGGATTGTTTATAAAGTAGTTGCATGATCTGATATAGTCCTATGTGGGTGGGTTTTGATGGATGCAGATGACCTTTGATAGGCCCTTGTGGCTTTTGTCATCCGTGAAATTATGTTATGTTATGTTAGATCATCAATACAGAGTCTGTCTGGAGGGTCTGTAAAAGGATCCCAAGTGTCATATCCTATTTTTACTGACCCTAATATCTATCCACAGTGACTCAACTTCTTCTTGCTTTATAGAATTATTTACATTTGAAGAAATGCTATTTTTTATATAATCAACCCACCACCAGTCCTATCTCTCCTTTGATTAATGTACATATCATAACTCTGTAGTTCAAATTCACTGACATTGTCATTAAATTTATTTTCATTAACCCATGATTCTATTACACATTATATCTATATCTTCATCAATAATATAATTAAATAACTCAGCCCTCCTATGAAACACCCCTTTTAGAATGCATACCTTCCGCTCTATCTCCTCTGCATCTCTTTCCTTTCCATGCTACACCTTGTACTCTTATATTTCCCTGACCACTATCAGTAACTAGTTGGCCTTTAACATACTCAGTCCAATTGCAAGAGACAACTATTCAATCCCCAAATACAATTTTGAAGCACACTTGAAACAATGCCTTTCACTCTGAGTTTCAACTAACTTTTTATATCTCTCTCATAACTCACATAAACCCACCTTCTTTACATTATTTACTCCCACATGCATAATCACAACTGCATCCCTCTCACACCCAGAAACCAGACTATAATACCTCTTCAGACATCATTTACACCAGCATGCAGCAAACAAACTCACTCCCTTCCATTTGTTTGCACTTACCTTCCTATCTAAATATCTAATCTGATAGTCACCCATATCAAGCATCCTAGTTCCTCTAGGCCTAGCATTACCCTCCCTCCTATTCTCATTCAAACTACCACTTATTTCACTTTTTGCCACAACCACATTTAGAGTATTGTCAGCAAGCTTCAAGACAATATAACCAGCAGAAAATAAATAATATAGAAAAAGTACAGAGAAGAATAACAAAGATGATTGCAAATATCAACATAACATAATTTCACGGATGACAAAAGCCACAAGGGCCTATCAAAGGTCATCTGCATCTGTCAAAACCCACCCATAAAATGTATCCATAGGATTGTGTCAGATCATACATCTACAATATACAATTTAAACAATCCATAGGATTGTGTCATGTCATATTTTTTTTAAGGGGATATCTGCAACTGCCCACTTGGGCATAAGTCGCCGCAATCAAACAGCCTAGTTCTAGTCTACTTTAAAATAAAAATTTGAAAACAAAACAATGATAAATAGGGAAGATGACAATTAGGAAGCAAGTTCCGGCATCAGGGGGAGCGTGAGACATACAAAGAAAACAATAATAACAAAAAATAAAACCTATTTAAATAAAAGGGAGAAGGCCGGCCTCCCCCCAAAAGTCTATCAGTCAACCAGTCAAGGTCCACGCACTCGTAGGGACAGGCGGTAGCGACTCCGCCCATCAGGGTACCAGGATAGGTAACGTGTGCATAGATCACCCAGACTGTGACATTCAACAAGAATGTGCCGAAAAGTCTGGAAGACAATGCAGTTGTCACAATAGGGCACAGGCGAGTGCTCCATCAAATAGCGATGCGTCACATGAGTGTGTCCAATTCGGAAACATCAGAAAGAGACCTGAAGCCGTCGCGGAATTGGAGGATAGGTCTATGGGAACAGTCGCAGCGCAATGGCACACAACTTTAAGTTTCCTCCGACTGTCTCCCATCTTCTTTGCCAAGCAGTCCGAAGAGCGGCCCGTATTCCTGCCATGTAGTCGGTGTGAGGAAGAGAAAAATGCCGGTCCGGTCGCAGAGTCCTCGCGGACTCTTTGGCACCCTCATCAGCGCGCTCATTCCCCACAATTCCTACATCTCCAGGAACTCAGCAGAGGATAATCTCAACATCCACCCGGCTTGCCAAAACTGCGGCATCACTGATATCGCGAACCAGGGGATGCGAAGATTCCAAAGCCCAGAGAGCACTCAGGGCGCTTTATGAGTCACTATAGATCACAATCTGGTCTCTGAACTGGGCACATTGCATAATCACCCATACCAAGTGGTGTATTGCCACCAGCTCGGCCATGAAGACAGACGCAGCACCTGGCACAGCCCCGCTGACTTCAAACAGAGGGGATATGGTGTGGAAGCCAACCCCCTCTTGGGACTTGGAGCCATCTGTATACACTGGCACGGTTCCAGCATGACACGATATGTGCTCCAAAAAGGTCAAACACAATACTCCCGGCGCTGTACAAGCTTTGGGAGCAGAGGCATGGTGACAAATAGCCAAATGTGGTACCCTCCAGGGTGGCATCCTAGGCAGAACCAGGGGCACCACTGGCCCGAGAGCTATACCTAGCTCTCGAAGGAGTTTCCTGGCCCTAAACCCAAAGGGCTTAGGGTATGACTGGCGTCTCTCAGCGGCATAGGCACCGTCAAGATTAGCTGCATATGCAGTGAGAGCTGTTGGTGACTGAGGGAGGCACCGGGCTCGCGTGTACAGGCGAATAATGCACTGTGCATGGCGCCGAGCGAGTGGCATCTACCCAGCATCGACTAGTAGGCTCTCAATGGATCAAGTCCACCTTCCACAATAAACGCTTGGCTGCGGATGAATAGAATTTGCATCCCTAGTCGACCTTCAAACGAACAAAGTGTAGCGGGCCAAAAATCTAGAGTAACCCTGTGTGGGAGCGGTGTGTGTGTGTGTGTGTGTGTGTGTGTGTGTGTGTGTGTGTGTGTGTGTGTGTGTGTGTGTGTGTGTGTGTGTCTGTAGGGCCATTTTTCACCACCCCTTTACATATATCTTTCTCTACCCCTGTCTGAGTGTGTGGGTAGACAATTTTGATTAATACAAAATGTTAACCGATTGTATTCTCTTTTCAGAGATATATTTTGTTTAAATCTTTTATAAATATAAGAGTAAATATTTGGGAAGTATAAAAGTTATAAACGGGAATTTGTCGTGCGTACTTGGATGTTCACTTAGAGGTAAGAAGTTAACAGAATTTCCTCGGGTCAAGTGCCCACTTATTGGTTTCCCTTCCCTCTATAGTAAATAGATTGTAAATGGGGGATATCATCTCTTCTACAGAGTGGAAGCTTTTCTGGACTGCAAGAGGATTTCTTAAGGCGAGTGCTCCGCCCACACTTGAGACGGAGGGCTTTCTTACCTCCCTTGCCACTTGCATTGGCTGACGAGTCTGCCCCCCTTTTATTGGCCTACTACCACCCCCCCAGTGCACAAGTGATAGTCCTGTGCCCCTTTTCGTTCGTTGTTTTTTCCGTTTTGTTGCGTGGACCTTGTTTGGGTTTGTACCGATTGTTCTCTGCGCCCGTCATATTTTATTTTGTTTTCGGTTGGGAAGATTGAAATTGGCATAGAGTATTTATTTTGAATGCGCACCAGTGTTTATTTTTTGTAAATAACTGTAATTATCACTGTATTTTTTTGTAAAGTAAAGGACTGTATATTAAATCGTATCAATTCTTCCTTGGGGTTAAGGTTCATAAATTCTAGGATAAGGTTGGAATGCGGGGTTAGTGTTGCTTTCAGCCCGCTACATTTGGTGCTCGAATAGGGACCTTGAGACCTCGAAACCGGAGGAATTTGACTTGATTGCAGTTCATCTGTATATTGGTAAAGTAGTTTGGTTGATTTTTCCCTCCTCCTATCTTCTGTTACTAGCTCGGGAACAATGGCTTCGGCTGAAAGTTTGAATGAAGTAGTAGTGCGATTGAGACTGGAGTTGAGGAAGAAAGAAGAGGAGTAAGAAATGTTGCGGCGAATGATTGAGGGAATGAGGAATGAGATGAAAGGGATGACTGGAAAGACTGATAGGATGAAGAAGGAAATGGGAGACTGACAGGATCAGTCTGACCGGCAGATGCAGGACTTATATTATATGATGACAGGGGTTGGACCAGCCCCAAGACCTACGACCCTGACCCTGATCCAACTGAAGGGACTCAGCAGAATGGAATGGATGGCAGTGTGAGGAAAGAGTGTGGATTTGCTATACTTAGATGAGGGAGAGAGTGACAATATGATTGGAATGAGTGAGAGTGAGAGTAGCTCTTCGGAGAGTGAAGTGAATGTGGGGAAAAGAATTTTTATTAGGGAAGTGCCTAGGATTGATAAGTTTAGATTGCATGGGGAAAAGAGTATGGATGAGTTCTTTGGGAATTTTGAGCGGTACTACAAGCTCAAGTACCCACAGAACAAGGGTCACTGGGTAAGTGTTCTGGGAGATTGTTTGGATGGGAAAGTGTTGTAGTTCTTTCGAGTGATAACGAGTGTGGGGGAACGGAAGTACGATGTAGTGAAGAAGCGGATGATTGGACAAGTGAAGCGAATGAAAAAGAGGGTGAAATATAAGAGTGAATGAATTTGAGAAGGCACATATGGGTAAGAATGAAGGGGTGAATATGTATGCACATAGAGGTAAGAACGAGGTATGGCGATGATGGAGTGAATGAGTGTAAACAACTGATAAGGAAGTTTCTGGACGCAATCCTGCGAAAGGTGAGTGAATGGCTGAATGGAAAGAGAAAGGAGAGAATGAGTGACAGGTGAATGGTTGATGTAGGAGGATGTGTTGGAGCTGTTGGAAGATGGACAATTTGATGATGAAAGCGATCTAGAAGAAGATGGATGGTAGTGTGAATGTTGGGCGTAAGAAGCCCAGGAGCTTTCCTCAACCCCAGCAGTTTGTCAGGTACACAGATGCCCTGAAGGCTGCACCAGCTGGAGTGATGTTGAGCTTCCTGGGCCGGCAGAATGGATGGGTAAATGGAGGGTGGTCAAATGGAAGGGGACAGATGAATGTCAAGCGTGGGAATGGGTATATGAGAGAGAAACTGAGGTATGTCCCAGCAAATGAGAGACTGAATGGTGCAAGAAAGATTGTGGAATGTCGTTGGCATGGAAGGAACAGTCATATGTTGGCAGAATGTAGGTGGACATCTGGTGCATGTTTTGGATGTGGTAAGGGGCATATGATAAAGGATAGCCAGGAAAGTGTGAAAAAGTGCTTCAAGTGTAAAGAAAGAGGCCATTTGAAGAAAGATTGTCCAAGGTTGAATGGTGGAGCAACTGCTGGGGAAAGTATGCTTGTGGAAAGGCTGGTCATTATGCAAGGATGTGACGTGACCAGAGGAATGTATGTAGCTATTGTGCAATGGAAGGACATTAGAGTGAAAAGTGTTGGATTAGCCCTTTCGCTGCGGACCCTTGTGGAACACCAGTGTCGAGGGAGTCATTTTTCGGAAATGCATGAAAATAGCAAGCTCCGGTTTTACGTACTATAAACAAGAATAGATGCAATATTTTTGTATGTTTATACCACATTAAGTTACAGTATTTAAAGAACATTATAAAATTGCTATTTATATTTAGATTGGGTGCATATTTTTTATTAAAAACAACATAAAAATCAACTTTACATTTAGTACTTAAGTTGAGTGTGGTAAAGTTTGTAGCAAGGCTCGAGGCAAAGACCTGGTTTGTCTGTACAAGTTTGGCAAACATATCTTGTAGTTTTACGTATGCCATGCAGATAGCATACACGGCATCGTTTTGAAGGATTTTGTTGGTTTTGTTTGGTGATAAGCAATGAAATGTCTTCCTGTCAGCCTTGGTGCAACTATATTCATTGCAATAGGTTCACGAGTAGCAGTAAGTTCTTTTACTATTTGCAGAGTGAAGTCAAGATAGGTAACATTCTGTTTTTTGATGAAATTGTAAATTCCCAAAGAATCTAATAGCCGAACTTGAATGAAATGGAGTGCCAACTTCTTATAGCATCTTACTGTTTTTTTAATTATTGCATAATAATGTAGAACTTGATCTGTTTTATCAACATACCCCATATTCTTATTATAGTCCTGTATGCAGTGTGGGATTTGTACGTCAATTCGGCCTTGTTTTGATCTTCGACTTATAGCTACTTCTGTATTTGAATGCGCTGTTGAAAGCATGAATACGTTTCTCTTGTCTGAATATTGAACTACAAGAAGATCACGTGTCTCAAATGCATGTTTTTTGCCTTTATCAAGTTTCAAGCCTCTAAGCTCAATAGGCAAGCCCATCCTATTATTACGAATAGTGCCAGTGGCATCAGTTTTATTGTTTGTGAGGAAATGATAAAGTTTGGGGGTTGTATAATAATTGTCAGTGAATACATGATGGCCTTGACCTAAAAAGTCCATCATATCCACCACAACAGTTTCAGTTTTGGAAAACACTTCCGTTTTTCTCATTTCTCCAGTATAAACTTGAGAACGTATTGTCACACCATTTTCATCTACAAGCTTGAAAATTTTTATGCCAAACCTGGAACATTTAGTTTTGATGTACTGGTGGAAAAGAAGCCTTTCCATAGGAGCAGTGATTCGTCCAAACTGAGGTTTTTTGAAGGGTAGTATTTTTTATTTATAGCCTCGTTAAGGAGTTTCAGCAATGGATTTATTTTTTTCAATCGGCGGTCCCCCTCTTCAGATTCATTTTTGAAATGCCAAAACCATAGGATGAGGCAGAATCTATCTCGTTTCATTACTGCAGGAAAAATTAGTGTTACCATGTAATCATCAGTGGACCAATACAAATTTATTGTAGGCTTATGAATAATAACCATTTGTAATAGAAGCCCAATAAAGTTTTTCATTTCCCCTACTGTTGTACGGTACCACTGTTTATAACGCGAATGAGGAGGCAGTTCTGTTTTGTCCCCAAATTGTTCAGCATAATTATTTGTTTCAGTCACCATGAGCTCACATATGTTATTTGAAAAAACCTCACAAAACACAAATATTTTCATAGTCTCACTTGTGAATGTAATTTTATTTTCTCCACTAAACACTTCATTACGCCTTATTTCACCAACATTGTTACCAAGATTTTTCCAGTTATAAAATGCATCACGTTTACGCTTTCCCGCAGCAAGAGCTGATTGTGAACGATTGCTGCTTTCATCATCGGATAAATCATCATTTTGTTCACTAAAATCACTAAGTGCAGGATTTTCAACATTCATTAAATCATCACCCCCACTATCACTCGAAAATTCCATCTTTAAATCACCATCATCTGTCTCTTAAGTATTCTGTAATTTTCACCGGTAGGACTCTCCTCCTTGATATTTTGAAGGACACTAATTTTGACTCTGAATAAACAGTAATAATATATGTACCCGAGAAGGAAAAGTTGCCAAACATACAAGAAAAAATCCAAAGTATGCTCTAATGACAAAATAAAAGTGCTATGCCATGTCGGAAAATAACTAGAAATGATTCAATCTACGACATGAATATCATGTCACGTGTCACTGGTGGGAGTTTTGTGTGATATGAATATCATGTCACACGCAGTGAAAGGGTTAGACTGTGAGCGCAAGGTGTGAATGGAAAGTCTGAAACTTGGTGTATAAAGATGTGTATGACAAGGTGAGCGAGAAAGCCCTCCTGTCTGAGTGTAAGGGTAGTTTGGTAGGTATTGGTAGTAGGAGAGTGCCTGTGATTGGAATGATAAGGTCACCTGTTCGAATACATGGTATGTTGATGAATGAATGTGAATTCTCTGTGATTGATAAGGTGAGTAGTGAGTATGGTGTGATTTGGGGGTATAATTTTATGAAAGTGAACCGTATGGTTGTGCATCCTGCAAGTGATCAGATTGAGAGAAAGATTGGTAAAAATGGGGTGTATAAGTTGTATGTAGGAAAAGATGGTAGTGTTTTGAGGAGTGTGTTTACTGGTATTGAGGTGACTGCTATGGAGAGTGTAAGGCTTGTGAAGTGTGAAAGGGTGTCTGTTAGAGTCAGTTGGAGTAAGGATGTGAGTTTGAATGTGGGTGACAACACTGTGATATTGGATGGAAGGGATGCGTGTTATAAGGTAAGGCGTGTTGCTTGTGTGTTTGATGGCTTGATAAGAACGAATGATCCTTTTGTATGTGTGCAGGCGGACCTCAGTATGAAAGGACAGGTGAGGGGGATCCAAGTCAGAGATGTACTGGGTCACCTCTCCACTGTCAATGGGGTAGGTATGGATGATAGTATGGATGTCAGGGTGAATGTTGCAAATGAAATGATGTATAATGAAGTGAAGAGCATGGTGGAATTGGATGGATGTTTGACTGAGTATGAAAGGGAGGATGTGTATCGAATGATATTTGAACAAAAGGGAGCCCTCAGTAAGGGTGATCTGGATTTCAGGGTTGCAAAACTCCCGGAATTCAAGATTGTCCTGAAGGAGGAATCCCCAATCAATCAGCGGCTAAGACATTTCCCACGTTCGGTTGCTGATGAGATTGAGCAGTGTTTGGAATTAGAACAATTAGGGGTGATTGAAGAAAGTGAGAGTGCATGGAATAGTCCAATTGTGCCTGTACGTAAGCCAGATGGAAGATTGCGTCTGTGTGTGGATTATTGAAAGGTGAAGGAAAGGACTGTGAAAGAAAGGTTTCCGATGTGTGTGGTATCTGAGTGTGTGTATAGTATATATGAGATGGAGTGGTTTATGAAGCTGGATCTGGTACGGGGGTATTACCAGATGCCCATTGCTGAGGAGAGCCGGCCGGTAACTGCCTTCTCTTCCATAAAGAGGCATTATCAGTTCCGGAACCTCAGCTTTGGGTTAGGAAATGCTCCCGGAGCCTTCCAGCGGGCAATGAATGTTGTGTTGAGTAAGTTTGTAAGTAAGAATCTGATTGCATTTATGACTGAGACTTTTGAAGAGCATATGAGACTGGTGAATGATGTGTTGAGAACGTTGGACAGTGTTGGTGTGAAGGTGAAAGTAGCGAAGTGTGAATGGTTTGCAAAAGAAGTCAAATTCCTTGGACATATGGTGAGTGAGAATGGGTTGCGAAAGTCGCCGTACTATGTTGAGAAGGTGCGAATGTTTCCGAAACCGGTGACTGTGAAGTAACTGAAGTCGTTTTGGGGTTTGATTGAGTTTCAGTGAAATTTTATACGTGATTGTTCTGGTGTGAGTAAGCCTCTGACTGAGTGGATGGGCAAGAAAGGTAGTACGGTTGTCAGGTGGAATGATAAGATGAATGAGGAGTATGAGAAACTGAAAGAGGCAGCGGCTGAAGATGGTGAATTGGCTTACCCAGATTATAGTGTAAATGCTAAAATGCTTGAACTGTATACAGATGCGAGTGGGTATTGTATGGGAGGTTTTCTGATGCAAGAGCAGCGTTTGAATGGAGAGAATGTCAGGCAAATAATTGGGTATGTATCCAAGGCTATGAATGCGGCAGAGCGAAAGTATTCAACTGTGGAACGAGAGTTGGCTGCGATAAGATATTGTTTGAAAGTGTTGCATCCATTTTTGTATGGTGTGAGGTTTGTGATTAAGACTGACCACCAACCTCTTGTGTATCTGCAGCGTATGAAGTGAGCTGATAGTAGGATTGCAAGGACTTTGGAAGATTTGAGTGACTTTGACTATGTGATTGAGTATGTGCCTGGTGAACGGAATGGAGTGGCTGATTTGATGTCAAGGTATCCTGGTACGAATGATGAAAATGTGGGTGGAATGAGTGATCCTGAGTATTTGCCGAAAGAGATTATGAATGGAAAGGAGACTAAGGGCGGTGGTGATTCCTTGTTTGAGAGTGTATGGAATGGTTTGCAAGATTTGAAGAGTGGTGGAGTAGATGTGAGAGTGCCCGATAGTGTAGATGACTTAAGGAAGGAGGTAATGAGTGATGTAGGAAGCCTGAAAGCATTGGTATGGCAAGGGTGCGGAACTTTATGAAAGAATTGAGAGCGATGTGTATGCAAGGAGTCTTGCCGTTTCAGTTAGTGTTGATTGTAGTGAGTCATTTGTATGGAGTGATTGTTCATGTGCACTTTGGTGGTGAGAGGCCGATTGTGTACAAAGATGAGAAGATGAAGGGTTTGAATCCTAATGTGGTACATCTGCAATGTTTGAGCGGTGTGCACTACAATTGGGTGATTGAAAAGGGTTCATAGGAGAGAGAAGAATGATTGTCTGGATGAAGATGAGTGTGTGATGAGTGATGATATGGGAACAGGTTAGTCTGAAAGTGAGTTTGGGTAATGGTGTGAATGTGAAGCATGACTTTGTTATTCTGAAAGATGAGCAAATGCTGTGTCATTTTCTTCTTGATGTGGATTATATAAGATTGAATGATTTGTCTTTGGATGCTGATAAGGATTGTATTATGAAAGGTGATTATGAGGTGATGAAGTTGAATGAGTGTGCAAAGAATGTTGTCAAATTTTGTGGTAGGATTGAGTTGGTCATGAGAATGAGATTTCAAGTGATGATGATATTCTAGAGATGCAAGAGATGTGTCCTTTTGTTAATGAGTTGAAGAGGTGTGTAATGACGCGTGTTGATTTGAATGAATGGCCTGAGTGTTTAAGTGATTTTAAAAGGTATGCTAAGGATTTGGTTGTTTGTATGGATGTTGTATATTTTGTGAGGCATCTGAATGGTGGTGATGATATGTATGTACCTGTGATGTCCTTGGTTGGTATGATTGGTCTGGTGAAGGTTGTGCATGATAATTATGGGCATATAGGTAAGTTTAAGCTGTGGGAGTGTATGAAGGAGCGTGTGTTCCATCCATTTCTGAGAGCTGTTGTGAATGATGTTGCAACTACGTGTGAAAGGTGTCAGAAGCAAAAGGTGTAAGGTGTGCAAGTGAAATCACCGATGTGGGAGTGTATGAAGGAGCGTGTTGGTATGATTGGTCTGGTGAAGGTCAGTCTTCGACTGACCTTCGGACAGGTAGCACATGTTTTGTAGAGCTCTCAGAATATTTTGATTTTTTGCTATACTTTGGTGTGTGACATAGTAAACATAAATATTAAGTTATTAGATCATATATTTGGTTAATATAACAAAGTTAAATTGTGGTTATTTTGTTTTGGTGAGAAAGTGACTTTTGTTTACTTCGGTGGCCATCTTGATTAGCAGGTTTTAAACTTGCACGCACAAATTTGGGTCAAATTCTTGTTGTTTCATACATTTTTGTTTCTACAGTGGTACCTCTACTTACGAAATTAATTCGTTCTGGGAATCGTTTTGTAACCTGAAAATTTCGTAAGTAGAAACGCTTTTTACCCTATAAATGCCCTAATCAGTTCCAAGCCCCTTAAAAATCGGACATAATTTTTTTATAAATTACAAAAATGCATCAAAACTTGTAACAAATACATGTTAGAATTAAATTACTGCACAATAAACATAAAAATGAGAGTTGTACATAATGTAAAGAATAAAGTTTTTTTCTTCTTTTTTACTTCAATGGTTCTCTTGTTTAACTGCTATCGTTGTCACCTTTCGCCTTCTTCGGTTCAGGTTCACTCTCAGCAGTGGTTTTTGCCTGACGTTTTGTAAAGATCCGATCCAAGGTCATTTGCTTTTGTCGGCTTTTAACAATCTTTCGAAAATGTGCAAGGCAAACAACATCATAGTGAGCGATAGCCCGATTAGTGAACACTTTTTCTGGGTGATTCTGTTCAACAAAGTCCAAAACTTCATAGAATTTTTGTAAAATGTCTTTTATTCAGGCTGCCTATTCTCCATCACTTTCTTGGGGCCCATAGTGAATAAAAGTTAATACACACACATAAAGTTGCAATAAACACTAACAAAAGCTGACGAAAAACTGTCCAAACACTTCGTGCTTTACTGAATTTTGCTAGCGTGAGACTGAGGCTTCGGTGATCCTCGTGGGCAGACGGGAAAACGAAGGGGATTCTGGGTATACGCACATACACACGGAGGTCCATCCTAGCCAATGGGATGCCAGGAAGATGCTGGGTAATAAATAGCCAATGGCAGAGCAGCTCGGACGCGCCACTTTCAAACCAAGATACAGGATGCTACAAGTATGTTTACTTTCGGTGGACTCTGGGAGCTGTGAGTAGCAGCGCGTATTTTGAAATTTTCGCCTTTCGTATCCTGAAATTTCTTTCGTAACAAGAGGCAATATTTTTCCAAAGAAGTGTTTCGTAACCTGAAAATTTTGTATGTAGAGCCTTTCGTAAGTAGAGGTACCACTGTATTATTGTTCTTGTTTAAGTATGGCTGACTGTTTGGATGTAGAGAGTATGCCTTTTGAAAGTAGTGTGTATGTAGTGTGCGGTCTGTGGTGTAGAGAGGAGAGTGAATGTGTCTGAGTGCCGTGTATGTGCTTTGACTGAGGAGGTGAGTCGATTACGTGCGGAATGCTTGAGACTGAATGATTTAGTTTCTGAAGTGAGAAGAGATGCAAGTGTACGTTTGAAGAGTCAGATTAGGACCAGGAGGAAGTTAGGCCTAGAACAGGGACTGGAGAGAAAGCAGTAAGTGAAGTAAGTGATGATGAGTGGTGGGTGAAACTGAACAGAATAGATAAGTTAGGACAGGTTAGGTGTGTGAATAAGAGGGACATGGAACCTGTTAGGCTAACTAACAGATTTGATGCCCTGAGAGAGGAAGAATTTGAAAGAGATTTGTCTGGTGTGGCCGTGCCTGAAAGTAGAATAGGAGGTCGAGTGAGTGAGAGCAGGAGGGAGGGAGGGTAATACTAGGCCTAGAGAGAATAGGAGAATGACTGAGGTGATTGTGATGGGTGACTCTCAGATTAGGTATTTAGATAGGAAGTTGAGTGAAAGTAAATGGAAGGGAGTGAGAGTTTGTCTGCCGGGTGCTGGTGTAAATGATGTGTGTGAGGTAAGATAGGTTGGTGTCTGGGTGTGAGAGGGAAGCAGTTGTGATTACACATGTCGGAGTAAATGATGTAAAGAAGGTGGGTACTTGTGAGTTACGACAGCAGTATAAAAGGCTGATTGAAAGGATGTGTGAAAGTAGAGTAAAAGGTGTTGTTTCAGGTGTGCTTCCGAGAATAGATGTGGGGATGGAATGGCTGTCTCGTGCAATGGGGTTGAATGAATATGTGAAAGGTTTGTGCGAGGAGTCAGGATTGGTGTTTGTAGATGTTTGGAATGGGTTTTATGGGAATAAGGGTTTGTATGCGATGGATAACCTCCATCTGAGCCGAGATGGGGTTGAGGTTTTGTGGCGGGAATTAGATAGTGTTATTAGGTCTTTAGAGGCGGGAAACTAGGTTTTTATAGTGGTCAGGGAAATTTAATGGCTCAAAGTGAGGCAGGGAATGGAAGCAAACTCAGATTTGTAGAAGGTAGGCAGGCTAATGGAAGTGCTTTAGGGTTAAATTACTTGAGTAGTGATAGAGGTCAGGGAAGGAGAGAAAGGAGATGTAGAGGAGATAGGCCCTCAGGTGCTTCAGGAATAGGTGGGCTGAGTTGTCTTTACACAAATGCTCGTAGTCTTAGAAATAAGAGGGATGAATTATTTAGTTATATCATTCATGAAGATATAGATATAATATGTATAGTTGAATCATGGGTTAATGAAAATATATTTAATGATAATGTCAGTGAATTTGAACTAGAAGGTTATACTATGTACATTAGTCAAAGGAGAGATAGGACTGGTGGTGGGTTGATTATTTTTTATCAGAAATAGCATTTCTTCAAATCTAAATAACTCTATAAAGCAAGGAGAAGGTGAATCATTATGGATAGATATTAAGGTTGGTAAAAATAGGAAAATACACTTGGGAGCTTTTTATAGACCACCAGGACAGACTGATTGCATCGATGAGTTAATGATTAGGGAAATAAGTAAAGGATGCAAAGAAGATACAGTTATTCTGGGTGACTTTAATTTAACTTCTGTAGACTGGGAAAATATGATAGGAAGAGATAGAGCAAGTTGTAAGTTTATGGAGTGTTTTGAGGATAACTTTTTGACCCAATTTGTTAATAAGCCAACAAGGGGTGCCAATATATTAGATCTAATTCTTTCAAATGATGATCACTTAGTTCAAGAATTGAGTGTAGGGGAATCATTGGGAAACAGTGATCATCAGATGGTTCGGTTTAATTTGCAAATAGTTAAGGGTAGAACAACGACAAACTCCACAAAAATTCCAAATTTTTATAGGGGAGATTACGATAAATTACGCGGCATGCTAAATCAGATTAGGTGGGATATAGAATTCCATGGAAAGAATACTTATGAGATGTGGGATATTTTTAAGACTATATTAAACATGGTTCAGGAACAGTGTATTCCAATGAAGTCTATTAGGAAGAAATGTAGGAAACCATTATGGTGGAATCAAGAAATAAAGTTTCAGAGAAAAAAAGGGCATACCGGAGATTACAAAGTAAGAGTAGTTTAGATAATTTAAACCATTATAGGTCAACCAGGAATGAACTAAATAAGATTATTAAGAAGACCAAAAGGACAGCAGAAATGAATTTAGCTAATAATAATAAAGATCCTAAAATATTCTTTAGCTATTATAGAATCAATAATAAATTTAACAGTGATAAAATAGGGCCTTTTAAATATGAAGGGGTTTTGAAAGAATCTGATGAGGAAATAGTAGAGGTAGTTTTAAGAATAGATTAGATAAATATATGGATGAAGCTGCTAGATGGGACTGACTTTTTTTTATGTACATATGTATATATTTTTCTAAGGAGTGGGGAGATTATATTTTGCGGTTGCATGAATGGACATAATCCTCTGGATGCATTTTATGTATATTGTAGATTAGATCTGACGAACTCCTGTAAAGGGTGACAATGTTGATGACTTTTCTCTGGTAAGAAATCTTTTGTGTGTTGAATGGAACAGGAGCTGCCAAGTGTAGGCCATGAATGGTCTTTTGCAGTCTCCTTCTTTTCTTATGTTCTTTTTGCTTCAGTGTTCACAGAAGAGAAACCAGTTAGACTAATTGATGATAATTCTAGGTCAAGGGAAGTAGTGATAAATTCTATTAATATAGACAGAGAAGAAATTAAAGGGCTTATAATGCAGTTAAATACTAGTAAGCATCTGGCCCTGACAACTTTCATTCTAGGATACTCAAAGAAGGTGTAGAAAGTATTGCAGTAGCTCTTGAGAAGATATTTATTAGATCACTAGAGTCTGGAGAAATACCAAATGATTGGAAATTGGCAAATGTAGTGCCAATTTTTAAAAAGGGAAGCAAAGATGATCCCAATAACTTTAGACCCGTAAGCTTAACTTCTATAGTCTGTAAAATTCTTGAGAAGATGGTTAAGAAGGGAATTTCTGATCATTTAGAGAGTAGCAGGTTAATTAATGATGCTCAGCATGGTTTTAGAAAAGGTAGATCGTGTTTAACTAATTTACTGGATTTTATGGATTATGTAACTAAAGAATTAGATAGGGGTCAGAAAGTTGATGTGATCTACTTAGATTTCAGCAAAGCTTTTGATAAGGTTCCACATAGACTAGTTCATAAATTAAAGCTGCTTGGGATATGTGGGAACATTTTAAATTGGATAACTGAATGGCTGAAAAATAGGAAACAGAGAGTTGTACTGAATGGAGTGAGGTCAGAGTGGAGGAATGTTATTAGTGGCATACCTCAGGGATCAGTTTTAGGCCCTTTATTATTTATAATCTATGTAAATGATCTTGGGCAAGGGGTAAATAGCAAAGTGTCAATTTTTGCTGATGACACTAAATTGGCAGCTGTAGTCAAAGAGGTTGAGGGTAGCTTTAAAGTGCAGGGTGACTTAAATAAGTTGTTAGCTTGGGCTCAGAAGTGGCAGATGACTTTTAACCTTAATAAATGCAAAGTTATTAACTTGGGGAGAGATAATAGGGAATTTAGCTATGAGATGGATGGGTATTGGCTTAATTCAGTTGAAGATGAGGAGGACTTAGGAGTAGTAGTAGATAGGTCACTGAAATTTTCCAAGCAGTGTATTGAGGCAAAAAATAGAGCAAATAGGGTGCTAGGTTACATTAAAAGAAATGTTAGCTACAATAGTAAGGAGGTCATCCTTAAACTATACAACTCTTATGTCAGGCCACATTTAGAGTACTGTATACAGGCATGGTCACCACATTTTAGACATGATATAAACTTATTAGAGTCAGTACAAAGGAGGGCAACAAAAATAATACCATCCCTGAAGCACCTTGAATATGAAGATATACTGAGGGTATTTGAGCTTTTTAAAATATTTTCTGGGATGGATAAACTGGATTTCAGCAAGTTATTTGAGTTAGAAGGTAGTAATAGAACTAGAGGCCACTACTTAAAGATTAAAAAACAGAGGTGCAGACTGGATGTTAGAAAATATTTTTTCACTAACAGAGTGGTGGATTATTGGAATAGTTTGACACCTGAGACTATAGACAGCCCAAACTTGAATGTTTCCAAGCGCAGATTAGATGATTATATGGGAATGGAGGGTTAATTTCTTACTTTTTGGTATGTGGATATGTTTCTTGACTTATTCCTGTGGATGCAGTTTCTTTTTATTGTATATTTTGGGGGACTTTGGGGGATTTTGTTTTTGACAGACTCCTATGGAGGCTTTAAATTATATATTGTAGATGCATGGTTGGACATTCCTATGGATTGTTAAATTGTATATTGTAGATGCATGATCTGACAAAATCCTATGGATGCATTATGTGGGTGGGATTTGATGGATACGGATGACCTTTGATAGGCCCTTGTGGCTTTTGTCATCCGTGAAATTATGTTATGTTAAGGAGCGTGTGTTCCATCCGTTTCTGAGAACTGTTGAGAATGATGTTGCAACTACGTGTGAAAGGTGTCAGAAGCAAAAGGTGTAAGGTGTGCAAGTAAAACCACCGATGTTGAAAGTTGATGCGAAAGCACCGTTTGAATTGGTAGTGATTGATTGTGTGTCTTTGCCGGGTACAAGTGCTGGGAATGTTAATATGGTTGTTATGGTTGATCATAAAAGTAAGTTTGTGTATGCAGCTCCTGTGAGAGATAAAAGGAGTGTGACTGTTGCATGTGTGATTGAGCAGTTGTTTTTTCCTATGTGTGTATGGAAGCCTAAAAGATGGGCCTGAATTTGTAGGAGAAGTGTTTGAGCAAATGTTGAGAGAGAATGGTGTGGTGTATTTGGTGAGGGGTATACATGTGTTGTATGTGGGCTGCGTGAATGCATTGTAGATTTAGAGGGGATGAGAATGCAGGATTTAGACAGGATATGTAGGCTCGAGAGGTTAGTTGCTGAGCTCAGGAGGGAACTTAGTGTTAGGCCTAGAGCTGGGACTGGGTTAGGTGGTGAGGTAGGCCAGTTAGATGTTTCAGGTGAAGGTAGAGGGCCGGTGGAGGAGGTAGGATATGATAGTTCTAGGGATAGTGAAGTTAGCCCCCTTAGATTAGTTAGAAATAGGCCTAGTGAGGATGGGGGACAGTGGAGAGTGGTTAGGAAACATGAAGCTAGGGAGGCTTCTCCTGTTCTTTGTGAGAATAGGGTTGCCTCTGTTGAGGTTGTTAGCCAGGGGGAGAATAGGTGTGTGAGTCAGAGGGACACAGAACCTATGAGCTTGACTAATAGATTCAGTGCCCTAAGAGAGGAACTAACTGGAAGTTGTGGTGGGGCGAATGTGAGTGTGTGTAAAAGGGCCATTCTCCCACCCCTTTTCTCAGTACCCTCTCCCTCCCTCTGTAAGAATGTGTGTGAATGGGAATGGGTTTGTTTTTTTGTTTATTTTATGTATAAAAATGATTACCATGTTTTTTTTCTTTCTTTCCAGGCCTCATATTCTGGAAAGATAGGACATAGTTTCATATATCCTTATATTACAAACAAAGCCTCATATTCTGGAAAGATAGGACTTAGATTCGTATATCCTTATATTACAAACAAAGCATTATATCCTGGAAAGCTATATTATCATTAATAAATAAAGGCCATTAGTATAGCTTAATGAAGGAGGGCTTATAATAGCCACGTAAGCTTTTTTTTAAAGTCATTATCTTCCATCAAGCGCAGAGGCGCCACACTTGTAAGTCCTAGGCATTTTGTTCGCTCGAGTGGCAGGTGGCTGGACATCTCTCCATCCTCTTTGTATAAAGTGAGGCCTTGATTGTTGTTTATATATTGACTGTTGTATTCAGGATTTTTTTTTTTGGTTGTTTGATTTTTATGTTTATTAGGATAGATTAAATAGTATTTATATATATAGGATTTTCTTTTTGTATCCATTGGTGAAAAGTAAGATCTCCAATATAATCGCCCCTCTCTATTGTAGATATTTTGTAAATTTTTTTGTAAGTAAAGGGACTGTATATACAATCCGTTTCATTCTCCTTCGATTTCTCACGTCCGGATAGTGTAGGAAGCGGGTTGGATCGATTGGGGGTTAGTTTAGATTTTCGGCCCGCTACATTTGGCGCCCGAATAGGGACGTGAGACTTCGAAACTGGGAGCGTGACTGGATTGGATTGCAGTCCATACCCAATTAGTGTGACAAGTAGTTTGATTGATTTTTCCCTTCTCCTATCTTTTTTACTAACTTGGGAACAATGGCTGTAGCGGAAACGTTGAATGAAGAAGTAGTGCGATTGAGACTGGAGTTGAGAAAGAAAGAAGAGGAGTGTGAAATGTTACGGGGAATGATGGAGGGAATGGAGAATAAAATAAAAGGGATGAATGAAGACTGATAGGATGAAGAAGGAAATGGGAGACCGACAGGATCAGACGGACCGACGGATGCAGGACCTGTATGACATGATGAAGGGGTCAGGACCGGCCCTAGGACCCTCGACCTTGACCCCTGCTCCGACTGAAGGGAATAAGACTAAAGGGATCAATGGGAGTGTGTGCGAGTCTAGAGAGGATAGGGTGATTATGAGTGATAGGAAGGATGGAGAATGGAAGAGAGTTGAATGCAAGAGAAGAAGGAAGAGTGGTGCAAAGGGGAAGGATAGGAAGGTAAGAGGCAAGAGTGTGGACTCATTGTACTCGGATGAAGGAGAGAGTGATGGTATGATTGATATGAGTGAGAGTGAAGGCAGCTCAAGTGAGAGTGAAGTGAATGTGGGAAAGGGTATTTTGATAAGGGAAGTGCCAAAGATAGATAGATTTAGGTTACATGGTGGGAAAAGTGTGGAAGAATTCTTCGGGGAATTTGAGCGATATTGTAAGCTCAAGTACCCGGAGAATAAGGGATACTGGATGAATGTTTTGGGGGAATGTTTGGAGGGAAAAGTATTGGAGTTTTTCCGCGTGATTACAAGTGTGGGGGAACCAAGGTACGATGTGGTGAAGAAGCGGATGATTGGACAGGTGAAACGAATGAAAGAGAGTGTGAAGTATAAAAGGGTAAATGAATTTGAGAAGGCTCGAATGGGGAAGAGTGAAAGTGTGAATATGTATGCACATAGGCTTGAGAGTATGGCAAGAACGAGGTATGGTGATGATGATGTAAATGAATGTAAACCACTCATGAGGAAGTTTTTGGACACGATCCCACGAAAGGTGAGTGAATGGCTGGGTGGAAAGAGAAAGGAGTGAGTGAGACTGACAGGTGAACGGTTGATGTGGGAGGATGTGTTGGAACTGTTAGAAGATGGACGATTTGATGATGAAAGCGATCTAGAAGAGGATGGATGGTACA
Organism: Ceratothoa steindachneri; assembly: GCA_963969495.1. Taxonomy (NCBI): domain Eukaryota; kingdom Metazoa; phylum Arthropoda; class Malacostraca; order Isopoda; family Cymothoidae; genus Ceratothoa; species Ceratothoa steindachneri. The sequence continues at coordinate 210,222,998 of OZ018324.1, read as the reverse complement.
GTGTGAATGTTGGGGGTAAGAAGCCCAGGAGCTTTCATCCACCCCGGCAGTTTGTCAGCTACAGGGATGCCCTGAAGGCTGCACCAGCTGGAGTGATGTCAAACTTCCTGGGCCGGCAGAATGGATGGGCAAATGGAGGGTGGTCGAATGGAAGGGGGCAGATGAATTTCAAGCGTGGGAACGGATATATGAGAGAGAAACCGAGGTATGTCCCAGCAAATGAGAGACCGAATGGTGTGAGAAAGATTGTGGAATGTCGTCGGTGTGGAAGGAAAGGTCATATGTTGGCAGAATGTAGGTGGACATCTGGTGCGTGTTTTGGGTGTGGTAAGAAAGGGCATATGATAAAGGATTGCCAGGAAAGTGTGAAAGAGTGCTTCGAGTGTAAAGAAATAGGCCATTTGAAGAAAGATTGTCCGAGGTTGAATGGTGGAGCAACTGCTGGGGAAAGTATGAAATATGCATGTGGTAATTGTGGAAAGGCTGGTCATTATGCAAGGATGTGTCGTGACCAGAGGAATGTATGTAGCTATTGTGCGATGGAAGGATATTCAAGTGAAAAGTGTTGGATTAGACTGAGAGCGCAAGGTGTGAATGGAAAGTCTGAAGCGGGAAACTGAATGGTAAGAGGGTACCTGCTGAAGTATCCTCTGGGTGCATGAGTGTGAGTAATGTGTTGGCAAGTCTGTCTAGTGTGAAAGTGCTGTCTGGTAGGAAGTATGAGTGTCTGAGTGTGAAGGTGGAGTTGAATGGAATCGAGTGTTTGGCTTTAATAGATTCTGGATGCAAGGCGAGCTTGGTGTATAAAGATGTGTATGACAAGTTTAGCGAGAAAGCCCTCCTGTCTGAGTGCAAGGGTAGTTTAGTAGGTATTGGTAATAGGAGAGTGCCTGTGATTGGAATGATAAGGTCACCTGTTCGAATGCATGGTATGATGATGAATGAATGTGAATTTTCTGTGATTGATAAGGTGAGTAGTGAGTATGGTGTGATTTTGGGCTATGATTTTATGAAAATGAATCGTATGGTTGTGCATCCTGCGAGTGATCAGATTGAGAGAAAGATTGGTAAAAATGGGGTGTATAAGTTGTATGTAGGGAAAGATGGTAGCGTTTTGAGGAGTGTGTTTACTGGTATTGAGGTGACTGCTATGGAGAGTGTAAGGCTTGTGAAGGGTGAAAGGGTGTCTGTTAGAGTGAGTTGGAGTAAGGATGTTAGTTTGAATGTGAGTCAGAACACTGTGATATTGGATGGAAAGGATGCGTGTTATAAGGTAAGGCGTGTTGCTTGTGTGTTTGATGCCTTGATGAGAATGAATGATCCTTTTGTATGTGTGCAGGCAGACCCCAGTGTGAAAGGGCAGGTGAGGGGAATCCAAGTCGGAGATGTACTGGGCCACCTCTCCACTGTCAATGAGGTAGGTATGGATGATAGTACGGATATCAGGGTGAATGTTGCGAATGAATGCATAATGAGGTGAAGGACATGGTGAAATTGGATGGATGTTTGACTGAGTATGAAAGGGAGGATGTGTATCGAATGATATTTGAGCGAAAGGGAGCCCTCAGTAAGGGTGATCTGGATTTCGGGGTTGCAAAGCTCCCGGAATTCAAGATTGTCCTGAAGGAGGACTCCCCAATCTATCAGCGGCCGAGGCATTTCCCACGTCCGGTTGCTGAAGAGATTGAGGAGCAGTGTTTGGAATTGGAGCAATTGGGGGTGATTGAGGAGAGTGAGAGTGCATGGAATAGTCCAATTGTACCTGTACGTAAGCCGGATGGAAGATTGCGTCTGTGTGTGGATTATCGAAAGGTGAATGAAAGGACTGTGAAAGAAAGGTTTCCGATGTGTGTGGTATCTGAGTGTGTGTATAGTATGCATGGGATGGAGTGGTTTACGAAGCTGGATCTGGTACGGGGGTATTACCAGATGCCCATTGCTGAGGAGAGCCGGCCAGTAACTGCCTTCTCTTCCTCAAAGAGGCATTACCAGTTCCGGAACCTCAGCTTTGGGTTGGCTAATGCTCCCGGAGCCTTCCAGCGGGCAATGAATGTTGTGTTGAGTAAGTTTGCGAGTAAGAATGTGATTGCGTTTATAGATGATATTTTGATTATGACTGAGACTTTTGAGGAGCATATGAGATTGGTGAATGATGTGTTGAGAACGTTGGAGAGTGTTGGTGTGAAGGTGAAAGTGGCGAAGTGTGAATGGTTTGCGAAAGAAGTGGAATTCCTTGGGCATATGGTGAGTGAGAATGGATTGCGTAAATCATCGAAGTATGTTGAGAAGGTGCGAATGTTTCCTAAACCGGTGACTGTGAAGCAACTGAAGTCATTTTTGGGTTTGATTGAGTTCCAGCGAAAGTTTATACGTGATTGTTCTGGTGTGAGTAAGCCTCTGACTGAGTGGATGGGCAAGAAAGGTAGTACGGTTGTCAAGTGGAATGATAAGATGAATGAGGCGTATGAGAGACTGAAGGAGGCAGCGGCTGAAGATGTTGAATTAGCTTACCCAGATTATAGTGTAAATGCTAAAATGCTTGAATTGTATACAGATGCGAGTGGGTATTGTATGGGAGGTTTTCTGATGCAAGAGCAGCGTTTGAATGGAGAGAATGTCAGGCGAATAATTGGGTATGTATCCAAGGCTATGAATGTTGCAGAACGAAAGTATTCGACTGTGGAACGAGAGCTGGCTGCGATAAGATATTGTTTGAAAGTGTTGCGTCCATTTTTGTATGGTGTGAGGTTTGTGATAAAAACCGATCATCAACCTCTTGTGTATCTGCAGCGTATGAAGTGGGCTGATAGTAGGATTGCAAGGACTTTGGAAGATTTGAGTGACTTTGACTATGTGATTGAGTATGTGCCTGGTGAACGGAATGGAGTGGCTGATTTGATGTCAAGGTATCCTGGTACGAATGATGAAAATGTGTGTGGAGTGAGTGATCCTGAGTATTTGCCGAAAGGAATTATGAATGGAAAAGAGAGTAAGGGTGGTGGTGATTCCTTGTTTGAGAGTGTATGGAATGGTTTGCAAGATTTGAAGAGTGATGGAGTAGATGTGAGAGTGCCCGATAGTGTAGATGATTTAAGGAAGGAGGTAATGAATGAAGTGTGTAGGAAGCCTGAAAGCATTGGTATGGCAAAGGTGCGGAACTTCATGAAAGAATTGAGAGCGATGTGTATGCAAGGGGTCCCGCCATTTCAGGAAGTGTTGATTGTAGTGAGTCGTTTGTATGGAGTGATTGTATATGTGCACTTTGGTGGTGAGAGGTCGATTGTGTACAAGGATGAGAAGATGAAGGGTTTGAATCCTAATGTGGTACATCTGCAATGTTTGAGCGGTGTGCACTACAATTGGGTAATTGAAAAGTGTTCATATATAAGAGAGAAGAATGATTGTCTGGATGAAGATGAGTGTGTGTTGAGTGATGATATGGGAGTTAATGACAGTGTGGATATCAGTGCTGATGTTGGTGTGCTTGTTCCTTCTGTGTATTGCGAACATGGTGGACCTGATATGATGGAAGCGAGAGTGAAAGTTAGTGAAAGGTTGTTCTGTGGTTTGATTGATACTGGAGCGCAAGTGTCTTTAGTGAATGAGAATATTCTGAGTAAGTATGAAGAGTTTAGATGTTGCGAGCATAAACCTGTGAAGTTACGGATAAGTGGATTAGGGAATGGCATGATAGTGGCATGGGAACAGGTTAGTCTGAAAGTGAGTTTGGGTAATGGTGTGAATGTGAAGCATGACTTTGTGATTCTGAAAGATGAGCAAATGCCGTGTTGTTTCTTGCTTGGTGTAGACTTTATGAGATTGAATGATTTGTCTTTGGATGCTGATAAGGATCGTCTTATGAAAGGTGAATGTGAGGTGATGAAGTTGAATGAGTGTGCGAAGAATGTTGTCAAATTTTGTGGCATGATTGAGTTGGTCATGGATGATGAAAATGAGATTTTAAGTGATGATGATATTCTAGAGATGCAAGAGATGTGTCCTTTTGTTAGTGAGTTGAAGAAGTGTGTAATGATGTGTGTTGATTTGAATGAATGGCCAGAGTGTTTAAGTGATTTTAAAAGGTATGCTAAGGATTTTGTTGTTTGTATGGATGTTGTATATTTTGTGAGGCATGTGAAGGGTGGTGATGATATCTATGTACCTGTGATGTCCTTAGTTGGTATGATTGGTCTGGTGAAGGTTGTGCATGATAATTATGGGCATATGGGTAAGTTTAAGCTGTGGGAGTGTATGAAGGAACGTGTGTTCCATCCGTTTCTGAGAACTGTTGTGAATGATGTTGCAACTACGTGTGAAAGGTGTCAGAAGCGAAAGGTGCAAGGTGTGCAAGTGAAACCACCGATGTTGAAAGTTGATGCGAAAGAACCGTTTGAATTGGTAGTGATTGATTGTGTGTCTTTGCCGCGTACGAGTGCTGGGAATGTTGGTATGGTTGTGATGGTTGACCATAAAAGTAAGTTTGTGTATGCAGCGCCTGTGAGAGATAAAAGGAGTGTGACTGTTGCGCGTGTGGTTGAGCAGTTGTTTTTTCCTATGTGTGTATGGAAGCCTAGAAGATGTCTGAGTGATAATGGGCCTGAATTTGTAGGGGAAGTGTTTGAGCAAATGTTGAGAGAGAATGGTGTGGAGCATGTGAGAACAACTCTGTATGTACCGTCTTCAAATGGATTGGCTGAACGGACTATAAGAACCTTGTGTGAGATGTTGAGAATGATGAGTACGGCAGTGAATGACTGGGATGTGTGTCTGGGGAGAGTGTTGTGGGCGTATAATTCAACTGTGCATAGTGCAACTGGAATGTCCCCATGTCAGTTTGTGATGAATTTTGAAAGGCGAGTGAAAGATAGGTTTCGTTTGAGTGAAAGTGAGCAGAGTGTATGGCGTGAGGCGCATGAAAGGTTCTGTTCATTTGAATTAGGTACAAAAGTATTGAAGGTGAAAGAAGTGAGGGGTAGGTTGAATGTATCAAAGATGAGTGAGAAGTTTGATGGACCTTATAGAGTTGTGAGGGTTTGGGAAAATGGAGTGACGTATGTTTTGGAGAGTTTGAATGACGGCATGACTGAGAGAGTGCGGGCTCATCAGAGTCAGTTAAGGAGATGGAGAGAACCTCCTGACTACCTGGTGAGCCATCCAGTGTATGGACTGTGTAGAGAGAGAGGTAAAGTGCATGATGATGAGATTGAATGTGATAGTATGGATCTGTCTGGGAAAGAGCTAGTCTTAGTCTCGAGGAGTAGAAAGCGTACAAAGAAGAGTGAAAGGAAGAATGCAAGTACGAATGAAAGTAAGTCTGAGCAGAGTGTTTCTGGTATGGGGGATCTTGAAAGGAAGATTGAGTTTTTGCGTAAACAGGTGAGTGATCTGGCTGGTATAAGTAGACGAGTGAGTGAGCTGCCTGTGCCTGATTTTTCTGGTTTTGGGAACAGTATGAATGATAGTGTGTTTGGGCAGAATGAACCTAGTGTGGCTGATTTTTCGGGTTTTACGAATGGTAATAGTAGGGATGAGTTTGATGTAGTGAATGATGAAGTGGCTGATTTTTCAGGTTTCTGGTGGGAACCAGTCGAAGGGGTTTCTGGTATGCCTGTTGAGAATACAGGGGATGTGAATGACCTGTCTGTTTCGCAAGAATGTACCTTGAGTTGGATGAGAGCTGTGAGTGAGGAGCTGATGAATGGGGGTATGAAGAGTGAGGGTTCTGAACGGAAGAGTATGAAAGAATTCTGTCGTGAGATGGGAGAACTGGTAATGAGGGCTAAGAGTATGGTTGATGAGATGATAAATAGTGACAATGAGACTGACAGGACGACTGACGAACAACCCCGACTAATTGCTACGCGTAGCCAGGGACCAGTAGACGAGTGTGAATGGGTGCAGAAGGGTGCGATTGAGCACAAGTGGTACCGTGAAGAGTGATTGAAAGGGTTTAGTGAGTGGCTGGTCGAATGGCTTAAGGAAGGAGGGGTGTGGTGGGGCGAATGTGAGTGTGTGTAAAAGGGCCATTCTCCCACCCCTTTTCTCAGTACCCTCTCCCTCCCTCTGTAAGAATGTGTGTGAATGGGAATGGGTTTGTTTTTTTGTTTATTTTATGTATAAAAATGATTACCATGTTTTTTTTCTTTCTTTCCAGGCCTCATATTCTGGAAAGATAGGACATAGTTTCATATATCCTTATATTACAAACAAAGCCTCATATTCTGGAAAGATAGGACTTAGTTTCGTATATCCTTATATTACAAACAAAGCGTTATATCCTGGAAAGCTATATTATCATTAATAAATAAAGGCCATTAGTATAGCTTAATGAAGGAGGGCTTATAATAGCCACGTAAGCTTTTTTTTAAAGTCATTATCTTCCATCAAGCGCAGAGGCGCCACACTTGTAAGTCCTAGGCATTTTGCTCGCTCGAGTGGCAGGTGGCTGGACATCTCTCCATCCTCTTTGTATAAAGTGAGGCCTTGATTGTTGTTTATATATTGACTGTTGTATTCAGGATTTTTTTTTTGGTTGTTTGATTTTTATGTTTATTAGGATAGATTAAATAGTATTTATATATATAGGATTTTCTTTTTGTATCCATTGGTGAAAAGTAAGATCTCCAATATAATCGCCCCTCTCTATTGTAGATATTTTGTAAATTTTTTTGTAAGTAAAGGGACTGTATATACAATCCGTTTCATTCTCCTTCGATTTCTCACGTCCGGATAGTGTAGGAAGCGGGTTGGATCGATTGGGGGTTAGTTTAGATTTTCGGCCCGCTACAAAGTGATATGACTGATGGAGGTGGGGGTGGAGGTAGAGTGACTGGTAGTTTGAATGAGAATAGGAGTGGGGATGGAGTTAGGTCTGTGGGGGTTAGGAATAGGAGTCTGACTGAAGTGCTTGTGATGGGTGATTCGCGAGTTAGATATTTAGATAGGAAGTTGAATGCAAGTAGATTGAATGGTTTGAGGGTGTGTTTACCGGGTGTTGGAGTGAGAGATCAGTCTGATAGGTATGAGGAGCTGGTGTCTGGCTGTGCAAGGGATGTGGTTGTGATTACACATGTAGGAGTGAATGATGTGAAGAAAGTGGGTGCATGTGAGTTACGTGAGAGGTACAAGAAGTTGATTGAAAAGGTGAAAGAAAGTAGAATGAAAGGTGTTGTGACAGGTGTGCTTCCAAGAATGGATGTTGGGGTAGAATGGATGTCTCGTGCTATTGGGCTGAATGATTATGTAAGGAGGATGTGTGAGATGGAAGGTGTCATGTTTGTGGATGTATGGGATAGGTCTGTTGGAATGAAAGAAATGTATGCGATGGATGGACTGCATTTGAGTAGGAGGGGGGTAGATGTGTTGTGGGAGGAGTATGATCGTGTTATTAGGTCTTTGCGGGTGGGAAACTAGATACTAATAGTGGTCAGGGAATTATGAGAGGACATTATAGTACTGAAAGTAGAATGGACTGGGCAGATAACAGAAATAGGTTCCAAGTCAATAGAGGTGAGGTCATTCAGGTTTCAAGAGGTGCTTCAGGGATAGGAAAGTTAAATTGTTTCTATACAAATGTTCGTAGTCTTAGAAACAAGAAGGATGAGCTATTTAGTTATATTAGCAATGAGGATATAGATATATTATGTGTTACTGAATCATGGGTTAATGAAATGGAATTTAGTGACACTATAATTGAATTTGATTTACAGGGCTATAATATGTACATTAGTCAAAGGACAGGTAGGATTGGTGGAGGAATAATTATCTATATAAAAAAAATTGTTTCAAGTTTAAATACTTCAATAAAGCAGGATGGAGTTGAGTCACTTTGGATAGATATTAGGTTCAGTACAAATAGAATGGTGCATTTGGGAGCTTTTTACAGGCCACCTGGGCAGACTGATGATATGGATGAACTAATGATAAGGAAAATAAGTAAGGGATGTGAAACAGATGCAGTTATTATTGGGGATTTCAACTTAAACTCTGTGGACTGGAAAAATATGATAGGTAGGGATAGAACAAGTGGCAGGTTCATAGAATGCTTTGAGGATAATTTTTTTAATCAATTTGTTAATGAGCCAATGAGGGGGGGAACAATATATTAGATTTAGTACTTTCTAACAGTGATCATTAGTTCAAGAATGGACCATTGGGGAAGCATTGGAAAATAGTGAACATCAGATAGTTCGTTTTAACTTGGGAATTGAGAAGGGTAAAATAACCGAGAATGCTGTAAAAGTTCCAAATTTTCATAAGGGAGAGTATGTAAAACTCCGAAGCTTGCTAAATTTTGTAGACTGGGATGTAGAATTTTGAGGCAAAAATGCTTATGGGATGTGGGATACTTTCAAGCATATAATAAATGTAGTCCAAGAACAATGTATCCCAATGAAGGCTATTAGGAACAAAAGTAGGAAACCATTATGGTGGAATCAGGAGATAGCTAGAAAAATTTCAGAGAAGAAAAGGGCATATAAAAAATTACAGGTACAAAATAATATTCAAAATTTAAGTGATTATAGAATAGCTAGGAATGAGTTAAATAAGATTATAAAGAAGAACAAAAGGGTGTCAGAAATTAAATTACCTCAGGATAGCAACAAAGATCCTAGAAAGTTTTTTAGTTACTATAAAATTAATAACAAGTCTGGCAGAGTTAAAATAGGACCTATCAAATATGAAGGGGTTGTGAGAGAAACTGATGAGGAAATAGTTGAGGTACTAAATGGTAATTTTGCATCAGTATTTACGAAGGAGAAACTATATAGTCTTATGTATAATACTCATGGGTCAGGGAAAGAGGTGTTTACTACCATTAGTGTGGATTGGAGGACGATAAAAGAACTAATAGGCGAGTTAGATACTACCAAGGCCTCCGGCCCTGATAATATTCATTCTAGGATACTTAAAGAAGGGGTAGGAAGTATCTCAATAGCTCTGGAGAAGTTGTATACTAGGTCACTGGAATATGGAGAAATACCTGATGATTGGAAGAGAGCGAATGTAGTCCCGATTTTCAAGAAGGGTAGTAAAGAGGATCCAAATAACTTTAGACCGGTTAGCCTAACTCCTGTAGTCTGTAAAATTCTTGAGAAAATAGTTAAAAAAGGGATTTGCCAACATCTAGAGAGGGAGGGGTTAATCAGCGATGCTCAGCATGGGTTTAGATCAGGTAGATCATGTTTGACTAATTTACTAGACTTTCTGGAGTTTCTAAAAGATCAAGTAGATAAGGGAGCGAATGTAGATATAATTTACTTAGATTTTAGTAAAGCATTTGATAAGGTACCACATAGGAGACTAGTTCATAAATTAAAAATGATTGGGATATGTGGGGGGGTTTCAAATTGGATAGCTGAGTGGCTGAAAGACAGGAAGCAAAGGGTAGTGCTAAATGGTGTAAAGTCAGAGTGGAGGGATGTTATTAGTGGGGTTCCTCAGGAATCAGTTCTCGGTCCATTATTATTTGTCATCTATATAAACAATCTTGGGGAGGCAGTTAATAATAAAGTGTCAATTTTTGCAGATGATACCAAATTAGCAGCTGTAGTTAAAGATATTGATGATAATTTTAAAGTGCAGGGGGATTTAAATAAATTGTTATCCTGGGCACATAAGTGGGAAATGACTTTCAACCTTGATAAGTGCAAAGTTATTAACATGGAAAAAGATAATAGAGAATTTAACTATGAAATGGATGGGCATTGGCTGAGCTCAGTAGAGGATGAGAAAGATCTAGGAGTAGTAATAGATAAGTTGGCTGTCTGGCTCCAGTTGGCTGTCTGGCTTTGTTCTGGAAGGTTGTCTTGCAGGAAGCTCTTGATTCTTATTGTAAGATTGGGATATAATACTGATTTAGGTGTATAGTTTTTCTTGTATTTATTTAATACATCAATCACTGTGTAATAAATACATTAGTGATTAATACTTTTGGGGAAGATAACTGGCAGCAATCCTGAGCAAGAATTTTTGGGGGTGAGTGTTAACTTTTTCCTTAGTAAATTTCTGAGAGTATGGCTGTTTGTATAGATGGTGAGAGCATGCCGTTTGAAAGTAGTGTGTATGTGGTGTGTGATGCATGTGGAGTTGAAAGGAGAGTGAATGTAACTGAATGCCGTGTGTGTTTTCTGGAAGGGGAGGTTAGGAGGTTGAGTGGGGAATACCTCTCACAAACATCACTTACACCAGCACCCGGCAGACAAACTCTCATTCCCTTCCACTTACTATCACTCAACTTCCTATCTAAATACCTAATCTGAGAGTCACCCATCACTAGCACCTCAGTCATTCTCCTATTCTGTCTTGGCCTAACATTACCCTCCCTCCTGCTCTCAGTCACACTACCACCCATCCTGCTTTCATCCACAATCACACCAGGCAAATCACTTTCACACTCTTCCTCTCTCAGGACATTGAATCTGTTAGTCAACCTAACAGGTTCTATATCCCTCTCATTCACACACCTAACCTGTCCTAACTTATCTATCCTATCCATTTTCACCCACCATTCATCATCACTCACAACTTAGTGCTAAGAGGGTGGAAGATAGGGCTAGGACTGGGAACTTAAAAAAAACTTAAAAATATACTACACAAATGGTCGGAGTATAAGGAATAAGATAGATCTCTTAAGAGCGTTAGCGAGTGAAGAGAATTTTGATATAATTGCGATAACAGAGTCATGGCTTGATTTGGCAGGAAATCACTTTAAACCTGAGGTTGAGATTGAGGGCTTTAACATGTTCCATACAGATAGGAATAGGAAGAGAGGAGAAGGGGTTATTATTTATATTAAAGATAATCTCCAGTGTTGTGTAAACAGTACAATTAAATTAGATGATAACACAGAGTCATTATGGCTAAATGTAAAGGAAGGTAAAAACAAGCTTGTCATAGGATTATTATACAGACCACTAAATCTTAGTAAGGAAGCTTCAAATCTTCTGTGGCAGGAGATAGAACGGGCATGTAGAAGTAAGCATGTGTGTATAATGGGAGATTTTAATTACAGAAATATAGACTGGGAAGCTCTTTTGTGTGATCAGGTGGCTGAGGAATTTTTGAATGTTGTCCAAGATAATTTTCTGAGGCAGATTATTAACGAACCCACTAGAGGTAATAATATACTGGATTTAGTTCTGACAAATAGGGAAGAAGTTATTAAGGATACTGAGATTGGAGGAAATTTGGGTAATAGTGACCATTGTGAAATTAGATTCAAGATGAAATGGAATGGTATTGATAGTAGCATGAACAATGTTAAAATTCCTGACTTTAGAAGAGCAAATTATAATGGGCTAAGGACTTACCTGGAGGCAGTTGTACAGAAACCAGGCAATGAATTCAAATCAGGAATAGATTCAATGATATCAGTTAGTGGAGACAATAATCACCAGGAGGAAGAGATTACAATTGAAGAGGAGTATGAAAGAATAATTAAGCAATTAATTACAGGTCAGATGATTAACATAAGAACATAAGAAAAGAAGGAGACTGCAAAAGATCATTCATGGCCTACACTTGGTAGCTCCTGTTCCAGTCAACCCACAAAAGATTTCTTACCAGAGAAATCATCAACATTGTCACCCTTTACAGCAGTTTGTCAGATCTAATCTACAATATACATAAAATGCATCCAGAGGATTATGTCCATTCATGCAACCGCAAAATATAATCTCCCCACTCCTTAGAAAAATATATACATATGTACATAAAAAAATGTCAGTCCCATCTAGCAGCTTCATCCATATATTTTGTGAGTGATGATGAATGGTGGGTGAAAATGGATAGGATAGATAAGTTAGGACAGGTTAGGTGTGTGAATGAGAGGGACATAGAACCTGTTAGGTTGACTAACAGATTCAATGTCCTGAGAGAGGAAGAGTGTGAAAGTGATTTGCCTGGTGTGATTGTGGATGAAAGCAGGATGGGTGGTAGTGTGACTGAGAGCAGGAGGGAGGGTAATGTTAGGCCAAGACAGAATAGGAGAATGACTGAGGTGCTAGTGATGGGTGACTCTCAGATTAGGTATTTAGATAGGAAGTTGAGTGATAGCAAGTGGAAGGGAATGAGAGTTGTCTGCCGGGTGCTGGTGTAAGTGATGTTTGTGAGAGGTATGATAGGCTGGTTTCTGGGTGTGAGAGGGATGCAGTTGTGATTACGCATGTGGGAGTGAATGATGTAAAGAAGGTGGGTACATGTGAGTTACGTGAGCAGTATAAAAGGTTAGTTGAAAGGATGAGTAAAAGCAGGGTAAAAGGTGTTGTTTCTGGTGTGCTTCCAAGATTGGATGTGGGGGTAGAATGGTTGTCGCGTGCAATTGGTTTGAATGAATTTGTGAAAGGACTGTGTGAGGAGTTAGGATTGGTGTTTGTAGATGTCTGGGGAGGGTTTTACGGGAATAGGAGGTTGTATGCGATGGATGGGCTCCATCTTAGTCGGGCAGGTGTTGAGGTTCTATGGGGGGAGCTGGATAGTGTGATTAGGTCCTTACGGGTGGGAAACTAGAAGCTGTTAGAGGTAAGGGAATAACAGGAATAGAGGGCAGGTGTAGGAAATGGAAGGGATGCAGAGATAGAGGAATAGCTAAGGGAGAGGGCATACTGATGCGTTATAGGGGGACTAATGCACAAGTGAATGAGCAGATAACTAGGAATAGAAAAGCACGATGCAATGAAGATGGGAATAATAAAAAAAACCTTAAAAATATACTACACAAATGGTCGGAGTATAAGGGATAAGATAGATCTCTTAAGAGCGTTAGCGAGTGAAGAGAATTTTGATATAATTGCCATAACAGAGTCATGGCTTGATTTGGCACGTAATCACTTTAAACCTGAGGTTGAGATTGAGAGCTTTAACATGTTCCATACAGATAGGAATAGGAAGAGAGGAGGAGGGGTTATTATTTATATTAAAGATAATCTCCAGTGTTGTGTAAACAGTACAATTAAATTAGATGATAACACAGAGTCATTATGGCTAAATGTAAAGGAAGGTAAAAACAAGCTTGTCATAGGATTATTATACAGACCACCAAATCTTAGTAAGGAAGCTTCAAATCTTCTGTGGCAGGAGATTGAACGGGCATGTAGAAGTAAGCATGTGTGTATAATGGGCGATTTTAATTACAGAAATATAGACTGGGAAGCTCTTGTGGGTGATCAGGAGGCTGAGGAATTTTTGAATGTTGTCCAAGATAATTTTCTGAGGCAGATTATTAACGAACCCACTAGAGGTAATAATATACTGGATTTAGTTCTGACAAATAGGGAAGAAGTTATTAAGGATACTGAGATTGGAGGAAATTTGGGTAATAGTGACCATTGTGAAATTAGATTCAAGATGAAATGGAATGGTATTGATAGTAGCATGAACAATGTTAAAATTCCTGACTTTAGAAGAGCAAATTATAATGGGCTAAGGACTTACCTGGAGGCAGTTGTACAGAAACCAGGCAATGAAATCAATTCAGGAATAGAGTCAATGATATCAGTTAGTGGAGACAATAATCACCAGGAGGAAGAGATTACAATTGAAGAGGAGTATGAAAGAATAATTGAGCAATTAATTACAGGTCAGATGATTAACATTCCTTATAAGGAGATTAGAACTAAAAATAATGACCCAAAATGGATGACAGATAAAATTAAGCATTATATTGGCATTAAAAAGGGCATTTATAGGAAAATAAAAAATGGAGAGGATCACTTAAGGCAGAGATATAATGAACTAGCAAGAGATGTTAAAAAGTTAGTTAGAGTAGCAAGGAGAAATTATGAAATTAAAGTGGCAAATAGGGCAAAGGAAGATCCTAAAAGTTTTTATCAATTATACAAAACTAAGGTTAGAGATGTAATAGGCCCACTTATAGATTCCAATGGAGAATTAGTGAGTGATAGGGACTCAATGGCTGGAATGCTAAATGACTTTTTTATCTCAGTATTTACACAGGAGGATACTCTAAATATACCCGAGGTGTCAATGATCTTTCGGGGTAATGATGAAGAGAAATTAAGGGATATCTTGATCACAAAGGAGATAGTGACAAAGGAAATTGATAAAATCAAAAGTAGTAAAGCACCCGGTCCTGATGAGGTCTTTCCTAGAATTTTGAAAGAATGTAAGGATGTGTTAAGTGAGCCCCTAGCATGCATCTTTAGAAAATCATTGGAGAGTGGCATTGTGCCAGTGGCATGGAAGAAAGCCAATGTGATACCTATATTTAAGAAAGGGGATAAAACAAATATGTCTAATTACAGACCAGTAAGTTTGACATCAGTGGTAGGGAAAATGATGGAATCTATTATAGCAAGGAATATTAGGGATCACTTGGATAAGCATAAGTTGATAAAAGAATCACAGCATGGCTTTAGTAAGGGTAAATCCTGCCTGACTAATTTGCTGTCTTTTTATAGTAAGGTGTATGAAGCAGCAGATAAGGATGAAAACTATGATATTTTTTACTTGGACTTTAGTAAGGCTTTTGATCGAGTGCCACACTTACGGCTTCTGAGCAAAGTTAAAGCACACGGGATCGATGGCAGTATATTTAGGTGGATTCAGTCATGGCTTGGTGACAGACAGCAAAGAGTTAGTATAGATGGAGTTAAATCTGAGTGGGGGTGTGTTAGCAGTGGAGTTCCGCAAGGATCTGTTTTGGGTCCCTTGCTATTCTTAATTTATATTAATGATCTTGACATAGGTATAAGTAGTGACCTGAGTAAATTTGCTGATGATACTAAGCTAGGTAGGGCCATTAGGGCTGATTCTGATGCTGTTGTAATGCAAGAGGAATTGACCATTCTGTCCAATTGGGCGGAGAAATGGCAAATGAAGTTTAACATAGACAAATGTAGTGTACTTAGTATAGGTAGAAATAATCCACTGAATAGTTATAAATTAAATGGGAGAAATTTAGGGAGGACCGATTGTGAGAGGGACTTGGGTATTTTGGTAAGTTCAGACCTTCGTCCTAGAAAGCAATGCCTAAATGCTAAGAATAAAGCTAATAGGATATTGGGATTCATTAGGAGGAGTGTAAGCAATAAGAGTGCTGAAGTCATTCTAAAACTGTATCTGGCGCTAGTTAGGCCTCATCTAGACTATGCAGTACAATTTTGGTCACCATATTATAGGAAGGATATTGATTTGCTTGAGTCTGTGCAGAGAAGGATGACAAAGATGATTGGTGGGCTAAGGAACTTACCTTATGGTGAAAAGCTCAGAAAACTAAATCTACATACATTGGAAAGGAGAAGAGTCAGAGGGGAATTGATTGAAGTCTTCAAATGGGTAAAAGGATATAATAAAGGGGATCTGGGTAAGGTTCTTATACTTAGTGAACATGACAGGACACGTAGCAATGGGTTTAAGCTTGATAAGTATAGGTTTAGGAAGGAGATTGGGAGGAATTGGTTTACAAATCGTGTGGTTGATGAATGGAATAGGCTCACTAGACATGTGATAGAAGCCTCCTCTCTGGGTAGTTTTAAGAATAGATTAGATAAATATATGAATGAAGCTGCTAGATGGGACTGACTTTTTTATGTACATATGTATATATTTTTCTAAGGAGTGGGGAGATTATTTTGCGGTTGCATGAATGGACATAATCCTCTGGATGCATTTTATGTATATTGTAGATTAGATCTGACAAACTCCTGTAAAGGGTGACAATGTTGATGACTTTTCTCTGGTAAGAAATCTTTTGTGTGTTGACTGGAACAGGAGCTGCCAAGTGTAGGCCATGAATGGTCTTTTGCAGTCTCCTTCTTTTCTTATGTTCTTATGTTCTTAATCTATTCTTAAAACTACCCAGAGAGGAGGCTTTTATCACATATCTAGTGAGCCTATTCCATTCATCTACCACACAATTTGTAAACCAATTCCTCCCAATCTCCTTCCTAAACCTATACTTATCAAGCTTAAACCCATTGCTACGTGTCCTGTCATGTTCACTAAGTATAAGAACCTTACCCAGATTCCCTTTATTATATCCTTTTACCCATTTGAAGACTTCAATCAACTCCCCTCTGACTCTTCTCCTTTCCAATGTATGTAGATTTAGTTTTCTGAGCCTTTCACCATAAGGTAAGTTCCTTAGCCCACCAATCATCTTTGTCATCCTTTTCTGCACAGACTCAAGCAAATCAATATCCTTCCTATAATATGGTGACCAAAATTGTACTGCATAGTCTAGATGAGGCCTAACTAGCGCCAGATACAGTTTTAGAATGACTTCAGCACTCTTATTGCTTACACTCCTCCTAATGAATTCCAATATCCTATTAGCTTTATTCTTAGCATTTAGGCATTGCTTTCTAGGACGAAGGTCTGAACTTACCAAAATACCCAAGTCCCTCTCACAATCGGTCCTCCCTAAAATTTTCCCATTTAATTTAAACTATTCAATGGATTATTTCTACCTATACTAAGTACACTACACATGTCTATGTTAAACTTCATTTGCCATTTCTTGGCCCAATTGGACAGATGGTCAATTCCTCCTGCATTACAACAGCATCAGAATCAGCCCTAATGGCCCTACCTATTAGCTTTATTCTTACCATTTAGGCATTGCTTTCTAGGACAAAGGTCTGAACTTACCAAAATACCCAAGTCCCTCTCACAATCGGTCCTCCCTAAAATTCTCCCATTTAATTTAAACCATTCAATGGATTATTTCTACCTATACTAAGTAACCCTACACATGTCTATGTTAAACTTCATTTGCCATTTCTTGGCCCAATTGGACAGAATGGTCAATTCCTCCTGCATTACAACAGCATCAGAATCAGCCCTAATGGCCCTACCTAGCTTAGTATCATCAGCAAATTTACACCTTGCCCAAGATCATTTACATAGATTATAAATAATAAAGGGCCTAAAACTGATACCTGAGGTACACCACTAATAACATTCCTCCACTCTGACCTCACTCCATTCAGTACAACTCTCTGTTTCCTATTTTTCAGCCATTCAGTTATCCAATTTAAAACCTTCCCACATATCCCATGCAGCTTTAATTTATAAACTAGTCATCTATGTGGAACCTTATCAAAAGCTTTGCTGAAATCTAAGTAGATCACATCAACTTTCTCACCCTTATCTAATTCTTTAGTTACTCACAGACGTTGCCCGGGTTGGAGGCTATTCAGTCTATGTGACCCGGCTCCTCATCAATGACCTCGTTAGTTGTGTGTCTTGGGTGGACGTTTCTATTTTTTCTAATTTAGCCCTATAGTCATACTTTATCGGCTGGCCACCCCATACCCTATCAAGTGCAATTTCAAATTTCAAAACATTTTCAGCAGATATTACGTATTCTGGTAGGTCATTCCATTTTTCTACTACTCTGTTGCAGAAAAAGTTCTTCCTAATATTAAGTCTTGACCTCTTGGTGTAAAGCTTCTTGCTATGTCCTCTGGTGCGACCATCCTCTTGCAGCTCAAAAAGCCCCTGACATGCCACCTCATCATATACTCCTTGCAATATTTTGTAAGTTTCAATCATTTCACCCCTAGCTCTTCTGTATGCCAGTGTTGGTAACTTTAATTTCCTTAAACGCTCCTCATATGACAAGTCTTTTAGGGATGGTACTATCTTCGTAGCTCTTCTTTGAACATTTTCCAGTGCTGTTATGTCTTTTACCTTATAAGGGCTCCACACTGGGCTTGCATATTCCAGGATTGGTCGGACCAAGGCCACAAACAATGATCAAAAGACCTCTTCATCAAGACACGATATGGTACGACGTATGAGACCCACTATTCTATTAGCCGAATTTATTTTCCCTGATATGTGCTTTTCAAAGTTCAGATCCTTGTCAACTATTACCCCTAGATCTTTCTCTTCATTGGTGAGTGTTAAGCTCTGCTCCATGACATAATCACCATGTGGTATTTCTGATTTACCAATCCTCATAGCTTTACATTTATCAGGATGGAATTTCAAGAGCCACTTATTTGACCACTCCTTAAGGTCAACCATGTCATCCTGTAGTTTTCTACACTCATCAACATCTTTAATAGACCTGAATATTTTCGTATCATCAGCGTACAAAAATAGTTGGCTCTCACTGGACATCAATTCTGGTAGGTCGTTGATGTACATGACGAACAGCAGAGGTCCTAAAATCCAGTAAATTAGTTAAACACGATCTACCTTTTCTAAGACCATGCTGAGCATCATAAATTAACCTGCTACTCTCTAGATGATCAGAAATTCCCTTCTTAACCATGTTCTCAAGAATTTTACAGACTATAGAAGTTAAGCTTACCAGTCTAAAGTTATTTGGGTCCTCTTTGCTTCCCTTTTAAAAATTGGCACTACATTTGCCAATTTCCAATCATTTGGTATTTCTCCAGACTCTAGTGATCTAATAAATATCTTCTCAAGAACTACTGCAATACTTTCTACACCTTCTTTGAGTATCCTAGATGCAATCCTCTGGATGGTTTTCCTGGGAGTTTGGGTGCCTTAAAAAAGAGGCTGTTTGACTCGGATGACCTATGATGAGCCCTTGTGGTTTTTGTCATGTTATAATATATTGTGGGGGACTTTGATTGTGTCTTCCCCTGGTGACGGTGCTTTTTGTGGGTGGGTTTTGATGGATGTGGATGACCTTTGATAGTCCCTAGTGGCTTTTGTCATCTGTGGTTATGTTATGTTATGTTATACAACACTGCAGAGCAGACTCAAACTCGGTACCGGACCAGCTAAACCTAGAGCGTAAGGATAATGGGACCGAAAGCAGCGGTGGACCACCACGACTGTAAGCAAGTTACCTTAAGACAGATCCAAGTGAGAACTAAGTAAGTAGGATAGGTAATTGTGTAGACGATGGCCGGATCCTATGCCTAGCTTTTGGGGGGCTATTTTGAGCTACTTTTCGTTGTTACTTTTTTAGAAATGAAATCGAAGAATTTTATGGCGATTTTCGTTTTTATACTGGGGGACTGTGCCCCCCAGACCTCCCCCCCCCCCCGAAAGATTGAAACTCAGGGTCATCGCAGTGTTATCCCCGCGGCGAGCCGTACCCAACAACGAGCCGACGCTCAAAATAATCACATCCGGCCATCGTCTACACAATTACCGTAAGATATCTTGAGGGAACACTTGGGAAACTTTGTACGCGGTAGCCATGATAATAACTAAATGCAAAGCCTACCGGAAACCGGATTGGGTAAATATGTAGATTATCGGCGCGAACGATAGGACGCACTCTTTCGTCCGTGTTCCAAAATGTTTCACGTTTTTGGAGTACATTTAAGTTGACGGCTCGTGTGGGGGTAAACACACTGGGGGTGGGGTATAACGTCAGAAAACTCAAACGCGCATGAATATTCAGAGACGGGTGAACGATAATATTTACACAAAATAATTTTTCCCGGCCGGACCGCTCGTATACATGATTACCCTATATACTGCTGCTGCTACTGTTTCTTTCTATTTCTTTCTTAAAAAGAACGTTTGAACATTATAAACAATTATGACTACATACTGCTGCCCCCCAGACCCCCCCCCCCAATTGATTGTAACTCAGGATCATCGTAGGGGGATCTTCCTGCTGTGATAAAACCCCCACGAGCAGTCCCCTTGAATTTACTCCAAAAAAGCTGAAACATATTGGAACATGGACGAAATAGTTTACGGTAAATATTACGATAATATTTACACAAAAAATTTTTTGTGTAAATATTATCGTTCACTCGTGTCGGAATATTCATGCGCGTTTGAGTCTTTTTCGAATTATTATTCTATAAACAATTAGGATTATATACTGGGGGGCTGTGCCCCCAAGCCCCCCCACCCCCCATCCAATTTAATGAAACTCCGGATAATCGTAGTGAAGTCCACCCATTGTGTTTACCCCCACACGAGCAGTCAACTTAAATGTACTCCAAAAACGTGAAACATTTTGGAACACGGACGAAATAGTGCGTCCCATCGTTCGCGCCGATAATCTACATATTTACCTAGTTTACGTCCCATCGTTCGCGCAGCCGATCCTAATGTTTATCACCCATTTTTAAAAACCTTTTTTAATACTTTTTCCCTATTATTTATTTCTGCATTTTGGGTGGCCTTTTACCTAATATTTCTAGTACCCATTTGTAAATACATATTACTATGTGTCCGAAGCCCACTAGTTTTCGAAGTGTAATCATACCTACAATCCGGGGTAATCATGTAGACGAGAGGCCCGGCTGGGAAAAATTATTTTGTGTAAATATTATCGTTCACCCGTCTCTGAATATTCATGCGCGTTTGAGTTTTCTGACGTCATACCCCCCCTCCCCCCCTCGAACCCCTATTATAATTCTCAAAACGATTATAGGCGCTGACATGATGTAGTTAAAGCATTCACCTCTGTAAACGTCAGAACATTATAAAAATTAGGATTATATACTGGGGGCTGTGCCCCCAGACCCCCCCCCCCCTACCCAATTTAATGAAACTCAGGATCATCGTAGTGCGGTCCACGCATCGTACTTACCCCCCTCCCCACACACACACACACACACCACGAGCCGTCCCCTATAAATGTACTCCAAAAACGTGAAACATTTTAGAACACGGACGAAATAGTACATCTTATCGGCCGGGCCGCTCGTCTACATATTTAGCGTATATTGTCATAATTGTTTATAATGTTCAAACGTTCTTTTTAAGATTTTTATTTAACCAAACGCGCATGAATATGCATGCGCGGGTGAACGAAACATACACGCAAAAAAAAACACTCTTTCAAGCGCGCCGCCGATCTTCATGTTTACCAAATGGGTAAAAGGTCTAAATAGACCAAAAAGTGAATATTTCCTGAAATATTCTAGATAGCATCGGGTAGGTAAATGGCAGTTTAAAAAAAAAAAAGAGAGTAAAAACAACGGGAAAATAACGGTAAAAAATATATATATAATATGGAAAAGGAAAGAAACAGTAGCGCACAAAGAATAAAATGAATACAATTACATTCAATGATGACGTTACTAAAGGCGCAACAAAATAGTGTAAACTTAAGTCTTAAAATAAACTAGTCATTAAAAAGCACATAAAATAAAAAATACGCTGGCAAAAAGGTTGACAGAAAAAATGTTTAAAAAGAAGCTACAAATCAATAGAATATAAAAGAGACCGCTAATTAATTAACAATCAAACAACTATATTTCCCATAGGGTAGTTGCGGGTAAGGAGACAGCTAGGAGAGAAAAGTTTATGGAAAAGTGACGGCTAAAATTGTGGTGGTAGGGGGAACTTTGCTCCTCCCCATTATTTAATTTAGGATTCTGTGGGATGCTTCGCCCCCCCCCTTCCCCCACCACCACATTTAAAACAGTTAGGAAAAAAAATTATGAGAAAGTTGGGTTCAAAATATTGAAAATGGACGAAACATTCTGGGGAGATGGAGCCGTGCAAGCGAGGGGGAGTGAGGAAGCAAACTCATTGGTATTTAAGCTCCTACCAACGCCGATTTGCCCAATTTGTTAAAATTTCTTCTTCCTGCGCCGTGTACTCATTGAATGTTCCCTATTTAGGTGCTATTTTAGCAGACAATGATAAATGTGTTGACTTTCTCGAAGCCCATGGGCTTTTAAAATCTAAACGCGAGTGTCCCACTTGCAAGGCAAAACTTACAATGAACAGAAATTGGGTATTTAGGTGGGATAAATTTTATATTGGCGCTGACGGCAAAAGCGACTGATGTAAGTAAAGGTTGACGGCTCGAAACGGAACTTTTTTGCAGAGTCATGTCTTTCCATCGAGAACATTATCATGGTTGTGTTTGGTACATCGTCTGACGAAAGTAGATATCTACCAACGATTATAATAGTGTAAGAAAAAATAGTTTAATTTTGAGGGTCGGCTCGTTGTTGGGGACGGCTCGTCGCGGACGGGGGCCTACGATGACCCTGAAAATTGAATCATTGGGGGGGGGGGAAGCACAGCCCACCAGTATATAATCGGAAATCGCCATATACTTCGCCCACATCGATTTCGGCTGAGAAAAAGCATAGGTGGACGCGATAACGAAAAAATGTATCACCATAACCGATAAATCGATAACGGTAACCTTATCGGCGATAATCGATAACTGGCGATAAATTTATTGCCCGATAAGTTGATAACAGATACATCGATAAATCCAAAATTCAGTTGGCCTTGCAAGCTTTATCAACTTGCTTTGCCCTGTCAGGATGAATCCTGTTGAAGTGGCTCTTCAAGTTGGCCTTGGTGCCCTTGTTCACCTTCACCTCAGTGATCTTGGGGAGGCATGACAAGAACTGGAAGATGTAGCTGTCGCCAACCATCTTCTTATACTTCACCTACTTACCAAGGAATGGCCAGGGTGACTGAGGCTCAGAGTCAATAGACCCCGCTGAGTTTCTTTGGCTTGATGCAGGCACAGTCTCTTGCGGCGCCATCCCTAATTCAATACTATAAAATAGCAAAGCATTGAACTACTAAATTACAATAAAAATAGGATCCGTTTAGAATAGTGACGTAACTTCGTAAGTTTTCAAAACATTAATAAATGGATATTAAAGAATAGCACCGAATAGTACATGCATTCATATACACGTGCACAAAAAAAATTAGAACGGAAGAATCACGGGAACATAGAGAAAAACGTCAAACAACGCGTAAAACCGGTAGCGCGCAGGGGCAACACCTCGTGACCTCTCAGCGATAGCTGGTGAGAGACTGAAGCTCAGCGAACGTTTTGAGAAGGCTTCAAGACCGGCCGTCCCGCACTCCGTTCAGTATACGTTCGGTTCCCAGCTCGGATCCAAGGCACGCGCGGCTCGCCCTGGTGCTGAACTGGAACCAAAAACTGAAATTATCGATTATCGCTAGTTTGTAACCAAAAGTATCGGCGATACCGATGAATCGATAGAGCGAGAAAAAATATCGGATAACCGATAACGCGAGAAAAAATATCGGATAACCGATAACTCGATATCATTATCGCGATAACACCCACCTATGAGAAAAAGTAGCCAGGAAAAAGAGTCCAAAATAAGGTAGGACTCTGATCCGACATAATCGCAACATTTACTAGAGTCTTAGCTGAAAATTACATGCATTGTTAAAGAAATATTTTTGACGAGTAATATTTCAAATTGCCTTTATAAACAAACCAGGCAATGGCCTCACCACTCCCCCGCCCCCTACGGGAAAGCTTGCACTTCGTTACTAAGATTAAAATTTTAAATCTAAAAAAAAGTAGCCATGGTTAAATTTGTATAAATTTTCTGAACATCATGAATTATATTAATTTTAAAAGGGAACTAACTCTAAACTGAATTTCCCCTCTTTCAAAATATCTCGTTGCTAAAATATAGTTATAGAAGAAGATATATTTAAAATAAATTTTCGGAACTTCACCATTTGTAATTCTTTATGTTTTAAAAAATTCACAAAATTTCGATACTTATATTTCTGAACTTCACCATCTTGTTTTTTGATATTATAAAAGAATTATTAGAAATAACTTTGATAATAAAAACATAAGTTATAGTCAAACTAGAATAAAATTATTATTCAAATACTAAAAAAAGATCCCCTTCTTAAATTATAGAATTAGTAATGACTAAATATAAAATCTTTCTTTAAAATAAAGTTTCCGGTTTCAACGATTCTTACGAGTTCAATAATATACATATTTAAATGTCCTGAATGTTCCCATGGCAAATACATTGGAAGCTCCGTGAGAACTCTGAGGTTCATTCGCTTTGATGTCCTCGCTTCCGTAAAAACAGACCCATTCAACTCCGTTATAATCTATTTAATATTTATCAAAATATTTATTCAAATTTAATTGCAATCAACCAATTACTATCTATCATCCTTTTGCCAATTACTATGTAAAAATTATCCAATCTATTATCAATTAGTTTTTACAAACTACTTATAATACAATCTATTTACCAATTATCCAATTACCAATTATCAATCATCATTTGTTATAATTTATTTGCCAATTACCAATTATCAATAATTATTTGTTATACTCTATTTACAAAACCATATTTATCAATTGTAAATCCATTCCCGTTAACTCATGCAAATTTATTTCACACGCCTAAGTCTCAATACATTGATAAACTGTTACTATATAAATTCACCTTTAAATCCAATTGTTTATTCAATAATATATTTTTATTAACTCTTTGTTTTTAATAACGTTTTCCCAACGTCCCTCAAATTTAGACCCACGGAAATTCGTCTGCAAAAATTTAGATTTCGCGTTAGCATTTAAATTCATTCTCTTGAATAACGAAATATGGGTTTTTATGTTTATTGTGATCAGAGTTGTCTAGGATATTGCTGAATATTAATCTAAAACCTATAGTGGAATCTGGAGATAGCTAGGAAAAATTATGAGAAGAAAAGGGCATACCAGAGATTACAGAGAGAAAGTACTCTTGACAATTAAAATCATTATAGGTCAACCAGAAATGAGATAAATAAGTTTATTAAGAAGAGCAAAAGGCGCCAGAAATTAATTTAGCTCAAAATAATAGTTAAGATCCAAGAAAATTCTTTAGCTATTATAGAATTAATAACAAATCTAACAATAATAAAATAGGGCCTATTAGATATTAAGGGGTTTTGAAAGAATCAGATGACGAAATAGTAGAGGTCTTTAATGATCATTTTTCTTCAGTATTTACAGAAGAGAACCAGAAAGATTAATTGTTGATAATTCCAGCTCAAGGGAATTAGTATTGAATACCATTAATGTGAACAAGGAAATAATTAAAGGGCTTATATTGGGGTTAAATACTAGTAAGCCATCTGGCCCAGACAACATTCGTTTTAGGTTACTCAGTACTAACAGTCTCTCGGTAGCGATCGGACGTGTTCTCGGCGAGCTCTCTAATCAGTGACGTTTTTTTTTCATTTTGCATTTTTCGGTGTAATATATTTAAGTTCGGGAAGATAGTTAACTTTGAGTGTTGGGCATAATAATAAAGGAATTTTTAATTAAATTTTGAAAAGTTTCTCAGTATGGCTGTTTATGTGAGTTACAAAAGGTTAGTTGAAGGGATGAGTGAAAGGCATTGTTTCAAGTGTGCTTCCGAGATTGGATGTGGGGATGGAATGGTTGTCTCGTGCAATTGGACTGAATGAGTATGTGAAAAGACTGTTTGAGGAGTCGGGATTAGTGTTTGTAGATGTTTCGAATGGGTTTATGGGAATAAGGCATTGTATGCATTGGATGTACTCCATCTAAGCCGGGCTGGGGTTGACGTATTGTGGCAGGAGTTAGATAGTGTCGTTGGGTCTTTGCAGGCGAGAAACAAGTTACTGATAGTGGTCAGCGAAATATAAGAGTACAGGGTGGGACAGGAAAAGGAAAGAGATGCAGAAGAAATAGAGTGTAAGGTATACATTCTGAAAGAGGTGCTTCAGGGACAGAAGGCTGAGTTGTCTTTATACCATGCTCAGAGTCTTAGAAATAAGAAAGATGAGTTACTTAGTTATATTATTGATGAAAATATAGATATAACACACACACATATATATATATATATATATATATATATATATATATATATATATATATATATATATATATATATATATATATATATATATATATATATATATCAAATATTATAAAATAAAGCCCAAACCCATTTTATTAATAATTACAG
Organism: Ceratothoa steindachneri; assembly: GCA_963969495.1. Lineage (NCBI taxonomy): Eukaryota > Metazoa > Arthropoda > Malacostraca > Isopoda > Cymothoidae > Ceratothoa > Ceratothoa steindachneri. The sequence goes on along the minus strand of OZ018324.1, from coordinate 210,197,328 downwards.
TCAATTGATGCCTCATGTGCCCAGTTAATATTTATAATGATATCCATTTTTCTTTCGGACTGCTTACTTTGTGATAATATCTTGACAGATATTACTACAATTTTTTTCAATTAGCATCTGCGACTGCTTACATTTGGATGTCTTCTTCTTATCAACCGCCAGTTTGATTATCCTCAACAAATTCTCTATTATGCTCAAATCTTGGAATTCGAGGGCCAAGGTTTCAAAGGTTCTATATTATTTTGACCCAGGAACTTTGTTATGGCTTTTGTTTTGTAACAACTTGCGCCATCATGCTGAAAAATACAGTTATCATTCCAAACTAGTCGTGAACTATTGGGAAAAGATACTGATTGTAGAGGAATGGCAACAAAAAAGCCTGCCGGAGGGCCAGGCGGACATATACCTTAAAGTCCCCCCCCCCCCCTCTTGTGGAGAAAGCCAGAGAAGCGAGCTCCATGAGGAGACTCGTGGGAACAGTAGCGGGCAATAACAGTAACTGCCTACCCTGTTTGATCTCCCCGCCGCATAGGTAGTTGGAGCGACCATATGTGTTAAGGCAACCACCAAAGTCCCTTAAACGATGTTCTAAAGATTCAATTACCCACGAGATCGCTAGGCACGTGGTTATATCACCAAAAAGCGATGCCAGTCAAAAGGCACGCCAAGGAGTGTGGCGGTTGATGGTCTCACTAATTAACAAGCTGACTTGGGCACCTAAGTGCCCACCTCTAACACTTCTCGCTCTTCCAGATGCGAACTAACCATTCGTGCACTCTTCTGCAGCCTCGCCGCTTCTCCCTTAGATGGGGCGGTGGTCCGCCTATAAGTAAGCTCCTGAAGGAAAGAGAAAAGATTATTATTCGGTGAGAACGACTTAGGATCAGTTCGTGAAGATCGATCCTTCAGCCAGTCGAAGATTATTCAGTGAGAACGACTTAGGATCAGTTCGTTAAGATCGATCCTTCAGCCAGTCCAGATTATTCGAGGAGAGAAGATCGATCCTTTCCCCACTCCCCAGGGCCAAATTAAGATAAATCGCCAAATTTTGTATCGGTGCCATACCGAAGAATCCTTTACAGACTTAGAAGAAGCCTGACTGGAGAAAATAAAACCCACTCACTCTCGAGTGACTCACAGCTCAAGCTCCGTAAGAATGAGAGGAGAAGAACCAAGCTCCAACGAGGTTCCATTCGTTAATTACGGTAAAAATCGCCCCTGTATACCCCAAAGCTAGTTGGGCACCCGGCGTTAAAGAATAAGATACCAAAAGGCTTCAATATTATTCAGAAGAGGACTCTTGGAGCGAATAGCACCGTAACTCTCTCCGTCTTCTTAACGTAACCGGAAGCAAATTTGCAATAAGAAATTGACATCGCCCAACCTCACTTCCTCCATCCCATCCCCACGAAATTCTATGGGGAGCCATATTTTATAACTTTTTCTTATTTATCAATATCATACTTCATCTTGAGATTTCTATATTCGAATCTATGTATGAAGTTGCCCCTTGAAATATTTCTCCCTTTAATCTCACTCTTTGACTTAATGTTCTTATTGGCTGAGATTCCTTCTTCTTTTTAGTCGGATAGGTTAGTTCTTGATCTTGGTTTCCTTCCTTTCTTGATGCATCCTCCAATTAACGACGTGATGATTTCTTCTTAATTATTGATGATTGGATGAGTTCTTCTTGCTTCTTGACGATTTGATGAATTCTTCTTTGATGCTTGATGAGTTAGCCCTTGAAGTCGTTTTCTTTCCGTTTTCCTTGACATCGGTTTTTTCTTGAGTCAATTTCTCGAGTTGTCCTTAAAGCGTTTTCCGTGGTCTCCGTTTTCTTCGTGAATTTTCTTCGTCAAAATTGTGGACTTAAGGATCGATCGCGGGTCTTTAAATTCAAAGTCCAGCACTCTGCCGTCACGCTACAGCGAGTCCGTCTTCAGTTGGTAATTTAATGGGCTATTTATATTCTCGTGTTGGAAGGAATTTTCTCTCTGATACATCTTCGCACCCCTACACAGGTCCCCTTCTTTAACGCGGAGCGAATTTGAGGATTGGGGAAAGACTAGTCTAGGATTTCTTAATCGAGGATTACTAGTAGCTCTTCCTCCTACAACCTCCGAGTCTGCGGGATGAGTGGAGTTAATTGAGTGGGATTGAGGAGAGCGAACGAAGCCTTGTCTCTTAATCAATGAGTAATAATAGCATCTCCTTCCTGAATCTCCTGAAGTTACCGCAGCACCTTTTCTTAATCTCTAGTATGATAGCAGGTGCAGTTGTAACGAATATCACAAGATTGTTCGGCCTTTTTTAAGGTCACCAGTTATGGGGGAGGGGGCATATTTATATTTATTTATTTCTTCTTGCTTCTTGATGTATCTTCATAATAACTTGCATTTATCTTGATGTGATGATTCCTTCTCTTGATGACGTAATGATTTCTTCTTGATTCTCGATGATGGGATGAGTTCTTCTTTCTTCTTGACGATTTGATGAGTTCTTCTTTGATGCTTGATGAGTTAGCCCTTGAAGTTGTTTTCTTTCCGTTTTCCTTGACATCGGTTTTCTCTTGAGTCGATTTCTTGAGTTTTCCTTAAAGCGTAATTTAATGGGCTATTTATATTCTCGCGTTGGAAGGAATTTTCTCTCTGATACATCTTCGCACCCCTACAATTCTAACATCGGCCACTCCAAATCTCCGAAGCGTGAGATAAGCCCTCCAACGACATCCGGCAATCCCTGATCCCGTCTGTCATGTAAGTTAGAAAGAACATTTATATTCATATTGCGATAGTATGAGGTTAGTACGTTTCACGATTTAATGGAAGTATAAACAATTGTGCGTGAACCCCTGCCATATTTGCTAGTAGAAGAGAGTACTTTAATTTAATGTTTAACGCTAATCTAAAAGGATCGCGATAAAAATACTAATCGGCAATTGGTGTGTTTACGTGTAGCCTATTTGTTTATTTTTTTGTCATTGAAGATATTGTAATAGGCCCAGTTGCCCATCGGGTTAGTCTCGGTTAGCGTAGGATATAAATGTGTGTACTGTTTTTTTTGTCATAGTTAATTGTTAAATTTAAAATATATGTTTATTTTTGGATAATTCCTGTGCGTTTCTTTATATCCTTACGTGTTGAAGCGGCTCTTCATTAAAAACAACAAAATTCGCACTCTTAGATCAAAGCATACTTCAACAAAGAAGTATATCACGACCACAAGGTAGCTTACGACACTGATGAAGCATGCTTTTGAACCATTTTTAGTTTAGGGCAGAGTTCTTGGGCAAAATGGCTAGTGCTCCACTTTCTTTGGGTGAGAGGTAGCCCCAGACATGGAAAGAGTAAAAAAGAAGCTTCACCGCGGGCACGATCTAAGGACTCATGAAAGCGATACTCTTTTATCCTCCTAACGAGAGATCTTCCAGAAGCTCCAAACAAGCGGAAGGGATCTTCATCGGAGAATATCACTTTGCCTTACCCTTCAATAGTACATTCTTTACATTTCCTATAAAAATGGAGCCTATCCGTAAGTTTCCTCCTGGTGGGATGAGGCTTCTTATCAGCATTTCTCGACGTGACACTTTTGTGGAAAAGTATCCGCGTCACTGTGTGCGTTGAATCCTTCACGGCCGCCTCTTTGCAATCGTGATTAAGCTTAGCCCTTTAGCACTGGAGACAATTCAATCTTTGTCGAATTGTCAAGGCCCCTACCAGTAAGTGATCTTGCCGTTCATTTGAAGCTTTTGGGCGGCTAGAAGACTTCTTTACAGTAGTGTAACCAGTCTTTCTAAAGACATTAGTCATCCTAAAGATGGTGCTTCTTGATGCAATACCCTTAGCAACTATCTTATTGCATTTCAGGCCACTTTGCTGCTGAGTAACAATGGTTGCACGATTTTCTTTCGAAATAACCATTTATAGAATTTAAAAATTTTAAAACATTTATTTTTTACCCAAATATTACGAAGTAGGTTATAGTTACACACCAGCAGGAATTTATTCGATATTTGTCCTCATTTTACCATTGTTGTTCTTCACTAAAGTATCCTGAAATGTAATGAGATAGTTGCCAACAAGGAGCACCATCCTTAGAATGAGTAATGACTTTAAAAGGACTGGTTACATTCCAATTTTATCAAGCTAAGCAGCATCGGGTGTGGTTAGTCACTCAATGGCGACCCGTTTCGCGTCGCCTTCCTGGTGGTAGCATACGTTGTAGATACCAGTGGTTCGGATTCCTCGTTAATCTGTAGGTCCCAGTTGAGAAATAAAGTCGTTTAAAAGATCGTTGGTAAACCTTTACCATTCAAAGTGTCTCTATATTACTAAAGTTAATTGTGATTCCACCTTTTTATTCCCATCCTTTAATGCCCCCTATTGATTGTAACTTTCGGTTAATTACCAGTTTGCTTGGTGAATGTGGGGAAGGTGTCCATAACCACTTAAGACACTTTAAACAAGGGAAATATTGATTGATTTTTTAAAAAATTAATTCTGCGCCCTAAGCTGTAATATGGATCTCAGTTTAAATCTTTTCTTACCTGCAAAAGGATACATAGTGAAAAGTACAGCGAAGGGCGATAAAACTCAAGATGACGCTTAACTAATTCCAGGTATAGTTTGAAAATGACATCAGCACTCTTTTTTTGCATGCTCTTCCCAATAAACCTAAATTCCCTATTACAGTGGAACCTCTACTTACGATTATAATTTGTTCCAGATGAAAGCTCGTATGTTAAAACACACTTACTTCAAAGCAATGTTTCCTATATAAATTAATTGTAACTCATTTATTTCGTACTCCCGTACCTTAACATAACAAACATAACACCTAAACACAATAAATTTGCACTGAAATTTATCTTTTTTCACGCCAAATTCCACTAATAATAATAAACAACAATAATAAATGAGTTTAATGTCAGACACTTTACCTTTCTTTATGACAAGTGAATTCTTCTCCTCTTCTTGAAATTATCAAACCAGCCGTGACTGGTTTTGAACGTGTTCTCTTCTGTTGAGCTGGGATTATTTTGTTGTAGATCGGTACACAGACTCCTTACCTTTTCATAAATTATTGCATTGGTGAACGGATCTCCTACAAACTGCTTTTCATTTATCCAGATAAGCAGCAACCTCTCAGTTTCGTCTAATAGTTTTGGGCTTAACTTTGTTAGGAGGCTAACGCCCTTAGAAACGTCTGCTTTCTTGAATTCTTCTTTCTTTTTGATGATGGTAGCGATGGTAGAAATCAGGCGGCCATATTCACGAAAGAGATTAGTCGCACGTACACCGCGCTCATACTTTTCCTTGATTTTATTCTTAGTTTGAAATTGAAATCATTTTCTCCTTCTTCTTAGGCGGCATCGTTAATCTTGTGAACAAAATAAAAATACTAAGCACAACTACAAAAAAAAACAAGCGATATGCGAGCGAGCAAAGGACATTAAGACTGAAGTTATCGAGCAGACTGAGAGCTAGCGTGGATGCTTACGCCATCATCCTGAAACGAGTGTAGCTAGTAAGCTCACTCACTAGTTCATATTCTGGACCATACGGTCGCTAGTCAATATTGTTTTTTGCGACTATCTCAGCTCGTATCTCATTGAATCGAATTTTACTAACCCATGATTCTGCTACACATATTATGTTTATATTTTCATCAATAACATAACTAAATAACTCATCTTTCTTATATCTAAGACTAGTTAAACTCAGAGCTGGGTGTTGCGGCAACGAGTTGCGAGTTTGCCACTTTGCCGCACTATGAATTTTGAAGTCGCAAGGAGGAAAGTCGCAAACGTTTTGAAATAGTCGAACTAAGCAAAGTCGCACCGCCAATTTTCCGCTACTTTGAACAGGAACAAAGACGACTTTTTTGAAAGAAGTTGCCGCGGCTGTTTTATGTGTTTTTCTGCCTTATAAAAACATGTTTCTGTTATCGAGCTAAACTTTACTTTGTAATTTAGCGTAGTCACACCGGGAAAAAAAGTCGCAGTCGCAATGTCGCAAGTCGCACTTGGAGGGGGGGGGGGGGCAAAAATAGAGTCGCAAAGTCGCAGTCACACCAGATCCGGTGGCAAAGTTGCAGTCACACCAGATCCAGTGGCAAAGTCGCAAAGACAAAGTCGCGCCGAGTTATGGTTAAACTATGAGCATTGGTATAGAGACATCTCAGCTCTCCAATCCTTGAAGCTCCTCTTTTAGCCTAAATACCTTGATATCTCTTCCCTTTCCCTAACCTACCCTGTCTCTTCGGTACACTTGTGTACTCTTATATTTCCCTGACCACTATCATTACTTAGTTTCCCGCCCGTAAAGACCTAATAACACGATCCTACTCCCTCCACAATACATTAACCTCATCCCTACTTTTACAAATACCGATCCAAGTAACCAAAGATGGTAGACCCTGAACTAGGTAACTCTGCTTCAGATGAAAAGTAAGTCTAAGACTTACCATGTGTTACCGTAAGCACTCAATCCTACTGCTAGTTTATCGACACCTATCACCACCTTGCTACAGAAATACAGTTCGCTTTTGCTCCCGGTTAAATATTCCGCCGACTCGGTTTCTCACTCTTCAGTCTCACATACCATTGACACCAGCATTAAGTTAACATTGTTTGCTCGGCCATGACCTCTCCCTCCTTCTATACAAACTCAAAACCGCGAAATAAACAATCTACTCCTCTTTGTGATGGCTTTGTGTGTCCGTCTCAATCATATAGAGTAGTTTGAAAGATAGAGAGATAGTGGGGAAATTTGAGGGAAGGGTGGATAGAAAGGAATGTAAAAATAGAATGAAAGTACAATTCCCTAGTGAAGGGGTATCTCTGGATTTCTTGCGTTTTGAGTTTGTTTGTTTTGGGGTGTTTTGAATGCATAAGGGCATCCAAGCCTATATAGCAGGGTGGGGGGTAGTCCCCGTCGCTATAGTGAAGTCTTAATCTGGATTTTGTTCCAGATTTAGGGTAGAATATGTTGTATTGCTTGTAGTTTTTCTGTTTTAATACATACGAGTATATGGCAAATTAAGTATTAATTGGGAGAGTGGTAATTCTACAGATTAACAACTCCATTTTTTTATTATTTAATGCATTCAATCTATTTTACAGACCTATCTGAATAGTCTTTTGCTATTTTCCGTGACGCAAAGCGCTTGTTTTCAAGTTATTAGCACTTAAAAATAATATTTTCCAGTACATAAATCTATTAATTGCTGCTGTTATGACGTCATAAGCTTAGTGAAAAACTTTACATTGCACCGATTCAAGAAAGAGATATTATAAAATGATGATGCACATTTAACTGTGATAGGGAACGTTAGTTATTATTTAAGCACAAAAAAATTTAAGAGTTTTAAAAAATATATTCCGACCAGTGTTGCATGTTCTTCTTATTTTTTTCTTAAAATCATAAAATTTAACTGGCATCTACATATTCTCGTTTTTTTTAATTGAGTCTTACTCCCACATCGTTTTACAAACGCTCTTTACCCATTAGGCTGTGATTTTGAGAAAAATCAATTATAGTTTCGAAACGACCATAATATTAACGGGAGAACGCAAGAACACTTATTTCACAACTATCACAGACACCAGACATTTTAGAATATAGTTTATGCCACCCTGTGTCAGAAGAATGGATTTTTTGTTTTGTTCCTTTGCGGCGGGAAAAATGGGAAATAAAAATTTAATAAAAAAAATTACCCTCGCCCCTCCCATTCTATTGATGGTTAAAACAAGATATCAATGACAAGATGGCTGCTAATATATTATTGTTAATGATATCATAATTCCAAATTTCCTCGCTTTAGTGAAAGTGCTATATAGTGTATAACTTCGATATACACTATATACCATGTGCGGATTTGTTCAAAATAGAGATATTTATAACAAAGCGCCTAGGTTTGAGTTTGAGATGTTAATATTAGAAGTCAGTCATGCGTGAGCGTAAACTGTCGGGCGAGCGCGCGATGAAAGATTTACTCATTTTAAGTATGCTATATGAGAGGGACATTGCGCACCTCTCCCGAACCTGTCTTCAACCTAAAAATGGCATTCGGCTGGTGGTAAAGAATTTGATGCCGCATGTCATAGAGGCAACCATTTTTACTGGAAGTGAAAAAGATGTTTTCATTCACAGAATACCCCTAAATCATCTAGGGTCAGAATTGCCATTTACATTCAGAAGACTTTATTTTCCAATCCGTGTAGGTTTTGCAATGTAAATTGAAAGAAAATCATAAGGTGAGATTTTATTAGTGGCATAGTTGTAATTAGAGAGAAAATGATAAAAAGAGAAAGACATAGTGAAGGATAGAAAGAGAAAATATTGAAATAAAATATTTAAACAAAATATTTAATTTTTGGCCTTAGTTTTTTTTCATGCAACACCCTAAATCCCGCATTTTATACTCTTAAAGCCAAAAAGCTACATTAACAGGAATGTTAGCTACAAGAGTAAAGAGGTTATCCTTAAACTCTACAACTCATATGTTAGGCCGCCTTTAGAGTACTGTATACAAGCATGGTCACCACATTTTAGACATGACATCAACCTGCTAGAGTCATTACCTGAAGCACCTTGAATATGAAGATAAACTAAGGGTACTAAATATGGTCTCATTTGAGAGAATATGTGTGAGGGGAGATATGATTGAGCTTTTTAAAATCTGTTATGGGATGGATAAATTGGATTTTAGCAAGTTATTTGAATTGAAAGTTAGTAATAGTTCTAGGGGTCACCACTTAAAAATTACAAAACAGAGGAGCAGGTTGGATGTTAGAAAAAAGTTTTTCACCAATAGAGTGGTAGATTTCTGGAATAGTTTACCAACTGAGACGGTAGACAGCCCAAACTTGAACGCATTCAAACGCAGATTAGATGATTTTATGGGGAGGGAGGGTTAACTTTGGGGGGGTATTCTGGACTCATTCCTATGGATGCAGTTTTTTATTATTGTATATTACGATTGATTTGGATTTTGACGAGTATTGATGATGATGCTCTTTGTTTTTGACACATTCCTGTGTATGGTTCGAATTATATATTGTAGATGCATGGTCAGACACAATCCTATGGATGCATTTGTGGGTGGGTTTTGACAGATTCGGATGACCTTTGATAGGCCCTTGTGGCTTTTGTTATCCGTGAAATTATGTTATGTTATGTTAGAGGAACCCTGCTTTTTTATAGTGAATTATATGTTGATTGTTCAAGAGCTGGAAGCAAAAGTAATCTGTTTGTATATGCTCTACAAGGAAAAACTAAGAATATTGTGTACCAAGAAGTTCTGTAGCGTAGCTGAACAAGATTAAGTTTAGTTCATAGAATGAGAATATGTTTGTGATAAATTGAAAAAGAAAAAGATAAAATCAATCTTACTTTATTCCTGAACGCATATTTTACCTGGGCAAAGAGGGGAATCTCTTCTTTTTTTTCAACCCATCAATGAATGGTATTTCTGCTAGTAATAAAATAAATGTGGATATATAGTACTAGGGATATGTTTGTCTTTGTTTTGTTTAGTGTTACGCCTGGGTAAGTGGAATGTTAAAGTGAAATGTGTGATTTATTTATTGTCTATGAACATTCTGTTGCTCGCAAATGCTCTCATTGGTCTGTTGCCAGCCATATCATTGTGCTCGACTCTGAACTCGGGGGGAGGCACTTGTTTATGGCCTCCCAGACCCTTTTCGCTCTATTATTCAGCTCCGATCTTTTGGGAGAGGGCGGTGGAGTAGCCCATGCTGATAATGGAGCTCGATTTTCCTCTTTCTTCTGCCTCTTTCTTTCTGGTCTTCGTTATAATTAAAACTGCCTTATTTTGAACCCTTTGCAGTTTAAGGTTGATGGTCTTGTGACTTATGTTTAATGGGACGGGGGAGGGGGTGAGGGATGAGCTTTAAACGAATGCAGGCGTGATAAATATTTAGCTTATTGGAGGAATTTAGGTTTAAGAAACGGAAAATTTCTCCTAAATCCTTCCGTGCATTCGCCGCAGTTCTTATAATATATGGCTCGAGTATCCACCAGTCATAACACAGACTCCCAGAACAGTACCATCCATGCAGTAAGGGATGTGTCCACTACCTACATGGATGTCGGCAAGGGTTCGTCGAGATAGTGGAATCATTTGAAACTTTGGGGCATTGGTAGATATCTTCCATCTTCTCTCGAAAGAGTCGATGTTTTCGATTTCCATTGCCATAGTTTATGTCATAAAATCCATATTTATATAGGAGCGTACACATCATTGAAATGTTCGCAAATTGGACATATAACGAACCTTCTGTAAGAGGTTGGGGAAGGTCATTACTAAAGATTTTATAGATTAGGTGGATTACATAACTGCCTTGGGGCACCCCCTCCTTGAGCTCGACTGGAAAACCTAAGGACTTGAGATACTACTATTCCTTGTGACTCATTTATGTAGTCACACATGATACTTTTGAGTATAGGTTGAGGCCCAGCCGTAGTATTTTGTAATGCAGACCTCTTCTCCATAACTTTCTTAAAAGCTTATTTTGATGTCTCAGAGCACTAGACTTGCATGGCGATTTTCATATTTTAACTTTGCCAATTTCTGTGTTCTCGATTAGAGCCATTTCTGTTCGCGCTTCCTCCGAAAACCATGCTAGTATGTTATGCATGTTATTATTATCGAGGAAGGAATTTACGATAATATTAAATCAATTAATTATAGATGTATGAGTAATAAAGTAATGGTCACCGTTCATTTGGGAAAGAATAAATTGCTAACAACCAGGTTTAATAATGTATAAACGATATATAATATGGTTGCATAATTTTTCTAGCGAAGATCTGAATTTTAACAAGTAAATAAATCAAATTAAAAAGATTGTATCAATGTCATATAATAGATTATTAGGTTATTGAAAGAAATATAAATTTATATATGTATATATAAGAATTCAATATGTATGAATAAAGTAAATGCATTTGGAAGGGAAGTTATTGTAAGAATAGCAATCATTATAACTAACGCCGGCGAAATTTGATGAAGATATATGTGGTGAGAACAAAATTATATCAAATCATTTTGTTATTTGCAAACCTGGGCACTAAACCGTTAGTCCGTTAATTGTTAATTAACGAAGTTAAAATTTTTGCTAACGATTTCACTTTTAAGTTAACTTTGGAAATCATTATCGGACTAATTAACTTCCGTTCACTCAAGTCCGTTAACCCCCAAAATTCATAAAACCCGGTAAACGTTTAAAAGTTTCTATTATTTTCAGATTTTAAATACAAATGTAGAGTCTTAGCATATTTAATAAAGTATGCGTCATTCTTTCAGTCCAATATAACGCCACTTACACTAGCCAACAAATTTCAACTTTGCCTCTGCTACTTAAGTAAATGTTGTTGTAACTAACTAATCCTGGTGCGCTGATTCCAAATCTGTATTCAGATTTGTCCTAGCACGTAAGGTTCCTGAGTTATGCAACTAGGCTATATGGCTTACTGTGTTACCTTGGATCAATTAATGATATAATTATTACGAGTTTGAGAAGAATGAGACGTTTCTGGGCAAAGGTTTGGAATCGTAGCACCCTATTTGGCACTATGTACGTCCTTTTGCAGACCCAGACAAGATATGTATTACATATAAAAGAGGTAGTACTCACCTAACTATAAATTTCTTCAAAAATGTTCGAGACTTGCTCTTACGCTTGTACGTGGATATAGGATCCTCCCGTTGTAGGAACCAGCAGTAGTCACCCATCATGTTTTCGTTGAAGCGGCCTTGATACCTGCTTTCCATCATTGCGATATCTCGGTGGAACCTTTTCCCATGTTCGTCACTAATATCACCCATATTAGATGGAAAGAAATCTAGATGCGAATATGCAAGAAATGCATCTTAAGAGACATCCGACACTCCATTCGTTGATAGTCCTTTAGCATGTTGTCCACTAGTTCTGCACTACATGGACAAATAAATCCCATGCTACCAACTGAAGTGGAGTTAGTATATTTCTGAACTCCCTGTCACGTATCAATTGTCTGATCTTTGGCCCTACAAAAATGCCAGCTTTAAGTTTAGCATCGGTTTTCTTTGCACCAAATCTCTCTTTGAGATTTTGGAATCCATCAGAATCATGGCCATTGATTTAACAGAATTCGTGATATGGCCAAGTTTGATATGAAGTGGTGGAAGGTAGATCTTCTGTGGATGTACCAAAGGCATGTGCTTCACAATGTATCGACCAACTATGTGTTCTTCTCTTTCGGGCCACTTTTTGACAATAGAAAGATTCCTGTCGTCACGGCTGTTCCATAGGCATAAGAAGCACATATTCTTTGTATATGCTAGCTGAAGTCCAAGAAGTAAAGAAATTACCTTTAGATCACCACAGATATTCCACTTATGATGCGAGTAATGAACACCTTCCAAAATAAATTTCATTGAGTCATATGTCTCTATCATCCCAATAATAAGTGCGACATGAATTGAAAGTTTTGTGTTACCATTGTGTAGCAACACAGCTTTGAGGCTAGCAGTGCTTGCATCGATAAATAGTCTCCATTCATCATATAAATGCTCGTTTCCTAGCTGATTCATGAGGCCATTAACATCAGTACAGAAACAGGGACCATCATCTTCTTTATAGAAGGCAGCTAAGGCCTCATGGCGTTTACGGAAAGTAGATATTTTTGCCCCGTCGTCTAGAAGATTCCATTGCTGGATTGTGGAGCCCAACAGTTCTGCGTTCTCCTTTGACAATGACAAATCCCTCACCAAATCATTCAATCATTCTTGATTTATCAACTGAATCTTTTTTTCCTTAGAAACATCCTCATACATTTTATCGTCATTGTTATCCTCCTCTTCAGGCGATGAATCATCTTCTTTAACTGCACTAGCTGATGGAGAAACTGGGATTGACATCTCCATATTATGAGGGAATGTTTTTATAGCTGACTTACAATCTGGATATACAATTTTTGACTTGTTCTTATTTGAGAATCCTACAATATTTGTCATACAAAAGTAGAAATCAAAAACATGATTTGTTGGCTCACGTCACACCATTGGTAGAGCAAAAGGCATACCCTTCCATTTGCCATCTAACCACTGTGTGAGCCCCGTATAACACACAGTAAAGATTTGTGAGGTAACTAGGGCTTGTCTTGGTCACCAATTTTACAACTAAAGTAATAATTGGATGCAGTTTTTACTCTTTTAGCTATTTTTTTCCGCTGGTTGCTTGGAGTATATCTTCCACAGATATAATAAAAGTTATCTGGACTATTTATACATCCTCGCCGATTCATGTTTTCAACTTAGTTTGTATATATCCTGTTATATACTTTTATACAATCTTATTTCATTTACAAATTAATTGAGAGATAAATCTGAAAGAAAATGCAATTAATCGCTGTATGTAAATACCGTTTCAACACCACTACTATAATGGCTAAATTTGACGTGATTAAGCAGGAGTGTAATGCAGGAACTAAACACATCCTCTCCCTACGGTAGCCGAAACAACACTGCCCATATGTGTAACTAAAGAGTATGTGTGTAACTCAGGAACCTTAAGTGCTAGAACAATTCTGATTACAGATTCGGATTCAATATACTCGATTTAGTATAAATCACAAGCTAATACCCAAGTAGTAAAACCATTGTTGACTAGTGTTATTATTATAAATAACTTTTCAATCAAACTTCAAATTGTGAGTTCAAAATGATATTTTATGTATTCGATATTCAAGCAATTATTTTCTATTAATAGATAATATAAAATCTCTTTAATAAACCAATAAGATATTGCACCATAGCACGCAACGCAGCGCTATATAAAAAAGGTATTGTACCATAGCACGCAACGCAGCGCTATAAATAAAAGGAAGTGCTGGTATTAAGAGGCTTCCCTTTCCCCTGGAGAGTTATTACGGTTACAACATGAGTATCTGTTATTATAGCGATACCATTAGTGTTAATTTAAAGAAAATAAATAAGTCAAGTTTCCTTATTATAATATATTAAACATTTGCATACATTCATTTGATATTCTAATGTTTGCATAGCCAAATTATATTTTCTATATTGTAAGATGCGGTTTTTTAATTAATAATTACTAATTAGCCACATGTTATATAATAGTTTTAAATATTTATATTGTTTAAGATTTTAGACTTTAGTTGATGATAGAAAATGCATGTTAATTAATGATTCAATAGAATATATATTGGCCCTGGCATACCTTTAAAATTAAAATACAGTGCTTATCTATTTTTTTATTAATGTATTATTATTATTGCATATTGCACAACAAATTCCATATTGCTACTATTGTCCGCAGGCTGGCTAGGGTCCCCTACACTTGTTCATTTTCTACTCTGATGTTTTTTTAGGTCCAAATTTATTTAATAAACCTCTTTCCATATATATTGTTAATTTAAGTTCTTATAAATAAATTACTAAAACGGAAAACCATTACAAAACCTATCACTTAATCTTTCACAGACACTTGTGTGATTTTGAATTTTCTATTGTTTTCAGATTTTCAATTCAGACACTAGTGTGATTTTGAATTTCATAAGTCATCATGGCATCTCAAGAACTTGAATCTGTTGGGTCAACAGATGTTGAATCTGTTGGGTCAACAGATGTTGAATCTGTTGATGTCAATAGTGTTGACATCGTTGAGGTTGAAATTGCCAGTGCCCAGAACCCCTAGCCCCTCCGGGACGACTATTTCTTGATCAGGTTAAGGGAAGGAGACAAGTTGATTTTCGACTGAAAGCTGTGCCTGCCCAGGACTGTGCCAATCGAGAGGCACATGCCAAGCCTCAACAACCTCAAGCAGCACATCAAGAGGACCCACCCAGCCAAGTTCATGCAGTTTGAGGAAAAGGTCAAAGCATGTTCATCTCATGGAAAAGCCAAGAGGTTTTCTTCTGGTTCCAACAGCGGCAGCAGCACTTCGGAATTATCGAGTCTGTTTTCACCTCCTTCTGGCTAGAAAGCACGCCAGCAAACCATTACCGAGTCCTTTGGCATCGCTGCTACTGGCAGTGGCTGTTGAGGTATAAGAGTTTAGCAAAAACTGTCGTGAACTAGCGAGTGTATATATGTATCGAGGCCTCCCTCTTGGTGAGGAGAGCTAAGGAAATAATAACAAAAGACATCTGGGTTTAGCTTTGCCCCTCCGATATTTTCCGGTAACATAGGAGAACGGTCAAAATGGTGAATTTTAGGAGATAGATTCCTGACCTCAGCTCAAAAGGCAGGCCCTTCGAGGGTGTACTTATAAACAATCCTTTCATAAGTGCAAACTGCCGATTTCGTATTACGTGCTCCCCTAAGTTCAAAAGGCCGAGTAGACAAACAACAGACACAAAAACGGAAACTCCAGTTACGTCCCATCTGTGAGTCCCCCACAACTCCATTTACCCCGTGGGGTTAATTGAGGTATAAAACAGGTTGACACGAGGAAACCAGGCTTTTTGTTCGTTCCCACCGAAGAGACAAGAAAGTCACCGGTTGACAGAAGATTTTTCGAGTTCAACAAGAAAACTCAAAAATCACCGGTACAAAGTTATTGCAAGTTGAAGAAAACTTGCAGACCTTGTACAATACCAGATTGTACAAAGGAAGCTTCGGCCACTTTATCAATAATTTTTAAGTTTATTTCTAATATTGTGTTTGATTTAAAGGGGGGGGGTTCTACGCTTTTCTGGCTCTAAAAGCCTTAAAAAACTTTAAAATGTCCAAAATTATAAAACCAGCCATCTTTAGGTTTTTTAAAAGTTTGCGGGTTCTAAAGCCCTTAAAAAGTCTAGAGGACCAAAAAAGGCTGATTTTATAGTTTTGGCACTTTTAAAGATGATTTTACTTAGTTTTAGAGCAAGAACTGATTTTTTTTCTATAATAAAAATTAACGTTAACAATTTATCGATAATTTCCGTTACATTTTTTAAGAATTAACTGATTAACGGTTAACGGATTGATTATCGCTGCTCACCTGTGGTTATTTGTTTACTTTAATTACGCACTTGAAGTTATTTTATGCTGTAACGGTGAATAGTAAAATGCTTTCCCAAAGGCAGGATGGATGATATAAATACATATATATATATATATATATATATATATATATATATATATATATATATATATATATATATATATATATATATATATGTATCGAATAATTAAGACTGTGGTGCTCACATTGCAATAAAGAATACTAGACTCAAAGAAACCCAGGTCCATAATTCATCCAAAGTTATGTAATTTTCGAGCACACTTTGGAGTGCATCGACCCTAACAGTCCACTGTATTGAACATAATAATCTGAAACCAGGGGAATCCGGAGATAACTCCTGCTTTAATATTTTAAACTGTGCATCTCGAATAGGAGACTTTTTAATAAGTTTTCTCAATTTCATGTGCTACCTACAGAACATCCTTTAGTAATTTACATTTTTTAATTATATCCGAGATAGCTAAATTGAAGGGGTGTCTATATCAATTGGTATACGGGCATCGCTTTCCAGATTCCTTAATAGTTATAGCTACACCAGTTCTACTTCCTGACATAGCTGAAGCTCAGTCATAACACTGACCTCTAGCCCTTGCTAAAGTCAGGTTCATAGTCAACAAGGCATCTTTAATAATTGATACAAGGGACGCATAAGTAATAGTGTCTACTACATACATATCAATGAATTCTTCATGTTCTTCAAATTCATCATTTACCCACCGAATACATATTGTGACTTGTTCCCTGTTTGATATTATAGGTTGTTAGGTGATTATTGCGCCAATACACTAGATAGCTCAAGTAACAATAAACCCCCAAACCTATATTTTTGTTATACAATGGGAATGAAGTTATATCGCACGAGAAGTGCGGGCGAGCGGCTTAAAAGCTTCGTTTGAATGAGTCTTTTTGGGGACTCAGGATGACGGAGTGGATTCGCCGCTGGCTAACAGTGGTCCAGCGACGCGGGAAGCTGTTCGCAACTCGCCTACGCTATAAATTTGTTTTTGCCCCCTTTACTACCCCTCTCTATCTACAATGGTGCCCAGACCCGTTAGGGGAGCGTTAGCCCTTGGATAACATTTCCAAACGGGCTCTCTTCATTTCTTCAAAATACGCTTCGCTTCTAGGAGGGGGTTGTATAGCGTACGAGAAGTGCAGGCGAGCGGCTTAAAAGCTTCGTTTGAATGAGTTTTTTTGGGGACTCAGATTTGCCGAGTGAATTCGCCGCTGGCTAACAGTGGTACAGCGGCGCGGGAAGCTGTTCGCAACTCGCCTACGCTATATTTTTTTCTTTGCTATTGTAGATAGAGGAGAGTAGGAAAAGGGGGCAAAGAAAAAATTATAGCGTAGGCGAGTTGCGAACAGCTTCCCGCGTCGCTGGACCACTGTTAGCCAGCGGCGAATCCACTCGGCCATCCTGAGTCCCAAAAAAGACTCATTCAAACAAAGCTTTTAAGCCGCTCGCCTGCACTTCTCGTACGCTATAAGGTAATTGCTAACGGGAAGTCTGAATTTGCAGACGAAATTTTCTTTAGACCTAAATCGGCAACGTCATGGGAATACGTGTATTAAAACGAAGAGATACGAAAAATATATATTATGGAATGAACAGTTATGATCAAAAAGTGAAATAAATACAGTTTATGATTGGATTGAATTTTACGCGGGTGAATTAACTTTGAGGAGTTAATGAGAATTAGAGTACACACATGATGATTGATAATTAGATTGACAAATATTAATTAGATTATAGTGGAATGTTAAATGAATAAATATTATAAATGTATGATAACTATTTATATGGGTTGATAAATAGATTATATGAGCAAATAGATTATATATTTAAATGGATTGGGTCAATATTAAATAGATGGGGTAAATATTAAATAGATTGATATGTATAAATATTAGTATAAATAGATTGTAATTTGGATACATAAATAGATTAAATAAATAGTTATATACGAGGGGCAGTCACTAAGTTTTGCAATTCGGATATAAGGAAACGAGATATGAGGAAAAGTGTTTTATTATTTTTCCATATAACAACCCTCGACTTCAATGCACTTGCGCCACTTGTCCCTGAGGCTTCGAATTCCCGACAACCATAAATCTCCCGACTGCTGTTCAATCCACTCCTGGGCGGCGAGCTGGACATCTCCATCGTCCCCAAACCAGCGTCCACGCAGTGCAGCCTTGAGCTGGCGGAGTAAAAAGTAGTCGCTAGGGGGACAGATCTGGACTGTAGGGGAGATGGTTGAGCTCCTCGAATCCGCACTCGCGCAGGGCAGCTTGTGCAACTCTGGCCTTGTGGACTTTGACGACGTTGAAGTCGATCATGGGGCGTGAAGTTTCTAGGGACCCAACGGGCAGAGACCTTGGCCATGGCCAAATTGTTGTGGATGATGTTGATAACACTTCCATGTGTTCTTCCAAGTTCTCGCTCGATTTCTTCGACCTTCACCCGTTGATTTTCAAGGATCATCCTCTCCACACAGGCCTCAGTGTCCTCGTTGGTCACGTCTGACGGGCGTCCTGGACGGGGGTCATCTTGAAGGGACTCACAACCATGGCGGAACTCCCTATTCCAGCAAGCAATGGTTGCATAGGAAGGGGCGGTGTCGGTGTACACTGTAACCATGCGTTTATGGATCTCCTTTGCATTCTTGCCTGTCTTGGTCAAAAATTTGATTACTGCGCGGTGCTCAACCTTCTCCATTGTTGAAAAAATTGTGACTGGCGATCTGCGATCAGCTACTGCTTCTTAAATAGACGAGGCAGGAGCGTGCGGCTGTAGGTCCTGACTCGCCATAACTTGTCCTAACACGCCCACAAACAGCCATCCCCCTTCCTCTGTTGTGCCCTACCGATTCGCAAAACTTATTGACAGCCCCTCGTAACTAGATTACATAAATAGATTACAACGGAGTTGGTAGGGTCTGTAAATGAGAGAAGAACCATGCATTAATTCGCGATTCTTTTGGGATATATTTAACTAAAATTTACTATTCAGGTATTACAGACCTTATTCCGAAGAGCCGAGCAGCAAAGTGAATGAATCTAATGTTTGATTTTAAAACGCATTAGAGATCGGGCGTACCAATCACACGATTTAAGTTATGGTTACCAACCCTTCTTGAAATAATATATATATATATATATATATATATATATATATATATATATATATATATATATATATATATATATATATATGTATATATATAAAGTTATGATTGAATGTTTCCACTTGTAGGGGTATAGACATCTATAATACATCTATGGTTTCCTCAGTCATAATTGAAATGTATGGAGTATTTCGTAGTTGATGCGCAATTCTATGTAGTATCTTTAAAGTAGTACCGGATTTACGTATAAGCTAAACAAGCTATAGCTTAGGGCCCCTACTTTCTTGGGGCCCCCCGAAAATAATTAAAGAAAAAAGGGGTGTGCATCTCCAAAATATACGATAAAAAAAATAAATAAAACCTACATTCGAGGGGTGGTCATTAAGTTTTGCGAATCGGTAGGGGAAAACAGAGGAAGGGGGATGGCTGTTTGTGGGGGTATTAGGACAAGTTATGATAAGTCAGGACCTGCAGCCGCACGCTCCTGCCTCGTCTATTTAAGAAGCAGTAGCTGATCGCAGATCGTCAGTCACAAAATTTTCAACAATGGAGAAGGTTGAGCACCGCACAGTGATCAAATTTTTTACCAAGGAAGGCAAGAATGCAAAAGAGATCGATGAACGCATGGTTTCAGTGTACACCGACACCGCCCCTTCCTATGCAACCATTGCTCGCTAGAATAGGGAGTTCCGCCATGGTCGTGAGTCCCTTGAAGATGACCCCCGTCCAGGACGCCCGTCAGACGTGACCAACGAGGACAATGTGGCCCGTGAAGGTCGAAGAAATCGATCGAGAACTTGGAATATCACATGGAAGTGTTATCAACATCATCCGCGACCATTTGGCCATGACCAAGGTCTCTGCCCGTTGGTTCCCTAGAAACCTCACACCCCATGATCGACTTCAACGTCGTCAAAGTCAACAAGGCCAGAGTTGCACAAGCTGCCCTGCGCGAGTGCGGATTCGAGGAGCTCAACCATCCCCCCTACACTCTAGATCTGGCCCCTAGCGACTACTTTTTATTCTGCCAGCTCAAGGCTGCACTGTGTGGACGCCGGTTTGATGACGATCAAGATGTCCAGCTCACCGTCCAGGAGTGGATTGAATAGCAGTCGGGAGATTTATGGTTGTCGGGAATTCGAAGCCTCAGGGACAAGTGGCGCAAGTGCATTGAAGTCGAGGGTAGTTATATGGAAAAATAATAAAACACTTTGCCCCATATCTCGTTTTCTTATATCCGAATTGCAAAACTTAGTGACCGCCCCTCGTATTGCAACAGTTTTGCCGATTACGTATTTTACTTTTAATTTTTTGGGGTGGCCCAAGAAATTAATGTAAAAAAACGAGGTGTACATTTCTTAATGTAGAAGCAATTTTGAGAATCTTCCTTAGTAAGATGATGGCAAATTGCTCTGTAGAGAGATTCTTTAATAAGCTGAAGAGGATAAAAAATGAATTTAGAACAACAATGACTTAAGATAAATTACATTCCCTTAGTCTCTGGTGCATAGAAAGTGACAAACTACGTAGTTTATCATTTGATGATATCATCAGTGACTTTGCTCTGGCAAAGGCAAGAAAGGAAGTATTTTAGTTTAGATCATGTTTGTGTTCTGTTTGTATGCATAGTATACAATAAATCTTGATAAAATTATACAATTTAATGCGTATTGGGTAGATGCATTAATGTAATTAGTCCTTATAGCAAGTTTCTAGTGACTAGATTATAAGCTTCTGTAAATTGTGTTTCTAAAAGAACTTTTGTTTTTTTACCAAAGTGTTCGCACTATTAGGTTTGTTATGAATAAAAATAATTTTAAGTTAGAGATTAATAATTATTTCACTATTAATATACCTCTTCTTAATTGCATTTCAATTCAACAATTACTTTGATCAAATTCTTATTATGTCAAGTGCAAATTGCTTAGATATCTATTAGGTCTAAAAATTACCATATAGCATATTAAACACAAAAAACAGCGACAATTTGTCGCCGACATAGGACATCAAAAGGGCCCTATTATCTCAAATAGCTTAGGGCCTTATAAAATCTAAATCCAGCCCTGCTTTAGAGCCATAATTTTCAGCAGTACATTTATATTTCACCTGATGTGTATTTTACGCCTTTGCTATTCAACCATTTGAGAAGATCAGGATTATCTTCAGCTCTCAAATGGAACAATTGCATATAATTTCAGACATCTTCATCCCCATCCCATCGCAG
Organism: Ceratothoa steindachneri; assembly: GCA_963969495.1. Classification (NCBI taxonomy): domain Eukaryota; kingdom Metazoa; phylum Arthropoda; class Malacostraca; order Isopoda; family Cymothoidae; genus Ceratothoa; species Ceratothoa steindachneri. The sequence continues at coordinate 210,175,940 of OZ018324.1, read as the reverse complement.
TAGCAATCCTTGTCTGACCAAGAAGCATATATTTGAAAGTACTTTGAGAAGATTTTTCCTGTTAAGGCATTTATCTTGGTCATGCGATGAAGAAAAACTTTCACCAATGTGAATGATGCAATGTACACGTTCAGTGACTTCTTTGTGGCAATTGCTTTGCTAGTGTTTCCGAAGCTTGTCACAGTTTTCTGCATAGTGTAGCCAGTGCCACTGTTGGAACTACTGTGATTGAAAGCTCCTCTTAACTACCCTCTTTTTTTCCAAATTTTTGCGTTGGTTATTTGAAATTCATCGGTTGAAAAAGAATCAAAGAAAGGTTAAAGGAAGGTTCCAACTGGCTTTGAGTGGCCTCGGAAACGGGAAGCTCTACGCCTAACTGACTGTTGCCTTCTTCCGAGATTGGGTGCCCTGATTAAGACTAACACTGGCTTTGAGTGGCCTCGGCGAAAGGACACTCTGGTCGATATTGACTCAGAGCTGCTTTGGAAACCAGATGATCTGGTTCATATTGGCTTTGAGTAGCTTTGGAGATATGATGCTCTAGATAAGACTGGCTCTGAGTAGCCCCGGAAAATGGACGGTCTGCTTGAGACAGACTCTGAGTAGCTTTAGAGACAGGACTTTCTGATAAAGAGTGACTCTTAGTAACCTCAGAGATCGGACGTCTCGGAGTGGCTTCGGTGACTGGACGCTCAGATTGCGAGTGGCTTTGTGTGTCCTCAATGACTGGACACTGGTTCAGATTGGCGTTGAGTGGCCTCAGAGACCGGACATGCTGTAACAAAATGGCACTCATTGTTGATAGAGTCGGATCGAGCTGTTTACAAGTAAAGTTTTTGCTTTACTTTTTGTTTTTGTGTGTTTACAGAAATATGTGTTACAGCTAATTCAACTATATTTAACACAAATACGTACGTTTGAAGTAATGATGAAGAGTGAATTTCTTTTTGGCTGATTTCACCACTGACTGTATCAATTGTTTTCTCTTTATGGGCTCATACTTCGCTTCATTTTTGGGATGATTTTTCTGAAATATTTTGGGAAGAATGGGGGCTGGGTTTGTGTTTGTGGCGGGGGGGGGGGGGGAGGCTTGTGTTAAAGGGGAACTTTATGGGTAATTTGGTTTATGTAAAGGTATTTAATGACCTTTAAAGGCTTCATTTGCTTGGTTGGATTTGGTTGGCGTGACGGGGTGAGACTGATTTAGGTCTACCCGTCGTATTTGCTCTGACTCCAAAGGTTTCACGTAAATTCTGCTTCTAGGCTTGGTTCCAGGAGGTACTTTGGTTACCTCGGGGTCAAAGGAAAGAACTCAAAGGGATAAGCGATTATAAAGGGGTTTTCCTTCTTGAGATAGCGTCTACCTTATTAGGAGTAGGCAGAATAAATCTAGTTCTATGCGGCGGTATGTAAGTTTTACTAAGGTTAGGGTAGCTGAGGCAAAGGTGGCAGTACTTAAGAACGAGAGACGAACCCCGTGATATTAGTAATACTAATCGGACGAGGCAGATGCCTTCACTTAAGTCTATCTGGCTGAATGACTCAACTGCCCTCTCTCAATGTTTAAGTTCGTAAATTTATAGTTCCTTGCATAATGGAGGCGTGACCTCTTTTTTCTCATCTCAAGGCACGGGGCGTAGCTAACGATAGGAAACTTTTTAGACTCTCCGCTGACCGTTGGGCAGAATTGTCAGAGGTGTGTGTGTTCCTCTCGAGAATCTGTACATATTTTCAGACCGGGCTGGCAGATCCTATCAAGATACGACTGTTTATTTTTCGTTTGACATCTTCACGACAACTCGACCGGCCAAAGCACATACCACATTTATATTTACTCGGCTTCTCGTTATCAAGCATCTGCATCTTAGGTCTTGCAGCTGCCCCTTTGTGTATATGGATGCGTGTGTGTGTGTATGTGCGTGTGATGTGTGGCCGCGTGAGAAACCAGTTATTTGCTTGTCTTTCTTATGCTTTTCTAATAAATGTACCATTATGATATAGGTATTTCTCTATTTTTACAATGGTTTACTACTTATTACATGTCATATTACCTATTTAATTAATGTGTGTGTTCAATCTTAGGATTTTATTATCCATTGAGCACCCATTTATGGGAGGTTCCTCGCTCGGCCTCTCTATCCTGCAATATGGGTGCCACAGGCATTCTTTCCTTGCATTCTGGATCCACAAAAATTCCAGCATGAGGCCTGATATCAAATCTAGTTATTATTTGTTGGAAATTTATTGAACAGCATTATTCAACCGATGACGGGAAATGGAGATGAAAATTACCATATGAACATGGCCTTCACATGGCGTAAATACATGTATCAGTGATAGCGCATTTTTACCTTGTTTTACAAGAGGAACAAAGTGTTCCTCAATAATACAGTGGCTCTGTATTATTTATGGGCACTGATGGTCGAAAATCACGTATGGTGAGATCACATTACAAAACAATGATATGCCTTTTAAACACTCAGCTAGACTTTCCAATGTTCCAGTGTCTTCGCTATCCTTGTGTCTTTTAGTTATTAATGCCATAAAATCTTGATCTATAAACTCTCTCAAGCCCAAAGAACAATCCTGAAAGAAAATAAACACCAATGTTGATAGATGTACTGTCTGATAGTACTTACATACTTTTACCCAATTAAATATTTTATCACATTGATTAATTGACATGTATGTCTTGTGGGAATATTTTATCGCAGGATAATTTAACATACTTATTCATTAACATTCTTTAGAATTACTGATATGTGGTTGCACTGATAATAAGTTAAATTGCTTTATTAGTGCAATACACAATGGTTGCTCTCATGGGCGGATTTAAGGGGGATAAACACAGCGTAGCCCCCCACCTCCTTATCTGAAATTTGTAATTTCAGTGTTGAAACTAGTGAAAAATGCACTTTATGCTGCCATCCCCTACCCAAATGGAATTTTATTGTTGGCGAGGGGGGGGGGAGCACGAGGGTGTGGTGGGGGTGGCAGCAATTCACAATTTTTCATACACGTATGCCAGTCCCCCCTCCCCATCCGTTCACCCTAAACCAAATCATAGATCCACTCTTGGCTCTATCGAGTTCCAAGAATGTACTCGTATATACAGTATAGTATTTTTCATCATAAATATTCCCATATATATATATATATATATATATATATATATATATATATATATATATATATATATATATATATATATATAATAGAATAGAAGATATCACATTGCGGAATCTATCATCATTAACAAAGTGGATAATTTCAATTTATCTGAAGGGCAATAGAATTTATATATATATATATATATATATATATATATATATATATATATATATATATATATATATATATATATATATATATAATGTTTAACAGAAATCCCAAGGCGAGGAAAATAGCTGGTATCATCCTTTTTATTTACCGGCGACGTTTCGCCACAATACGGTCATCTTCTTAGGCCTTGCCAACGAGCGTGTTACGTGCTCCGGCCGACCCAAAAGTACCAAAACTTCTAGGCTCTCTAGAAGCAATTATCTTCGATATATATATATATATATATATATATATATATATATATATATATATATATATATATATATATATATATAATCGTATTTACAAACCCAAGAAAGCATAAAGCTTCGGAAATTAGCAACTCTCCAGATTGTTTCCTGTTTCATTTCATTTTATTTAGTTGTCGCTTGCCCCAGATACACTTGAGATTTTTCCATATGGTTTTCTGCGGTTTCATTTTGCTTAGGATTTGGTTTACCTTATATACACTGTGTTCCTTGCCTAGTTTCTTCATTATTTGTTGAAAATTGCATCTTGCCGAAACTAATCCAATAGTTATAAATAAAATCTTGATTCAAATATTACCATTATCTTTCATATATATATATATATATATATATATATATATATATATATATATATATATATATATATATATATATATATATATATATATATATAACTGAATCACGAAAATATTGAACACGATGATTATATAAATAAAGTCAAACAGCAATGAAGGAAAATGAAACACGGGGGATCTGCGAGGCCTTTCGACTAATCGTCCTTGAGAAACATAAGAAATTTGTACAAAGAAGACACACACGTATATCACAGATGGGGGCATTGGGATTATAAAGGCATTAATAGGTACCTGGAAACAAACCCTATTAAAGAATTAAGCCCACCGAAACAGAAGGTTACCATTGAAAAGAGGAGTTTACAAAAAAGAGTAGGGGGACTCAAACCGTCCAAACTAAATTAAGATTACAATTTCATAAATTTCATTCATTACAGAACCTAATTTACTTATTAATCATTTTGATTCCTTTAATATTCCTTTAACATCTCTTTACATTCTTTGTTCTCTTAATATTAAGTTCCAAAAATGTTTATCCAGTAAAGTATTTTTCATCATAAATATTCCCTAATACATGTACCTGTAACTCCCAAATTGTTAACAGTTTACAAAAAAGAGTAGGGGGACTCAAACCGTCCAAACTAAATTAAGATTACAATTTCATAAATTTCATTCATTACAGAACCTAATTTACTTATTAACCATTTTGATTCCTTTAATATTCCTTTAACATCTCTTTACATTCTTTGTTTTCTTAATATTAAGTTCCAAAAATGTTTATCCAGTAAAGTATTTTTCATCATAAATATTCCCTAATACATGTACCTGTAACTCCCAAATTGTTAATTTCAATGAAATGATAAAATCGGTTGAATTAATACAGATTTTCCAACTTACCTCACTTTGAACAAACCCGACTAGATATTCGCGCATTTTTCATGAGATTTCTTGCAAACAAGTGGGAGAACTCTGGCTTTGTGAAGCAAAGCCGCGATCGAACTGAATAAACAGTCTCCATCATATGGCACAGATTGAAAGAAACGAAGATGTTTCGAGGCATTCTGAAGCAGAATCTTCAAATGTTCTTCTTTATTCTTCTTTTCAGCGTTAGTCATAGCTTTTGACATGACAAGTACCGCAGACTCAGATGATAAGCCAGTAGTGAGAATGACGTAAAAACAAAATCTTGCAAAACAGGTACATACTATGAATTTGCTGAATAAACCAAATGATGCAAGTATCCCACGTGTTCTTGCCAAACGACAGAGCAGCAATGTTGGGGACACAAACCACCTGCCTCATTCCCATAAAACCCACTTTAAATATCCCTAAACACCAATTCCGACTCCTTATACAGGCTTTTTATATATTCATTTAGTCCAATTGCATGAGACAATCATTCCATCCTCACATCCAATTTAGAGAGCACACCTTAAACAACGCCTTCCACACCACTTTCACTCATCCTTTCTTTCAACCTGTTGTACCTCTCTCGTGACTCACACGAACTCACCTTCTTTATATCATTTTCTCCCACAGAGTAATCACAACTTCACCCCTCACATCCAGGCACCAGTCTATCATACCTTTCAGACACATCATTTACACCAGCACCCGGCAAACAAATCATTACTCCTTCCATTTGGTCGCACTCAACTTCCTATCTAAATATCTGATCAGAGTCAACCATCACAAGCACTTCAATCATCCTCTTAGTCCCCCAGGCCTAGCTATACCCTCCCTCTTATTCACATCCAAACTACCGCTTATTCCACTTTCTGCAATAACCACATCAGACAAATCTCTTTCTGCTTCTTCCTCTCTTAGGGCATCCAATCTGTTAGTCAACTTATCAGGTTCCATGTATCTCTTAGTCACACACCTAATCTATCCTAACTTATTCATTCTATTCATATTGCCCCGCCATTTATCTTCACTTCATCAGTCACTTCTTTCTGTCTCTAGTACCTAGTCTATGCCTATCTTACTCCCTCCTGGTCCCAGCCACACTCTTCATAGGTACACTGGCATCCCTTCTCAATTCATCCTTTTATTCACTTCATCCCTTACATTCATCACGCAACCGATTCACCTCCTCCTCCCAAGCTATATTTGCACTACTCACATAACATACGTGGCATTCAGACACAAATGCTCTTCTTTCAACACCACTAGAATCACAAATTACACACACTACTTACATCAAAAGGCATACTCACTTAATCCAAGTAGAGAGCCATTTACACAGACCACGATATCATTCGATTCACCACGCAAAATGTAAACAAACTGTCGATAAACTTAGGCCGACGTTGTCCAATTGAATTCCCGCTTACAAAAAAACAGTATTATTGGTTACTATTAACCATTTGTTATATGCTATTGTTAATTCACGATTATTTAAATGCAATTCAGAATTTTATTCAAATTAAATACTTCGTTTAAAGTTTAAAATCGCGAGCTCCGTAAAATACGTCCGACACGAACAACTACTTCAAGTGTACAAATGTAGAAATACTATAATACTTTCAGCAATTCACAGTTAATGTTTTCAACCAGGACCTGTTGACTAGGAGTGACAAGCTGGACATACTTACAGCGTGAGGAGCTCCAAAAGAAACACGAGCTACTTCAATATCTCAAACTCCTTCGGCATCCAGCGCTTCTCTACCAGTTGCTGCTAATCCCAATCCCACCTCCAGACCTAAGATTCGTCATCGGGGAAAAACGAGCAATAGTTTCGCCATATTAAAAGGTTTCTTCTGTACAAAATACCTTTCTTACTTTTATCCTAATGAATCTTAATTGTTTTGTTAACAATGTAAACTTTTTGTTTGATTTAGCTTCTAGTTCAAAAGTTGGGTTATATGTTGTGTGTGAAACGTGGTTGAATCCAAATACTCCTGATGCAGTAGTTAGTGGCCAGTGATACAAGTTTTTTCGGGAATGATTCTCTATCTAACATGAGGATTCATGGCGTTGGATTATATGTTCGGGATGATATTAAGGTTGGTCATCTTTTTGTGATCATTCTAACACTGTTGGCTTGTAGTTGCTTGAATTTGGTGTGACAAATACTAGCTGTTTATAGGCATCCGAGTTATTCTTCTTTTTTTTTTTAATAACCTTGCTCTCATCACAAATCTTCATTTATTTTATAATGACAGATAGCTCGTTTTGGTTGATTTCAGCTTACTATCTATTGACTGGTCTTCTGAGGTTGTTTGTAGTAGTTTTCTTCTTGATGGTAGATTTCTTGACCTATTTACTTCTTTAGGTCTTATACAATGGGTAAAAATGTCAACCTTTCACCGCTCTAATAACATTATCGATTTGATTTTTACAACTGAAAATGATAGAATATCTAATCTGTGATTTTTGACCCCTTTCCTGGTTACGACCACTTGCCTATTTTATTTGATTATTTGTTCTGTTCTTATTCTGGTTGTTCTAATAGTAGTTCTATAAGTAAATTCAATCTGAATTTTTTAAAGGCAATTATAAATTAATAAATTTGCATCTTACAGATAGTGATTGAGACTCTAAATTTTCTGAACTGAGCATTGAGGAAGCCTATACATGTTTTTTATCCTTACTTCATGAAACTTTCCAGAAATTATTTCCTTTGAAGCAGCCATTTAGCCTAAGAAACTTTCCTGGACCAGATATATCCTTAATGCAATCAAGCAGAGTAAAAGGCAAGCCTGGCTTAAATACAAAGATGCACGTTATAGTTTTGGCAGATTATTCGTTTAACATTGAAGTTGTGGCATGCATTAAAAGTTTGTCAGTCGAGTTTGGAAGTATTGTCTAGCAGTGTGTCATTATATACGAAGAGTCGTTGATCTCCTCTGACAATTCAAAAGTTAAGCGCTTCCATTCTTATCTCCGTAGCAAGAAGGTTCAGAGGCTTACTATAGGACTATTCCTTAGTTATTATAGGTGGGCTGTGGCGCCAGTAGGTTTGGGTAACTATTTTGTGACTGCTTTGTCGGTGGTTTTTAGTAGACCTAACTTGCGAAACCTATTTCCTTTACAATACTGTAATAGCAAATTCTTGTTCATACCTGTCAATTTTGACATCTTTAAAATTCAGGAGATACTTTCTTAGCTTTAGTCTTTAACTAGTGTAGGTACTGATTGTATGGTATTTGGTTATTAATGGGATTTATTTTTGGTTAATAAATCAGCCTAAATAGCGTTTCGAAAACCATTACCATAAATTTGTTTCATGAAAATAGCCGTCTGCTAGTTTTTAGGCCTACGACTGAAGTGAAATAAATTTTGACTTTCTGAACTAGGTATGTAAGAAAAACAATTAAACAAATATAAATATATTCACATAATTAACGAATGCACAATGAGAATAAATTGGATTAGGAATACAATGTAAGATATGGTAAAATATGATTTAAAGTAACAAGATGTAAAGTAACTAATATATGAAATAAAGTATTATGTGGAGTGAAAGTGAAAACGAAGGAGACTATGATGGACTGAATTGGGGTCTTGATTGAAAGTAAAGTCGAATCGGAATGGATGGTGAAACAAACACAAATGAGAGAGAGAATTCGTGTTATTTCAAAAGTGGTGAAATGCGCGTTTGGTTTGTGCGTGAAATTCGAAGAGATGTTTGAACCAGTAGTACATTAAATGAAATCAGTATTTCGTCACAAGATATTTGAATTATTAAACATTACATAAAATAAATGAATTGCAAAAAGTTATGGATAAATTAATTGAATGATTGTATTGACAAAAAGTTAATTAAAATAAATGAATTAATTAATTAATTATTAAGTTGTATATAATTTGCATAAATGATTTAATTTACAAAAGTTAAGTAAAAATAATTGAATGATTTGAATTTTATACATAATAAATGATGATACATATATTTAAGTTTCCCAGGAGGATTTTATTATAGGAATGCCCAGAGGCATGGCTATAATAGTATTCCGTCAATATTTTTAAAGAAATGTACCCCTTCCATTAACTACCCTTTGATACTATTGTTCCCTCATTCTATTTCATCAATCAGGGTTCCTTTCATCTGGAAAGATGCAGATGTTATGCAATTGTTTAAAGAGTTCCCTCGGATCCCTTGAATTTTAGGCATATTAGTTGGATACCTGAATATTTCAAAACAATTGAAAGGTTTGTTGTCTCTTAACTTACAGATTACCTGGAGAATAATCACTTACCAGTTTGGCTTCTGTTCGGGCCGATCAGTTGCTGACCAACTAGTATACACCTACGATTATCTAACTCAGGCATGTGATAGTGGCATGGAAGTTGATATAACATTTTTTTGATTTCTAAAAGACTTTTGATTTGTAGCACTACCAGATTTTTATAATCCGCAGTACAGTACTGCAGAAGTAAATAAATTTCTTTAGTACTCTAAAAATAAATAGAATCAATTTGCTATCCTTCAAAGTAACTTGTTTGCTGGATTGTAAATCATATATATATATATATATATATATATATATATATATATATATATATATATTATAGTATATGGTTATCTATGTGATTCATTTTGTTAATAAATCAGCCTAAATAGCGTTTCGAAAACCATAACCATAAATTTGTTTGATCGAAGTTGTCTGCAGTTAGTTTTATGCCTCAGGCGACAGCGAAATAAATTTTTGGAATAATGACTTGGGCTTGAGACAGCAAAACAGAAGGTGGAGTTGGAGAGGCAGTAGTTAAAAAGGTGGGGTTTAGGTTGTGTTGAGGGATTACTGTACCATAAAGGGGTATAGTAGGAGGAGAATGAGGTGATTGGGGTTATAGAGGAAAATTTTCGGTATAAGCGGGTTTTAGGCGGTCGATAGAGACAGTATCTTGCCTGGTGCCAATTTTTAGGACGAAGAATTTCGGCTTCCTAGAGATAACGAGGAAGGGTCCGTCATAGGCTGGTTGTAACGAAGTGCGTGCTGAATCGCTACGGACAAAAACATGGGAGCGCATATTGTCATCACCTTTATCACGAAGGTTTTATAATTAGCAGGCACTCTTGGGGCAGTTGGCCTTATTTAAGCCATCACCCGTACAAGGTTATGTACGTATGAAGAAGGATCTAGGTGAGAAGGTAGAGGTCGGTCAGAGGAAGAAAAGAATTGACCGGGTAGACGAAATTTAATACCATAAACTAATTCCGCTACAGAGCAAGCCAAATCCTCATTCAAGGAGGAGCGAATACCAAGGAGAATAAAAGGTAGCTTGTCCACCCAAGTTATGTTTGGATCCGTGGAGCGTACGCTTGCTTTGATGGTCCGATGCAGACGTTCTACCTTAGAGTTATCTGGGGGTGATAGTTTGTAGTACGAAGGCGAAAGGAGCCAAGGACTGAAATGAGTGCATCCCATTGGTGGGACTCAAACTGGCAGCCACGATCAGTCTTGATTGTTGAGGTAAGACCAAAACGAGCAACCCATCCTGAGACGAAAGCTCGAGTCACAGTGGAAGCTCTGATGGCCGAGATAGGAATCGCCTCTGGCCAGCGAGTAAAACGATCGATCATGGTGAGAAGGTAATTTCAACCACGGGAGTAAGGAAGAGGACCTACTAGATCGATGTGAACGGCGTCAAAACTTGACGAAGGAAGAGGAAAAGGGACCAGAAGAGCTTTTGTGTGGCGGTGGACTTTAGCACGCTGGCATGGCAGGCATGAGAGAGTCGATTTGACCATGTTGGCATTCATACCTGGCCAAACGAAGCGTTGTGCAACGAGCTTGCGAGTGGCATTGACGCCAGGATGAGAGAGGCCATGAATTTGGTCAAAGATGTGCCGACAGTAAGCGAGAGGAATGAGAGGACGATGAAAGTCAGGAATTGAATAGTTAACCAGGATGCGCCTGGAAGGACTGTCAGGTAAGTCAATCTCGCGAACGACGAGTTGAGAAGAGTGACGCAGTGTTTGCGTGTCTTCATCTTGTTCTTGGGCAAGCGCTATTGTTGCATGATCGATGGGTGCAGTGTAGGAGAGTTGCGTGCCCGAAATCGATGAAATGCGAGAGAGCGCGTCCGGTACGACATTTGAAGAACCAGGAACGTAGCGAATATCGTTCGTCATCTGCAGGATGAAGTCAAGATGACGAGTGTCAACTGCAGTGTGTACTGACGAAGTACTATGAGACGAACATGCACCGACCAAGGGCTTATGGTCAGTAAAAATGTTAAATTCACGCCCTTCCAAATGATGGCGGAAGTGGCGGACAGCGAGATATATTCCGAGGAGTTCTCGAAAGAACGTTGAATATCTCTTTTGAGAGTTTGTAAGAGCGCGAGAGAAGAAAGCAAGAGGTGGCCATTGGTCACCATTTTTCTGCTGCAAGGTTGCACCTACGTGGGTTGAGGATGCATCTGAGGCGACGCTGATGGCGGCTCCTGGAGAAGGATGAGCCAATTCCACAGCGCAGGCAATAGCCTCTTTGGTGCGAGAGAATGAATCGCACGCCTCAGCGGACCATTCAAGAGGAGAGTTCTTTTTGGTCTTGGGGAGCATGACCTAGGCACATTTATGGATGAATCTGTGGTAGAAATTAACCATGCCACAGAAACTCCTGAATTATTTGCGTGATGTAGGACGAGAAAAGTTTCGCATCGCGCTAACTTTATCTTCAAGTGGGCTAATCTCTGCACTCGCGACATGGTGCCCTAAGAATGAGAGTTGCGGGACACCAAAGAGGCACTTGGAGGTGTTTAGTACGATACCGTACTCCTGAAGACGAGAAAAAACTTGGCGAAGGTGAGAAAGGTGTTCCTCCAGCGAGGAAGATGATACTAGGAGGTCATCGATGTAACAAAATACAAACGGAAGACCCCTAAGGACTTGATCCATAAAGCGCTGGAAAGTTTGCCCAGAGTTACGCAATCCATATGGCATCTTGACCATTTCAAAAGCACTAAACGGAGTTGTGATGTTAGTCTTTGCGACATCATCTGGGTGAATAGGGATCTGGTTGAAAGCACGAACCAGATCCAAGCGAGAAAAAATCGTACAACCATGAAGAGAAGAGGTAAAATCGGCTAAGTACGGCAAGGAATAACGATCAGGAATTGCTACAGCGTTAAGAGCTCTGTAATCCCCAACTGCTCTGAATTTCCCCGGCGTGGATTTGGGCACATTGTGAAGTGGAGAGGCCCACGGAGAAGAGGAAGGCCTACAAATGCCTGAATCAATCATGAATTGGAATTCATTACGCATAGCAGAGAGTTTATCCGGTGCTAGGCGGCATGGCCGTGAGAATACAGGACCTCATGTTGTCTCGATCCGATGCACCACACTATGTTTAATGGGTCTGCCCTTCGAAGGCGGAAGGGTGAGCTCAGGAAACTCCTGAAGAAGGCGCTGAAACGGTGGCTCGGTGGACGGGAGACGAATGGATAGGAGGGAACTCTGAGAAGGTGAGTACGAACTGAGACAGTGAGGAGAGTTTTGCGGTCGACAAGCTTGCGTTGTCGAGAATCGACCAAGAGGTCGTGACCCGAAAGAAAGTCGAGGCCCAATATTGGACAATCTACCTCGGCCATGACGAAAGTCCATCGAAAAACCAGACGAAGACCGAGTGAGACTTGAAGGTTACGCCTTCCATAGGTCCTAATATTGGTCGAATTGGCTGCCTTCAGAACTAATCTGAAGGGGCAGAAACTTTGTCGGCCTTAAAATTGGTATGACACTGCATTCAGCACCAGTGTCCACTTGGAATGAAAATTCAGAAAGTGGGTAAAAAATACGAAATGGACGAGCTACTTGAGGAAATGAGGTGTAGGCAGGGGATGTAGACCCTTTTGTCCCATGCCTTTCTAGTTTAAAGTTTGTGATTGAGAGACTGGAGTGAGAGGAATGCCAGAATTTGAAGGTTGGGAAATTGAAATTTGAGGATTTGGAGAAAGTGGTTGAGTTGGGTGAAGTGAGAAAACTGGAGTGTTGAGATTTGAAGAGGGTACTGGGTCCAAATATGTGCACGGTTGCAAGCATTTTAGAGCTTGTGCACCATATTTGTTGTGGTACCAGCACCATTGAGTTGGATGAGAGGAAAGGGAAAAGTTATGCTTCGGGAGATTACTTGGCGCAGTATGTGAAGAAGCATAACTGTGGCTACAAGGCTGTGTACAGTGTACAGCGTTGTGCTCGTACCTTTGATGATACCAGCATAGGCCCTGGTGGTGTGGAATATGGTGAGAATAGTTGGTTTCTCTTTTGTGAACCAGAGCGGGACCTGCGCCCTCGATCGCCAAACCCGTGTCCGTTGCTCGCTCTGTGGTTCACGCTGCAGCTTTAACCGCTGGATGTCGGCTTCCATCCTCCGTATGGAAGCCTCAAGGTCTCTCGATATAGGAAGATGGAACCCTTGAATGCTCGGCCCGTTCGTCAGATGAGCTCGACGTGCCTCGAATCTGCGAAATTGAAGCATTGTTAAATGGGCCGTGAGTTTGACCGTTGCCCCAATTCACATAAGGACTTTTATACAATTTAAATGCGGCTACAGCAACCTCATCAATGCTCGTAGGATTCGAGCTTAGGATTAATGGCCTAATTCCCTCGTGAACTCCTCTCATGAAAATTGCGGTGAGGAGAGGGTTAAAAATTTCGTTTTGAGCACCTTTTACCCTGATAAGGTCCTTCAGATGAGTTAAGAAAGAAGTAGGACTCTTATCTCCCATTTCCTGAGTATTCAGGAGCTCTCTCATTTCATCTATTTGGGACCTACCATATGTATTAAGAAAAGCCTCATTCAGACCGTCTAAAACATCAGCTTGTTCCCCGTTAATCAACACTTTCCTGAATTGAATAAAGGTACTTATGGGTAACCGCTGGATGATTGCTGATACTTTCTCCTCCTCAGTGATGTTTTGTGGTTTAAGGAGGAGGGATGAGAATTCCAACCATGCAATTGGGTTTGCAGGATCATACACTGGAAGAGAGAGGTACGCATGTGGTTGTCTATGCGCAGACGGTTAGTCATGATGAGGTTGTGCGCTAACTGATGTCCTTAGTTGGTGTGTCTGGTCCATCATAGACACTGTTTTATGTATATTTTTACTAGTTGAATGAAGGTGTTTACTTGAGAAGTAGCTGTGGCTGTGTGCACGTGTGTGTGTAAATTGGTCTCTAGCACAGCAATATGCAGATATTAAAAATAATTGAGAAATAAAGGAAATTGTCCACTCGTTGAATATAGGGGATAATATTAAGTTAAAATTGACATGAATTATGATAATTGGAAGAATGATGTTAAAGATTACACGTGATATAAAAAAATGAACACGTGAATCAAAAAAATGCTCGAGCGGGGTTTTGGGACGAAATTGACGCGTGGAGTCAAGAATGATCTTATCGTTTGAACTTATTTATTGATTGAAGTGAGATTACTAAACTTTGGGCACCAATTTTATAGTATATGGTTATCTATGTGATTTATCTTGTTAATAAATCAGCCTAAATAGCGTTTCTAAAACCATAACCATAAATTTGTTCGATCGAAGTTGTCTGCAGTTAGTTTTAGGCCTAATGCGACAGCGAAATAAATTTTTGGAATAATGGCTTGGGTTTTAAGAAAGACAATTACATAAATATAAATATATTCATAAAATCAACGAATGTACAATGAGATAAGTAGTGAATAATAAAGTAAATAATAATATAGTAAATAATATAGAGTATCTATGATGGACTGAATTGGGACTGCAATGAGAAATAAATATAATTAGTATCTACTCTCGTATGGTCGTTTGCAAAGAATTATGAGAAAAATGGAATTAACTAAGTATGATTTGTTTGGAGGTAAATGAATAATTGTAGAAGGAATGATTACCGACCTTTATACGAAGAAAGCTGCGAGTCGAGTGGGCGGTATAGCGTGCTATTTTGATCGAGCTGGGAACGTGTTTGTTTTTTTGTGTGTGAAATTTAAGAGATGTTGTTTGCAACAGTATACGTTAATTGAATTGACAAGTAAAATAAATGAATTAATTAATTATTAAGTTTAACATAAAATGATTTAATTTACAAAAGTCGAAGTAAATTAATTGAATGAATTTTATACCTAATAAAAGATGATATATATATTTAAGTTTCCCCAGGAAGTTTTTATTATAGGAATGCTCAGAGGCATTGATATATATATATATATATATATATATATATATATATATATATATATATATATATATATATATATATATATATATATATATAAATTAGAATTCCCCTATATTAAAAGATTTCCCTAGAACCGCACTGCCTAAAATATTTTCCAACCAATTTGTATTGAGTTATATTCAATCAATTCTTTGTTTTAATTGTTAATTCTTAAATATAATATATTTTCACACCCCGTGTATTCAAACCCTCGTGTCACCGCATTCCGTCACGTAGCCCGAATCTTAGAATTCAACCTCCATTTCAATCAATCTAATTTATTTGTACAGGATATTGTATTTATATGCTATCTAGCTCAACAATATAATAACCACTACACATAATCGGATATTGGGCCTTTGTTTTATCTTGTCGTCTCTGTTAAGTTGCAAGTTTTGTCTTTTTGCTGACAATTTAAAATTACATTTAGCCTCTTCTTCTAAGTCTGATTACTTATTATCTCAAATAAACTTTCAGAATGATATTAATCTTCTTCATAAAGCAAGCTAATCTTGGGGTCTTTCCTTTTCAGTTGAAAAATGTGTCAGAATGGGTTTTTTTGTAGAGATTTCCTTGATGTTCCTGCCCCTTTACCATACTTTATTGCTGACCACAGGGCCGTATTTAGGATGTAAGTGGCCCGGGGCCCATTTTGGTGGGGGCCCATTGTTAGCTGTTGGGCAGTGGCGGATCCAAGATTGTTTCAGGAGGGCGGGGGGCAATAGGGGCCCTATTGCATACACCACAGACTACTAACCTAAATCTTAATATATAAATAGGACACTTTTACTTAGGAAATACTGAACGAGACTATTCTTCCAATGCTATAATATGTAATACATACACACGAAATGAAATGAACACAAGTTGTTGTTATCAAATTTATTTACACACAGTAATCCAGTTACAATTATTTAATTTTTCATGAAAAATAATAGTATAACTAACAACTAGCAAGTAAACATAGTTCAAATCAGAGAATGGATGGAGTTATAACCATTACAGTCCATACACTTTTCTCGATTTTTGTGTTGCAAAGTCACTGATGATGTCACTGAAGTTCAATTCACGCAGTATATCTGACTTGATGCTCACGATAGCCCGATTTACAAGTCGTTCCTGCTTCATGGATGTCCGTAATCGGTTCTCAATTAATTTGAGTTTTGAGAATGAGCGCTTGCCACTGCAGTTTGATACCATCAATATAAAGTATATCCATAGAGCTATCTCAATGTTTGGGAAAGTGTCCGGCATACCCTTGTCTCTGATAAGTCTGTACAAGGAAAGCTCAGTGCTGATATCTTTTGTCTCCTCATCTGTGAAGATATTGGCAAATGTTACAAACTGACACAATTCATCAATAAATGTAATGTCCAAGTCATCTGGATAAGACATGACGAGTTGCTCTGCTGCGACCTTAAGCTCGTCTGAAGAAAGTTCTTTCAGATGGCTAAAAAAGCTAAATTGGCTTGGTATCTGTTTGTATGCTTGCAGACGTTGGTCGAGAGAAGCGATAAACTGATCAATAGCAGACAAGAAAGTTTCTGTTCTGTATTTTTCAGAAGGGCTAAGTTGTACTTCTTCAGCATGGCTATAATTTAATGGGTTAAGACGCACATTGCAGCGCTTGTGTCGAGTTTTCGTCTGCTGAACCAGACAGCTCTTCGCCTTGCTTCTCATAAGTGTTGAAGGAGTCACGCTTTAGATGGAGTTTTTGCGTGTTGTAGACTTTTATTAGTAGCATCTGTTCTTTGCAGGATATCATTCCATAAGGTGGTTTAAATACCTGTTTCAAGCTGATTTATCTGTATTAACAGTCCTTCTGCTTTATAGCGTACAAACCTTTTTTCTTCAATGTCATCAGTAACTTATTTCGGTACATCCTTAATCTGGTGATAGTCGTGCTTAAGTGCCTTCGTTGCGTCAGCTCTGCAGAACCAACGCGTTGTTGGGACACGTTTGAGAGTCAATGATGAATCATTATCTTTCAAAGCCTCAGTCAGAAGTTGATTCCGATGCGTTGAAATTGTAAAGAAGTCGGAAAATGTGCAGAACTCGAGCTGCATTATACAGCCTTTTTTCTAACCAGGTTTAGAGAATGCACTGTACAAAGAATCCAGGATGCAAGACTGTTCTTCTCTCTCACTTTGGCTTGTAAACAATTATACTTACCACTCATTGCAGATGCATTGTCATAGCTTTGTCCGCGCTAGTTTCCCAGGTCTAGGTCATGCATCTTCAAAAATTCTATCAAGGTTTGGAACATCTCTTGAGCGCCATGGCCTTTGTTTGCTATGAATGTTACAAAGCGTTCCACGGGGCCATCTTTATCCATGTACCTCAGTACAAGGGTCAGTTGGTCAATGTGGGTAGCATTGGGTGTGGAGTCCAAAGATATTAAGTAGTACTTTGATTTCTTAACTCGAGAAATGATTTCTTCGAGTACTTGTTCACCCATTACACTGATAAGTTAATCCATTATTGTTGATGAAAGATAGTTTGTGTGTCCCTTGCCGCGATTAGCTTGAGTTTCGATATGCTGTGCAATAAAGTCGTCGTACTGGGCGATGAGTTCAAGAATACCCAGAAAGTTTCCATTTCTAGGTGATCCAACCAATTCGTTGTCCCCTCTAAATGCTAAGCCACGCTCGGCAATAAGTTGAATAACAATAACTACTCGTTTCAACACTGATCTCCAATAATGCTCTAGACGCTCGCTCCGTATCAATGATTTTCCGTTGTCTGCTCATGACTATGTAGACGTTCTTGTGAATGTTTCCAATTACAGAATCCATTAGACGAAAGCTGAGAAGACTCAGATTTTGCTGTATTTAAGCACATCAATCTGCACGTGAAGCAGTAAACACATCCATTAGAGGGACAGAAGCATAACCAGTTCCTAGCTATGACCTCCTTATTATTCTTGGAATATTGCGGTCCTTTCTAGGTTGCTGCACCGAGTGTGCAGAGAACAAAATTTCATCACAGTCCTGAACTGTTGATACACCCTTTTTCAGCCAGTATTCCCGCATCTGCTTCGAAATAATGCATCGCCAAAGTCCAATGCCATTGCCCCCTGGTGGGCCCTCAACTTCAGCTCCTACATAGGATATGCCGCTATCAGCCTCCATTTCTATATGTTCTTCATTTGGACCCGTTACCACTTCTGTATTTTTTTTGTCAGGATCATCAACCATTTCCACTGGAGCATTTCCAGGTTGCTCACGTTCTGCAAAGTCATCACTCGTTTCAGACACTTGTCTTGGTTGAACAGTGATGAACTGGTCTAATGTTCTTATCTTTGCCAGTTCTTCTGCTGATTTCATGGTTGCTTCCTTTACTTTACGTCTTTTAGAAGCCCCAGACTCTCAAATTCTTGTGCGATGCCTGTGTCTGTCTCCTTCACGATTGCCCATGCTGCTAATCTGTAAATAAACGAAATGAGCTTAGAATTGAAAAAAAAACGAAATGAACTCAAAATTACACAAGATCTAGCTGTCTAGTAGGGTAGAAGGGCTATGGATCGTACTACTACTGGAAAAATATTCATAAAAAATCAGAAAGTGGTTGGAAGTCAAATATATTGACATGCAAGAAACTTCTGGTATTTCCCCACCTTATGCTATAGTTGTGACATAAGATTTATTCTTTTAATACATTGAAAAATTAAAGAATTTAAAGAGGTACATTTTGCACAGTCCATAGCACATGGGCCATGGTTCATACATACCTGTGCCATAGTCCATACACACCTGGGCTATGGTCCATTCACATCTACAGGCACCAACAAATGGACAATAAAAACATGGAATGCTGAAAGATTATTTAATTATGTGCCTCAGTACTACCATACAATAGAAAAATATTATTTTAGCCATACACAAATAATTATTTGAGCGCTCTCTCCATCTCGCTGCAAACAGTGCCCTGAAATAATAAAATGAGGTCCATTTATTTGAGCATAAAGTTAATAAACTGCTACTGTTGTCTATTCACACCTATAGGTACCACCAATTTGCCATAAAAACATTTTTAAAACCCAGATATACGGTCTATGACACTACCTACCTCTCATCAGGGTCTATAGACCCTGCCTCTCACGACATACGAGCGAAATTATGAAAAAAAGTCTTACCACAAATCAAACACTTGAGCATATTATGTCTTAGTAACACCAAATTCCCTACAAATCCTTATCAGTTAATCTAAAATACCTTATAAACATCATCAACATATATATATATATATATATATATATATATATATATATATATATATATATATATATATATATATATATATATAATACCAAAAAATAACACTTAAGGGGTTAAAAATAAATTGTTTACTTCTATTAAAATTTATTTTTGGTGGGAGGCCCCCTCTTGGTGGGTGGCTCAAGGCTCCGGCTCTGGCTGACCAACCCATTAAAGATGGTGAAAATCATAAAGATCTTGTTGTCTGAGTGAATGCATCGCTTAGGTTTCACTTTCATGTGAGGAAAATTGCAGGAAAGGCTGGCGGTATTTGCTTTACTATTTTGAAAGACACACTCTGTAAATCCTTTGATTTCATGAGGACTGTTCTTATTTCTCATGCACGTCCCATCCTTGATTTTACTTCTGTGGCTTGGTTTACTGGTTATTCTGATAATATAAAATTATTAGAAGGTGTCCAGAGACAATGGACTGAGATAATTGCTGGGTTTCGATATTTGACCTATAGGGAGCGTCTTGCTCATTCGTGTTTGTATTCTATTAAATGAAGATTGATTAGATCTGACCTGATTAGGGTGTTTAAAATTCTAAAAGGTTATTACCTTCACCTCGATCACCTATTTGTGAGAAATATAATTTGGGACACTAAGGGACATTCTCTCAAGCTCTTTATTCCTCTTTATAACACATATATTAGAGCGCGTTTCTTCTCGGTGAGTCATTGTCATTTGGAATGGGTTGCCTGAATATGTTGTGTCCGTTTAATCTGTTGCAACCATTAAACGCCATCTTAACTCAGCTCTAGGTCAGATTTTTTATAATTTCGACTAACAATTTCTTCTATGTGTGGTAGTTGTGTTCTTGGTTAGATTGGTCTCTATTGGATTTTAATAATTCTACTGTTCATAATTGCCACTATCGACTGCCACTGCCACCTTCCAAGTCAAATACTATTGCCATATGTCGCGAGTTTGACGGGAGTTTTTCATATCATCTTTGTGATGACACATTAGCCAACTACTGTATTAAACCAAGGAAATCTCTCTGAAAGTCATAGTTGGAGGCATCTCCATTTTCTTGGTAAGAAACCAACCTGTTAGAACAAAAGCCGTGGATACAATAAAGTCCGTTTTAATGGAGAGCCTCCCGATGAGCTGATGAGTGCATTTCATCTTGCGCGTGATTGGCCGGTTCAAGGCACGTGGTGTGACGTCATAAAGGACTAAAGGACTAGGATCGGTTTAAATAATCGATTTCGAATCATTACAAGAACATTTCAACGCTTGACAAAAATCGCTAATTATATTTTAGCAGAAATATATATATATATATATATATATATATATATATATATATATATATATATATATATATATATATATATGTATAACTGAATCACGAAAATAAGGAACGTGAGGAATTTATGAATAACGTTACAGCCACGAGGAAAATGAAACAACGGAGAACTGCGAGGCCTTCCGACTAATGGTCCTTTACTAAGCAGACTAAAAGACAGGGGAAAAGAGAAAGATATTTATACACCTGATTAATAAAAATATGGGATATAAAGATTAAAAGGGGTGGGATTAGCAGATACCTGGAAAAATCCTATTAACGAGATGAGCCGTCAGGGTTAAGAAAAAAAAAAAAGTTTACGGGTTACAAAAGAAAGGGGGGGGGGCAATGTTTAGGAATCACATATGCAATATGAAACAAAAAAAAATTTACACATGATAACTAGAAATTATGAACAAAATAAAAATATGAGGAAAGTTTTTTTTAGAAATAAGCTAAAATAACTTCTAGGTGGTAATCATTAATTCAGAAATTTTATCTTTAAAATCATTCTTAAACATTCTTTTGATACAAGGGTCCCAAAAATACATTCCAGGGCTGAGATTAAAATTCGAAGTCAGTTGTATAAATGCCGATTCTAAAAGATTTCGTGAAAAAAAGTCATTTGATTTGGCAATCACAGAACTTTCCTTCCAATTAATACGATGGGAATTTTCACTGAAATGGATAAAAATGGCATTTGATGTTTGCCCAGTGTTTACAGAGTACTTATGTTGCTTAATACGCACATTCAGATCCTTGCTAGTTTGCCCAATATAAAATGAAGGGCAATCCGAACAAGGGATTTTATAAATTACGTTATTTGTTTCATTAGGGCAATTTTTTATTAACATTCTTTTCAAAGTATTAGTATAAGAGAAAACAAGATTTACATTAAGTGTTTTTAACAATGTTTTTACGGTTTCAAAGCCATTAAAATAAGGTAAAATGAGGATATTCTTGGGCGCTTCCTTCTCAATAGTACTTTCATTAATCAGGTGTATAAATATCTTTCTCTTTTTCCCTGTCTTTTAGTCTGCTTAGTAAAGGACCATTAGTCGAAAGGCCTCGCAGTTCTCCGTTGTTTCATTTTCCTCGTGGCTGTAACTTTATTCATATATATATATATATATATATATATATATATATATATATATATATATATATATATATATATTGTAGGAGAATCGACCCTCTCCCTTCTCTCCCAGTTGAGACACGGGACGTTGACCGCAAAACATCCGGGCAAGGCACCTTGGGTCAATCTCGTAACTACAGCCCCTCGACACTCGTCCCTATAAAAAGCAGAACGGTTTAAACTGCAAGATCTCCCCTACGAGTGTATATTCAATTTCACATCAAGTACGAAATTGGAAACGAGTTTCTCTCAAGCTCGAAGGGCCAGTTGGACCAGAGGTAAGACTCGCTGAGAAAACCCGTTGGAGTAAAAAACTTCCTGCGGCCCGTCCACAAGTCCCCCCTCCCCTCTTACCCCTACCCCAGGGGGGGGGACGAAGTATAAATACCAAACACTTGGGAAAAACGAGGTAGAATCCGTGAGTCAACCAGGCTACGAAATCCCCTGCAAGAGATGCCGGGCTAACAAGGGGACTAAGAAGCAGCTCATCCGTGAGCTAGTCCCTGGTTATCAAACCGAATTTAAGTTAACTTGCTCAAGTTCAACTTATTCTCGTCAGAGAAACCCCCCTCCTATCCTCGCCCTTAAAGAAGAACCTCCCGAGTACAGTCCTCGCCCTTGAAGATGCCCCCCCTCCTCCATAGTACACTCCTCGCCCTTAGCGAATTCCGAAACGAAGAAGAAAAAGCTCCTCCTCGAGCCCGTTCCCCGGTGGTCACACCGAACTCTAAGTTCACTTGGTTTAAGAACCAAGTTCAACTTACTCTCGTCAGAGAGACCCCTCCTATCCTGGTGCATCCTAAAGCACAGGGATAGTCCTTGCCCTTTAAGAAGACCCACCCCACAGAGTACTCTCATCGCCCTTGAAGAATCCCCCCCCTCCACTATCCTGGTGTACCACAAAGCACCGTGATAGTCCTCGCCCTTGAGGACTTCCGAAACGAAGAAGAAAAAGCTCCTTCTCGAGCCCGTTACCCGGTGGTCACACCGAACTCTAAGTTAACTTGGTTTAAGAACCAAGTTCAACTTACTCTCGTCAGAGAGACCTCGCCTATCCTGGTTTTTCTTAAAGCACCGTGATAGTTCTCGCACTTGAAGAAGCCTCCCCCCCCAGAATAGCGTGTGGACCCCCATCTTCTACACTCGCCAAAGTTCCTTGTGACTGTCGAGTTATCCCGTCCTCCGCCAAACATCTGGTCGAGGCACGCGTCATAGAACCCACTGGATTCCTGAGGTGTCTGGGCTCATTGAGTTCAAGGTCAGACTCAAACCCGTCGCTGGAGGGTCCAAAGTATTTAAACTCCAATATAGACAGTTACCATATTTTTATATTGAAGTGAGTGGTGGGTTAACCATCACTATAATGTCAAGTAGGTCAAGTTAAAAAGCCTTAATTAAAAACGTATTGAAGTCATTATTGTGTATTTAAATTCGTAATATTTCTGTGGTTCATGTTTATTTTGTTTTTGTGTTTTAATTAGGGTTTTAGTTTGTTTTAACATTTTTTTAATTCTCTCCTCGAATCGCTACGTTAGCATAGGGAACCTTTAAAGTTTAAAGAAGTCAAGACCCTGGATAATAATAATCAAATGATATATAGCACACTTAGAGAGGTATAACGTTGTTCAAGGAGTAGTACTTAAACAACCTATAGGTACCAACTCCTCTCATCACTCGGTCCTACCTATACCACGATATATATATATATATATATATATATATATATATATATATATATATATATATATATATATGTGAAAAAGATCCAAGAAAAATTGGTACGGTGAATGTAGTGGCATTATTAGACAAATGCTCTATTTCAGGTCCAGCAGGACATCCTTTCCACCTCGGCTAATCCACCAGTCCAAAAAAACTGGTTTCAAAGTTACTCCTTTATGTTAGCCTTTATGTTGGACTGAGGCAGCGGTTGCACGGAATTTTCGTGAAGTAGGAAATATTATTTCCCAAGAAATTTTTCCCGTTTTCTGTTTTGTGCGGTTTGTAGGATATATATATATATATATATATATATATATATATATATATATATATATATATATATATATATATATATATATATATTAAAGACCAGTTTCAACGGAGCTTTGATTAACTTTCTTCTTTGCTTCTCTAATTTTCTTATTATACTTTTTCGCCTTGCGAAAGGTTATGAATAAGGGTTCTAATATTCCTAATTTATTGCAGCTGAGCTTTCGGTTACGTTTGACTATCTTCCGAACGAAATTTTTTTACACTGCTTAGACATCTCGAAACCGTACATTAATATACTAACATTAATTCTGTTTAAAGATAATAAAAACTAAAAGGTCAAATAATGTCGATATCAAAAAGGAATTGGGGCAAGGTTCATATTAGGACACCTGAAGAATGTGAATTTTATTAGTATTAACCATTTAATCAGTCCCTCATCAAACTACAAGATGAAAAAAAAACAAAATTGAAATAAATACATATATAAAGGAACAACTACGGGCATAAACGACGAAAAAATGCAACATTGGCTCTTCCAAACTCATTACACAAACTGCCCTTGACGCAATTAAACAACTTTAAAACAACCAGGATATAATCATCCGCAAAGCTGACAAATTAAAAGTCTACGTTATACTAAACAAAGAGGATTATATTACAAAAATACTAGACATATTGGAAGTCACTTCTAAATTTACTCAAATCCAAAGAGACCCTACGGAAACTCTCAAAAAAGTTATCAACAGGCGAATAAGTGAAACGAATAAAGTTGTAATATAGTGGGAACTAATATTAATATATTAAAATTGTGAGATAATTTTTTAAAGAACTTCTGACAGTAACGTATATTCGGACAGTTCGCAATACGGCGTAAGATGAAGCCTAGACACGAATCTAGAAGTTTGTATGTAACTTGCGCTCCTACGTGTTGCCGTACTGGTTTATTACAAAGTCGTTTTGGGCGGAATTTCGCTGCCATAGCCTCGCCCCTTAACGACATGCTGAAGAGAACAGCCCTCGATCCAATGAATTGGACTCCTTCCTCAGAAGATCACTTCCACCAGTTAAAGGACAGGCTAATCTCTTCCCCTATTTTGAGATTACCGAATCCTAATAAAACATTAGGGGTGCGTACCAATGCCGGCCAGGATGGCCTAGGTTGTGTTCTCGTCTAATATGATGACGATGGAGTGGGATATCCTGTAGGATATGCTAGCAGGAAACTGTTCCATAGCGAAAAGGCGTATGCCACCAGAGAACTTGAAGCGTTAGCCATAGTGTGGTCTATTCGTAAGTTTAGGATGTATCTCATAGGTAAAGAATTTATTGTCGAAAGTGATCACAAACCCCTGGCGTACCTAAAAAGCTGTAAGAACCAAAATGGCCGAATAATACGTTAGAGCCTACTACTCATGGAGTACCAATTACGTATCCTGTATGTTAAAGGCACCAACAACTGCCTAGCCGATAGCTTGAGTAGGAATCCAATGTATAGAGTAGGTTATCTGTGGTTACACATATGTAAATCCCGTGTAGTGTTATGTTTTTTTTCTCTGTTTGTAAACGTTAAAATTGTAGCTTTATAAGTTCCCCTCTTGATGAAATTACTGTAGACATTTTTTTCGGTCCAAAGTGTTCTGGGCTGTAAAAATGTCTTTGGATAGGGAGGAGTGTAGAGGGATCCCCTAGAATAATACTATTTCCCCACCTCCTAAGATATTACTTTAGGAGAGAAACCGAGCCGTTACTCCCCCCTCCCCGCTGACTTCACCCTTTTTGGACTTGTCGCCAGGTCACCGCAAAACTCATCCTGAGGCATGACGCTGTAATTGAAGGCTACCTCCCCGCCATCTCAACCCTCCCCGCCATCTCACCCCCTCCCCCCTCTAGGGTCGGGAGATTACTCATCTATTTTGTAGGCTCGCCGCGAACGACTTTTATGGCTCCAACCGCTGGTCGTCCGTCTGACCCGCTGATCCCTGCCTCTTACGCTTTCCCGCAAGGAGACGCTCGGTTCTCACGGCCGATAACGAGGGTTCGAGAAGGCCTTAATCTCTCTTTCTGTTTTGGAGAACTCGCGATATATATGCACCTTACCAAAGATTAGAGACAGATTTGGTTAGATGGCACTTCCCTGAAAGGAGTGCGATTCAACGATGCTCTTTCCCGATAAGTGCTGAGTGACGGTCGCAAACCACGGAAGAGCTGGACATCATACCCGTATCTTCGGGTCAGGGAGAAGAGTCTTGTGAGGCAACGTCAGCCTTTCTCAAACCGCCTTCGGATCAAGGGAGTGAGAAGCCGTCCTCCGAAGTTCTTCTGGTGACCTTTTGAGGACAAGAGGCCCGATAGCTCGCTTAATCCGAGTGTGGGGAAGTCATTTCTCTCCCCCGCCCCCTTTTCGAAGTTTGACCGGTGACCTCTTGATGACAAGAGGCCCAATAGTTCGTTCGACCCGAGTTTAGAGAAGTCACCTCTTCTCTTCGAAGTTAGACCGGTGACCTCTTGAGGACAAAATGCCCGATTTCTCGCTCGATCCGAGTTTGGAGTAGTCACCTCCCCCCTTCGAAGTTCGCCCGGTGACCTCTTGAGGCCAAGAGGCTTGCATCTCGCAAAACCCTAGTTTCGAGAAACTGAGTAATTAAGGTCACCAAGACCTCCCCTGAAGTTTGCCATATTTACTCTCGAGGTTCGAGGGAACTAATTGACTCACTACCCTAAATCTCCTGTTATAACAATTTAATAACCCTGGTTATCCAATTAGTATCCGGAACCTAATTCCCTTTTATTCACGTACCTATATATACCCATATTTATTGTTATACCTTTCATTTAGTGTGTATTAAAATCTATTTTTGTCGTTGTGTTTGGAATATTCCTTGGTTACGCAGCTGCAGCTATTTATTCAAATCGCACTCTTAGAACAATAACAGTTGTTACCTTGCTTAGCCTACCTTAAAGCCCCCGTGCGCATATTCCCGTACACTTGGCCATACTTCGACGCTGAACAAAGATGATTTTATTGCAAATATACAGTACATATTGGAAGACACTTCTAAATTTACTCAAATCCAAAGAGACCCTACGGAAACTCTCAAAAAAGTTATCAACCGACGAATAAGTGAAACGAATAAAGTTGTAATACATATAGTGGGAACTAATATTAATATATTAAAATTGTGAAATAATTTTCTAAAGAACTTCTGACAGTAACGTATAATTCGGATAGTTCGCAATAAGGCGTAAGATGAAGCCTAGACACGAAGCTAGAAGTTTGTATGTAACTTGCGTTCCTACGTGTTGCCGTACTGGTGTATTACAAAGTCTAAAAACGATCTAATTAACCTAATAGGTGGTATCGTGAGTGTTTAAACTTGCCTTAACTATCTAGCTACAACTATCCTTGCTCCTGAACTTTTCTTATTCTCTTTATATTTACCCTTTTACGTACCTACCGGTATTTAAACATTTGCGCTTAGTGCTCCTCTAACGAAAGCTAGTATATTTGTATTCTATTTCTATATTTGTGCGTGTTTGTTAGTGTTTAAATTAATATGAAAGGAATTTATTCATTTTAAACAAATTATTTACGACGCAATTAGAACGTTATAAGGAGGTGTACACTTTCAGAAACTTAAGGGCGAAATTACTCCAGGATAAATGTATGGTAATGTAAAAACGTATAAAAATAACAACCCCTTAAGATCGCTAACTTCACAAATTCGCATGCCAACATATAACATTTTAAAAGAAATCAACAAAATCATCAGTGATTATTTCCTTATAGATATAGGGACATCGTGGTATGAACCTAGATAGAAACTTCACAATAAACCTATAGCCATAAGTTTTTGAGGAGAGTTAATGAATCGTAAAAAAAATGGCTCAAGCGGCTAATCTTATGGCGAACTTAGGCTTAATAGTTGGACACGAAATAGTTAAGGAATGGATGAAATACAACGAGGATACAAAATATATATTATTATGGATTAAGAAGAATGGAACATATTTTAAATTGTATTGGTTGAATTTGAATTTAATTATATTAGGTTGAGGAATAAGTTCTTGCGGTTTTATCAAATTTATTCATTACCATTAACAATTTTAGAAAGACGTCATTTTTGATTGATAAAAATATGCAATTTAATCAATAATGTATTCTCCGTTGTAATTTACGACTTCTTCCCAACGTTCAACTAGTTTTTCGATGCCACTGCGATAAAAATCTCTGGATTTAGCCTCGAACTATTCGTCTAACCAGGTTCTTAATTCCATATCAGTATTGAGCGAAACGCCGTGAAAATTGTTGGAGAGCGATCGGAACAGATGGAAATCCAATGGAACCATGGTTATATAATCACCGCAGATCTGGTAGTTGCTCCTTCTTTGTATGTAACATAGACAGTGAGCCTTTAAATTGTGAGCGGGTAAGAGGATGTGTTATAAAAATTCCTTGGAGGTTCCTAGCTTAGGGAGATACTGAGTTTGATGGGGTAACGCTTTAAGCAAAGTATAGTTACTGTACCTGGTAGCTTAGCGGTAAAGCATCTGACCGGCAATCAGCAGACCCGGGTTCGGGTCCCGGCCAGGAATTCAAAACTTTTTTTACCCTGGCGTTATTTCTGTCTTCTTGGCAAAGGATCGCCTTCACTGTGTCGCCCTCTGCTCCCTTTAATTCTGGATTCTTCTAATGTCCCTCTCTCTTTCCTTTTAAAAAAAACAACAAAAAAAACAACAACTCCGGTTTCTTGTCTCATTTGCTCATTCGCGTCCAATTCTTCTTCCTCTTGTATATATATACATATATATATATATATATATATATATATATATATATATATATATATATATATATATATATATATATATATATATATATATATATATATATATATGCATGACATAAATCGAGAGATTGATACACCCGCTTTCCCAAGCATCTTAAAATCCACCCATGAAGTTCATTCGTTTTGCTCGGATGCTTCGGTAAACAGCTCTTCCAACTCCGTTATAATCTATTTAATATTTATCAAACGATTTACCACTATTTCCCCCTCTACCAATTTATAATCTATTTAATATTTATCAAACAATTTCCCACTATTTACCCATTTACTAATTTTTAATCTATTTAATATTTATCAAAATACTTACCAATTACTATTAAATTTAATTCACACTCGTAATTCAATCCAATCATAAACTGTTACTGTATAAATTCACCTTTCAATAATTGTTTATTCAATAATATATATTTTTCTTAACACTTTGTTTTTAATACACGTTTTCCCAACGTCCCTCAAATTTAGGCCTAAAGAAGTTCGTCTGCAAAATTTAGACTTTGCGTTAGCATTTAACTTCATTCCCTTTGAATAACAAAATATAGGTTTTTATTTTTATTGTGATCAGAGCTATCTAGGATATTGCCGCAATATTCATTTAAAACCTATAAGCGTAAGCTTGCCTTGAGAGTCCTATGCAACCGTTCGACCTTTGCGTTGCTTTGGGTATGATAGCTAGTGATACGAGGACGAAAAGAGCCAAGCACTAACATTAGTGCATCCCATTGGTGGGGTTCAAATTGGCTACCACAATCAGTCATGATCGTTGAAGGAACACCAAAACGAGAAACCCAGTCTGAGACGAAAGCTTGAGTTACAGTGGAAGCTCTGATGTCCGAGATAGGAACTGCCTCTGGCCTTCGAGTAAAACGGTCGAGCATGGTGAGAAGATAGGTGCAACCACGCGAAAAGGGCAGATGGCCTACCAGATCGATGTGAATGGCGTCAAAACGTGCCGATGGAAGAGGAAAAGCAGCCAGAGGGGTCTTTATGTGGCGTTGAACCTTTGCGCGTTAACACGGCAAACATGCGCGGGTCCATTTGGCGGCATCGGTGTTCATACCTGGCCACACATAACGTTGTGTAATGAGCTTGCGAGTTGCTCGAATGCCAGGGTGCGAGAGACCGCGAGTTTGGTCAAAAATGTGCCGAAGGTAAGCTAGAGGAATGAGTAGACGATGACAGTCAGTCAATGAATAGTCAACCAGGATGCGCCTGAAAGGACAGTCCGGCAAGTTAAACTCGCAAACGATGAGTTGAGAAGAATGACGCAGTGTTTGCGTGTCTTCATCTTGTTCCTGGGCGAGCGCTATTGTTGCATGATCGATAGGCGCAATGTGGGAGAGTTGCGTGCCTGAAATCACTGAAATGCGAGAGAGAGCGTCTGGAACAACGTTTGATGAGGCAGGAACGTAGCGAATATCGTTTGTCATCTGCAGGATGAAATCAAGATGATATCAAGATGATAGGAATCAACGGCACAATGCACATCAGAGGTGCTACTAGTGGCAAGGGCACCAACCAACGGCTTATGGTCGGTAAAAACAGTAAATTCACGCCCTTCCAAGTATTTGCGGAAGTGGCGGAGGGCGAGGTAAACACTAAAGAGTTCATGGGAAATCGTACTGTACCTCTGTTGAGAAGAAATAAGTGCTTTTGAGAAGAAAGCGAGCGGTTGCCAAGAGTAACCATCCTCTGCTGCAAAGTCACACGAAAATGGTTAGCGGACGCGGCGGAAGCAACGCTTATGGAAGCTCCTGGGCAGGATGGGCTAGGAAAACAGCGGAAGCCATAGCCTCTTTCGTGCGAGAGAAAGCCTCGCACGCTTCGGAAGACCAGGATAGAGGAAGGTTCTTCTTGGATTTTGAAAACAGATCATAGAGTGGTTGCATGATGTTAGAAATGTTGGGAATTAATCTGTGGTAAAAATTTACCATGCCACAAAATCTACGAAGTTCCTTGAATGAAGAAGGTTTGGGGAAATCCCGAATAATTGCAACTTTATCCCCGAGAGGACGAATTCCGTCAGGGAAAATGGGGTGTCCCCAAAAAGAGAGTTACGTGACACCAAAAAGACACTTAGAAGTGTTGAATACGATACCATACTCTTCTAAACGAACGAAACCCTGACGAAGGTGAGAGAGTTGTTCCTTTAAAGACAATGATGCTATCAGGAGGTCGTCTATGTAGCAAAATATGAAGGGAAGACCTCTCAGAACCTGATCCATAAAACGTTGGAAGATCTGACCACTGTTACAAAGACCGTAAATCATTCGCTTCATGGCCTAGTGATAGCCGTCTCTGGGGCGTCATCTGGGTGAATATGGATTTGGTTGAAAGCACGAACCAAATCGAGTCGAGAAAAGATTGAACAACTGAAAAGAGCAGAATTTAAATCAGACAGGTAATGAAGAGGATACCTATCTGGAATAGTACAAGCATTGAGTCACCTGTAATCACCCATAGCCCTGAACTCACCCGGCGGGGACTTTGGCACTACGTGAAGCGGTGAAGCCCAGAGAGAGGTAGATGGAAAAGCTATTCTGACCTCCACCATAAACTTGAATTCCTGCTTTATTAGAGCAACTCTATCCGCGGACAGTCGACGGGGGCGTGAGAATACAGGCCCTCCTGTCGTCTCTATCATCTGAACCACATCACGCTTGATAGGCCTGCCCTTTGAAGGTGGCAGACTAAGGCCAGGAAATTCCAGCAGGAGTTGTTGGAAGTGTGGGGCAGTTATAGAGAGACGAACAGACAGGAGAGAACTCTTAGAGAGAAAAAACGAACCAGAAACGGTCAGGGTAGTGATTCTGTCGATAAGCTTGCGATTGCGAGAATCGACCAAAAGTTCGTGAGCCGAAAGGAAATGGAGGCCCAAAATTGGAATGTCGACCTCGGCGACGATGAAGGTCCCTGGAAAAACACGACGTAACCCAAGAGAGAGCTCGAGGTTGCGCCTTCCATATGTCCTTATATCCGAAAAGTTAGCGGCTTTAAGGACAAGGTCAGACAGGTAAGCTTGGTCGTCCGGAGAGATTGGAATGACACTGCATTGAGCACTGGTGGCAACCAAAAATGAAACACCGGAAAGTGGGTCGTAACTACTAAAAGGAGGATCGACCTGGGCAAAAACTGAGCTTTCAGAGGTGTTTTACCCACGAATCACTTACGTTTTTAGTTTGAAGGATTATGTTGTGCTGATGAGCTTGAAATTTGGGTAAGCAAACCTGTAGAGTTTTGCTGATTTTGCGCTTTTGAGGTTGGTGAAATTAGCGTATATGAAGAAATTAGAGTTACAAAAACGCACATGATATTGGTACGTGCATGGATGTAAGCATTTTTCTGCCTTTGCACCAAACCTGCAATGGTACCAGCACCCATTTGAAAGTTGGGGAAAAGAAACTTGATCAGAATTATTTTTTGGAGAGGGGAAATTTTGCGAATAAGGATTAGGTGAAGAACGAGGAATAAATGCGTGGTAGAAGCTACAAGGCTGTACACAACGTACGACGTTGTTATCATATTTAGAATGATACCAACAGAGACCCTGAGAATTATCGTCAGGATAGGCGGAATTGGGATGAGAATGAAATTGATTCGGCCATGCCTCACCTCTTGAGCTGGAGTTCCCTCGTTGGCTTCTTTTACGGGAGGAAGAACGGCGTCGGACTCCCCATATACCCTGCTCTCGACTGTGCTCTCGCTGCATCCCTTGTCGCACCTTTAGGACACGAAGATCGCTCTCTATCCTCTCCAACACAGCAGAAAGATCCTGTGCCGCGGGGGAGGGGGATTTACGTGCGGGTTCTAGTCGGTTGTCTGAATACTCCCTCGGTAAATGAACCTGTGAAATAGACACATTTGAACATGGTTCTTGAGAGATTGAAATAGTTCCCCAACTTACGTATGGATTATTGAACAACTCATCGGCTGCCTTTGCCATTTGCTCCACATTAGTGGGTGATGTCATTATGATGAGTGGCCTAATATTTATAGGAATCCCACGCATAAATATTTCTGTGAGTAAATAGTCGAAAAATTCTAACTGAGCTCCCTTTTAAGTCTTTTAGATGCTCCAGAAATCGTTGGACGCCGGTCCCCCTTCTCCTAAGTAATTAATAGCATCCTTAGATCTTCGATTTGCGATCTCACAAACTCCTCCCTAAAAGTCTCTTTTAATTTGTCTAAGCCCCAAATCTACCACTTTCTAGCAAGATGTTTTTAAAACCAAAAGATGCTTAATGGTAAATTCTGGGTGATGCAGAAAATCTGGTTTTGTTCAGAGATGGCGTGATGCATCATTATAATTTCTGCCATTTCTAACCAGGCAATGAGGTTGCCAGAATCATATTTGGGGGGACAATCGAGGAAGGAACGAATCGAAATAGATCTTGCATGTTGGACGAATGATGAAGGATGCTTGCTGAAGTAACATTAGAGATACTCGTATTGGTGGAAGCAGTGAGGCCAGCCTGCGATGTCGTAATGGTGTGAGTTGTCAACAAAGCTGCTGATGTAACCATCGTGATTTTTAACTAGTATGAGATGTGTGTATCGTGTGTGTAAAACTCAGTCACGCGAATAAGCGTAAAATAAAAATTATCGGAAAAAGAAATATTATTCACTCGTTGTATTTATATAGATATAATAAATTTAATTTAATAAGGATATTATTAGTTCAATTAAGGATGTAATTGGAAACTTGAGATTAAAAACTAACATGTATTGAAAGTCTACGCTCGGAAAATGAACGCGTGAGTAAGTGACTTGAAAAATATGAAACCATGTTACTGGGTTGAAATTTTATATTTGATTTTATAATCAAGAATGGATGAACGTACGGGAGATAATTAAATAAATTCTGGGCACCACTTTATAGATGTAGGGCCATCGTGGTATGAACCTAAATAGAAGTTTCACAACAAACCTTTTCCATAGGTTTTTGAGGAGAGTTAATGAATCGTAAAAAAAATAGCTAGAGCGGCTAATCTTATGACGAAGTTATGCTTAATGGTTGAACACGAAATGGTTAAGGAATGGATAAAATACAACGAGGATAGAACAAAATATATTTTATTTTAGATTAACAAGAATGTAACATACTTGAAATTATATTGGTTTAATTTGAATTTAATTATACAAAACGAACATGAGTTTAACAATGAAATTTTGTCGTGACTGAAGTTGGCGTAAGGCAGATAGGTAAGGCAGATACTAATAGTGGTCAGGGAATTATGAGAGGACATTATAGTACTGAAAGTAGAATGGACTTGGCAGATAACAGAAATAGGTTCCAAGGCGATAGAGGTGAGGTCATTCAGGCTGAAAGAGGTGTTTCGGAAATAGGGGGTTAAATTGTTTCTATACAAATGCTCGTAGTCTTAGAAACAAGAAGGATGAGCTATTTAGTTATATTAGTGATGAAGATATAGATATATTATGTATTACTGAATCATGGATTAATGAAATAGAATTTAGTGACACTATAAGTGAATTTGATTTACAGGGCTATAATATGTACATCAGTCATCACATGCACCTCTTTTGAATATTCCTCGTTCATCCCTCTGCTCAATGGGGGACTGCTCCTTCTCAATCTGTGCCCCTAAGTTGTGGAATGCTCTTCCTGCTGAAATCAGGTCTTCTCCCTCTCTTACCACATTTAAGCGTCTCTGAAAACGCATCTTTTCAGTATTGCCTTCTCCCCCCTCTTGAATTTCCATTGAATTTCCATTCTTATCTCAGCACAACGTGTGCTCTGGGAAGGCCTCAGGCCTTGAAGAGCGCATTACAAAAGACTTATTATTATTATTATTGTTATTATTACTAAGGAATCTTTTGAGAGCGTGCACAATGGAAGCACCCTTACGCGCGCTCAATGAAAAACTCTGCAAGCAAATAAAAGGAGTTGCAATGGGTTCACCACTAGGACCCACCCCTGCTAACTTCTACATTGGAGGATTAGAAAAGAAACATTGGCAGAGAATCATTCAAAGCCTTCAATCTACTGACGATTTGTCGAAGATGTATGTTTTGTAATTAAAGTAAAAAACGAACTGAAAGAGCTAAAAAGGAGAATGGATAAACAATCTGTATTTAAATTTACTAATGAACTAAACCGTAACGGAAAATTACCTTTCCTTAATGTTGAATTAATAGCATGTGAAAATAAATATCCAACCCAAGTATAAATATACAAAACCAACACTATGGTTTCTCCAACACTATGGTAGACAAGGAGACAAACACATTTTTGCCAAATTTACATACAAATAAAATGAAGAAAATAAGAAACGCCCAATAAATGTCTTATATAAAAACAAAAACAAATGAGTAATTGATATAAAACGGAGGAAAGAACAATAAAAAATATTATACACCAAAATGCAAAATGTACGAATCCGGAAGAAGGGTTTAACTGATAATATACAACAAAACCAAAAAAAAATTAGCAATCACCTCATTAGCAATAACACAAGCAAAACAAAAGTAAATGAAAGCCTCCAATGTAATTTACGAATTCAACTGCCCCCATGAAGACTATTTCTATTTGAACCTTAATGGTAGAGTTGATGGCTCTTACTGCTTTTAATTTTAGCTAATGGCTTTTGTGCGAGAAGAGTTATAGATATAATGATCATAATTCATAACAACAATATAAGGATTAGTTTTTTTTTGTCTGTGGGAACCTGAGTGAAGTTAGTGTAGAAGTCTTTTTTTTATTTCAATTAAAATTTCCATAAACTTGAAGCGACGCTGGGAGCTGTGACAACTAGATGGTGAGCAAGGTAAACAAACCAGGAAACAATGATAGTGGGTCCGGAGAAGAGCCAGAGAACTGTGGTGTGTGCAATCATGCTGTGGTATCAAATATTTAACTTTGGAATGTGAATTGTGTGACACGTGGTTCCATATCTTCTGTAAAAATGTGCCAAAAACTGTGTACACATTCATGGTGGAGAAACAAGCATGGAAACAGATGAGCTGGAATTGTAGCCTGTCGCAGCGTTGATGCGTGAGAGTGAAGGACAGGGTGGAGAGTATTGCTGAACAACATAAAGAATTTAAAGACAGACACACAGTGCTTGAACTTGAACACAAAATTGATGAGCATGAGACAAAGTTGAGTGAAGTGCAGGGCAAAAAAGGGAACATGTAAGTAAGCCTAGGCACAATGGAAACGAAGTGTCAGTTGTTCAGGCTGAAAAGTTGGATGATCAGTGCAAGACTACAAGTGATTTGGAAACAAGACTGGGGATTTTGGAGGCAAAGTTCACCGATTTAGGCCAACATGAGAAACTGGGGACAGGTGGGGATAGTATCAACTATACAAAGGCTGTGAAGAGGAAAACAGCTCCAGCAATGTAGGATATCTCCAGACAAGAAATGGGTCAATTCAAAAATAATCTGGCGGAACAAGATATAAAGTTCAAGGAGGAAGTGAGAGAGAAACAAGAAGAAAAAAAAATGAAGGAATTAAAGGACAAAGAAGCCCGAAAGAATAACATCATAATCTATGGAGTGCCGGAGAGCAATGGACAAGAAGATGAAAAGCGAAATGATGATATTCGTGCTTATTTGGATAAACTAGTGAAGAAAGGCATCCAGATCGATTTGAACCAGAATAGTCTGAGGAAAGTAACGAGGTTAGGAAGGATCAAGGGTCAAGGTACAAACAACGAGCCTAAGCCTAGACCAATGTTGATCGAGCTGGATTCCCTAAACCTGAAACGAGGGGTTCTGAGAGGTACTGTAAATCTAAAGGAGAAGGAGAATTACAAGAATGGTTTCCTGCAACATGATTTAACAAAAGCACAAAGAGAAAAGTTAAAATCATTGAGTGCAGAAGCCAGGCAGACGGAGCAGGAAAATCCGGGAGATTTTATATTCCGAGTGAGGGGTCCACTTGGAAAAATTTGTATAAAGAATATAAAAACAATAGAAAATGCTGTGATAAAAAACTCTAGTGTTAATGGTAAACAAAAGATTCAGTTGTGGGATAATATGTATATCGTGTAAATCAAAAGGGTTTTTTTTATTGTTAGTATACAAATGCAGACACATTAACTAACAAAATGACTGAGTTAAGAGTGAGAGTTCAGGAAACAAGGATCCCTCGAGTATATATGTGCAAGAGAAGTTACATTTAAAACAGACTTTTGTGAATCAGTGTGGGTTGATGTGAGTGAACAGTGGTGGCTCGTGTCTAGGCACTACGGAACTGCAGCCCCATCTCCCCACCTATTTCGACTCGATATTATCGATAACATTCAATATAATGAATCCCTCTTTTCTTTAATTCTTTATTTATATGTGTACATTATATAGTACTTAAGCTTAATATCAGTAGTCATCTCCTAGTTTATGAAAGAATACAAAAATCCTTGTATAGAACTGTGCGCTTCACAGTTCCAGCGACGCGGTATTTGGCTGTTGTGCGCATGCTCACATTCTGAGACAGGAAACTGCTCGCTAGGAAGAGAGAGTAGTGTGGCTCACGCAGTGCCAAACCCTGGCGAGCTGGTTGAAGTTATTGTTTCCTTTTGACTCCGCGTGTGTTGTGCTGAAAAAGTGTTTATATTCTTGAATGTGATAAAGTGTTGAATTTAATTTACATTTTTTCGGTTCTTTTATTAATTAATTGATTAATTAATTTATTAATTGAGCTGCTGAAACTTATCTTGGAAAATAATCTAGATGATGTTCTTAGTGAAATTACGAAACTGATAAAAATCCTCTTGTTAATTCCCATGAATACATCGGAGGCATAACAGTGTTTTTCAACGCTGAAAAGAATAAAAAGTTTTCTAAGAAGCACTATGAATTCTGAAAGACTCAATGCACTTGCAGTGCTGCAGTGCTTTCAATGGAGAAAAAATTCCTCATTAGTCATCTAGAGATCAAGGAGAAAATAATTAATCTTTTCGCACAATTTAAAACAAGAAGAATGGATTTCGTTTTTAAATGAATGGACAAAACTTGAACTGTAACAATTAGGCTATTAGTAAGTAAAAATGTTTTGATTTTTTTCGTTTAATATTTGATCAAGTTTATCTATAAATTTTCTTTGTATATGTTTATTTCCTTTTACACAATATTAAAACAATGCTAAAAAAATTCTGATTCAGCACCCCTACTAATTTTAGCAACGAGCCGCTGCTGGAAGTGACTATGGATAAGGAGGATGTACTTATCATAGGATGTGTTTATCGTAGTCTGAACAGTGAAGAGAGGAAAAAACAGATATCCTAACAGATTATTGCACGAGGCGTATGATTGCAATATATCATATTTTATGGTTGCAGGTAATTAAAATTATCCCATAATTGATTAGGAATATTGGAGGGCGGTGGGCTATGAAAACAGTGATGAGTTTCTGTTTCTTGAAATTCTGAGGGATGTGTACTGGTACCAATATGCCACGACAGCGACTAGGGCTAGAGGGAGTGACTGCCAAAGACTATTAGATTTATTCATGATAAATGAGGAGGGCATGATTAAAAATTAAATATATCTCCACACCTTTGAAAAAGCGAACATGGTGTGATAGAATTTGTGTATAAAGCATACATCAAGAATGAGTTAACACATAGAATAATACTCCTCTATGATAAGGGAGACTATGAAAATATTAAAGAAAATAACTTGAGGGGCGGAAAATTTCGATGAGAAACACCAAAGAGATTGAGGAGAAATGGAGTCACTTCAAGAAGAAAATAAATGAACTAGAGTTTAAAGACATACCCAAGAAAAAATGGAAAGATTCTCCAGAAGCAGGGAAATCCAGAAACCCAATGGACCAAAAGACGAGGGAAGAAATTAGGAAAAAACATCCTTGTTGGCAGAGGTAAATTGAGACTAGAGGTCCCGAAAAATACAAATTATACACAAGGCAAAGGAACAGAGTGATAAAATTGACAAGGAAAGCTGATCGAGACTACGAACGAGAGGTGGCAAGAGAGTCCAAAAGAAACCCAGAGAAATTCTGGTAGCATGTTAAACAAAAAATTGAAGACAACTACTGGTATTGTATATTTAAGAATTAATGTAAATGGACATGAGGAATATTCCCCAGCTGATGGTGGCAAGGATAGAATTCTCTTGGATTATTTTGCCAAGGTCTTTACAAGGGAAACTGATGGTTGTGGTACTCACTTGCCAGTAGCAACGAGAGAGGAATTTATCTGTGATCTCAAAATCACGGAAGATGAAGTAATGAATCACTTGCAAACGCTTAACATTGGGAAATCGCCGGGTCATGATTGTATCCACACCAGGATATTAAAAGAACTGAGGGAGGAGCTGTGTGACGTTATTACCGATATATTCAACGATTCACTTCAAAAGGGGAAGCTTCTTTCGGACTTGAAGACAGCAAACGTTAGTGCGATTTTTAAGAAGGGCGACAAATCAGAACCCTCCAATTATCGCCCTGTGAGCCTTGTCAGCATTGTGTGCAAAATTATGGAAAAGATAATTCGCGAACATATATTGACACATGTGAAAATATTAATTCTGCTATCTACGAAACAGTATAGTTTTATAAAGGGAAGGTCGGAAATTCTTCAGATGCTGCAGGCGGTAAAAGAGTGGATAAAAACACTAGACGAAGGAGGATTGGTGGAAATCATCTATATGGACCTACAGAGAGCTTTTGACGAGGTGCCACATCATCGATTGCTACATAAATTAGAGGGCTATGGGATAACCGGAACCATATTCAGATGGACAGCGGCATTTTAAAAGGATGGAAATAGAGAGTGCATAATATTAAGGGTGTCTACTCTGATTGGACAAATGTTTAAAGTGGATTACCGTAGGGGAGTGTTCTGTGACCGATTCTTTGTGTCCCCTTCCTCAACGACCTTCCTGATTAAGTGAAACCTAGTGTGTACCTGTTTGCCGACGATACATTTTTTTTTAGACAAATATGCTCATCCCAGGATCAATCAGGATTACAAGAGGAGTTACACCAATTTCAAAGATGGTCTGAGGTTAACATTCTGCCTTTCCACCTTGGCAAGTGTAAAAATTTGAAAATCCACAGTAAATATAAGATTCCTGAGAGGGGCCGTCTTAACAGCATCATGGGCCACCATGCAAAGCAGTGTACTGGGACCCCTACGATAACTACTCATAGGAATAAAAATGTAAATGGTCGATAAAATTAAACATAAATTTATTTTATTGACACTGCCAACAAAATCGGTGTTGAAACATTAAAAACATGCTGTACAGCTACAACTAATCAACACGATAAACATTTGAACAATACACGAGGCTTGAAAAATACAATAATACTCAGTAAGCCATACATATTAGATGTCACAGTATGAAATTACTATAAATTTATCATTATAACAAGCATTTGCGGCATTTCTTTGCAGACAATTGCTTTATTATTGGCTTGAAGTCAATGGTCTTCAGGATGTCATTTTCCATGCACATGAGTGTAAGCCAGTTCAAACGATGCTGCCCCATTGTGCTACGAAGCTGATTTTTTTAATAAATTTCAGTCAGGAAAAATTCGGGAATACAGATTTCAAATTGCCAGCAATTATTTTTCTGTACAATGCAGGAAGAGTCACTATTTTCATCAAGGGCCATGTAGTACTTGAGATGCTCACATTTATTTAAAAGCTCATCATAATTAAGGTCTTTATGATACATATTAGCCAGATGTTCACACTTTTTCTCTAGTGCATCAGAAGCAATGGATTTCAATTCGTTGAGGAAATAAAACATATTTCCAATCTGCGGATAAACTTCTGCACGCTTTGTCAGTTGAAAGATTAGTGTCCAGAATAGGGAGGAAAGTTTCTATCTTGAACTTTTCGCTTTTACTGAGCAGTACCTCTTCTGCTGATGATGATCCATCATATCTAGTAAGACGCACACTTCGTTTTCGCTCCCGTTTTTTCTCATCACTCCAATATTTATCTGGACACATACAATTGGCTTTGAATTGATATTCACAATATTTATCTCTAGTTTCTTGAAGATAGATTTTTATAGACTCAACAAGATTTGTGGCAACAAGGATGTTCACATTCTTTGACTGCAGGACCTTGCTTGTTTTGTTTATTATTTCTAGCATGTCATTCCAAAGAATTGTGAGAAAGATTGTTTCCAGTTTTTGCTCAATCCTTCTGCCTCTCGCCTTGTTTTCACTTCATGTTCATTGTCAACTGATACAGATCCAGCGAAGGTTTTATTTTCTCGAAACCCCCATAGAGAGCATGAACAGCATCAAAATGTACTGACCATCGTGGGTCAGATAGATGCTTGACCACCAAATGTTTTCCCAAAGATGATGTCAATACATTCGTAGATGAGTAGAAGCAGCAAAAAAAAGAAATATTGATGCTGAACAAAGTCAAAGAATTTTGCAGTTTGTAGACAACACTCTGCTACTTTTACTCCAACCAGGTTCAGGTTGTGTCCAGCACGGGGACATAGATGGCGAACTCATTGAGTTGATGAATCCGTGCTTGCAATCCAGTATATCGTCAAGACATATTTGAAGCATTGTCATATGACTGACCACGGTAGTATGATAGTGGAATTTTGTTATCATTAAGAAAATCCCCAACAGTGTCTGTTAGAGCCTTTCCCCCGTGAGAAAAGATGGGGATGAACATCAAGAAACGTTCCACAGTCTCACAACCTTTAATGTATCGGAGAGTAAATGCCAGTTGATCTGTGTGCGAGACGTCTGGAGTGGAATATACACTTATTGAATAATACTTTGACTCTTTTAATTCTTCAAGAATAGTTCAAAGAACCATTTGGCCTATTAGTTCAATAAATTTCTCTCAAATGTTTGCAGATAAAAATGACGGGTTGCCTTTTCCAGGATTTCCATATAGTTTGAGATGTTCTTCCAAGAAAGGGTCAAATTCACTCAACAGCTCTAGTGTTCCTAAATAGTTGTCATTTTTTGCTGATCCAATAATCTGATTTTCTCCACGAAACGGCAAACCTCTGGAGGCAAGAAAGCGAATCACAGAAACCACACGTGTCAACACCCTATGCCAATATGCTTGCTCTGAGCAATTTTGTTCAACTAATAAAGAATCTACACTTTCAGTTTCTGTATGCCTAATCAAATATGCCATCATGCACTTTCGATGTTCTTCTCCATTTTCATGTTCTACAATAACATTGCTGTGCTTCCAGTCATTGAACCCCGATGTAGCAAAGGGAGATTCTTTCTTGGACAGTAAGCGACATACAAAGCAGTACAAACGACCTTGGGATGGTGAATAGAGTAGCTATTCACGTTTTACAGAGTCCCCACTCCTATCCTTCACTTCCCATTCTTTTGACAAGTCAATTATACCTGTAATACCATCCTATAATTTCATCCTTCAATACCATTCTGTAATCCATATTTTAATTATATTTACGTTGTATTCCTTAACAATTCTCAATTTAATTATCCCATTCATTCATATAATTATAATTACCTCTCACTTGTTATTTCCTAATTAAATTCTCTCATTTTGCATTCATTGATTTTATAAATATATATTTTGTTTATCGTCCGTTTCCTTATAACACTCGCGTTCGAAGTTTTCCAAATTCAATTCACGTCAGTCGTTAGGCCTAAATATTAGCAGACGACTATTCCATTCAATTCAAATAGCTATATAGGCTGATTTATTAAAAAAAATCAATCTCATTAATAACAAATACCATACAGGTATTACAGCAACAACCTTGCAGTAAGGTTGTTAGGTAGGAGTATTTTTATATTTAAGATTTTATAGTAAGGTCCTTACTGTAAAACCTTAAATATATATAGTTAATATAATAATAAACTTACCTTTGCTAACACATTAACGAATACACATTTAAATTTATGATATCTCCACAAACTTCTCTCAGTACTGCTAAAACCAATACCATGACGGTATGACCTCATTTCAAAAGAGTTGTTGCCATCATCGCACTGATAAAATATTTAGTGATTTTTCGTTCTGTATTCAAAATAAAATGCCTACACCTCATATACTCCAACCATTACAATTTTAAATATAAACTATCTACTGTGTGTTGATTCCTAACACTGCCGGGCAAGGCCTTCATCTAGCCCAGTGGCTTAGCTAGGATATCTGGCACTGATCTAGCCTCATCTATGTATACTAGATGCATATAATAATAATAATAATAATAATAATACTAATAATAATAATAATAATAGTAATAATGATAATAGATACATGCAAGTGAGGTGGCAGAGGTTACTGCGATACTAATCCGGGGATACTAAATCAGGGACAAATTGCAATATCCATTTGTAAAACAAATTTACACAATAACATTGCAACAAATATTTATTTTTTAATATAGTCTAGATTACTATGTAGTAGTATTTATTTTTTGCAAGTCACTTAATATACACAGGTCAGCATGAGGTCCCTATTCTCATGGGGCCCCCGGGCAAGTGCCCATCAGGCCCATGCGTTAAGACGGCCCTGCTCCTGAGGCCACAAACTACTACCTGGGTGCGGGCAGTACTGGGAAAACTGAAATTGAGGCCGTGGAGAGTGAAAAAGACCTTGGCATTATAACAGATAGCCACTTAACATTTGCATCTCACATACAGGACAAAGTCAACAAGGCCAACCAGATCATGGGAATGATAAGGCGAACTTTTAACGTACCAGGATATCCCTACTTTCAAGTGTCTGTTTAAGGCAATGGTCAGGTCTCATGTGGAATATGCGCGGGCAGTATGGTCCCCATAACATTTGAAATATATCAAGTCGTTTGAGAATATCCTCAGACGTACTTCTAAATTGATTCCTGGTCTGAAAAAATTAAGCTACCCTGAACGTTTGCGAGACCTGGAAA
The DNA here is from genome assembly GCA_963969495.1 of Ceratothoa steindachneri. Lineage (NCBI taxonomy): Eukaryota > Metazoa > Arthropoda > Malacostraca > Isopoda > Cymothoidae > Ceratothoa > Ceratothoa steindachneri. The sequence continues at coordinate 210,132,517 of OZ018324.1, read as the reverse complement.
TGCCAACCATGATTTATAGATGAATGAGAGGGGGAAGGGGTATAATTAAAGTACACAAAGTGATGAGCAATAAGTACGATAAAGAGGTAAATTTTTGTCTGGATAGAAACAAAGGTCTAACTCGAGGTAACAGCATGAAACTGGCCAAGTTGTGATGCAGGATCAAGGTGAGGCAGATGTAATTTTTATCAAGAGTGGTGGAAGTGTGGAATAGTCTGTTGATAGTGTTGTTGAGGCAACAAACGTAATATCATTCGAAAGATGACTCGACAAGTATTGAGAAAATCAAGGAATAAAATATGATCCCACTGGAAAACTAGCAATGACCACCGGCCACCATGAGTTTATTTTTGACGAGGCTGAAGATTTGGACCTAGAGGCTTAGGCCTGCGTCCAGTAACACCGTAAGGTACTGTAGGGTAAGGAAGCCTGTAAGCTTCATTCTTGGAATAAATAGATTGGAATAACAAACGCATCCTTTTCTCGTCAACTCACCATGAATTTCAAAACGGTGCCATCAAAAATCACTCCTCAATGCAATACAAAACCCATCTCTCAAGAGAAATTTTAGTGGAGAACAACGTAATCAAACATAGAACTAACCGCACCTGCCTTCATATCATGGATGCTATCTTAATCCAAGAGGAGAGACCGAGGCTTAATGGCCAACAGATGGTTATGCAAAGGACAATAAAACTCTTAACGGATTAAATGGCTAATACTAATAAAATTCTCATTTCTCAGGTGTTCTAGGTGTCCTAATATGAACCTTGCCCCAACTCCTTTTGATATCGAGATTTTTTAACTTTTTAGTATTATCTTTAAGCAATAGATTAACGTTAGTATATAAACGTACGGTTTCGAGATGTCTAAACAGTATAAAATAACTTCGCTCAGAAGATGTTCAAACGTGACCGAAAGCTCATCTGCAATAAATTATGAATATTGGAACCCTTATACAGAACCTTTCGCAAGGCGAAAAGTATAATAAGAAGATTAGAGAAGTAAAGAAGAAAGTTAAGCAAAGCTCCGCTGGGCCTGGTCTTTAATAAAACATGCATAAAAGAGAAAATCCTAACTAAAGTTTTAAAAAGTTAAAGTTTGCTGGTTTTAGTCCTCATTTCAAACTATGTAGGTTCTCAAGCGGACGTCAGCCAGGGCAAGCCACAAATCCCCACCGTGATGCCCGGTCACGGCGGTAACCTCCCTTAGTAAAAAGAATCCGAACGGAGATTAGAACTGCCGGGCAAGTACGCTAACCACTATACTAGCGAGAGGCTAGTATATATATATATATATATATATATATATATATATATATATATATATATATATATATATATATATATATATATATATCAGAGGCGATTCGATGCCATCAGTGTCACTCGGCCTCATCACAGATTTCGCAAAAGACACATACGAGTATATAAACGAAGGTAAGAGACGTAATGCTCACCGTATACTTATATGTGCATTGATAACACTCTGTAACACGATTTTTGTTACAGAGCAGAAAATAGGTGATTATACATGACATTTAGGCGCTGATTACAAATTTGTCTTTAGAATTTGCATATCGCGTCTAGTTTTTGTGTAATTTGAATTTTCCTTTTCAAGCCATTTCACACTTTTGCTCAATATTGTACCAATATGCAATTTTTAATATATTTAATATATATATATATATATATATATATATATATATATATATATATATATATATATATATATATATATATATTAACATTTTTAATATATATAAAGTAGACTATATTGAAACTCAAATATCGTTGAATTCTAATTACTGTTTTTTTTTTTCCAGATTTTCATGTTAATACATACTGATTTGTGATAACTTTTCTGCTACTCATATCTGGTAACTGGTAAAGAAGATAACACGTTTATCAGAATTTTGCTCTGATCAGAACCTAATGATAAGGATCTCACATTTTGTGTCGTTGGCTTGCTCAAGTTAATGTTTGAAATCTTGTCATGGCTTCAAGTTCTAGACGCGGATGTGTAAAGCGCCCCAACATATTTTATGTTTGTGGGAAATTCACACTAGTGGCACAACAGGGAAAAATAGAAACAGCAGTAACGATGAAGCTGTAGAAGCTGACATCTTTCCAAGCTCCTACAAAGTTCGTAAAGAGGCAGTTGGCAATTTCCCGTCTGAGAAAATTACGCATCTCGCCTAAAAATCAATTTCTGTACGACCTTTGATACCCATACGGTTACCTCACAATCAAAGTACGACTCCTCCCAACCACCAACCAATCAAAACTTTTGTACAACCCAATTCGAAATTAACTAATCAGAATAGGGTTTCCGGTTTCCCGAGTCCGGAGCATATTTTAACGACCATTTTTATTGAATCAGCGCTCCAGACAAGTTCCTCTTATTTATAACTTCAAAAACGTCGTGGCAGTACTATACTATATTTTATATAATTCCCTTATATAGCTTATTCCTCTTAACATTATAATCATCGGCCATTTCCCTATATGTAATATATATATATATATATATATATATATATATATATATATATATATATATATATATATATTTATATATATATATATATATATAGTACAAGAGAAAATAAGAATTGGACGCGAATGAGCAAATGAGACAAGAAACCGGAGTTTTGGGGTTTTTTTTTATTTAAAGGCAAGAGAGAGGGACATTAGAAGAATCCAGAATCAAAGGGAGAAGAGGGCGGCACAGTGAAGGTGATCCTTTACCGAGAACACAGAAATTACGCCAGGGGATAAAGTTTTGAATTCCTGGCAGGGACTTGAACCCGGGTCTGCTGATTGCCGGTCAGATGTTCTACCGCTAAGCTACCAGGCACAGTATTTATATTTCGCCCAAAGCGTTATCCCATCAAACCCAGTATCTCCCTAAGCTAGGAACTTCCAATGAATTTTTATACCACATCCTCTTACCCGCTCACAATTTAAAGGCTCACTGTCCATGCCACATACAAAGAAAGCAACTACAGGATCTGCAGATGATAATACAACCATCACGGGGCTATGCCATTTTTATTTTCTGTCTTTCAAATAAAATTTGAAGACAGAAAGAAAGATGCAGAAACCTGGTGTAGCTGACTATAAATACATATAGTACAAGAGAAAATAAGAATTGGACGCGAATGAACAAAAGAGACAAGAAACCGGAGTTTTGGGTTGGGTTTTTTTTTCAAGGTAAGAGAGAGGGACATTAGAAGAATCAAGAATCAAAGGGAGCAGAGGGCGGCACAGTGAAGGTGATCCTTTACCGAGAAGACAGAAATAATGCCAGGGGGAAAAGTTTTGAATTCCTGGCCGGTAAAGAACCTGACCGGCAATCAGAAGACCCGGGTTCGAGTCCCGGCCAGGAATTCAAAACTTTTTTCCCCTGGCGTTCTTTCTCTCTTCTCCGTAAAGGATCACCTTCACTGCGCCGCCCTCTGCTCCCTTTGATTCTTGATTCTTCTAATGTCCCTCTCTCTTGCCTTTAAATAAAAAACCCCCCAAAACTCCGGTTTCTTGTCTCATTTGCTCATTCGCGTCCAATTCTTATTTTCTCTTGTACTATATGTATTTATATTCAGCTACACCAGGTTTCTGAATCTTTCTTTCTGTCTTAAAATTTTATTCGAAAGACTGAAAATAAAAATGGCATAGCCCTGTGGTGGTTGTATTATCCCCCGCAGATCCTGTAGTTGCTTTCTTTATATATATATATATATATATATATATATATATATATATATATATATATATATATATATATATATATATATATATATATATATATATATATATATATATATATATATATATATATATATATATATATATATATATATATATATATATATATATATATATATATATATTCATTAACCGTATTATCAAATTCAAATTAGTCATATTCCATTATTCGTTGTTCAATAAATCTTGTTAAATTTATGAGTCAGTAATTTTGAAACCTTTCCGGTTGAAATAGTTATCCTTCATCACGTGTTCTCTTTCGAGTTATTTTTTTTTCTTTAAATTTATATAGGCAAGTTTGTCATTAAACCCATCACAATAGCTATTAAGCAAGTCTACAGATACTATTTTGGATGCAATTAGGGCAACAGGATAAAGATTGGCCCCCTCAGATTTGGTCTATGGTATTTGGTTATTAGTAGGATTGATTTTAGTTAATAAATCAGCCTATATAGATATTTGAAAACCATTACTATAAATTTGTTGAATTGGATGGAATAGTCGTCTGCTAATATTTAGGTCTAACGACTGACGTGATATTTATAAAATCAACGAGACACAATGAGATAATTGAATTAGGAAATAACTAGTGAGCGGTTATTACAATTATACAAATGAATGATATAATTAAATTGAGAATTGTTAAGGAATACAACGTAATGCAATGTATGAAAGTAATGAAAAGTAGAGTGAAATGTAGGGTAAAGTGAGTTAAGGTATGGTAAAGTAACTAAGGTAACTATAGTAACTATGATTGACTGTGAATTGGGATCTTTATGCTGAGAATGACGAGAGACGAGTGAGGAATATTTGTGTTCAATGTGGTAGAGCTGAAGCATGTTAGTTTGTGTGTTTGACTAAAGTAAATGTTGCCAAAATAATGTATCTTAGCCATGATTTTGGGATGGCAATTATACATTCAAAAAAATATATTAAAAATATATATACAAAATATTTGAGATTTAACATAAGATTTGATAGAAATTGTGGAAAATAAATGGATAATTTTACATTGAATTTAAAAAGGAAAGTATGCTAATATTTATGCATAAGGTACATTCCGTTAAAATGATATTAGGCAATGGTAATATTTAATTGATGCAATGGAATATTGATACATGTAATATTTTATAGGAATACCAGAGGGCATTGCTATAGTTGCACGCATTGTAACACAATGTTGACAGCTTGGTTAAATGGGAAGAGGAAGGCAATGACATTTGCTGTTCCGATAATATGGTGTGAGCCCTCAAATCACTTTGATGATTGTTATTTCTGCCTAACAAATGTGGCTGAATTTTCAAAGAAAAACAAATCTAAAATTGTTTATCCAAATTGCCCACCAGCGTTGAAACCGACACCACAGGATGAATCTACTACAGTACCGAAGTCACCTACTCCGAATAGTGAATACTTTAGTTGAGAGTATGATTCTGCATTGATTTCTAGAGAAATTCAAGAAGATCAAACATATGTTCCAATTGATCAAGATACAGAAGCAAATTTACTTTGACAACAAAGTTTAAACGAGTTGGTACGATATTTAGATCTGAGTAAAGAAAATACTGAGTTACTTGCCTCCAGATTACAAGAAAGAAACCTTCTCCTTCCAGATGTCAGGGTATCTTTCTTTCGAGATCGTCACCAAAAGTTATCAAAATTTGATTCACAATAAAATACTGTATGTTACTGCAACAATATTAATGACTTGATGCAGGAAATCGGCTGTTACTATGATCCTAATGATTGGAGACTTTTCATTGACTCTAGTAAAGTAAGTCTTAAAGTTTTTCTGCTGCACAATGGGAATGAAAAAAAAACTGCAATTCCTGTAGCCCACGCTACACTTCTGCAAGGAACATATTCATCAATGCAATTATTGCTGAAACTTATTGAGCACAAAAAGCATAACTGGAGCATCTGTTGTGATTTGAAAGTTGTATCACTTCTTCTTGGGTTACAGTTGGGATACACAAAGTACATGTGCTTTTTATGTCTTTGAGATAGTAGAGATGATAAAAATCACTATAAAAACGAGAATGGCCAGCCAGAGAAGAGCACATTGTTGGCAAACATAATGTTAAGCATGATGCTCTAGTAGATCCCCAAAAGTTCATCTTCCACCTCTTCACATTAAATTAGGGTTAATGAAAATTTTTGTAAAGGGTATAGATCAAAGAAGGGGTCTTTAACATTAACATTAGGGTTAATGAAAATTTTTGTAAAGGGTATAGATCAAAGAAGGGGTCTTTAAATATTTGAAAAACAAATTCAAAGGATAATTAACTGATGCAAAAATAGAAGCTGGAGTTTTCACTGGACCACAAATTGGCAGAGTTGTTTCTGATGATTCTTTCACTTTGTATCTCAATGAAAGGAACGCAAAGCATGGACATCCTTTGTGGAAGTCACTGAAAACATTCTCGGCAATTTAAATCTCTGAATTACCGATAAATAGTAAACAATATGCTGGAAGCCTATGAAAAGATGAGATGTGGAATGTCACTTAAAATGCATTTTCTGCATTCTCATCTCGATTTTTTTCCTGAAAATCTGTGAGCGGTTAGTGATGAACATGGTGAACGTTTTCATCAACAAATTTTGGTTATGGATACGAGGTACCAAGGAAAATTTAATGTAAATATGATGGGGGGGATTATTGTTGGTCTTTACAAAAACAAACTTTGATGTCTCACAAAAGGAAAACGAGAAAGCTACAGCAACGTTTCTTTAAACTTGAAGTGCATAACAAACTTAATTAACAGGATAAAATCTTCATAACCTGGGAGAGAGGTGGGGGGGGGGGGGGGTAGACTTCGCCAGTGATGTACACTGTATGTCTTAAGCCAGAATAAAGAAGGAAGGTCCCTCACTTTTAAAATATATATTGCTTGAAAATTTAAAAAAATACAAAATAAAAGATTTTTTTATTTATTATTCGGAACAAATAGCGAAGGAGGGGGGGGCATTACACAAAATCTAGACGTGATAGAGAATCTTGGTTTTTAAATTCGGATTCAGCGCCCTCGAACTAATTAGAAACAATGATTTACAAGTCTGTAACAAACAAAATCTATAGCCTAGTGTAATTTAACAATAAGACAGAATTATAGTTTTAATCTAAAAATCACTCACTTTATTTATAAATGAACTACAGTCGTGCACAATAAACATTACTCGGAATAAGCCTGAGTAGCCCGAGTACCGGATTCGCCACTGATATATATATATATATCAGTGGCGAATCCGGTACTCGGGGCTCGGATTCGACACTGATATATATATATATATATATATATATATATATATATATATATATATATATATATATATATATATATATATATATATAGAGAGAGAGAGAGAGAGAGCCTTTCCCCCGTGAGAAATGATGGGGATGAACATCAAGAAACGTTCCACAGTCTCACAACCTTTAATGTATCGGAGAGTAAATGCCAGTTGATCTGTGTGCGAGACGTCTGGAGTGGAATATACACTTATTGAATAATACTTTGACTCTTTTAATTCTTCAAGAATAGTTCAAAGAACCATTTGGCCTATTAGTTCAATAAATTTCTCTCAAATGTTTGCAGATAAAAATGACGGGTTGCCTTTTCCAGGATTTCCATATAGTTTGAGATGTTCTTCCAAGAAAGGGTCAAATTCACTCAACAGCTCTAGTGTTCCTAAATAGTTGTCATTTTTTGCTGATCCAATAATCTGATTTTCTCCACGAAACGGCAAACCTCTGGAGGCAAGAAAGCGAATCACAGAAACCACACGTGTCAACACCCTATGCCAATATGCTTGCTCTGAGCAATTTTGTTCAACTAATAAAGAATCTACACTTTCAGTTTCTGTATGCCTAATCAAATATGCCATCATGCACTTTCGATGTTCTTCTCCATTTTCATGTTCTACAATAACATTGCTGTGCTTCCAGTCATTGAACCCCGATGTAGCAAAGGGAGATTCTTTCTTGGACAGTAAGCGACATACAAAGCAGTACAAACGACCTTGGGATGGTGAATAGAGTAGCTATTCACGTTTTACAGAGTCCCCACTCCTATCCTTCACTTCCCATTCTTTTGACAAGTCAATTATACCTGTAATACCATCCTATAATTTCATCCTTCAATACCATTCTGTAATCCATATTTTAATTATATTTACGTTGTATTCCTTAACAATTCTCAATTTAATTATCCCATTCATTCATATAATTATAATTACCTCTCACTTGTTATTTCCTAATTAAATTCTCTCATTTTGCATTCATTGATTTTATAAATATATATTTTGTTTATCGTCCGTTTCCTTATAACACTCGCGTTCGAAGTTTTCCAAATTCAATTCACGTCAGTCGTTAGGCCTAAATATTAGCAGACGACTATTCCATTCAATTCAAATAGCTATATAGGCTGATTTATTAAAAAAAATCAATCTCATTAATAACAAATACCATACAGGTATTACAGCAACAACCTTGCAGTAAGGTTGTTAGGTAGGAGTATTTTTATATTTAAGATTTTATAGTAAGGTCCTTACTGTAAAACCTTAAATATATATAGTTAATATAATAATAAACTTACCTTTGCTAACACATTAACGAATACACATTTAAATTTATGATATCTCCACAAACTTCTCTCAGTACTGCTAAAACCAATACCATGACGGTATGACCTCATTTCAAAAGAGTTGTTGCCATCATCGCACTGATAAAATATTTAGTGATTTTTCGTTCTGTATTCAAAATAAAATGCCTACACCTCATATACTCCAACCATTACAATTTTAAATATAAACTATCTACTGTGTGTTGATTCCTAACACTGCCGGGCAAGGCCTTCATCTAGCCCAGTGGCTTAGCTAGGATATCTGGCACTGATCTAGCCTCATCTATGTATACTACATAGATGCATATAATAATAATAATAATAATAATAATAATAATAATAATAATAATAATAATAATAATAATAATAGTAATAATGATAATAGATACATGCAAGTGAGGTGGCAGAGGTTACTGCGATACTAATCCGGGGATACTAAATCAGGGACAAATTGCAATATCCATTTGTAAAACAAATTTACACAATAACATTGCAACAAATATTTATTTTTTAATATAGTCTAGATTACTATGTAGTAGTATTTATTTTTTGCAAGTCACTTAATATACACAGGTCAGCATGAGGTCCCTATTCTCATGGGGCCCCCGGGCAAGTGCCCATCAGGCCCATGCGTTAAGACGGCCCTGCTCCTGAGGCCACAAACTACTACCTGGGTGCGGGCAGTACTGGGAAAACTGAAATTGAGGCCGTGGAGAGTGAAAAAGACCTTGGCATTATAACAGATAGCCACTTAACATTTGCATCTCACATACAGGACAAAGTCAACAAGGCCAACCAGATCATGGGAATGATAAGGCGAACTTTTAACGTACCAGGATATCCCTACTTTCAAGTGTCTGTTTAAGGCAATGGTCAGGTCTCATGTGGAATATGCGCGGGCAGTATGGTCCCCATAACATTTGAAATATATCAAGTCGTTTGAGAATATCCTCAGACGTACTTCTAAATTGATTCCTGGTCTGAAAAAATTAAGCTACCCTGAACGTTTGCGAGACCTGGAAATGCCAACCATGATTTATAGATGAATGAGAGGGGGAAGGGGTATAATTAAAGTACACAAAGTGATGAGCAATAAGTACGATAAAGAGGTAAATTTTTGTCTGGATAGAAACAAAGGTCTAACTCGAGGTAACAGCATGAAACTGGCCAAGTTGTGATGCAGGATCAAGGTGAGGCAGATGTAATTTTTATCAAGAGTGGTGGAAGTGTGGAATAGTCTGTTGATAGTGTTGTTGAGGCAACAAACGTAATATCATTCGAAAGATGACTCGACAAGTATTGAGAAAATCAAGGAATAAAATATGATCCCACTGGAAAACTAGCAATGACCACCGGCCACCATGAGTTTATTTTTGACGAGGCTGAAGATTTGGACCTAGAGGCTTAGGCCTGCGTCCAGTAACACCGTAAGGTACTGTAGGGTAAGGAAGCCTGTAAGCTTCATTCTTGGAATAAATAGATTGGAATAACAAACGCATCCTTTTCTCGTCAACTCACCATGAATTTCAAAACGGTGCCATCAAAAATCACTCCTCAATGCAATACAAAACCCATCTCTCAAGAGAAATTTTAGTGGAGAACAACGTAATCAAACATAGAACTAACCGCACCTGCCTTCATATCATGGATGCTATCTTAATCCAAGAGGAGAGACCGAGGCTTAATGGCCAACAGATGGTTATGCAAAGGACAATAAAACTCTTAACGGATTAAATGGCTAATACTAATAAAATTCTCATTTCTCAGGTGTTCTAGGTGTCCTAATATGAACCTTGCCCCAACTCCTTTTGATATCGAGATTTTTTAACTTTTTAGTATTATCTTTAAGCACAAGATTAACGTTAGTATATAAACGTACGGTTTCGAGATGTCTAAACAGTATAAAATAACTTCGCTCAGAAGATGTTCAAACGTGACCGAAAGCTCATCTGCAATAAATTATGAATATTGGAACCCTTATACAGAACCTTTCGCAAGGCGAAAAGTATAATAAGAAGATTAGAGAAGTAAAGAAGAAAGTTAAGCAAAGCTCCGCTGGGCCTGGTCTTTAATAAAACATGCATAAAAGAGAAAATCCTAACTAAAGTTTTAAAAAGTTAAAGTTTGCTGGTTTTAGTCCTCATTTCAAACTATGTAGGTTCTCAAGCGGACGTCAGCCAGGGCAAGCCACAAATCCCCACCGTGATGCCCGGTCACGGCGGTAACCTCCCTTAGTAAAAAGAATCCGAACGGAGATTAGAACTGCCGGGCAAGTACGCTAACCACTATACTAGCGAGAGGCTAGTATATATATATATATATATATATATATATATATATATATATATATATATATATCTATATATATATATCTATATATATATATATATATATATATATATATATATATATATATATATATATATATATATATATATATATATATATATATATATATATATATATATATATATCAGAGGCGATTCGATGCCATCAGTGTCACTCGGCCTCATCACAGATTTCGCAAAAGACACATACGAGTATATAAACGAAGGTAAGAGACGTAATGCTCACCGTATACTTATATGTGCATTGATAACACTCTGTAACACGATTTTTGTTACAGAGCAGAAAATAGGTGATTATACATGACATTTAGGCGCTGATTACAAATTTGTCTTTAGAATTTGCATATCGCGTCTAGTTTTTGTGTAATTTGAATTTTCCTTTTCAAGCCATTTCACACTTTTGCTCAATATTGTACCAATATGCAATTTTTAATATATTTAATATATATATATATATATATATATATATATATATATATATATATATATATATATATTAACATTTTTAATATATATAAAGTAGACTATATTGAAACTCAAATATCGTTGAATTCTAATTACTGTTTTTTTTTTCCAGATTTTCATGTTAATACATACTGATTTGTGATAACTTTTCTGCTACTCATATCTGGTAACTGGTAAAGAAGATAACACGTTTATCAGAATTTTGCTCTGATCAGAACCTAATGATAAGGATCTCACATTTTGTGTCGTTGGCTTGCTCAAGTTAATGTTTGAAATCTTGTCATGGCTTCAAGTTCTAGACACGGATGTGTAAAGCGCCCCAACATATTTTATGTTTGTGGGAAATTCACACTAGTGGCACAACAGGGAAAAATAGAAACAGCAGTAACGATGAAGCTGTAGAAGCTGACATCTTTCCAAGCTCCTACAAAGTTCGTAAAGAGGCAGTTGGCAATTTCCCGTCTGAGAAAATTACGCATCTCGCCTAAAAATCAATTTCTGTACGACCTTTGATACCCATACGGTTACCTCACAATCAAAGTACGACTCCTCCCAACCACCAACCAATCAAAACTTTTGTACAACCCAATTCGAAATTAACTAATCAGAATAGGGTTTCCGGTTTCCCGAGTCCGGAGCATATTTTAACGACCATTTTTATTGAATCAGCGCTCCAGACAAGTTCCTCTTATTTATAACTTCAAAAACGTCGTGGCAGTACTATACTATATTTTATATAATTCCCTTATATAGCTTATTCCTCTTAACATTATAATCATCGGCCATTTCCCTATATTTAATATATATATATATATATATATATATATATATATATATATATATATATATATATATATATATATATATATATATATATATATATATAGTAAAAGAGAAAATAAGAATTGGACGCGAATGAGCAAATGAGACAAGAAACCGGAGTTTTGGGGTTTTTTTTATTTAAAGGCAAGAGAGAGGGACATTAGAAGAATCCAGAATCAAAGGGAGAAGAGGGCGGCACAGTGAAGGTGATCCTTTACCGAGAACACAGAAATTACGCCAGGGGATAAAGTTTTGAATTCCTGGCAGGGACTTGAACCCGGGTCTGCTGATTGCCGGTCAGATGTTCTACCGCTAAGCTACCAGGCACAGTATTTATATTTCGCCCAAAGCGTTATCCCATCAAACCCAGTATCTCCCTAAGCTAGGAACTTCCAATGAATTTTTATACCACATCCTCTTACCCGCTCACAATTTAAAGGCTCACTGTCCATGCCACATACAAAGAAAGCAACTACAGGATCTGCAGATGATAATACAACCATCACGGGGCTATGCCATTTTTATTTTCTGTCTTTCAAATAAAATTTGAAGACAGAAAGAAAGATGCAGAAACCTGGTGTAGCTGACTATAAATACATATAGTACAAGAGAAAATAAGAATTGGACGCGAATGAACAAAAGAGACAAGAAACCGGAGTTTTGGGTTGGGTTTTTTTTTCAAGGTAAGAGAGAGGGACATTAGAAGAATCAAGAATCAAAGGGAGCAGAGGGCGGCACAGTGAAGGTGATCCTTTACCGAGAAGACAGAAATAATGCCAGGGGGAAAAGTTTTGAATTCCTGGCCGGTAAAGAACCTGACCGGCAATCAGAAGACCCGGGTTCGAGTCCCGGCCAGGAATTCAAAACTTTTTTCCCCTGGCGTTCTTTCTCTCTTCTCCGTAAAGGATCACCTTCACTGCGCCGCCCTCTGCTCCCTTTGATTCTTGATTCTTCTAATGTCCCTCTCTCTTGCCTTTAAATAAAAAAAACCCCAAAACTCCGGTTTCTTGTCTCATTTGCTCATTCGCGTCCAATTCTTATTTTCTCTTGTACTATATGTATTTATATTCAGCTACACCAGGTTTCTGAATCTTTCTTTCTGTCTTAAAATTTTATTCGAAAGACTGAAAATAAAAATGGCATAGCCCTGTGGTGGTTGTATTATCCCCCGCAGATCCTGTAGTTGCTTTCTTTATATATATATATATATATATATATATATATATATATATATATATATATATATATATATATATATATATATATATATATATATATATATATATATTATATATATATATATATATATATATATATATATATATATATATATATATATATATATATATTCATTAACCGTATTATCAAATTCAAATTAGTCATATTCCATTATTCGTTGTTCAATAAATCTTGTTAAATTTATGAGTCAGTAATTTTGAAACCTTTCTGGTTGAAATAGTTATCCTTCATCACGTGTTCTCTTTCGAGTTATTTTTTTTTCTTTAAATTTATATAGGCAAGTTTGTCATTAAACCCATCACAATAGCTATTAAGCAAGTCTACAGATACTATTTTGGATGCAATTAGGGCAACAGGATAAAGATTTGCCCCCTCAGATTTGGTCTATGGTATTTGGTTATTAGTAGGATTGATTTTAGTTAATAAATCAGCCTATATAGCTATTTGAAAACCATTACTATAAATTTGTTGAATTGGATGGAATAGTCGTCTGCTAATATTTAGGTCTAACGACTGACGTGATATTTATAAAATCAACGAGACACAATGAGATAATTGAATTAGGAAATAACTAGTGAGCGGTTATTACAATTATACAAATGAATGATATAATTAAATTGAGAATTGTTAAGGAATACAACGTAATGCAATGTATGAAAGTAATGAAAAGTAGAGTGAAATGTAGGGTAAAGTGAGTTAAGGTATGGTAAAGTAACTAAGGTAACTATAGTAACTATGATTGACTGTGAATTGGGATCTTTATGCTGAGAATGACGAGAGACGAGTGAGGAATATTTGTGTTCAATGTGGTAGAGCTGAAGCATGTTAGTTTGTGTGTTTGACTAAAGTAAATGTTGCCAAAATAATGTATCTTAGCCATGATTTTGGGATGGCAATTATACATTCAAAAAAATATATTAAAAATATATATACAAAATATTTGAGATTTAACATAAGATTTGATAGAAATTGTGGAAAATAAATGGATAATTTTACATTGAATTTAAAAAGGAAAGTATGCTAATATTTATGCATAAGGTACATTCCGTTAAAATGATATTAGGCAATGGTAATATTTAATTGATGCAATGGAATATTGATACATGTAATATTTTATAGGAATACCAGAGGGCATTGCTATAGTTGCACGCATTGTAACACAATGTTGACAGCTTGGTTAAATGGGAAGAGGAAGGCAATGACATTTGCTGTTCCGATAATATGGTGTGAGCCCTCAAATCACTTTGATGATTGTTATTTCTGCCTAACAAATGTGGCTGAATTTTCAAAGAAAAACAAATCTAAAATTGTTTATCCAAATTGCCCACCAGCGTTGAAACCGACACCACAGGATGAATCTACTACAGTACCGAAGTCACCTACTCCGAATAGTGAATACTTTAGTTGAGAGTATGATTCTGCATTGATTTCTAGAGAAATTCAAGAAGATCAAACATATGTTCCAATTGATCAAGATACAGAAGCAAATTTACTTTGACAACAAAGTTTAAACGAGTTGGTACGATATTTAGATCTGAGTAAAGAAAATACTGAGTTACTTGCCTCCAGATTACAAGAAAGAAACCTTCTCCTTCCAGATGTCAGGGTATCTTTCTTTCGAGATCGTCACCAAAAGTTATCAAAATTTGATTCACAATAAAATACTGTATGTTACTGCAACAATATTAATGACTTGATGCAGGAAATCGGCTGTTGCTATGATCCTAATGATTGGAGACTTTTCATTGACTCTAGTAAAGTAAGTCTTAAAGTTTTTCTGCTGCACAATGGGAATGAAAAAAAAACTGCAATTCCTGTAGCCCACGCTACACTTCTGCAAGGAACATATTCATCAATGCAATTATTGCTGAAACTTATTGAGCACAAAAAGCATAACTGGAGCATCTGTTGTGATTTGAAAGTTGTATCACTTCTTCTTGGGTTACAGTTGGGATACACAAAGTACATGTGCTTTTTATGTCTTTGAGATAGTAGAGATGATAAAAATCACTATAAAAACGAGAATGGCCAGCCAGAGAAGAGCACATTGTTGGCAAACATAATGTTAAGCATGATGCTCTAGTAGATCCCCAAAAGTTCATCTTCCACCTCTTCACATTAAATTAGGGTTAATGAAAATTTTTGTAAAGGGTATAGATCAAAGAAGGGGTCTTTAACATTAACATTAGGGTTAATGAAAATTTTTGTAAAGGGTATAGATCAAAGAAGGGGTCTTTAAATATTTGAAAAACAAATTCAAAGGATAATTAACTGATGCAAAAATAGAAGCTGGAGTTTTCACTGGACCACAAATTGGCAGAGTTGTTTCTGATGATTCTTTCACTTTGTATCTCAATGAAAGGAACGCAAAGCATGGACATCCTTTGTGGAAGTCACTGAAAACATTCTCGGCAATTTAAATCTCTGAATTACCGATAAATAGTAAACAATATGCTGGAAGCCTATGAAAAGATGAGATGTGGAATGTCACTTAAAATGCATTTTCTGCATTCTCATCTCGATTTTTTTCCTGAAAATCTGTGAGCGGTTAGTGATGAACATGGTGAACGTTTTCATCAACAAATTTTGGTTATGGATACGAGGTACCAAGGAAAATTTAATGTAAATATGATGGGGGGGATTATTGTTGGTCTTTACAAAAACAAACTTTGATGTCTCACAAAAGGAAAACGAGAAAGCTACAGCAACGTTTCTTTAAACTTGAAGTGCATAACAAACTTAATTAACAGGATAAAATCTTCATAACCTGGGAGAGAGGTGGGGGGGGGGGGTAGACTTCGCCAGTGATGTACACTGTATGTCTTAAGCCAGAATAAAGAAGGAAGGTCCCTCACTTTTAAAATATATATTGCTTGAAAATTTAAAAAAATACAAAATAAAAGATTTTTTTATTTATTATTCGGAACAAATAGCGAAGGAGGGGGGGGCATTACACAAAATCTAGACGTGATAGAGAATCTTGGTTTTTAAATTCGGATTCAGCGCCCTCGAACTAATTAGAAACAATGATTCACAAGTCTGTAACAAACAAAATCTATAGCCTAGTGTAATTTAACAATAAGACAGAATTATAGTTTTAATCTAAAAATCACTCACTTTATTTATAAATGAACTACAGTCGTGCACAATAAACATTACTCGGAATAAGCCTGAGTAGCCCGAGTACCGGATTCGCCACTGATATATATATATATATATATATATATATATATATATATATATATATATATATATATATATATATATATATATATATATATATATATATATATATATATATATATCAGTGGCGAATCCGGTACTCGGGGCTCGGATTCGACACTGATATATATATATATATATATATATATATATATATATATATATATATATCAGTGGCGAATCCGGTACTCGGGCTATTTTAGTGTTGATGGGTAGCAGTCTTTCTTGAGTGCAAATTTTGTTGAGAACCATGGTATATTTCGCCTTGATCAATTTTCTTTGACAACTTTATATTCATCTAACTGTCTTTTTTAGTCCATCTTGTAGATGGTAGATCACTTGTCCTATATTCATCTCTCTTTTTGAAAAATGGGTTTGTTAAAAAACAAATTAAATTTCTGAGCTTTCGATCTTATTCGATCATATTTGGGGCGTCTTTAGATATTCTTTTCATCCTTTACTGATGAAGTTGGTGAAGTCAGAATCAGGCTGAATGAAAAGAACACGGTTTAGGGGATGTTTAAACCCGCGTCGCTTAAGCGTAACGTCAAAGGAAACGAGCCAATCCAGTGAGTGGAATCTTTAGAACAACTTTAATGTTCGATTCCAGCTCATAGCTTGACTGTAGATGGAGAGCTTTTCTTCGTTTATTAAGATGGCTCCTAATATGTTCAGCTCTGCGTTCTTTCCCTCTTTTCTTTTAATTGTTGGGCTGTCAAATAGAATATCTCTAGTTAGGTTGATGTATTGCGCGCCCTCCATATGATTTTTAGTCCCTCCGCCTTGCAAATGCATGGTTAAACGCCTCGAAAGGTTGGTGGCTGCCATATATATACGAGTATATATATATATATATATATATATATATATATATATATATATATATATATATATATATATATATATATATATATATATATATATATATATATATATATATACAAATATATATATATATATATATATATATATATATATATATATATATATATATATATATATATATATATATTTATATATATATATATATATATTTATTTTTCCCTTGAGAGCCCATCTGGCGACTGCCCAATCTTGGGCATAAGTCGCCGGAAATACGACAGCCTAGAACTAGGCTACTTTAAAATAAAATTATGAAAAAATAACAATGATAAATATTGAAAAAATTTAACAGTTAGGAAGCCATCTCCGGCATTGGGAAGAGCTTCCCACTCACCCCGGTGCAGGACGTGCAACCTACAAAGAAAACAGAAAACAAAAAATAAAGGGGAGAAGCCCGACCTCCCCCCAAAAGTCAACAAGTCTACAAGTCAATGTGCACGAACTCGTCCCAAGCACAAGGGACAGGCGGTAGCGACCCCGCCCATCCGGTACCGGGATAGGTAACGTGCGCGAAGATCACCCAGACTAGGACATTCGACAAGAATGTGCCAAACAGTCTGGGGGACGACGCTGTCGTCACAATACGACGATGCGTAAAACGAGTGTGCCTGATTCGGAGACGACAGAAAGCAACCTGAAGGCTTCGTGGCATTGGGAGATGGGTCCATGGGAACAGTCGCGGCGCAATAGCACACAACTTTAAGTTCCCTTCGACCGTCTCCCATCTTCTTTGCCAAGCAGTCCGAAGAGTTGCCCGTATTCCTGCCATGTAGTCGAGGTGAAGAAGAGTGAAACGCTGGTCCGGTGGCAGAGTCCTCACGGACTCTTTGGTGCCCTCATCGGCGCGCACATTCCCCGCAATTCCTACATGTCCAGGAACCCAGCAGAAGATAATCTCGACATCTGCCCGATTCGCCAAAACCGTGGCGTAACGGATATCGCAAACCAGGGGATGCGGAGATTCCAATGCCCCGAGAGCACTCAGGGCACTTTGTGAGTCGCTATAGAATCATAATCCGGTCTCCGAACCGGGCACGTCGCGTAATCTCCTGTACCGAGTGGTGTATTGCCACCAGCTCGGCCGTGAAGACGGGCACAGCACCTGGTAAAGCCCCGCTGACTTCAAACGGAGGCGATACAGCGTGGAAGCCGACCCCTTTTTGGGAATTGGAGCTATCCGTATACACTGGGACGGTTCCAGCGTGACACGATGTGTGCTCCAAAAATGTCGAACGCAATACTCCCGGCGCCGTACGAGCTTTGGAAGCAGAGGCGTAGGGACAAATAGCCAAATGTGGTACCCTCCAGGGTGGCGTCCTGGGCAGAACCATGGGCGCCACCGGCCCGAGAGCTATATTTAGCTTTCGATGGAGTTTCCTGGCCCTAAACCCAAAGGGCTTAGGGTATGATTGGCGTTTCTCGGCGGCATAGGCACCGTTGAGATCAGCTGTGGATGCAGTGAAAGCTGTTGGCGACTGAGGGAGGCGCGGGGCTCGCGCGTACAGGCGAGAGATGCACTGCATCCGGTGCAGAGCGAGTGGCATCTCCCCAGCATCGACCAACAGGCTCTCAATGGGGGAAGTGCGGAAGGCACCGGTCGCAAGGCGAAGGCCGGTGTGGTGGATTGAATCCACCTTCCGCAATAAACGCTCGGCTGCGGATGCATAAAACTCGCATCCATATTCGAGCTTCGAACGAACAAAGGATCGATAAAAGAGTAGGGCTGTAGCCCTATCAGCGCCCCAAGCGCTGAACGTCACGGAACGGAGAATAACCATGGTGCGGGTACAATAGACCCTAAGGCTGCGAATATGAGCCTCCCAGGTGAGGCGTCGGTCTAATACACGACCAAGGAAACGGTGTGACTCAACCACATCCAGGCGCACCCGATTAAGAAACAAATCTGGGTCGGGGTGAAGCCGTGGATGGCGGCAGAAGTGCACCACCTTAGTCTTGGCCAAAGAATACCGAAATCTGTGCCCTTCGGAATAGCGAGAGACGCGGTTCAATGCCTGTTGGAGTCGACGGTCCAGAGTTGGCATCTGGACCGCGCCAAATGAGATCGAAAGGTCGTCCACGTAGAGCGTAGCGAGAACATCTTCTGGCAGCACCGAGGTAATGCTGTTGATGCTCAGGGCAAATAGTGTGACACTGATGACACTTCCCTGCGGGCCCCCCTTTTCCTGCTCCTTTGGGCCGGAGAAAGCTCCCCCCCACCCGTACGCGGAATCGAAGATCTCGCAAAAATTCAGATATAAAGACTGGGAGGCGTCCCCTCGCCCCCATCGTGTGAAGAATCTCCATGATACCGTATCGCCATGCGGTATCATAGTCATTCTCCAGATCGAAAAACACCGTGGCGTAGTGCTGTCTACGAAGGAAAGCCTCGCAGACGGCATTTTCCAGTCGGAGCAGAGCATCCGACGTGGAGTGGAACTTACGGAAGCCGCACTGTGAAGAAGACAAATGATATCCGCTGTCTAGAAAAAAGGCTAGTCTAACTTATACCAATTTCTCCATCAACTTGCACACGCAAGAGGTTAGAGAGATTTGACAGATGCCGGTCAGAGTAGTGTGATATCTCCCCGGCTTACCAAAGGCGAGCACAGTAGCGATTCGACAAGAATCTGGGAGAAGACCCTCCACCCAGATCTTGTTGAACAAATCTAAAAGAAAGGCCATGCCTCGCTCACCCAGGTGACGAAGCATGGCGTACGGGACATCGTCCGGACCATAGGCGGTGTCCACGCACGAAGCGAGAGTGGAGCGCAACTCACTCACAGTAAACCTGTCGTTGAAGAGTTCTCCGCCTCTCGAGGTAAAGTCCAACCGGCGGCCTCCCGCGACATCACGACATGCATTGAAGGATGGCGGAGCAACATCCCGGCTAGAGAATGCGGAAAAAGCGGTCGCTAAGGATTCGGCCACGGACGCGGGGTCTGAGATTGCGGTCCCATTCCCCTGGAGAACGGGATGGGGGGGGGGGTCCTGCGAGAACTTGCCCCGAATCCTTTTGACTAGCTTCCAAACCTCTGCTAAAGGGGTCTTGCCCGTTAAGTGAAGACACGTATGCTCGCCAGGAAAAGCAGCGGGCGTGCTTCGAAATATACCGGAACCTAGCCCTAGCCCGACGAAATTCAGCGACAGTGAAATCGTTCGGGCGGCGCTTATAGCGCATGTAGGCATAACGCTTCTGTTTGAGGGCCGTCTCACACTCGGCCGACGACCATGGGAGTGGTCGGCGTGCAAAACGTCCAGACGTCCTAGGAATAGTAGTCAGGCCCGCGGCGATGAGATTGCCGGAGAAGAACTCAACGGCCTCATCTACCGACCTAAACTCCTCGACTGAGATAGAAAATTCAGTCATTTCCTGAAATGCAGGCCACCGCGCCCGCGCCAAGCACCACCAAGGTGGGTTCTCAGGCGGCAGTTGCCCTGAAAATGATATTTGAATGGGAAAGTGATCACTACCACGGAGGTCATCAACCACCCCCCAATCAAAATCAGGCTGTGCATCCGAAGAACACAAAGATAGATCAAGGCAAGAAAATGAAGCGGTTCACGGGCAGTGATGCGTAAACTCACCCACGTTTAGGACACCTATCTCAAGCTCTTTGATCAGATCGACAAGGACTTGTCCCCTGGGATTTATTGAGTAATCTCCCCAGAGAGGATGCCTGCCGTTCAGATCTCCAAGCAAGAGATAGGGCCTCGGCAACCGTGCCACGACGCAGCGGAAGTCCCCCACGTCGAATTCAGCTGATGGTGGAATGTAAGCAGAAATGATAATATACCTCTTATCCAGGTGCAGCTGCACAGCCACTGCCTGAAAGGAGGTATCTAAAGAGAAACGAAGAATACAAACACCATGCCGGGTGTAAACCGCGCATGTCTCTGCCTGACCATCCCGTGGTTATGGGGTCGCAAGACCCTTATACCCCGGGAGGGAGGGCAGGGGGCACGCGCCAAGCATGGTCTCCTGCAAAAAGATAGCTAACGGGGAACTGGACGAGACGAGCCTTTGCAGCTCCTCCCGGTTGGCCAAGAGACCACGGCAATTCCATTGAAGGAATATGCCCTCCATGCCTAGCTCGGAGAAGACGCAGGGGCCCTCCTTGAACATAAGATCCTCATTCGAATGGCCGTACGCTTCCCGGAGGCAGAACCCCGGGCACTGTTCGCCGGACAAAGCGCTGAAGGCGCTGTTGCCTTTCAGGACTTGTTGGGCTCACCATGCGAGTCTTCCCCCCCCCCCCCTGCCTCGAATGATAAGGAAGGCGTTGCGGCTTCGGAGGCGGGGGGCCCTCTTTCGAGGGACCACCATCTCCGAGCCACTCGCTCCACCACTATGCGTGGGCGAAGAAGCCGAAGCTCCTTAGTTGCTGTCCCCCTTCCGGGGGACAGCTTTACGAACCCCGGAAGATGGCCTAGCGACCAACTTCATGGGTGTTGCCTTCTGTTTGTCTAACGACTCGCTGTAGGCGCGTGGCCGTTTCACCTTACGGGAAACGGTCACGTTGGGGGAAGAGATATGATGTATGGTTTTAGCTGGGGCTGGGTGTAAATCCTTTTTGCCGCCAGCTTTACCATGGGAGCTTCCGGGTTGAGAAGAGCTCGGAGAATGGCTCCGAATGGGCGAGGAAACAACCATGCTCGTTGGCCTGGATGGGCCAGGAGCAGAGGGTGCCTTTCTAACTATCGAGGCATATGACGTCCCAGGCAGAGCCAGGCGCGCCAGGACCAAGTCCTTAACCTCACGGAATGAGATTCGATCCTGGGCCTGGACAGCCAGGATTTCTTTCTCGAGGAGATATGCACCACATTGCTTCAAAGAAGCGGGGTCCGGCTCTCTGGAATTGACACACTTTGCCACACATGATTTAGACTTATCGTGTGCGGCCTTTGAGCAATTTACACAGACTTCGGGTGACCCCGACTTTGCACGTCTACAAGATCGATTTGTATGGCCGAAGCGGTGACAGTAATAGCACCACCGAGGCAGTGGCACGAATGCCTTCACGCGGTAGCGGTACCAACCAGTACGCACCGACTCAGGGAGCTTGTCACAGTCGAACGTGACGAAGAGTGTAGGGGTGGGTCTCGAGGCCCCTCCCTGTTTTCTCATCACACGTTCGACCTTGACCGCCCCATGGTCGGCCAGCTTTAAGGTGATGTCCTCAATGGAGTAGTCAACGAGTTACCTCGCATAAACTACTCCGGTCCCAAAGTTCATGGTAGAGTGTGGCGTCACACTTACCGGGGTGCCATGAAGTGTCCGAAGAGCACTTATCTTGGCCGCCTCGGCGGGATTCGCCGCATTCGCCAGAAGGCTCCCCTCCGAGAAACGGGTTACCTTCGGCTCTCTACCAATTGTACTAGCTAATCCTCTCCTCTGATGGATCATGTTGCCCTTGGCCAACATGGTGCCATCAGTGGATCGAATAACGAGGAAGTCTTTCAAGCCAGCGGGCTAGCAAACGCCAGGTAACCTCTGAATGAGAGGCCCCGATGTCATCGAGGTTCCGCCCTGTGCACTTTTGATCTTAGTCAGGGGCTCCGCAACACGGGGGCAGAGGGGCTGGATGTTCCGATCTTGGCTTGGTCGCTTGCCAAAGTGGCAGCAGACCCATCCGTCCCCGTAGCCCCCGCGGATGGAGAGCAGCCCTGAGTCTTTTTTGTCTTTTTCTTTTTTGGAGAGGAGGGCGGAGAATGAACCTGCTTCTCACCTCCACCGGAAGGAGCCCCTAGGCCAGATGGACCGGCCTCAGCCAGGTCCTTCTCCGAAATGGAGAAGGTCCTGGTAGTCGTGGGGGCACCGGTTGGAGGAGATCCCTTCCCTCCTTGTACTGCTTCAGAAACCCTAGCCGTTTGAGGAGGACCTTGCATAGGGGCGGATTCGGGTTCGGTCCTTTGAACCGAGCCCGGATTCTCCCCCATGGAAGGCCCTACCGTCTGAGGCTGGGTTTCCTCAACGACCATGTCTATCTCAGGGGATCCTCCAGTTTTACCCCCCCCCCCAGACATTGCAGGTCCCGTTGGCAGTATCGTCACTAGTCTTGTGTCGGGAGGCACAGGCCTTGACCCCGGCAAGGTTCAATATTCTTGCTAGCTGGTCTTTTGAGGGAAGCGACCGAAGGGGACTGGCTTCCCTCTCCCCCCTAAGGGGGTTTGCCCTACCGATTCGCTTCGATGTGGAACGGCTGGCTAAGGGCTGGAAGAAGGGAGGTGCCCGAAAGCACCTCCAGAGAAGGGGGTGAGGGGGGAGTCTCCTACACACGTAAGCGAAGGAGAGGAGTAAGCCTCCTCTCCGGTTAGAGAGATATGGAGGGTCCCCTGCGCAAACACAGGGGAAGGAGGCCGCCCTCGGGCAGCTCCGTTGGTGACACAGGGCGAATTAAAGGGAGATTTTTATATTTCTCATCATTGGGCATGGTGACCCTATTTGTTTCACGGGATGCAATCGCTCATCACCTCTCGCAGTTGCCCGCACTGCAACAGGTGCTTAGAGGCCTGGCAAGGCGCCACCATTTGGGACCACCCCTCTCGCCTGGTAGCCTGGCAGTCCATCGGCATGGCGCCTCCACCTTAGGCGCGGCGTAAAACTGAGTATGAGAAGAAAGGAAAAGGGGTTTGAGGAAGGTATGGGTGGGGATAAAGCAGGTTGTTAAAAAAAAACATTCCGAACCGGAGCTCAGGGGTTAGGGAACGTTGTCTCCTCCCTCCTCAGCCCCGATCCCTGACGATTGGCTTGAGAAGAAGGTCAGAATCTACCCTGTGAAATTAGAGTCTGACCATTGAAAGTTGTGGGAGAGGTTGTAGGGGAGACGAAGTAGGGGAGAAATACAGGCTATCTGAAGGAAGGAAGAGAGGCTAAGCTGGGGCCGGACGGAGCGCTGGATCCTGTCAGCACGGCGGCCAGGATGGCAAATCGTTGCGCCCTTTACGGGGTATATATATATATATATATATATATATATATATATATATATATATATATATATATATATATATATATATATATATATATATATATATATATATATAATTTCACGGTGAATGTAAGGATACATAAGAGGCTGAGGTACATGTGATTTATTTATGGAACAACGTTTCAGGCGTATCACCCATCTTAAGGTTAATTGCGACAAATCTCAAGGAAAGTACAGTCAAAAGAAGATTTCCTAACTCTTCTCGATAACCTGGAAAAAGTTCGGAATTACTTTAATCCTTCAGGTCCATCTTTCTTTCTAAATATTTGCAAGAAATATGGTCTTGAAGGATTAAAGTACTACCGAATTTTTCCAGGCTGTCGAGAAGACTTAGGAAATCTTTTCTTGACTGTACTTTCCTTGAGATTTGTCGCAATAAACCGGGAAATGGGTGATACGCCCGAAACGTTGTTCCATAAATAAATCACATGTACCTCAGCCTCCTATGGGTCCTTACCTTTACCGTGAAATTGAAGATTAGACTGGTCAGCAGCAACTCATATGATTATATATATATATATATATATATATATATATATATATATATATATATATATATATATATATATATATATATATATATATATATATATGTGAAAAGAAACTCACAACTTGCACCTGAGGCAAATTATGATAAATAACACCCACAAGGAAAATGGAAAAGCGATTCCGAGCGCTTTCGTCCTTATTCTAAAAGACTTCTTCATGCTATAACGTAGGTCAGGACAGACAATGTCTTAAATATTAAGGACTGGGGGGAGGGGGTAATACGGTTACCTGCATCAAAACCCTAACTAAGGGGTACAAATTCTTTAAACACATTAATTTGTGATTTAATATAATTAGATATAATAGGATCTATGCTAAACAATCCAGGGCTAATATTAAAATTTGGGAAAGTATTAAAAGAAAAACACTCCACAATATTTCTTGAAATGTAGTTTGTAAATTTAATAATAAGCTTCGCACTATTCCAATTAATTGTATGAACTTGACTATAGTTATGTAAAAATAGCCCTGGATTGTTTAGCCTAGATCCTATCATATCTAATTATATCAAATAACAAATTTAAGTGTTTAAAGAATGTGTACCCCTTAGTTAGTGTTTTGATTCAGGTAGCCGTGTTATCCCCCTCATTCCTTACTATTTAAGACATTGTCTGTCCTGACCTACGTTATTCCATGAAGAGGTCTTTTAGAATAAAGACGAAAGCGCTCAGAATCGTTTTCCATTTACCTTGGGGATGTTATTCATCATATATATATATATATATATATATATATATATATATATATATATATATATATATATATATATATATATATATATATATATATATATATATATATATTTATTACGGACTATATTAACTCCTCGTAGTGGTGGAAATTGTGAATGATATTTCATTATAAGGTTGAGCAAACTGAACGAAATGTATATATTTTGGTCAGCTGGCTATACACCATAAGCGCGTGTTGCACTACAACTTCATTTGCCCGGTGAATTAAAGCACTTTTGAGAAAATAGTTTAGGGGTGCGAAGATGTATCGCAGAGAGAGAAAAAAAATTCCTTCCAACGCGAGAATATAAATAGCCTAAAAACGAAATCCATTCTTGTTTTAATTTGTGCGAAAAGATTAATTATTTATATTTATTTTGGATATATGATTTAAAATAAGACTAATCCCAAAACGAATAACCTCATTTGAAAAAGCGACGTTAATAATAAAAGCATAAACTAAAGGATTAATTAGATAATTTAAGATACGAAATAGAACTGAAGAACGAAAGGAATTTTCAAGATGGCTGCGCCCAGCAAAAATGTAAACAACAATAATAAAGCATCCTTGGTAAACCAAAATCAAGTTGTAAACAATGTAATTCGGACCACCGTAACTGAATCAGAAGGTATTCCTAATGACTTTTGCGGAAATTGTAAGGTAAAAGAAAATTTAATAAATATAAATGGTAACGCTGATGTAGAGAGAATAAATGCTGGTAGTAATGATATACCGAATTGTCATAGTCTTAATGATAGTGATAAATGTGCGTGGTGTCAAAGTGTATGTGATATTGGAATAAAATGCAATGGCCCTTGCAGAAGATGGTTCCACTATTCATGCACAAGACTGCCGACATACTTTATTATTCTACTTGAACACTCAAAACGACATTACACATGCGAGAACTGTGTCAAAAATATGGTTCCAATCTTTGATAGTGAACATGTGCGAGTCGATGGAGTGATAGCTAAAGAAGAACAAGATGATGAGAAGACCATACAAAAACGACAAACAAAGAAAATTGAAGAGAAACCCTTGGCAATTCAACAAACGGTAGCAAAAATAGTTGACTATACTAGTAGCACAGTCAAAAATAAAAATAGAACAGAGATACCCAAGGAAAACAAAACTGATAGTAATGGTGACAAGAAAAAATCTCAAAAGAATGTCAGCCCTGTTTGCTATTACTATAAATACAGTGACTGCAAAAAGGGGAAAAACTGTACATACAGACACCCTCCGCTCTGCAAATTTTTCATGAGAGATGGGTATGGCCTAAATGGATGTGCGGAAAAAAAATACTGTGAATTTACACATCCGCATATATGTCCAAATTCGTGGTATAATGGAGAATGTAATGAATTAGGCTGCAAAAACAAGCATATTACTGGCACATACAGTCCTAAAGGATTTATGGGAAAAAAAGAAAAAAAACAGGAAGATGAGAGCTCTATTAATAATAAAAAACCTCTTTATTCAAGCATTGTAAAAAGTGAAAACAAAACTGGTGAAACTAAAATCAATGAGAATGAAAATTTTTTAGGCCAAATTATGCAGCAAATACAGCAAAATCAAAGCCAAATTGCTGCCATAATGTCAATGATTCAAAGAAATTATACAACTCAAAATCAGATTCCTACATACCAACTTATACAGAAACAAATTCCAATGCAATTTTAGACAATTATAATATAGTTTATTTCAATATTAATGGCTTATATAGCCAATCAAATAACACAAAAATACCTTTTTTACAAGATATGTCTAGCAGCAATACCCTGATGATAGCCATTACAGAAACCCATCTGAGGCCTGAAATAAAAGACTCAGAAATTCAAATTGATAAATTCAATATATACAGATGCGATCGAGATAAAAGAATTCATGGGGGAGTTGCTATATATGTAAAAAATGACATACCTAGTGAAGAGATCTTAAAATATTCAAATGGAGAATGTGAGATATTAATTATTAAAATAATGATAAAATCTGATATCTACTATGCAATTAACATATATCGACCACCTAGTGCAACACCTGAAAGCTTCTCAAAGGTTATTGAAAAAGTTAATGAATGCAAAGAGATAAAAAATTGCAGCAGTAACTTAATAATCTTGGGGGACTTTAATTTTCCGAATGCAAAGTGGAATGAAAATGGACTTCTGGAGTCGGGTATAGAAAAAGGAAATCATAGCATAGTACAATATCTCATGTCTGATTTCTATTTAACTCAATTAATATTGAAGCCTACAAGAAAAGATAATATTCTTGATCTGGTATTTACTAATAATAATGAATTAATAGATGAAATCCAAATCTCTGAAACAATTCACTCAGATCACAGCATCATTAACTTAGAGACAAATATTCCTATAGAACCTATCAAGATAAACAGCTCTGGTATAAAAGTCCCCTTTGGGGATCTTAACCTTTACAAAAGTGACTGGAAATCAATCAATGAAAAATTGAGCCTTATAGATTGGATTAGTGAACTAGAAGGATTGGATGTTGATCAGACCTGGAAAAAAATACAGCAATACATGACTGATATTATTTATGCTAATACTCCAAAAAGACAAACAAAATCTAATAAAATTACCAAAGAACATAGAAAGAGAAAAAGTCTCATGAAAAAAAGAATTAAGATCACAAAAAATCTAAATAAAACATTGGATGTAGAGAAAAGAAATAAATTGAAAAACAATATACTGGAAATAGAAAAAGAAATAAAATTATCCCACTCAAGGGAGAATACTGATGAAGAAAATAAAGCTATACAACGAATAAAGGAAAGTAGTAAATATTTATTTAAATTTGCAAAAAAGAAAAACTTAGCTAGAACTAATATTGGACCACTTTTATCATCTGATAACAACTTAACCTCAGACCCTAAAACAATTGCCGATATATTACAAAAACAATACGAATCAGTATGGAGCACTCCAGTCAAAAGTACATTAGAAGATTCTGCGAACAGGAATACAGTTGAAACAATTAGTGATATACAGTTTCATGAAGCAGATATATCAAAAGCTATTGATCTAATACCTGAAAACTCAGCACCAGGACCTGATGGGATAGGGCCTATCATCCTAAAAAACTGCAAAATATCATTAGCAGCTCCAATATATATGCTGTGGAGAAGATCACTAGACAGCAGCAAAATTCCAAACTGTATGAAAATTGCAAAAGTAAAACCAATCTTTAAACAAGGATCAAAAAAATTACCAGAGAATTATAGACCAGTATCTCTCACATCTCATGTGATTAAAATCCTTGAGAGAATTGTTAAAATAAATGTAGTAAACTTCTTGGAGAGCAATAAATTATTAAAAACGTTTCAGCATGGTTTTAGGCAAAAAAGATCCTGCCTCACTGAACTTATCGACTACCGCAATGAAATATTGCAAGCAGTATTAGACAATAAAAACATGGACGTCATTTACCTTGATTTTTCTAAAGCTTTCGACAAAGTGGACCACAACATCGTACTGAAAAAAGCCCAAAAATTAGGAATTGTGGGGAAAATATCAAAGTGGCTAAAAGAATTCTTAATGAATCGTAAGCAAGTGACTATAGTAGATGGCCATGAATCATATGTCTCTGAAGTAGTAAGTGGTGTTCCACAAGGAACCGTACTGGGCCCCTTATTGTTTTTAATAATGCTGAATGATATAACTGAAACCATAAGAAACAGCTCTTTATATTCATTTGCTGATGACACAAGAATTTTAAAAACTATAGAAAATATATTTGACAGTGAGAAATTGCAGGAAGACTTAAATGCAACATATGAATTTGCCAAACAGAATAATTTAAAATTTAATGAAACAAAATTTGAGCTTATTAAATTTGGATTACAAGATAACTTAAAAAAAATTACTAACTACAAGACCCCCAGTGGAAAGCTAATTGTAGAAAAATCAGATATTAAGGACTTAGGTGTGTACATATCTAATGACTTATCATTTAAGGTACATATTGATGATGTTGTTAACAAGTGCAGGCGAATGAGTGCTTTTGTGTTAAGAACATTCAAAACCAGGGAAAAGTCAGCCATGTTGATATTGTTCAAAGCATGCATCCAACCCCATCTAGACTATTGTGTCCAATTATGGTATCCCTATGAGGTAAAAAACATGCAAAAGTTAGAAGGTATCCAACGGACTTTCACAGACAAAATAAGAGGGATGGAAGGACTAAATTACTGGCAAAGACTGGAAAAATTGAATTTATACTCAGTTCAAAGAAGATATGAGAGATACATCATAATATATATTTGGAAGGTCATTGAAAACCTCGTAATTCCACCTGAATCAGAAGAAATAGTTCCAGTATACTCTCAGAGATATGGAAGAACTTGTCAAAAATTCCATCTGTCAAGCTCAAATAGATATAAAATCCATCAGTACAACTCATTATCAAGATTTGGAACTAGACTGTTTAATGTGCTTCCTAGAACAATAAGAGATTTTAGTGGTACTACCGACAGCTTTAAAAATAAATTAGACAAATACTTAATAGACCTTCCAGATGAACCTAATATTATAGGCTACAAAAAATTTATTGCTGCCTCT
Source organism: Ceratothoa steindachneri (assembly GCA_963969495.1). Lineage (NCBI taxonomy): Eukaryota > Metazoa > Arthropoda > Malacostraca > Isopoda > Cymothoidae > Ceratothoa > Ceratothoa steindachneri. The sequence continues at coordinate 210,102,303 of OZ018324.1, read as the reverse complement.
TCAAACTGTATAGTTGATCAAGCGCAGCATAAATACTTTAGCAGATAGCAACAGTACATAATAATTGGAATAGAATACAAGGGGTGTCTGCCACGCAGTGGCCCCGCTTCATGGTCTCAGCTGGATTTATGAAGCAAAAACCTTTCAAGAGAGTTCAAGAGAGTACGGCAGAGTGCTGGCCTCTGGATTCAAAAGACCCGAGATCGATCCCACAGTCCACAATTTTTACGAAGAAAATTCTCGAAGAAAACGGAGACCACGGAAAGCGCTTTAAGGACAACTCAAGATAAATGGATCGCCTCCAGAAGAAAACGGAACTCAAGGAAAATGACTTCAAGGGCTAAATCATCAAATCAACAAGAAATCATCCCGTCATTAAGAATTTGTAAGGAATCATCACATCAAGATGAATGCAAGTTAATATGAAGACACATTTAAGAAATGAATACGAAGATCAAGAACTAACCCAGCTAAATTAAAGAAGAAGGAATCTCAGCCAACAAGAATAATGGAGTCAAGACAAATGTTTCAAGGGGAAATAATACATAGATACGAATACAGAAAATCTCAACAAGATGAATGATAGCAATAAATAAATAAATATAAATATTGCCCCTCATCCCATAATAGAACCAAACAAATTAATATTGAGCTTAAAACTAAAACTATATAAAATTCAACAAATTCTAGATAATATTTTTGGGGACTAAATATTTGGAAAAACTTTATTTCTATGGGAAGTGCAAAACGACAAATAAAAAACTCAACTGATTAATTAGGAAATTATTTAAATAAACTACACTAGATTGTTTTAGACGTAAAATATAGTGGTCTTACATAAATATATTTCTTTAGTTTTACCAAAGAATAAAATCTATCATGTCACAATTTTGACAGCAATAAATGAAAGTCTTCTCTGAATCCTTCTGTTTCCTTTTACATCGGTGCAAATGCTGTAATAGTTTATAAGTTTATACGTGTCAAATTTAGCTTGTTTATTGTCTACTTGAAAATAACCCTTTATAAGTTATTTAAAATTCTTACATTTTTAATACCTTTGATTCAGCATTAACTATAAGATGAAAGCCTGTATTAGTCTTTCAATATTAATTAGTTTGTTTACGTTTCTTAGTGTCTTCACTCTGGTTTACTCCCGTAAAGATGTAAGTCTCTTACCATTTGACATATTCCAACGGCTATATTAGAGATCGTTTAATCATCATCACTAACTCTATCATTAGTAAAGGGTAAACATTAAGATCGGCGGCGCGAACGATGGGACGCAAAATATGGTAAATATTGCGAGTATGGGCGGATGCGATTCTAACTTATTTTGAGGGTTGGCTCGTCGGGGGGGGGGGATAGGCCTACGATGATACTGAGATTTCAATCATGGGCAGGGGGGGGGGCACAGCCCCCAGTATGTAATCGAGTAAATATGTAGATTAGCGGCCCGGCCGGAAAAAAAATTTGTGTATAAATATTATCGTTCACTCGTGTTGGAATATTCATGCACGTTTGAGTCCTTTTCAAATTATTATTCTATAAACAATTAGGATTATATACTGGGGGGCTGTGTCCCCCAGACCCCCCCAATTTAATGAAACTCAGGACCATCGTAGTGTAGTCCCTCCATTGTGTTTACCCCGACACGAGCCATCAACTTAAATGTACTCCAAAAACGTGAAACATTTTGGAACACGGACGAAATAGTACGTCCCATCGTTCGTGCTGATAATCTACATATTTACCTATAATCGGAAATCGCCATAAAACTTAGGTAATTCTGAAGATCCATACCCCATGAGCTTTCCCGCTCACATTCCCATATTTATTCCACCACCAGACATGTAAATATGTAGATTAGCGGCCCGGCCGCAAAAAAAATTTGTGTTTAAATATTATCGTTCACTTGTGTTGGAATATTCATGCACGTTTGAGTCCTTTTCGAGTTATTATTCTATAAACAATTAGGATTATATACTGGGGGGGGTATGTCCCCCAGACCCCCCCAATTTAATGAAACTCAGGACCATCGTAGTGTAGTCCCTCTATTGTGTTTACCCCGACACGAGCCATCAACTTAAATGTACTCCAAAAACGTGAAACATTTTGGAACACGGACGAAATAGTACGTCCCATCGTTCGCGCTGATAATCTACATATTTACCTATAATCGGAAATCGCCATAAAACTTAGGTAATTCTGAAGATCCATACCCCATGAGCTTTCCCGCTCACATTCCCATATTTATTCCACCACCAGGCATGTAAATATGTAGATTAGCGGCCCGGCCGGAAAAAAAATTTGTTTAAATATTATCGTTCACTCATGTTGGAATATTCATGCACGTTTGAGTCCTTTTCAAATTATTCTATAAACAATTAGGATTATATACTGTGGGGCTGTGCCCCCAGACCCCCCCCAATTTAATGAAATTCAGGATCCTCGTAGTGTAATCCCCCTATTGTGTTTACCCCCACACGAGCCGTCAACTTAAAGGTAATACTTCAGATTCGGGGCGCACGGTAGATAGCGCTGTTAGTCGGCTACAATTTTGGGCTACAGCATATCTCTTATGACGTCAGGCGGTAGCGTCAGATGTGACCATCACTGCGTTATATTTTTTTGTTGTTTTGGGGATTTGTAACTTTTAGTCTATTATTTACTAAATATCTGCGCTCTGCTCATTTATAGTTTTTTTCTAAGTTAGGTAAGGTTTCTTGATGTCTTTTATTGTTTTTTGTTTTGTTTTCATATTTTTTGTTTACTGCGAACGATAACAGCTTCTTACTGGCAACATCGTAGCTTATAAATAGGACCCGTTTTGCAAATGTTTTTCTTTCGTTATTGTGTTTTTGTACTCTCCATGTGCTTCTTCGTTATTCAAATTCGGCTTCACTTTGTATAATCGCGAAAAACTTTTAGATTATCTAGAGGCGATAAACTAATCAAGAAACCTATAAAAGTAAGAATTGTTTGTTATTAGGTTAGGTTTTTCTGCCAGTAAAAAGCTGTTGGGGAGAAAACCCCCCCAGTAAATTCAAGGGGACTGCTCGTGGGGGAGATATCACTGCAGGGAGACCACCCTGCGATGATCCTGAGTTTCAATCAATTGGGGGGGGTCTGGGGGGCGCAGCCCCTGTGGTGGAGCGAATGTGAGTGTGTGTAAAAGGGCCATTCTCCCACCCCTTTTCTAACTACCCTCTCCCTCCCTCTGTAAGAATGTGTGTGAATGGGAATGGGTTTGGTTTTTTTTTGTTTTTTTTTTATTGATTAGCATGTTATTATAAATTTTTTTTCTTATCTTTCCAGGCGCCATAATTTGGAAAGATAAGAGGGCAAGCACTTGTAAATTACCCCTGTAATTGAAGCTATAACTGTTATTATTATTATACCAAAGGCCATTAGTATAGGACAAGGGTTCCAGGCCATGTTCTGTCCTATTTGATTGTGTATAAAATAGTTTAGCTTTAACGAAGGAGGGCTTATTAGAGCCACACAAGGTTACCTATCTTAGTCCAAGCTCGGAGGTGCAATTTTGAATACAAAAATTTTGTAAGTAAAGGGACTGTATAACATGGGTTGTTTGATTCTTATTGTTCCTAAAATCAATTAATAATAATTATAAGTGGGACTTATTTATTTTTTCTGATATATATATATAGGCTCATTGGGTGCACATTTACCCATATTTTTGTAAATATTGTATTTTTTTCGTGTTAGTAAAGGACTGTACATACAATCCGTTTCATTCTCCTTCGATTTCTCACGTCCGGATTAGTGTAGGAAGCGGGTTGGATCGATTGGGGTTAGTCTAAATTTTTCGGCCCGCTACATTTGGCGCCTGAATAGGGACGTGAGACTTCGAAACCGGGAGCGTGACGGGATTGGATTGCAGTCCATACCAAATTAGCGTGTCAGGTAGTTTGGTTGTTTTTCACCTATGTCTATCGCTGTTACTAACCTGGGAGGATGGCTTCTGTGGAACAGGGCCTCCATGATGAGATTGTGAGACTGAAGCTGGAATTGAGGCAGAAAGAGGAGGAATGTATGATGTTGAGGAACATGATTGATGGATTGAAGAGTGATGTGATGAGTATGGATGAGAAGACAGACAAGATGAGGAAAGAAATGGACGAGAGACAGAAGCAGGTCGACCAACGGATGAAGGACTTGTATGACATGATGAAGGGGTCAGGACCGGCCCTAGGACCCTCGACCTTGACCCCTGCTCCGACTGAAGGGGATAAGACTAATGGGATCAATGGGAGTGTGTGCGAGTCTAGAGAGGATAGGGTGATTATGAGTGATAGGAAGGATGGAGAATGGAAGAGAGTTGAATGCAAGAGAAGAAGGAAGAGTGGTGCAAAGGGGAAGGTAAGAGGCAAGAGTGTGGACTCATTGTACTCGGATGAAGGAGAGAGTGATGGTATGATTGATATGAGTGAGAGTGAAGGCAGCTCAAGTGAGAGTGAAGTGAATGTGGGAAAGGGTATTTTGATAAGGGAAGTGCCAAAGATAGATAGATTTAGGTTACATGGTGGGAAAAGTGTGGAAGAATTCTTCGGGGAATTTGAGCGATATTGTAAGCTCAAGTACCTGGAGAATAAGGGATACTGGATGAATGTTTTGGGGGAATGTTTGGAGGGAAAAGTATTAGAGTTTTTCCGCGTGATTACAAGTGTGGGGGAACCAAGGTACGATGTGGTGAAGAAGCGGATGATTGGACAGGTGAAACGAATGAAAGAGAGTGTGAAGTATAAAAGGGTAAATGAATTTGAGAAGGCTCGAATGGGGAAAAGGGAAAGTGTGAACATGTATGCACATAGGCTTGAGAGTATGGCAAGAAAGAGGTATGGTGATGATGATGTAAATGAATGTAAACCACTGATGAGGAAGTTTTTGGACACGATCCCGCGAAAGGTGAGTGAATGGCTGAGTGGAAAGAGAAAGGAGAGAATGAGACTGACAGGTGAACGGTTGATGTGGGAGGATGTGTTGGAGCTGTTGGAAGATGGACGATTTAATGATGAAAGCGATCTAGAAGAGGATGGATGGTACAGTGTGAACGTTGGGGGTAAGAAGCCCAGGAGCTTTCATCCACCCCAGCAGTATGTCAGCTACAGGGATGCCCTGAAGGCTGCACCAGCTGGAGTGATGTCGAACTTCCTGGGCCGGCAGAATGGATGGGTAAATGGAGGGTGGTCAAATGGAAGGGGACAGATATGAATTTCAAGCGTGGGAACGGATATATGAGAGAGAAACCGAGGTATGTCCCAGCAAACGAGAGATCAAATGGTGGGAGAAAGATTGTGGAATGTCATCGGTGTGGAAGGAAAGGTCATATGTTGGCAGAATGTAGGTGGACATCTAGTGCGTGTTTTGGGTGTGGTAAGAAAGGGCATATGATAAAGGATTGCCAGGAAAGTGTGAAAGAGTGCTTCGAGTGTAAAGAAATAGGCCATTTGAAGAAAGATTGTCCGAGGTTGAATGGTGGAGCAACTGCTGGGGGGAGTGGGAAGTATGCTTGTGGTAATTGTGGAAAGGCTGGTCATTATGCGAGGATGTGTCGTGACCAGAGGAATGTATGTAGCTATTGTGCGATGGAAGGACATTCAAGTGAAAAGTGTTGGATTAGACTAAGAGCGCAAGGTGTGAATGGAAAGTCTGAAGCGGGAAACTGAATTGTAAGAGGGTACCTGGTGAAGTATCCTCTGGGTGCATGAGTGTGAGTAATGTGTTGGTAAGTCTGTCGAGTGTGAAAGTGCTGTCTGGTAGGAAGTATGAGTGTCTGAGTGTGAAGGTGGAATTGAGTGTTTGGCTTTAATAGATTCTGGATGCAAGGCGAGCTTGGTGTATAAAGATGTGTATGACAAGGTTAGCGAGAAAGCCCTCCTGTCTGAGTGCAAGGGTAGTTTGGTAGGTATTGGTAATAGGAGAGTGCCTGTGATTGGAATGATAAGGTCAGCTGTTCGAATGCATGGTATGATGATGAATGAATGTGAATTTTCTGTGATTGATAAGGTGAGTAGTGAGTATGGTGTGATTTTGGGGTATGATTTTATGAAAACGAATCGTATGGTTGTGCATCCTGCGAGTGATCAGATTGAGAGAAAGATTGGTAAAAATGGGGTGTATAAGTTATATGTAGGGAAAGATGGTAGTGTTTTGAGGAGTGTGTTTACTGGTATTGAGGTGACTGCTATGGAGAATGTAAGACTTGTGAAGGGTGAAAGGGTGTCTGTTAGAGTGAGTTGGAGTAAGGATGTTAGTTTGAATGTGAGTGAGAACACTGTGATATTGGATGGAAAGGATGCGTGTTGCTTGTGTGTTTGATGGCTTGATGAGAATGAATGATCCTTTTGTATGTGTGCAGGCGGACCCCAGTGTGAAAGGGCAGGTGAGGGGAATCCAAGTCGGAGATGTACTGGGCCACCTCTCCACTGTCAATGAGGTAGGTATGGATGATAGTACGGATATCAGGGTGAATGTTGCGAATGAAAAGACATGTGAATGGATGTATAATGAGGTGAAGGACATGGTGAAATTGGATGGATGTTTGACTGAGTATGAAAGGGAGGATGTGTATCGAATGATATTTGAACGAAAGGGAGCCCTCAGTAAGGGTGATCTGGATTTCGGGGTTGCAAAGCTCCCGGAATTCAAGATTGTCCTGAAGGAGGATTCCCCAATCTATCAGCGGCCAAGGCATTTTCCACGACCGGTTGCTGATGAGATTGAGGAGCAGTGCTTGGAATTGGAGCAATTGGGGGTGATTGAAGAGAGCGAGAGTGCATGGAATAGTCCAATTGTACCTGTACGTAAGCCGGATGGAAGATTGCGTCTGTGTGTGGATTATCGAAAGGTGAATGAAAGGACTGGGAAAGAAAGGTTTCCAATGTGTGTGGTATCTGAGTGTGTGTATAGTATGCATGGGATGGAGTGGTTTACGAAGCTGGATCTGGTACAGGGGTATTACCAGATGCCCATTGCTGAGGAGAGCCGGCCAGTAACTGCCTTCTCTTCCTCAAAGAGGCATTACCATTTCCGGAACCTCAGCTTTGGGTTGACTAATGCTCCCGGAGCCTTCCAGCGGGCAATGAATGTTGTGTTGAGTAAGTTTGCGAGTAAGAATGTGATTGCGTTTATAGATGATATTTTGATTATGACTGAGACTTTTGAGGAGCATATGAGATTGGTGAATGATGTGTTGAGAACGTTGGAGAGTGTTGGTGTGAAGGTGAAAGTGGCGAAGTGTGAATGGTTTGCGAAAGAAGTGGAATTCCTTGGGCATATGGTGAGTGAGAATGGATTGCGAAAATCATCGAAGTATGTTGAGAAGGTGCAAATGTTTCCTAAACCGGTGACTGTGAAGCAACTGAAGTCATTTTGGGGTTTGATTGAGTTTCAGCGAAAGTTTATACGTGATTGTTCTGGTGTGAGTAAGCCTCTGACTGAGTGGATGGGCAAGAAAGGTAGTACGGTTGTCAAGTGGAATGATAAGATGAATGAGGCGTATGAGAGACTGAAAGAGGCAGCGGCTGAAGATGTTGAATTGGCTTAACCAGATTATAGTGTAAATGCTAAAATGCTTGAACTGTATACAGATGCGAGTGGGTATTGTATGGGAGGTTTTCTGATGCAAGAGCAGCGTTTGAATGGAGAGAATGTCAGGCGAATAATTGGGTATGTATCCAAGGCTATGAATGTTGCAGAACGAAAGTATTCGACTGTGGAACGAGAGCTGGCTGCGATAAGATATTGTTTGAAAGTGTTGCGTCCATTTTTGTATGGTGTGAGGTTTGTGATAAAAACCGATCATCAAACTCTTGTGTATCTGCAGCGTATGAAGTGGGCTGATAGTAGGATTGCAAGGACTTTGGAAGATTTGAGTGACTTTGACTATGTGATTGAGTATGTGCCTGGTGAACGGAATGGAGTGGCTGATTTGATGTCAAGGTATCCTGCTAAGAATGATCAAAATGTGTGTGGAGTGAGTGATCCTGAGTATTTGCCGAAAGGGATTATGAATGGAAAAGAGAGTAAGGGTGGTGGTGATTCCTTGTTTGAGAGTGTATGGAATGGTTTGCAAGATTTGAAGAGTGATGGAGTAGATGTGAGAGTGCCCGATAGTGTAGATGATTTAAGGAAGGAGGTAATGAATGAAGTGTGTAGGAAGCCTGAAAGCATTGGTATGGCAAAGGTGCGGAACTTCATGAAAGAATTGAGAGCGATGTGTATGCAAGGGGTTCCGCCATTTCAGGAAGTGTTGATTGTAGTGAGTCGTTTGTATGGAGTGATTGTTTATGTGCACTTTGGTGGTGAGAGGCCGATTGTGTACAAGGATGAGAAGATGAAGGGTTTGAATCCTAATGTGGTACATCTGCAATGTTTGAGCGGTGTGCACTACAATTGGGTGATTGAAAAGTGTTCATATATAAGAGAGAAGAATGATTGTCTGGATGAAGATGAGTGTGTGGTGAGTGATGATATGGGAGTTAATGACAGTGTGGATATCAGTGCTGATGTTGGTGTGCTTGTTCCTTCGGTTTATTGCGAACATGGTGGACCTGATATGATGGAAGCGAGAGTGAAAGTTGAGAAAGGTTGTTCTGTGGTTTGATTGATACTGGAGCGCAGGTGTCTTTAGTGAATGAGAGGATTCTGAGTAAGTATGATGAGTTTAAATATTGCGAGCATAAACCTGTGAAGTTACGGATAAGTGGATTAGGGAATGGCATGATAGTGGCATGGGAACAGGTTAGTCTGAAAGTGAGTTTGGGTAATGGTGTGAATGTGAAGCATGACTTTGTGATTCTGAAAGGTGAGCAAATGCCGTGTTGTTTCTTGCTTGGTGTAGACTTTATGAGATTGAATGATTTGTCTTTGGATGCTGATAAGGATTGTCTTATGAAAGGTGAATGTGAGGTGATGAGGTTGAATGAGTGTGCAAAGAATGTTGTCAAGTTTTGCGGTATGATTGAGTTGGTCATGGATGATGAGAATGAGATTTTAAGTGATAAGGATATTCTAGAGATGCAAGAGATATGTCCTTTTGTTAGTGAGATGAAGAGGTGTGTAATGATGCGTGTTGATTTGAATGAATGGCCAGAGTGTTTAAGTGATTTTAAAAGGTATGCTAAGGATTTTGTTGTTTGTATGGATGTTGTATATTTTGTGAGGCATGTGAAGGGTGTTGATGATATGTATGTACCTGTGATGTCCTTAGTTGGTATGATTGGTCTGGTGAAGGTTGTGCATGATAATTATGGGCATATGGGTAAGTTTAAGCTGTGGGAGTGTATGAAGGAGCGTGTGTTCCATCCGTTTCTGAGAACTGTTGTGAATGATGTTGCAACTACGTGTGAAAGGTGTCAGAAGCGAAAGGTGCAAGGTGTGCAAGTGAAACCACCCATGTTGAAAGTTGATGCGAAAGAACCGTTTGAATTGGTAGTGATTGATTGTGTGTCTTTGCCGCGTACGAGTGCTGGGAATGTTGGTATGGTTGTGATGGTTGATCATAAAAGTAAGTTTGTGTATGCAGCGCCTGTGAGAGATAAAAGGAGTGTGACTGTTGCGCGTGTGGTTGAGCAGTTGTTTTTTCCTATGTGTGTATGGAAGCCTAGAAGATGTCTGAGTGATAATGGGCCTGAATTTGTAGGGGAAGTGTTTGAGCAAATGTTGAGAGAGAATGGTGTGGAGCATGTGAGAACAACTCCGTATGTACCGTCTTCAAATGGATTGGCTGAACGGACTATAAGAACCTTGTGTGAGATGTTGAGAATGATGAGTACGACAGTGAATGACTGGGATGTGTGTCTGGGGAGAGTGTTGTGGGCATATAATTCAACTGTGCATAGTGCAACTGGAATGTCCCCATGTCAGTTTGTGATGAATTTTGAAAGGCGAGTGAAAGATAGGTTTCGTTTGAGTGAAAGTGAGCAGAGTGTATGGCGTGAGGCGCATGAAAGGTTCCGTTCATTTGAATTAGGTACAAAAGTATTGAAGGTGAAAGAAGTGAAGGGTAGGTTGAATGTGTCAAAGATGAGTGAGAAGTTTGATGGACCTTATAGAGTTGTGAGGGTTTGGGAAAATGGAGTGACGTATGTTTTGGAGAGTTTGAATGAACATAAGAACATAAGAAAAGAAGGAGACTGCAAAAGACCATTCATGGCCTACACTTGGCAGCTCCTGTTCCATTCAACACACAAAAGATTTCTTACCAGAGAAAAGTCATCAACATTGTCACCCTTTACAGGAGTTCGTCAGATCTAATCTACAATATACATAAAATGCATCCAGAGGATTATGTCCATTCATGCAACCGCAAAATATAATCTCCCCACTCCTTAGAAAAATATATACATATGTACATAAAAAAAAGTCAGTCCCATCTAGCAGCTTCATCCATATATTTATCTAATCTATTCTTAAAACTACCCAGAGAGGAGGCTTCTATCACATGCCTAGTGAGCCTATTCCATTCATCTACCACACAATTTGTAAACCAATTCCTCCCAAGCTTATACTTATCAAGCTTAAACCCATTGCTACGTGTTCTGTCATGTTCACTAAGTATAAGAACCTTACCCAGCTCCCCTTTATTATATCCTTTTACCCATTTGAAGACTTCAATCAATTTCCCTCTGACTCTTCTCCTTTCCAATGTATGTAGATTTAGTTTTCTGAGCCTTTCACCATAAGGTAAGTTCCTTAGCCCACCAATCATCTTTGTCATCCTTCTCTGCACAGACTCAAGCAAATCAATATCCTTCCTATAATATGGTGACCAAAATTGTACTGCATAGTCTAGATGAGGCCTAACTAGCCCCAGATACAGTTTTAGAATGACTTCAGCACTCTTATTGCTTACACTCCTCCTAATGAATCCCAATATCCTATTAGCTTTATTCTTAGCATTTAGACATTGCTTTCTAGGACGAAGGTCTGAACTTACCAAAATACCCAAGTCTCTCTCACAATCAGTCCTCCCTAAAATTCTGCCATTTAATTTATAACTATTCAATGGATTATTTCTACCTATACTAAGTACACTACATTTGTCTATGTTAAACTTCATTTGCCATTTCTCGGCCCAATTGGACAGAATGGTCAATTCCTCCTGCATTACAACAGCATCAGAATCAGCCCTAATGGCCCTACCTAGCTTAGTATCATCAGCAAATTTACTCAGGTCACTACTTATACCTATGTCAAGATCATTAATATAAATTAAGAATAGCAAGGGACCCAAAACAGATCCTTGAGGAACTCCACTGCTAACACACCCCCACTCAGATTTAACTCCATCTATACTAACTCTTTGCCTTCTGTCACCAAGCCATGACTGAATCCACCTAAATATACTGCCATCGATCCCGTGTGCTTTAACTTTGCTCAGAAGTCGTAAGTGTGGCACTCGATCAAAAGCCTTACTAAAGTCCAAGTATAAAATATCATAGTTTTCATCATTATCTGCTGCTTCATACACCTTACTATAAAAAGACAGCAAATTAGTCAGACAGGATTTACCCTTACTAAAGCCATGCTGTGATTCTTTTATCAACTTATGCTTATCCAAGTGATCTCTAATATTCCTTGCTATAATAGATTCCATCATTTTCCCTACCACTGATGTCAAACTTACTGGTCTGTAATTAGACATATTTGTTTTATCCCCTTTCTTAAATATAGGTATCACATTGGCTTTCTTCCATGCCACTGGCACAATGCCACTCCAATGATTTTCTAAAGATGCATGCTAGGGGCTCACTTAACACATCCTTACATTCTTTCAAAATTCTAGGAAAGAGCTCATCAGGACCGGGTGCCTTACTACTTTTGATTTTATCAATTTCCCTTGTCACTATCTCCTTTGTGATCAAGATATCCTTTAATTTCTCTTCATCATTACCCCGAAAGATCATTGACACCTCAGGTATATTTAGAGTATCCTCCTGTGTAAATACTGAGAGAAAAAAGTCATTTAGCATTCCAGCCATTGAGTCCCTATCACTGAGAGAGTGCGGGCTCATTAGAGTCAGTTAAGGAGATGGAAAGAACCTCCTGACTACCTGGTGAGCCATCCGGTGTATGGACTGTGTAGAGAGAGAGGTAAAGTGCATGATGATGAGATTGAATGTGATAGTATGGATCTGTCTGGGAAAGAGCTAGTCTTAGTCTCGAGGAGTAGAAAGCGTACAAAGAAGAGTGAAAGGAAGAATGCAAGTACGACTGAAAGTAAGTCTGAGCAGAGTGTTTCTGGTATGGGGGATCTTGAAAGGGAGATTGAGGTTTTGCGTAAACAGGTGAGTGATTTGGCTGGTATAAGTACACGAGTGAGTGAGCTGCAGGTGCCTGATTTTTCTGGTTTTGGGAACAGTATGAATGATAGTGTGTTTGGGCAGAATGAACCTAGTGTGGCTGATTTTTCGGGTTTTATGAATGGTAACAGTAGGGGTGAGTTTGATGTAGTGAATGATGAAGTGGCTGATTTTTCAGGTTTCTGGTGGGAACCAGTCGAAGAGGTTTCTGGTATGCCTGTTGAGAATACAGGGGATGTGAGTGACCTGTCTGTTTCGCAAGAATGTACTTTGAGTTGGATGAGAGCTGTGAGTGAGGAGCTGATGAATGGGGGTAACATAAACATAACATAATTTAACGGATGACAAAAGCCACAAGGGCCTATCAAAGGTCATCCGTATCCATCAAGTCCCACCCATATAATGCATCCATAGGATTTTGTCAGATCATGCAGCTACAATATACAATTTAACAATCCATAGGAATGTCCAACCATGCATCTACAATATATAATTTAAAGCCTCCATAGGAGTCTGTCAAAAACAAAATCAAAATCCTCCAAAATATACAATAAAAAGAAACTGCATCCACAGGAATGAGTCAAGAGACATATCCACATACCAAAAAGTAAGAAATTAACCCTCCATCCCCATATAATCATCCAATCTGCGCTTAAAAACATTCAAGTTTGGGCTGTCTACAGTCTCAGGTGGCAAACTATTCCAATAATCCACCACTCTGTTAGTGAAAAAATATTTTCTAACATCCAGTCTGCACCTCTGTTTTTTAATCTTTAAGTGGTGGCCTCTAGTTCTATTACTACCTTCTAACTCAAATAACTTGCTGAAATCTAATTTATCCATCCCAGAAAAGATTTTAAAAAGCTCAATCATATCTCCCCTCACACACCTTCTTTCAAATGAAAACATATTTAATACCCTCAGTCTATCTTCATATTGAAGGTGCTTCAGGGATGGTATTATTTTTGTTGCCCTCCTTTGTACTGACTCTAATAAGTTTATATCATGTCTAAAATGTGGTGACCATGCCTGTATACAGTACTCTAAATGTGGCCTGACATAAGAGTTGTATAGTTTAAGGATGACCTCCTTACTCTTGTAGCTAACATTTCTTTTAATGTAACCTAGCACCCTATTTGCTCTATTTTTTGCCTCAATACACTGCTTTGAAAATTTCAGTGACCTATCTACTACCACTCCTAAGTCTTTCTCATCTTCAACTGAATTAAGCCAATATCCATCCATCTCATAGCTAAATTCCCTATTATCTCTCCCCATGTTAATAACTTTGCATTTATTAAGGTTAAAAGTCATCTGCCACTTCTGAGCCCAAGCTAACAGCTTATCTAAGTCACCCTGCACTTTAAAGCTACCCTCAACCTCTTTGACTACAGCTGCCAATTTAGTGTCATCAGCAAAAATTGACACTTTGCTATTTACACCTTGCCCAAGATCATTTACATAGATTATAAATAATAAAGGGCCTAAAACTGATCCCTGAGGTACGCCACTAATAACATTCCTCCACTCTGACCTCACTCCATTCAGTACAACTCTCTGTTTCCTATTTTTCAGCCATTCAGTTATCCAATTTAAAACGTTCCCACATATCCCATGCAGCTTTAATTTATGAACTAGTCTTCTATGTGGAACCTTATCAAAAGCTTTGCTGAAATCTAAGTAGATCACATCAACTTTCTCACCCCTATCTAATTCTTTAGTTACATAATCCATAAAATCCAGTAAATTAGTTAAACACGATCTATCTTTTCTAAAACCATGCTGAGCATCATTAATTAACCTGCTACTCTCTAGATGATCAGAAATTCCCTTCTTAACCATCTTCTCAAGAATTTTACAGACTATAGAAGTTAAGCTTACTGGTCTAAAGTTATTTGGGTCCTCTTTGCTTCCCTTTTTAAAAATTGGCACTACATTTGCCAATTTCCAATCATTTGGTATTTCTCCAGACTCTAGTGATCTAATAAATATCTTCTCGAGAGCTACTGCAATACTTTCTACACCTTCTTTGAGTATCCTAGAATGAATGTTGTCAGGGCCAGATGCCTTACTAGTATTTAACTGAATTATAAGCCCTTTAATTTCTTCTCTGTCTATATTAATAGAATTTATCACTACTTCCCTTGACCTAGAATTATCATCAATTAATCTAACTGGTTTCTCTTCTGTGAATACTGAAGCAAAATGATCATTAAGGACCTCTACTATTTCCTCATCAGATTCTTTCAAAACCCCTTCATATTTAATAGGCCCTATTTTATCACTGTTAGATTGATTATTGATTCTATAATAGCTAAAGAATTTTTTAGGATCTTTATTATTATTTTTAGCTAAATTAATTTCTGCTGTCCTTTTGGTCTTCTTAATAATCTTATTTAGTTCATTTCTGGTTGACCTATAATGGTTTAAATTATCTAAACTACTCTCACTTTGTAATCTCTGGTATGCCCTTTTTTTCTCTGAAACTTTATTAGCTATTTCTTGGTTCCACCATAATGGTTTCCTACATTTCTTCCTAATAGACTTCCTCGGAATACACTGTTCCTGAACCATGTTTAATATAGTCTTAAAAATATCCCACATCTCATAAGTATTCTTTCCATGGAATTCTATATCCCACCTAATCTGATTTAGCATGCTGCGTAATTTATCGTAATCTCCCCTATAAAAATTTGGAATTTTCGTGGAGTTTGTCGTTGTTCTACCCTTAACTATTTGCAAATTAAACCGAACCATCTGATGATCACTGTTTCCCAATGATTCCCCTACACTCAATCCTTGAACTAAGTGATCATCATTTGAAAGAATTAGATCTAATATATTGGCACCCCTTGTTGGCTTATTAACAAATTGGATCAAAAAGTTATCCTCAAAACACTCCATAAACTTACAACTTGCTCTATCTCTTCCTATCATATTTTCCCAGTCTACAGAAGTTAAATTAAAGTCACCAAGAATAACTGTATCTTCTTTGCATCCTTTACTTATTTCCCTAATCATTAACTCATCGATACAATCAGTCTGTCCTGGTGGTCTATAAAAAGCTCCCAAGTGTATTTTCCTATTTTTACCAACCTTAATATCTATCCATAATGATTCACCTTCTCCTTGCTTTATAGAGTTATTTAGATTTGAAGAAATGCTATTTCTGATATAAATAATCAACCCACCACCAGTCCTATCTCTCCTTTGACTAATGTACATAGTATAACCCTCTAGTTCAAATTCACTGACATTATCATTAAATATATTTTCATTAACCCATGATTCAACTATACATATTATATCTATATCTTCATGAATGATATAACTAAATAATTCATCCTTCTTATTTCTAAGACTACGAGCATTTGTGTAAAGACAACTCAGCCCACCTATCCCTGAAGCACCTGAGGGCCTATCTCCTCTGCATCTCCTTTCTCTCTTTCCCCAACCCTGTACTCTTGTATTTCCCTGACCACTATCACTACTCAAATAGTTTAACCCTAAAGCACTTCCATTAGCCTGCCTACCTTCTACAAATCTGTGTTTGCTTCCTTTCCCTGCCTCACTTTGAGCCATTAAATTTCCCTGACCACTATCAAAACCTAGTTTCCCGCCTCTAAAGACCTAATAACACTATCTAATTCCCGCCACAAAACCTCAACCCCATCTCGGCTCAGATGGAGTCCATCCATCGCATACAAACCCTTATTCCCATAAAACCCACTCCAAACATCTACAAATACCAATCCTGACTCCTCGCACAAACCTTTCACATATTCATTCAACCCCATTGCACGAGACAACCATTCCATCCCCACATCCATTCTGGGAAGCACACCTGAAACAACGCCTTTTACTCTACTTTCACACATCCTTTCAATCAGCCTTTTATACCGCTGTCGTAACTCACAAGTACTCACCTTCTTTACATCGTTTACTCCGACATGTGTAATCACAACTGCTTCCCTCTCACACCCAGACACCAACCTATCATACCTCTCACACACATCATTTACACCAGCACCCGGCAGACAAACTCTCACTCCCTTCCATTTACTTTCATTCAACTTCCTATCTAAATACCTAATCTGAGAGTCACCCATCACAATCACCTCAGTCATTCTCCTATTCTCTCTAGGCCTAGTATTACCCTCCCTCCTGCTCTCACTCATTCGACCTCCTATTCTACTTTCAGGCACGGCCACACCAGACAAATCTCTTTCAAATTCTTTCTCTCTCAGGGCATCAAATCTGTTAGTTAGCCTAACAGGTTCCATGTCCCTCTTATTCACACACCTAACCTGTCCTAACTTATCTATTCTGTTCACTTTCACCCACCACTCATCATCACTTACTTCACTTACTGCTTTCTCTCCAGTCCCTGTTCTAGGCCTAACTTCCTCCCTCCTGGTCCCAATCTGACTCTTCAAACGTACACTTGCATCTCTTCTCACTTCAGACACTAAATCGTTCAGTCTCAAGCATTCCGCACGTAATCGACTCACCTCCTCAGTCAAAGCACATACACGGCACTCAGACACATTCACTCTCCTCTCTACACCACAGACATCGCACACTACATACACACTACTTTCAAAAGGCATACTCTCTACATCCAAACAGTCAGCCATACTTAAACAAAAACAATAATAGAAACAAAAACTTACAAACAACAAGAATTTGACCCCAATTTGTGCGCGCAAGTTTAAAACCTGCTAATCAAGATGGCCCCGAAGTAAACAAAAGTCACTTTCTCACCAAAACAAAATAACCACAATTTATACAAAATAACCACAATTTAACTTTGTTATATTAACCAAATATATGATCTTATAAATTAATATTTATGTTTATGTCACACACCAAAGTATATCAAATAATCAAAATATTCTGAGAGCTCTACGAAACACGTGCTACCTGTTCGAAGGTCAGTCGAACAGGTATGATGAGTGAAGGTTCTGAACGGAAGAGTATGAAAGAATTCTGTCGTGAGATGGGAGAACTGGTAATGAGGGCTAAGAGTATGGTTGATGAGATGATCAATAGTGACGATGAGACTGACAGGACGACTGATGAACAACCACGACTAATTGCTACGCGTAGCCAGGGACCAGTAGAAGAGTGTGAATGGGTGCAGAAGGGTGCGATTGAGCACAAGTGGTACCATGAAGAGTGATTGAAAGAGTTTTGTGAGTGGCTGGTCGAATGGCTTAAGGAAGGAGGGGTGTGGTGGAGCGAATGTGAGTGTGTGTAAAAGGGCCATTCTCCCACCCCTTTTCTAAGTACCCTCTCCCTCCCTCTGTAAGAATGTGTGTGTGAGTGGGAATGAGGTTTTTTATATTTTCTCTTTGTATATATATGTATTTGATTTCATGTATTAATTGTTTTCTCTTTCTAAGATTGTACTTTGCTTAAAATAATCTTTTATCAAAATTGTACTTTGCTTAAAATAATCTTTTATCAAAATTGTACTTTGTTTATAATATTCTTTTAGCAAAGCGCCATATTCTGGAAAGAGATAGTGGAAGCGTGGACTGACAGCAGGAAGGGTTCTCTAGATGAGTGCTCCGCCCAGCCCTGAGACGGAGGGCTTTCATCCCTCGCTAGACACCTGGACCACCATACCCGCATTGGCTGACAATCCTGCCTCCTTTTATGTTAGCCTACTACCACCCACCTCCAGCACACAAGTGATAGCGCGTGCCCCTTTTCGTTCGGTTGTTGTTGTTTTTTTATGTTTTGTGTAGATATATAAGTAAATTTGTTGTATTCGCCTGTTATAAAATTCTCTTTTGGTATCGTATTTGGATTGGGGAATTTGGCCTCATTTTGAAGTGTGCACACTTCCCTTGTAAATATAAAATTGTTGTAAATATAAGCTGTAATTATCATTGTACTTTTTTTCTGTTAGTAAAGAACTGTACATACAATCCGTTTCATTCTCCTTCGATTTCTCACGTCCGGATTAGTATAGGAAGCGGGTTGGATCGATTGGGGTTAGTCTAAATTTTTCGGCCCGCTACAACTTCATCGGGATACACTGTTCCTGAACCATGTTTAATATAGTCTATATTATATCCCACATCTCATAAGTATTCTTTCCATGGAATTCTATATCCCACCTAATCTGATTTAGCATGCTGCGTAATTTATCGTAATCTCCCCTATAAAAATTTGGAATTTTTGTGGAGTTTGTCATTGTTCTACCCTTAACTATTTGCAAATTAAACCGAAGCATCTGATGATCACTGTTTCCCAATGATTTCCCTACACTCAATCCTTGAACTAAGTGATCATCATTTGAAAGAATTAGATATAATATATTGGCACCCCTTGTTGGCTTATTAACAAATTGGGTCAAAAAGTTATCCTCAAAACACTCCATAAACTTACAACTTGCTCTATCTCTTCCTATCATATTTTCCCAGTCTACAGAAGTTAAATTAAAGTCACCCAGAGTAACTGTATCTTCTTTGCATTCTTTACTTATTTCCCTAATCATTAACTCATCGATGCAATCAGTCTGTCCCGGTGGTCTATAAAAAGCTCCCAGGTGTATTTTCCTATTTTTACCAACCTTAATATCTATCCATAATGATTCGCCTTCTCCTTGCTTTATAGAGTTATTTAGATTTGAAGAAATGCTATTTCTAATATAAATAATCAATCCACCACCAGTCCTATCTCTCCTTTGACTAATGTACATAGTATAACCTTCTAGTTCAAATTCACTGACATTATCATTAAATATATTTTCATTAACCCATGATTCAACAATACATATTATATCTATATCTTCATGAATGATATAACTAAATAATTCATCCCTCTTATTTCTAAGACTACGAGCATTTGTGTAAAGACAACTCAGCCCACCTATCCCTGAAGCACCTGAGGGCCTATCTCCTCTGCATCTCCTTTCTCTCCTTCCCTGACCCTGTACTCTTGTATTTCCCTGACCAATATCACTACTCAAGTAATTTAACCCTAAAGCACTTTCATTAGCCTGTCTACCTTCTACAAATCTGTGTTTGCTTCCTATCCTTGCCTCACTTTGAGCCATAAAATTTCCCTGACCACTATCAAAACCTAGTTTCTCGCCTCTAAAGACCTAATAACACTATCTAATTCCCGCCACAAAACGTCAACCCCATCTTGGCTCAGATGGAGTCCATCCATCGCATACAAACCCTTATTCCCATAAAACCCACTCCAAACATCTACAAACACCAATCCTGACTCCTCGCACAAACCTTTCACATATTCATTCAACCCCATTGCACGAGACAACCATTCCATCCCCACATCCATTCTCGGAAGCACACCTGAAACAACGCCTTTTACTCTACTTTCACACATCCTTTCAATCAGCCTTTTATACCGCTGTCGTAACTCACAAGTACCCACCTTCTTTACATCGTTTACTCCGACATGTGTAATCACAACTGCTTCCCTCTCACACACATCATTTACACCAGCACCCTGCAGACAAACTTTCACTCCCCCACTATTTACTTTCACTCACTTCGTATCTAAATACCTAATCTGAGAGTCACCCATCACAATCACCTCATTCTCCTATTCTCTCTAGGCCTAGTATTACCCTCCCTCCTGCTCTCACTCACTCGACCTCCTATTCTACTTTCAGGCACGGCCACACCAGACAAATCTCTTTCAAATTCTTCCTCTCTCAGGGCATCAAATCTGTTAGTTAGCCTAACAGGTTCCATGTCCCTCTCATTCACACACCTAACCTGTCCAAACTTATCTATTCTGTTCACTTTCACCCACCACTCATCATCACTTCACTTATTGCTTTCTTTCCAGTCCCTGTTCCAGGCCTAACTTCCTCCCTCCTGGTCCCAATCTGACTCTTCAAACGTACACTTGCATCTCTTCTCACTTCAGACACTAAATCGTTCAGTCTCAAGCATTCCACACGTAATCGACTCACCTCCTCAGTCAAAGCACATACACGGCACTCAGACACATTCACTCTCCTCTCTACACCACAGACATCGCACACTACATACACACTACTTTCAAAAGGCATACTCTCTACATCCAAACAGTCAGCCATACTTAAACAAGAACAATAATAGAAACAAAAACTTACAAACAACAAGAATTTGACCCGAATTTGTGCGCGCAAGTTTAAAACCTGCTAATCAAGATGGCCACCGAAGTAAACAAAAGTCACTTTCTCACCAAAACAAAATGACCACAATTTTTATACAAAATAACCACAATTTAACTGTTATATTAACCAACCAAATATATGATCTAATAACTTAATATTTATGTTGATGTCACACACCAAAGTATATCAAATAATCAAAATATTCTGAGAGCTCTACGAAACATGTGCTACCTGTTCGAAGGTCAGTCGAAGACTGACCTTCAAATCTTCTGTTGCAGGAGATAGAACAGGCATGTAGAAGTAAGCATGTGTGTAGAATGGGCGATTTTAATTACAGAAATATAGACTGGGAAGCTTTTGTGGGTGATCAGGAGGCTGAGGAATTTTTGAATGTTGTCCAAGATAATTTTCTGAGGCAGATTATTAACGAACCCACTAGAGGTAATAATATACTGGATTTAGTTCTGACAAATAGGGAAGAAGTTATTAAGGATAATGAGATTGGAGGAAATTTGGGTAATAGTGACCATTGTGAAATTAGATTCAAGATGAAATGGCATGGTATTGATAGTAGCATGAACAATGTTAAAATTCCTGACTTTAGAAGAGCAAATTATAATGGGCTAAGGACTTACCTGGAAGCAGTTGTACAGAAACCAGGCAATGAAATCAAATCAGGAATAGATTCAATGATATCAGTTGGTGGAGACAATAATCACCAGGAGGAAGAGATTGCAATTGAAGAGGAGTATGAAAGAATAATTGAGCAATTAATTACAGGTCAGATGATTAACATTCCATATAAGGAGATTAGGACTAAAAATAATGACCCAAAATGGATGACAGATAAAATTAAGCATTATATTGGCATTAAAAAGGGCATTTATAGGAAAATAAAAAATGGAGAGGATCACTTAAGGCAGAGATATAATGAACTAGCAAGAGATGTTAAAAAGTTAGTTAGAGTAGAAGGAGAAATTATGAAATTAAAGTGGCAAATAGGGCAAAGGAAGATCCTAAAAGTTTTTATCAATTATACAAAACTAAGGTTAGAGATAAAATAGGCCCACTTATAGATTCCAATGGAGAATTAGTGAGTGATAGGGACTCAATGGCTAGAATGCTAAATGATTTTTTTCTCTCAGTATTTACACAGGAGGATACTCTAAATATACCCGAGGTGTCAATGATCTTTCGGGGTAATGATGAAGAGAAATTAAAGGATATCTTGATCACAAAGGAGATAGTGACAAAGGAAATTGATAAAATCAAAAGTAGTAAAGCACCCGGTCCTGATGAGCTCTTTCCTAGAATTTTGAAAGAATGTAAGGATGTGTTAAGTGAGCCCCTAGCATGCATCTTTAGAAAATCATTGGAGAGTGGCATTGTGCCAGTGGCATGGAAAAAAGCCAATGTGATACCTATATTTAAGAAAGGGGATAAAACAAATATGTCTAATTACAGACCAGTAAGTTTGACATCAGTGGTAGGGAAAATGATGGAATCTATTATAGCAAGGAATATTAGAGATCACTTGGATAAGCATAATTTGATAAAAGAATCACAGCATGGCTTTAGTAAGGATAAATCCTGTCTGACTAATTTGCTGTCTTTTTATAGTAAGGTGTATGAAGCAGCAGATAATGATGAAAACTATGATATTTTATACTTGGACTTTAGTAAGGCTTTTGATCGAGTGCCACACTTACGACTTCTGAGCAAAGTTAAAGCACACAGGATCGATGGCAGTATATTTAGGTGGATTCAGTCATGGCTTGGTGACAGACAGCAAAGAGTTAGTATAGATGGAGTTAAATCTGAGTGGGGGTGTGTTAGCAGTGGAGTTCCGCAAGGATCTGTTTTGGGTCCCTTGCTATTCTTAATTTATATTAATGATCTTGACATAGGTATAAGTAGTGACCTGAGTAAATTTGCTGATGATACTAAGCTAGGTAGGGCCATTAGGGCTGATTCTGATGCTGTTGTAATGCAGGAGGAATTGACCATTCTGTCCAATTGGGCCGAGAAATGGCAAATGAAGTTTAACATAGACAAATGTAGTGTACTTAGTATAGGTAGAAATAATCCATTGAATAGTAATAAATTAAATGGGAGAATTTTAGGGAGGACCGATTGTGAGAGGGACTTTGGTATTTTGGTAAGTTCAGACCTTCGTCCTAGAAAGCAATGCCTAAATGCTAAGAATAAAGCTAATAGGATATTGGGATTCATTAGGAGGAGTGCTTCCGAGAATGGATGTGGGGATGGAATGGAATGGTTGCCTCGTGCAATGGGATTGAATGAATATGTGAAAGGTTTGTGTGAGGAGTCAGGATTCGTGTTTGTAGATGTTTGGAGTGGGTTTTATGGGAATAAGGGTTTGTATGCGATGGATGGACTCCATCTGAGCCGAGATGGGGTTGAGGTCTTGTGGCGGGAATTAGATAGTGTTATTAGGTCTTTAGAGGCGGGAAACTAGGTTCTGATAGTGGTCAGGGAAATTTAATGGCTCAAAGTGAGGCAGGGATAGGAAGCAAACACAGATTTGTAGAAGGTAGGCAGGCTAATGGAAGTACTTTAGGGTTAAATTACTTGTAGTGATAGTGGTCAGGGAAATACAAGAGTACAGGGTCAGGGAAGGAGTGAAAGGAGATGCAGAGGAGATAGGCCCTCAGGTGCTTCAGGGATAGGTGGGCTGAGTTGTCTTTACACAAATGCTCGTAGTCTTAGAAATAAGAGGGATGAATTATTTAGTTATATCATTCATGAAGATATAGATATAATATGTATAGTTGAATCATGGGTTAATGAAAATATATTTAATGATAATGTCAGTGAATTTGAACTAGAAGGTTATACTATGTACATTAGTCTAAGGAGAGATAGGACTGGTGGTGGGTTGATTATTTATATCAGAAATAGCATTTCTTCAAATCTAAATAACTCTATAAAGCAAGGAGGTGAATCATCATGGATAGATATTAAGGTTGGTAAAAATAGGAAAATACACCTGGGAGCTTTTTATAGACCACCAGGACAGACTGATTGCATTGATGAGTTAATGATTAGGGAAATAAGTAAAGGATGCAAAAAAGATACAGTTATTCTGGGTGACTTTAATTTAACTTCTGTAGACTGGGAAAATATGATAGGAAGAGATGAGCAAGTTGTAAGTTTATGGAGTGTTTTGAGGATAACTTTTTGACCCAATTTGTTAATAAGCCAACAAGGGGTGCCAATATATTAGATCTAATTCTTTCAAATGATGATCACTTAGTTCAAGGATTGAGTGTAGGGGAATCATTGGGAAACAGTGATCATCAGATGCTTTGGTTTAATTTGCAAATAGTTAAGGGTAGAACAGCGACAAACTCCACAAGAATTCCAAATGTTTATAGGGGAGATTACGATAAGTTACACAGCATGCTAAATCAGATTAGGTGGGATATATAATTCCATGGAAAGAATACTTATGAGATGTGGGATATTTTTAAGACTATATTAAACATGGTTCAGGAACAGTATATTCCGATGAAGTCTATTAGGAAGAAATGTAGGAAACCATTATGGTGGAATCAAGAAATAGCTAATAAAGTTTCAGAGAAAAAAAGGGCATACCAGAGATTACAAAGTGAGAGTAGTTTAGATAATTTAAACCATTATAGGTCAACCAGAAATGAACTAAATAAGATTATTAAGAAGACCAAAAGGACAGCAGAAATTAATTTAGCTAAAAATAATAATAAAGATCCTCAAAAATCCTTTAGCTATTATAGAATCAATAATAAATCTAACAGTGATAAAATAGGGCCTATTAAATTTGAAGGGGTTTTGAAAGAATCTGATGAGGAAATAGTAGAGGTCCTTAATGATCATTTTGTTTCAGTATTCTCAGAAGAGAAACCAGTTAGATTAATTGATGATAATTCTAGGTCAAGGGAAGTAGTGATAAATTCTATTAATATAGACAGAGAAGAAATTAAAGGGCTTATAATGCAGTTAAATACTAGTAAGGCATCTGGCCCTGACAACATTGATTCTAGGATACTCAAAGAAGGTGTAGAAAGTATTGCAGTAGCTCTTGAGAAGATATTTATTAGATCACTAGAGTCTGGAGAAATACCAAATGATTGGAAATTGGCAAATGTAGGGTCAATTTTTAAAAATGGAAGCAAAGAGGACCCAAATAACTTTAGACCGGTAAGCTTAACTTCTATATTCTGTAAAATTCTTGACAAGACTGTAAACAGCCCAAACTTGAATGTTTTCAAGTGCAGATTAGATGATTATATGGGGATGGAGGGTTAATTTCTTACTTTTTGGTATGTGGATATGTTTCTTGACTTATTCCTGTGGATGCAGTTTCTTTTTATTTTATATTTTGGGGGACTTTGATTTTGTTTTTGACAGACTCCTATGGAGGCTTTAAATTATATATTGTAGATGTATGGTTGGACATTCCTATGGATTGTTAAATTGTATATTGTAGATGCATGATCTGATCTGACAAGGGAATTTCTGATCATCTAGAGAGTAGCAGGTTAATTAATGATGCTCAGCATGGTTTTAGAAAAGGTAGATCGTGTTTAACTAATTTACTGGATTTTATGGATTATGTAACTAAAGAATTAGATAGGGTTGAGAAAGTTGATGTGATCTACTTAGATTTCAGTAAAGCTTTTGATAAGGTTCCACATAGAAGACTAGTTCATAAATTAAAGCTGCATGGGATATGTGGGAAGGTTTTAAATTGGATAACTGAATGGCTGAAAAATAGGAAACAGAGTTGTACTGAATGGAGTGATATCAGAGTGCAGGAATGTTATTTGTGCCGTACCTCAGGGATCAGTGTTAGGCCCTTTATTATTTATAATCTATGTAAATGATCTTGGGCAAGGTGTGAATAGCAAAGTATCAATTTTTGCTGATGACACTAAATTGGCAGCTGTGGTTAAAGAGGTTGAGGGTAGCTTTAAAGTGCAGGGTGACTTAAATAAGTTGTTAGCTTGGGCTCAGAAGTGGCAGATGACTTTTAACCTTAATAAATGCAAAGTTATTAACATGGGGAGAAATAATAGGGAATTTAGCTATGAGATGGATGGCTATTGGCTTAATTCAGTTGAAGATGAGAAGGACTTAGGAGTAGTAGTAGATAGGTCACTAAAATTTTAAAAGCAGTGCATTGAGGGGAAAAATAGAGCAAATAGGGTGCTAGGTTACATTAAAAGAAATGTTAGCTACAATAGTAAGGAGGTCATCCTTAAACTATACAACTCTTATGTCAGGCCACATTTAGAGTACTGTATACAGGCATGGTCACCACATTTTAGACATGATTATTAGAGTCAGTACAAAGGAGGGCAACAAAAATAATACCATCCCTGAAGCACCTTGAATATGAAGATAGACTTAGGGTATTAAATATGTTTTCATTGAGCTTTTTAAAGTCTTTTCTGGGATGGATAAATTGGATTTCAGCAAGTTATTTGAGTTAGAAGGTAGTAATAGAACTAGAGGCCACCACTTAAAGATTAAAAAACAGAGGTGCAAACTGGATGTTAGAAAATATTTTTTCACTAACAGAGTGGTGGATTATTGGAATAGTTTGCCACCTGAGACTGTAGACAGCCCAAACTTGAATGTTTTCAAGCGCAGATTGGATGATTATATGGGGATGGAGGGTTAATTTCTTACTTTCGGTTTGTTGGATATGTTTCTTGACTCATTCCTGTGGATGCAGTTTTTTTTTATTGTATATTTTGGGGGACTTTGATTTTGTTTTTGACAGACTCCTATGGAGGCTTTAAATTATATATTGTAGATGCATGGTTGGACATTCCTATGGATTGTTAAATTGTATATTGTAGATGCATGATCTGACAAAATCCCATGGATGCTTTATGTGGGTGGATTTGATGGATACGGATGACCTTTGATAGGCCCTTGTGGCTTTTTGTCATTCGTGAAATTATGTTATGTTATGTTATAGAAAAAGTAGTTAGGAAAAATAGCCCAAAATAAGCTATGACTCAGATCCGGCCATACTCTACACAATTACCCTAAATATTTCATCCCTGTTCCAATATGTGATAAATATGTAGATTAGCAGCTCGAACAATGGGACATAAACTATTTTGTCCGTGTTCCAATATGTTTCACAGTTTGGAGTAAATTTAAGGGGAGGGCTTGGGTAAATATGTAGATGAGCAGCCCATCTGATAAGACGTACTATTTTCGTCCGTGTTCCAAAATGTTTCATGTTTTTGGAGTAGATTTAAGGAGACGGCTCGTGGGGGGGTTAAACACGATGTGTGGACCGCACTACGATGATCCTGAGTTTCATTAAATTGGGGGGAATCTGGGGGCACAGCCCCCCAGTATATAATCTTAATTGTTATAATGTTGTGACGTTTACAGAGGTGAATGCTTTAACTACATCATGTCAACGCCTTTAATCGTTTTGCAAATTATAATAGGGGTGGGGGGTGGGATATGACGTCAGAAATACTTGATTTCAATTTTTTTTTTCCACTTAATAGCCTTTTATTATCCTCATTCGGAGCCATTTTTATTTGTCAATATATTTTTTCCCATTTTACTATTTTTATTACCTTCTTATATACATTTAAATCTATTTAGCTGGATATTTTAAAGGAGCTACTTTTTTTTTAGCAGAGTGATGTGTCACATAGTTGCAGTGTGCAAATGACTCATACAAATGTCTTTTAGGCAGTGTGAAAATGGTATCGAATTGTGCGTTTTGTCCGTCCTCCATTTCAGAATCATTAACTCTAGTTTCTGATAAAGATAAATTGTTCACCTTTTTGGATGTTTTTAATTTAGTTAAAATTAAAAGCGAATGCGACATTTGTGGGCGGGCATTAGATCTGACCCCTCAGTTTGAATTTAGATGCTCTAAAATAAGACGTGATTCAAGTCAGCTAGATTTTGAATAGGATGCAGATGCGCAAAATAAATAGGATTTCCTCTTCCCTATTTCGGCAGTATAACCACTGCAATTAAGTACGGAAACAGTGTGTTTTTTTTTTTGTTTTTCATGCAATTTTGTAAAAAAAAAAAATGGCCTAACATAACATAACATAATTTCACAGATGACAAAAGCCACAAGGGCCTATCAAAGGTCATCCGCATCCATCAAAACCCACCCACAAAAAGCACCATCGCCAGGGGAAGACAAAATCAAAGTCCCCCACAATATAATATAACAGATGACAAAAGTCACAAGGGCCCATCATAGGTCATCTGAGTCAAACGGCCTCTTTTTTAAGGCACCCAAACTCCTAAGAAAACTACATCCAGAGGATTGCATCCAGAAACAAGGGTATCACCAATCAAGGCTTGTCAAGAACTAAATCATGCAGCTATAGATATATACAAACAATATTAATATATACAAAACTTAGGAACCATCACAACCTTCCCTCCCCATAAACTCATCCAACCTACTCTTAAATACATTTAAATTTGGACTACCTACTACCCTCCGCGGCAATTTGTTCCAGAAGTCTACCACTCTATTGGCGAAAAAATATTTTCTTAAATCCAACCTACACCCCTGCTATTCAATTTTCAAGTGGTGACCCCCAGTCCAATTTCCATCATCCAACCCCCAAAACTTGCCAACATCCAACTTATCCATCCCAGAAAAAATTTCAAAGAGCTCAATCACATCCCCTCTCACACTCCTTTGAAAAGAGAACAAACCGAGAACAGCGTTTTCGGTTTGTTTACTTTTGGGTATTTTTTTAATACAAAAAATGGCAGCAGCTATCATTCAAAGAAAACTCAAACGCGCATGAATATTCAGACACGGGTGAATGATAATATTTACCCCCAAATTTTTTTTTCCGGCCAGGCCGCTCATTTACATGTTTACCATGGCTTGTGTGAGGGTAAACACAATGGGGGGACCACCCCACGATGATCCTGAGTTTCAATCAATTAGGGGGGGGGGGCTGCTGGAGGGCACAGTCCCCCAGTATAGTGTTTTAACATAACATAATTTGACGGATGACAAAAGCCACAAGGGCCTATCAAAGGTCATCCACATCCATCAAACCCCACCCACAAAAAGCACCATCACCAGGGAAAGACAAAATCAGTCCCCCACAATATAATATAACAGATGACAAAAGCCACAAGGGCCCATCATAGGTCATCCAAGTCAAACGGCCTCTTTTTTAAGGCACCCAAACTCCCAAGAAAACTACATCCAGAGGATTGTGTCCAGAAACAAGGGTATCACCAATCAAGGCTTGTCAAGAACTAAATCATGCAGCTATAGATATATACAACAAACATAACATAACATATAACATAATTTCATGGATGATAAAAGCCACTAGGGCCTATCAAAGGTTATCCGCATCTGTTAAAACCCACCCACAAAATGCATCCATATGATTGTGTCTGATCATGCATCTACAATATACAATTCAAACCATGCACAGGAATGTGTCAAAAACAAAACGCATCATCATCAAGACTCATCAAAATCAATCATAATATACAATAATAAAAAACTGCATCAACAGGAATGAGACTGGAATAGCCCCCCAAAGTTAACCCTCCCTTCCCATATAATCATCTAATCTGCATTTGAATACATTCAAGTTTGGACTATCTACCATCTCAGATGGTAAACTATTCCAGTAATCTACCAGTTTATTGGTGAAAAATATTTTCTAACATCCCACCCACACCTCTGTTGTTTTAATTTTTAAGTGGTGACCCCTAGTCTTATTAATACCTTCCAACTCAAATAACCTGCTAAAATCCAACTTATCCATCCCAGAACAGATTTTAAAAAGCTCAATCATATCTCCCCTCACACATCTTCTCTCAAATGAGAACATATTTAGTACCCTCAGTCTTCTTCATATTCAAGGTGCTTCAGGAAAGGTATTATTTTTGTTGCCCTTCTTTGTACTGACTCTAGCAGGTTAATGCCATGTCTAAAATGTGGTGACCATGCTTGTATACAGTACTCTAAATGTGGCCTAACATAAGAGTTGTAGAGTTTAAGGATAACCTCTTTACTCTTGTAGCTAACATTCCTCTTAATGTATCCTAGCACCCTATTTGCTCTATTTTTTGCCTTAATACACTGCTTTGAAAACTTCAGTAACCTATCTACTAGTATACCTAAGTCCTCATCCTCAACTGAATTCAGCCAATTCCCATCCATTTCATAGCTAAATTCCATATTAACCCTTCCAATTTTAAGAACTTTGTATTTTTTAAGGTCAAAAGTCATTTATTTGCCACTTCTGAGCACAAGCTAATAACTTATTTAAGTCACTCTGCACTTTAAAACTACCTTCAACTTCTTTGACTACAACTGTCAATTTAGTGTCTACCCTGGTTTGGTCTATCTGCATCCAATGTGCTATTTGACCCTGTCACTAGTGTAAGACCACCCCTTGGCTTAGAGCACCCCATAGCATCAACAAATTACTCTTGTGGGAAGTAAGGTAGGGCAATGTAAACCAACTAGGCCATCTGTATCAAAACCGGAGTCCTTGCCAAAAGATTACATGATAACTCGGTAATTTATCACCCTTACTGGCAACCAGTGTCCCCCTTCTAAGGTCTTGGGTTGCCTTCTCAATTACCTTCAAGGTTCCCCCATAATTAGCAACCACCTTCAAGAGCCCCATAAACTCAACAGCCTCATCTACTGACCTAAACTCCTCGACTGAGATAGATAATTCAGTAATTTTCTGAAATGCAGACCACTGCGGCGGGCTCTTGGGTGGCAGCGACCCAGAAAATGATATTTGAATGGGAAAGTGATCACTACTATGGAGGTCATTGACCACCCACCCAATCAAAATCAGGCTGTGCATCCGAAAAGTACAAAGATAGATCAAGGCAGAAAAATGAAGCATTACTCGGGCAGTGATGCGTAAACTCATCCACATTTAGGACACCCATCTCAAGCTCGTAGATCAGGTCGGCAAGGACTTGACCGCAGGGATTAATTGAGTAGTTCTCCCCAGAAGGGGTGTCTTCCATTTAGATCTCCGAACAAGAGAAAGGGCCATGACGCGGCAGAAGTCCCCCACGTCGAAGTTGGCTGATGGTGGAATGTATGCGGAAATAATAGTATAGCTCCTATCTAGGTGCAGCTGCACAGCTACTGCCTGAAAGGAGGTATCTAAAGTGAAAAGAAGAACTTAGGAACCATCACAACCTTCCCTCCCCATAAACTCATCCAACCTACTCTTAAATACATTTAAATTTGGACTACCTACTACCCTCCGCGGCAATTTGTTCCAGAAGTCTACCACTCTATTGGTGAAAAAAATATTTTCTTAAATCCAACCTACACCCTTGCTTTTTAATTTTCAAGTCATGACCTCTAGTCCAATTTCCATCATCTAACTAAAAAAAAACTTGCTAACATCTAATTTATCTATCCCCCAAATTTTTTTAAAGAGCTCAATCATATCCCCTCTCACACACCTCCTTTCAAACAAGAACATATTTAATACCCTTAGTTTATCTATATATTCAAGGTGCCTCAGGGAAGGAATAATCTTTGTTGCCCTCCGTTGTACTGACTCGAGAAGGTTAATATCGTGTCTAAAATGTGTGGACCATCCCTGTATACAGTACTCTAGATGTGGCCTAACATAAGAGTTATAGAGTTTAAGAATAACCTCCTTACTTTTGTAACTGACATTTCTCTTAATGAAACCCAGCACTCTATTTGCCCTATTTCTTGCTTCAATACACTGCTTAGAAAACCTTAATGACTTATCTATTACTACTCCTAAATCTTTCTCATCTTCTACTGAGCTCAGCCAATGCCCATCCATTTCATAGTTAAATTCTCTATTATCTTTTCCCATGTTAATAACTTTGCACTTATCAAGGTTGAAAGTCATTTGTTAGTTTTGGGGATTTTTCTAAAAAAAAAATTGGCGCTGTGTATATTTCAAATAGGACTCCAACGCGCATGAATATTCAGGGGGGGTGAATGATATATAAACAAATAAAAATCTACTCCTTTGGCCGAGCCGCCAATCTATATATCTATCCAATATGTTTCACCTTTTTTGAGTAAATTCAAGGGGACGGCTCAATGGGGGTTTATCCATAGGTGGGTGTGCTAATGAAAAAATGTATCACGATAACCGATAAAAGGATAACCTTATTGGCAATAACCAATAATGGATAACTGGCAATAAATTTATCACCCAATAAGGTAATAACCGATAAATCGATAAATCCAAAATTATAATACAATATTGATTATTGACTATATATAGCATTATTTTATAATACAATATTAAAAATATTTGAATACTGTTTCTTAGTTTCTTACCTGGTGAGGCTCTTCTTCATCTCATAGGTTTTGAGGATCCTCCTCCCAGCTCAGACCTACCGATTTCTGCCTCCAAGGCACGTACGGCTTGGCTCTCTGCTAAACTGGAACCAAAAACTGAAATTATTGATTATCGCTACTTTGGAACCAAAAGTATCAGTGATATCGATGAATCAATAATGCGGGGGCAAAAAATAGTGGATAACCGATAACCCAATATCATTATCGCAATAACGGCCACCTATGGGTTTATCACTGCGAGGGGGAACCCCCTATGATGATCCTGATTTTCAATTAATTTGGGGGTCTGAGGGGTGCAGCCCCCAGTATATAATCATAATTGTTTATTGAATAATGTTTTGATGTTTTTATTTAACCAAACACCATGAATATGTATGTGCGGGTGAATGAAACATACATATAAAAAAAATTACACTTTTCCGGGTGGGCTGCCGATCTTCATGTTTACCTAGTAAAGTTGAAGACGAGCTTCTCCGGGCAATTATTTTTTTTTTCCTGCCCTAAAATGGATGGAAGCCTGTGTGTGTTTTTGTTTTGTTCAAGATGCTTAATAATTTGTTGATAGTGTATTGAGTGGAGCAATGATGGAAAGTCTGGGGCTATATACGCAGTGTGAGCACTGTGGATACGAAAGAAGGGTGGCAGATATGAGGCACTGCCTAATATGCTCCCTACAGGATAGGATCCTTTTGCTCACGTTGATGGTTAGGGAGGTATATAAGGAATTGGGTAGGGTCAGAGAGGAAGCCAAGAGAAATAGAGGGCACATTGACAAATTAAGGAAGGAAAGTAGTGTGAGGCCCAAGGTTGCCGGGAATACGCTAGTGAGAATGATGAATCAACAAAAAGACAAGAAACAGGAAAGTGAGAGGGATAAAAGCCAAGAGGGAGAGGAGAATGACAAACAGGAATGGCAACAAGTAAAGAGGAGAATGACAAACAGGAATGGCAACAAGTAAAGAGGAGAAGGCTAGGCCTGGGTAGGGAGAGGAAGAGGAGTGAACTTGTATGTAGCAACAGGTTCAGTGGGTTGCGGAAGGTGGAAGAGGAAGTGACGGATGTGAATGAGAGTGACCAGGGGAGAAAGGAGCGAATCAGGGAGGGAGAACACCGGAAGAGTAGTATGGGCATGAGTGGACATCCCATGGTGAGAAAGCCAAGAATGCCCAGACTCATAATGGGAGACATATACGGATGGAGGAAAGGGGCAGTAAGAATGTATGTCTGCCTGGGAGCAACATGTCAAGGATGCCAGAGAGGGAAAAGAGTGTAGTGGAAGAAGTGGAGGAAGGACTTCTTATCATTCAAGGGGGAGGAAATGGACTGATGAGAGGAAGTATAGAGGACAGGGTGAAAGAAATCACACAGCAGGTGACAGAATTAAAGAGGGAAAAGAAGAATTTAAGGATTATGGTAGTGGGAGGGATGAGAAGGCCTTGTGAGGATGTTTGATACAAGAGGAGAAGGGAGGTGAATAGAATGGTAAATATGGAATTGAACAGGATGAAGGAAGGAGATATTGGGGTTAGCTTCCTAGTTATGGATGCAGAGTTAAAAGAGGGGACCTGGGGTGCACCTTGTGCAGGAGGTGGGAGGCTATGGGGGTGGGTGAAGGCCACTGAGATACCACTGCAGAAGAGATGAATGGTAGGTGAGTTAGGGAATGTGAGACAAGATGATGAATGAAGGCAGGAAAGAGGAAGAAAAAAATTCCACCGAGCTAGCAAATACATGAAAGTTAGGTGTATAAATGTGCGAGGATGTGAGTAAAGAATTAAATTAATGGCAGCTTGATATAGTAGGCCTGACTGAAAACAGCTAAGAGATGAGGTACAGGTGGATGGCAGCGAGTATGCAATGATTGGTAAGGGGCGGAACAAACAGACTAGAAAGGGAGGAAGGGTAGCTATTATGTATAGGAAATATAGGAATTTGAGAGTAGAGAGGTTGAATGTAGGTAACTGTGCCATGAGTGAAGATATATATACTTGCAGTGAAAATTGAGTGTGCGGGTGACCAGGGTAACACAGACATTTGTGGTGGCTGTGGTATACATGGCTGTTGAGAGTGAATGAGCTAGGAATGAGAACAGGACCATCTTGAAAGAATTTGTGAGAGTGAACGATGGAGAAAAAGTGATGATTATGGGAGATATGAATGCCCATCTAGGTATGCTAGGGGAAAGAATAAATAGGAATGGTGAGATGCTTAGGGAATTTATAGATGAAATAAATCTTGAAATTTAAATGAAACTTTGGCAGATGGGCGTGTAACATGGAATACAAGGGGGCAAGAGTCAGTTATCTACTGCATGTTGGTGAATGGAAGGATGCGTGAATCTGTGACTAGTATGTGGATTGATGAGGAGGGTATGAATATATTGTATCAGACCATAATACGATTATAGTGGAATGCCGGTTGTATGGAGGAAAGGAAGCTAAGGAGAATGATAGGAAGAGAAAGTGGAAACTGAGGGATGCTAATTGGGAGAATTTCCAGGTAGATTTGAATGGAAGAACTGTGGAAGGAATTAGGCGGCACGATGTGAATGAAAGGTTAGTGGAGGATGTTAGAAGAGCAGCAGTGAGACACATAAAGTATGTAAGGGTGAGACCAGGGAGGAGCTTGTGTAAACCATTGTGGAATGATGATATTAGAAATGATAGAAGTGAATGAAAAGAGTAAAAAGAGATGCAGAAGACTGAGAAAGAAGAGGCATAAAAGTGTGGCAGCCGAGGAGGAATACATAACATAACATAATTTCATAGGACAAAAGCCACAAGGGCCTATCAAAGCTCATCCGCATCTGTCAAAACCCACCCACCAAATGCATCATAGGATTGTGTCCATTCATGCATCTACAATACAGCAATCCCTTAATTAGCGTGGTTAATAAATCCCCGAGTTTTACTGTGTAAAGCATAACCACGCTAATCAAACTTAAGAACCAATGGAAATAATTATAATGAATCCTCAAAAATATTTAAATTACATATGTTTTTTTTTTCACTAAAAACTCATTTTATATTTTTTCAAATAATAGAGGGATATAAATAAAAGAAATAAAGTAAGACTTAAAGTTTATTCTTTACCAAAAAACATATCTAACTTCAATTGAACAGTATTAGATTTCTTCCTTTCCTCCATAATCTTGCGGTAGCAATCAACTTGCTTATCAATTCCACAACGAACGTTCATACTTCTCTCTTCGTTTGGATTAATTTCTCTTACGATTTCTTTTGCTTTTTCAATTGCATTGAATAATTCTTCAAGCTTTTTATTTGAAATTTCTTTAGGAGCCGTTTCCTTTTCTTCTGTTCCCTTTCCATCTTCCTTGTAAGCATATTCATTGTCAATTGTGAGAAGATCGTCGTCAGTCAAGTCTTTTGAGTGAGATTCCAACAATTCCCTAATGTTTTCCGAATCTGCTTCAAAGCCAAGTTCTATTCCAACTGTAGCAATTTCATCAATAACTTTGTTGATACGATCGTTGAAACCACAAAAATCGTTTGCGCACACTGGCAGAAGATTCTGCCAGACAGCCCTCATGCAGCTCTCTGTAACTTCTTCCCATGATTTATGAATGTTCTTGACTGCTTGTTTAATATCATATATTTTCCAAAATTCCTCAAGAGTAATTGGGTTATTTCCAGTTGTAGCTTCAATGGCTTTATTAAAAGTTCATCTCAAATAATATGCTTTGAATGTTGAAATAGTTCTTTGGTCCTTTGGCTGAAGCAAAGAAGTGGTATTCGGTGGTAGATAAATAACTTTCACATTGCTATTTAAATAATTTAGTGAAGTGGGATGCCCAGGCACATTATCTAAATTCAAAAGAGCTTTGAAATCTAAGTTATTTTCCTTACAGTATTTTTTAACTGTGGGACAAAAATGCGAAGTGAACCATTCTTCAAACAACTGCCTTGTCATCCAAGCCCTTTTGTTCGATTTCCAAATTACTGGAAGAGATTCCTTGTTAAACCCTTTGAATGCCCTAGGGTTCATCGTACGATAAACTACCATCGGTTTTAGCTTGCAATCTCCTTCGGCATTACTGCCAAGCAGAACTGTTATTCTATCTTTAGATGCCTTGTGCCCTGGTGCAGCTGCTGCTTTCTTTGCTAAAAATGTTCGTGTAGGCATCTTTTTCCAAAAGAGACCAGTTTCATCAACATTGAAGATTTCACAAAGTTGATATCCATTTTCTTCAATTATTTTCTTCAGTTCATCAGGATATTTGGCTGCTGCATCTTTATGCCTGATCAAGCTTTGAAATTTTAGAGCCAGCCTTTACTAGCAGAAAATGTTGAAGCATCCTCTTGATATTTTTCTTTTTTCAATGAAGAGAAAAGGCTCAAAGCTTTAATCTTGATGTTGTTCCCATCAATAAGGATGCGCTTCTGATTGAAGTCTTCCAACCAAATGAAAAGCAAATCCTCCATTTCAATCATCAAAGGACACCTATTTCTAGTGCATTGCATGCTTGAGGATGTAGATGCAATTTTGCCTTTATCTTGATACTTGCTCGCTTTATTTAAATCCTGCGTATTGTTGACTTGCTAAAACCTAGCCTCCTACCTATCTGTGCTTTGGTTTCGCCACTATCAAATCATTTGATTATATCAAGTTTAGTCTCCAAAGTGATGTTTACGTTTAAGAGTTTCTTTTTTGTCCATAATTATAAAGGTAATTTATTAAACAAAAATATATAAAATAAAATCAAATTATGTACGTAGTCTGATGGAAACGAGCAATAAGTATGGCAGACATCTTTCCTAGATGAAGGTTGGTGAGTGACTGGCATCTACCTGACTGCCCGCTTCAACTCTCCCTCGCTAAAGGCTCTGCTGTGGATTGCCAATACTCACTCGAGGGAAAAAATGGCGTGTGGAAGAAAAAAAAAGGCAAGCTAATCAAAATTGGCACCGCGTATATTGATGAAGGGTCTCAAATTTTTTTCCCTGCTAATTAAAACCACGTTAATCAAAGGATTGTTGTATACAATTTGAACCATACACAGGAATGTGTCAAAAACTAAGAGCATCATCAAGACTCATCAAAATCAAAATCAGTCATAATATACAATAATAAAAAACTCTGCATCCACAGGAATGAGTCCAGAATACCCCCACCCCTCAAGTTAACCCTCCCTCCCCATATAATCATCTAATCAGCATTTGAATACATTCAAGTTTGGACTGTCTAACGTCTCAGATGACAAACTATTCCAGTAATCTACCACTCTATTGGGGAAAAAAATATTTTCTAACATCCAACCTACACCTCTGTTTTTTTAATTTTTAAGTGGTGACCCCTAGTCCTATTACTACCTTCCAACCTAAATAACTTACTAAAATCCAACATATCCATCCCAGAACAGATTTTTAAAAGCTCAATCATATCTTCCCTCACACATCTTCTCTCAAATGAGAACATATTTAATACCCTCAGTCTATTTTCATATTCAAGGTGCTTCAGGGAAGGTATTATTTTTGTTGCCCTCCTTTGTACTGGCTAGCAGGTTGATGTTATGTCTAAAATGTGGTGACCATGCTTGTATACAGTACTCTAAATGTGGCCTAACATATGAGTTGTAGAGTTTAAGGGTAACCTTTACTCTTGTAGCTAACATTCCTCTTAATGTATCCTAGCACCCTATTTGCTCTATTTTTTTCCTCAATACACTGCTTTGAAAACTTCAGTAACCTATCTACTACTATGCCTAAGTCCTTCTCATCCTCAACTGAATTCAACCAATGCCCATCCATTTCATACTTAAATTTCCTATTATCCCTTCCCATGTTAAGAACTTTGCATTTTTTGAGGTTAAAAGTCATTTGCCACTTCTGAGCCCAAGCTAATAACTTATTTAAGTCACTCTGCACTTTAAAGCTACCCTCAACTTCTTTGACTACAGCTGCCAATTTAGTGTCATCAGCAAAAAATGACACTTTGCTATTTACAGCCTCCCCCAAGATCATTTATATAAACTATGAATAATAAAAGGCATAGAACGGATCCCTGGGGTACGCCACTGATAACGTCCCTCCACTGTGACCTCACCTCATTCAGCACAACTCTCTGTTTCCTGTCTTTCAGCCATTCAGTTATCCAATTCAAACTCTACCACATATCCCATGTATTTTTAATTTGTGAACTAGTCTCCTATGTGGAACCTTATCAAAAGCTTTGCTAAAATCTAAGTAAATTACCTCAACATTCTATCCCATATCTAATTGTTTACCAACATAATCCATAAAATCCAGTAATTTGTTAAACACGATCTACCTCTTCTAAACCCATGTTGAGCATCATTTATTAACCTACCACACTCTAGATAGTCAGAAATCCCCTTCTTAACTATCTTCTCAAGAATTTTACAAACGATAGAAGTTAAGCTTACCGGCCTAAAGTTATTTGGATCCTCTTTACTTCCATTTTGAAAAATTGGCACTACATTAGCTAATTTCCAATCATTAGGTATTTTTCCAAACTCTACACTTTCTTTGAGTAACCTAGAATGAATGTTGTCTGGGCCAGATGACTTGCTACTATTTAACTCCAATATAAGCCCTTTAATTATTTCCTTGTTCAGATTAATGGTATTCAACACTACTTCCCTTGACCTAGAATTATCATCAATTAATCTATCTTGATTCTCTTCTGTAAATACTGAAGAAAAATGATCATTAAGAACCTCTATTTCCTCATCAGATTCTGGACAGTAGTGATTCCTGGCCTCAAGCACCATCCTCTTTAGATTACCCTGCCTATTTTACTTTCACACATTTTCACTTTCGCTGCCTTGACACCTTTATGAACCTCTACATACAATCTCTGTAATTGAGATGCCTTCATTGGTAGCGACTTAGTTTTAAGCAAATAATCATGTCTAATCTTTGGTCTATCACAGTTACCTACGATAGAGTAACAGCTTTTTCTCTTTTGTTTTGTCATTGCATTGACACGTCTAGTTTTCTTCAATTGCTACCAGTAATGATCATAATAATCTTAATCTCATAAAGTTTTTGCAAATTCGTTTTGAATTAGTTAACTTCTTACAAATTTTTATTTTTATTAACAGTTAACATTAAGTGAGAGAGTTCAACAACTCTCAGATGCAACAGCTAAGAAAACAGTTCTCAGATTTAATTCTGAAAAATTTAAGCAATATGTGAAGGGCACTCCAAGAAATTATTCAGTCATTGTGATGTTTACAGCATTAGCCCCTTCTCGGCAATGTGGAATCTGCAGGTATGGGTAATTTTGATTCCTAAACATTTTATATTGGATTTTATTCAAGATAATAAAATTTTGTTTTTCTCTCATCAAATATAATTTTGTTTCAGACATGCAGGTGATGAGTTTCAACTGGTTGCAAATTCATGGAGATATTCACAAAGTTTCTCCAATAAACTCTTCTTTGCTGTTGTTGATTTTGATGAAGGGCAAGAAATCTTTCAACAGGTACTGAAGTTTTGATTTAGAATTTAGATTATTAACTATAATCCTATTAGTGCATTTTTTATATGCTAAAAGTTCAATTCATCATTAATCCACATGGATTTCCACCATCTGAAATTGTTATGGCTAACATTCTGAATTAATTTAAAAAAAAAAAATTCTGAGGGTCCTTTCTCTGTTAGGGCTTGTAGTAGATGATGCCATCTGAGAAGTACTATTAATCTTCCTGGAATAGGCTGGCCTCCTTTACTTATTTGTATTTCTTGTATAAATCTAATGCTGTAGAACTACCAAAAAATGAAAATGCATTACTCCTTGTTTTTAATAGTTACTTTGATGCTAAGGTTAAAGCATTCATGAATTTTTAACTAAAGTATCAAAGATAGGCATTTCACATATTTAGCATATTGCCAGCTGTCTTTTAGGACTGTAAAAGGGATTGAGGTATGCTCCCTATAAACAATATTTAGGGTTGGGGAATTATTATAATACCCCTTTCTCACTATTCATAGTTAAGCTGCTGTTACCCAAGAGGTCATTTAGGTGTTGCTTGGATAAGGCATGATGGTCTGCAGTTAAGGAAATGACTGACTTTTTTATGTCAGTCAAGGAGTTTAGGTTGGTTGATGAGACCATTGAGTTTTTCTCTGGTACCTTCATTGTTGCATACTTGACTTCCATTCCTCAAATGTCTGGTTGTTTTGCATGCTAGCTACTTTCTTGGTGGTTAGCTGAGTATTTGATGGCCCTCATACACAGGTCTGGAAGCATGACATAAGGATTCGGGGCAAGTTCAACCATTGAAGAAAATCCTTCAATGATCTTTCTCTGTGCAAGCTGCATTTGACCCTTGCTTTGTGTTTGGATACTGCCCCTGGTCCAGATGATATCCCATACACCATGCTTTGACAGCTGGGTGATGAAGTCATGACCTTTTTTGCTTTGTTCAACAAGCTCTGGTTAGAGGGTATCTTCCCAGATTTCTGGTGAATGGCTACTGTTCTTGCTTGCATAAATCATGGAGGGATTACTCTACCCTGGCTGGTCCAACTTCTGTAGCCTCATGTGTGCACATTAATGCCAGGTTAGCTTATTTCTCAGACAATAGAGATCACCTGTCTCCTGCACTGTGTGGCTTTCTAAGTTCCACTCCACATCGGATCCTCCGCTCTGGCTGAAGAATGCTATCTATAGGGCCTTCATAGTCAGCACCTCACAATGATATTTTTCAATCAGGCGGTGTATTATACTGCATAGTGATATGGTATCATGCAAACCCTCTATACTATGGGGGCAAGGAGATGTATCCCAATATTTTTGTCTGAGTTCTTATTAGACTGTCATTTCTGTATATGGGAGGGGGGGGGGGGAAGGACCCTTGTTGTGCTGAGTAAAAGGAGGCTGTCCTGCAGGGAAATTTCCTTGAATGTCATTCTCTTTGCTGTGACCAGTCGCGGGCAGATGAGCAAACAAAAATCTCTGCTGTGAACATCATCAATGACATTTTTTTGATGCTGACAAGTTTTCTCACTACACTGCATGTTTTTCAATCTCTTTTGGTGCAGCTCTGTTTCTTACTCTGGAGTGTCAACTACTACATGCTCTGCTCTGAACTGCATCTCTTCTCCCTTTGTCCAAAGTTTTCTTTTTCTTAGGCCAAGACTATATCATGGACATGTGGGGTACTGAAGGGGCTAGGCTCGTGTTTTACCAATCCTTTGTTCATTTAAAGATTGATTTTGAATGTGAGACTTATTCAACTGCATCTGTGTATCTATTGTAGAAAGTGGATTCAATCCACCATGTTGGCCTCTGGCTGGTAACTGAGCCTGTTAGCGAATGCAGGGGTGTTGTCACTCATGCCCTACATCATGCGCTTGTATGCACAGGTTCTGCATATCCCCCACTGATTAATGTTGCTTGTCAGCAGAGACTCCAATCAAGCACCAAACCTTTTGGTTTCAGGGCAAGAAATTGCTTTTGGCAGTTAAGGAGAACTTGGTTTGTCTGCACTGATGGTTCTGGTGATGATCTTCCGGTCCCCAAAGCTTCCCCATCACCCGGTGTATTGCATTGGTATTTAATTCATTTTGTCACCTGAAGCCTTGCCATGTACACAGATAGCTCTACTTCTATGCTACCCCCTCCGCATCTTCTGGTTATGCCAGCAAGCCTCTTCCCTGTCTTTACGGCTAAGCTGGTTACATTCTACCAATCACTGCAGGAGATTATGCGCTGTGCACATTTCAGAAACTTTTGTAATTCATACTGAGTTGCAAAGTGCACCGCTGAGTCCCCTTGGGTCATTAGAGGCATTAAGTTGGGGGGGGGGGGGGTAATAAAGCACCCATCTAGTAACTGGTCCCAAGGGCTTGGCTATCTATAGTAATGAAACTAGCCCTAATATTCTTAGACTATGTTAAAAGATATACTAGGAAATAACTTCCCCTCCCCACCCACAAAAAAGACAAGAGAATGAAAGAAAAATGCATCCTCTGCCATAGAAGGAGGACTGACAACAAACAACTCTATATGGTTGAGGGGGACTACCACTTCCCCAAATTGTGGAGGTGGCCTACCACTTCCGCAAATAGTAGAGATGGCCTACCACTTCCCCAAATTGTGGAAGCGGCCTACCACTTACCCATAATGCGGAGGCGGCCTACCACTTACCCATAATGTGGAGGCGGCTTACCACTTACCCATAATGCGGAGGCAGCCTACCACTTAACCCAAATTGTGGAGGTGGCCTACCACTTAATGCAAATTGTGCAGGCAGCCTATCATTTAATGCAAATTGTGGAGGCAGCCTACCACTTAATCCAAATTGTAGAGGCTGCCTACCACTTCCCACAGTTCTACCCCATAAGTGGTGCTTCGATGTGCCTTCCTGGCCGCTTTGCTTACGGGACTCAGCACCCCCTGTTCCTTACTTTTCATCCAACCTCCCACAACTTTCTCTGGTCAGCCTCTAATTTCATAGGGTAGATGCTGACCTTCTTCTCCTCCAACTATCCCACATCAGGGCTGAAGGGGGAGGGGACAATGACCCATCACTCCTGAGTTCCATTTTGGGACGGTGGGTTTTTAAATAACCTGCTTTATCACCACCCACATCTTCCTCACCTCCTCTTCCTTTCTATTTTCAAACACTATACATTTTATGCTGTGTCCAAGGTGGAGCCGCCATGCTGTGGGACTGCCAGGCCACCAGGCGGTGTATCGGCGGGATTGCGAGTCCCCAGCGAAAAATTCCTGCTGCCCTTACAAGGTCGACTCGGTTGTTCAAGGACAGAGAGTATTTTCTAAATTTATTAAAACCCAATAATTTTTCTAAGCGAAACCAACAACACAGCCCCAAAACCTTTAAAATAAATATACCTTATAACCTACTCAAAATTATGTACACACTATATAGGTGGCCTTAGAATATGATTGGCCAACAACCGCACTTGCAAAGGGAAATAAATGTCTAGGGCTTCACACATAGATGTGAGTCTGTCCAAAATGTATCGGATCTGGGAAAGCTATTACCGGTAGGGAAGGGGGGAGGAAAAGAGGCAAGCCCGCTTTCTTGAGGGAATGGGGTTTCTTTTTTCTTAAGAGACTGGGAGCACAGCTCCAACCAATGCAAAATGTTGTGCACTTGAGGACAGGGCGGCGGTGGTTCCGGTCAATGACGAAAGTGGAAGGGCTCTGGCTCCAAACGATACATAGATGACTTGGAGGCAGTCTTGAGACTCCTGCTTCAAAACAGTCCCCTTACTGCCACACAAGATCAAGATTGGCTGCTGCCACATCACCAAGCCAGAACACACTGGACAAGCAGGCACCAAGAAGCTGGAAATGAGAAGGCATTTTCAATCACCCATTCGCTGTCACACTTAAAACATTCTCACACTGACATTCATACACACCCACCCATTCATACTAAGACTCACCTGAATAACTATTCAGCTTCTATTTAAATTCCAATGAACACTTTACACAATATTATTTAAGTTCACTGTTCAACTCATTCACTAGTCAATCACTTAAAATTCAGACTAATCTTATTCCTGTCTCAAATATCGCCTGAGGAGGAAGACAGATGAATGGGGAAACACGATAGAAATCTATCAAGTCTTCCCGGAGTGGCTTCGCTGCGTCATCCTCATTCCAAACAACCTGAAAAAGAAGAAAGGGATTAGAGATGGGGGAGGGGAGGCAGACACCAACATACTACTACAGCAGGAGGGGTGGCCTTGAATGGCTGCACCTGTAAAAAAAAATAGGGTCACCATGCCCAATGATGATACAACCCCCTGCCCTCAATTTCACCTTTTCCATTGTCCTAGCCGCCCTCGGGCAGCTCCACAGAAAAAATGGAGGCCCTCCCCCCCCACCCCCGTGTGTGCTCTCGCAGGGGACCCTCCAAATCTCTCTAACCCGAGAGGAGGCTTACTCCTCTCTGCCTATGGGTGTAGGGGACTCCCCCTCACCCCCTTGTCTGGAGGTGCTTTCAGGCACCTCCCTCTTCCCATCGGTGTAGAGGTGCGCCTCTGCATGCCCAATTCCCAATAGTTAGTTTTCAAAAAGACCTTGCCCAAATCCTTATGCTTACTCAATACAAATTTTTGTGTTTCAGATAATACTTAAATTTTTGTTAAATATATATATATATATATATTAAATGATTAGATTAAGCAAATCTCATTAATATATTATTTAATATTAAATATAATACAACCACTGAACTGCCAAATTAGATCCACTCTCCTCTCTGAAGCTTGGGACTCTGTGTATCTAACGCCTTAATGATTCGCACCAGTGTTCTCACTCGCTAGTAGTACATCTAGTCAGTTTGCTCCAGTCTCTTAACTGGTGGGTACCAACCACTCAACAATTAGATCTTGGTAGAGGGCCCCAAATTTGGCCAATTTTGATCATTTTGCTTGTATCATGTAATTGGTAAATTTGAGATCAGTTAATTAGCTGATTGACTCTCCTATTTTTGTAGGAGCAACCGTAGCTGGGCTCTTCAACCATACCAGTGCATCAACTGTGATCAACCAGTCAATCTGGTCACTACAGCTCCTTAAACAAGCGAATGCACCATTTAGATTCCCAGATGATAGCTACTTCAATGTAAATGTATCTTGTTGATACATACCGTGTTTAGGAGCTACTGTATAACTTATCCTGTTGATGAGTACCGGGTTCTGG
The DNA here is from genome assembly GCA_963969495.1 of Ceratothoa steindachneri. NCBI lineage: Eukaryota > Metazoa > Arthropoda > Malacostraca > Isopoda > Cymothoidae > Ceratothoa > Ceratothoa steindachneri. Next base: position 210,057,788 of record OZ018324.1, on the reverse strand, counting down.
CATTAACTTGTAACACATTGGGTTGATCAGTCCCGTGTTTAAGAGCTATTGTATAGTGTATCGTATTGTGAGAACTGGGTTCTGGCATTATTTGTAACATTTATCCTGTTGGTGAGTGCTCCTTATTTAAAGAAGGAAAAATTCTTCTGTTGTGCTTAGAATACTTGGGCTAAGAAATTTTATCGGTTTAAATTCCATTTGTACACTGGCCAGTATTTACTTTGTAGATAGTTGATTCATTATATTTACCATATGTAATGTTTTAATTTCCATGATATAAATTAAAATTATAAAAGAGCACACAAAGACTGGGCAATTGTTGATAAAAAATTATCAACCTTACCAGGTGAATTGATTGAAGGTATCGTAGAGACTGAACAGTTGCTCTCCCAAAATATTGCCCAAAAGTATGAGAGTTATTACAGTGTCAGTCCCCCCTTTACTTTCCAAGGGGACTGCTGAGAAAGCCAGCAGGCAGTGCATAGCCGACTGCTCCCCATTGAAGCGGCTTGGTAGGGCAAACCCCCTTAGGGGGAGAGGGAAGCCAGGCCCCATCGGTCACTTCCCTCAAAAGACCTGCTGGCAAGAATATTGAACCTTGCCGGGGTCAAGGCCTGTGCCTCCACAGACCTGACTTATGACAGCGCTGCCAATGGGACCTGTGATGCCCGTGGGGGGGGATGGCCAACTAGAGGCCCCCTCTAAGATGGACATGGTCCTTGAGGCAACCCAGCCTCAGAGGGTAGGTCCTTCCATGTGAGTGAATCCAGGCTTGGCGCCAAGCGCCGAACTCGAGTCCGCCCCTATGCAAGGTCCTCCTCAAATGGCTAGGGTTTCCCAGGCAGTACAAGGAGGGGAGGGATCTCCTCTGACCAGTGCCCCTGCGACTGCCAGTACCTTCTACAGCCTGAAGAAGGACCTTGCTGAGGCCGGTCCATCTGGCCAGGGGTTTCCTGCCGGCGGAGGGGAGAAGCGGGTTCATTCCCTGCACATTCATTGGCACATCCGGCCCCTCTACCCCCCGGGTCCTGAGCTCCTGACTAAGACCCAAGGGGCTAGTGTGCAGAGCAGAGCCTCGATTACATCTGGGCCCCTCATTCAGAGATTACCTGTCATTTTTAGTCCCGCTGGCTTCAAACGCTTCCTCATTACTCGCTCAACTGATGGCACCATATTGGCTAAGGGCAACGTGATCCATCAGAGGAGAGCTGTAGCTAGTGTGATTGGTAGAGAGCCGAAGGTGACCCTTTTCTCGAACAGGAGCCTTTTGGCTAATGCATTGTATCCCTCCGAGGTGGCCATGGTTAGTGCCCTTCTGATAATTGATGGCACACCTGTGAGTGTGATGCCGCACTCTACCATGAGAGGGAACTCGTGGACTGTGACAAGCTCCCTGAGTCGGTGCGTGACGGTTGGTATCACTACCACATGAAGGCAGAGGTGCTATTATTGTCAGCCGAAGTCTGTGTAAATTGCTCCAAGGCCGCACCCCGCTTCTTTGAAGCAATTCGGTGCATATTTCCTTGAGAAAGAAATCTTGGCCGTTCAGGCCCAGGATTGTCTCTCATTCTGCAAAGTTAAGGACTTGGTCCTGGCATGCCTGGCTCTGCCTGGGATGTCTTATACCTCAATGCTAAGACTGACTCCCTCTGCTCCTGGCCCATCCAGGCCAATGAGCATGGTTGTTTCCACACCCATCCGAATCCTTTCTGTGGGTTTGACTTAACCCGGGCGCTTCCCTGGTGAAGCTGGCGGCACAAAGGGTTCACACCCATCCCCGGCTAAAAACAGGGCTCCCCTTCCACTTCCTCCAGCGTGAGCGTTTCCCATAAGGCGAAATGGCCACTCGCCTCCACTGAGTCATTAGAGTCACAGGAGGCAACACCCTTGAAGTTGGTCGCCAGGCCATCTTCCGGGGTTCCGCCTCCGAAGCTGCAATGCCCGCCTAAGGTTTTTGAGGCGGAGGGAGGAAAAGACTTGCATGGCAAGCCCAACCTCCCCCAATAAGTCCTCCAAGGTGAAAGTGCCTGTGGTTCTGCCTCCAAGAAGTGTGTGGCCATTCCTGTGAGGGTCTTCTCTTTTAAGACTGCCCCCGCATCTCATCCGAGCTAGGCCTGGAGGGCATATTTCTTCAGTGGAATTGCCGTGTAATCCGAGCCAATTTGGAGGAGCTGCAGAGGCTCATCTTGTCCCATTTCCTGTTAGCTATTTTTATGCAGGAGACCATGCTAGGCGCGTGCCCCCTGCCCACGCTCCCGGGGTAATAGGGTTTTGTGACCCCACTACCATGAGATGGGGTTGGGCTGGGGGATGCGCAGTTTACACCTGGCATGATGTCTCCATTCTTCTTTTCACTTTAGATACCTCCTTTCAGGCAATGGCTGTGCAGCGTCACCTGGATAGGAGGTATACTATTATTTCTGTGTACATTCCACCGTCAGCTGACTTCGACGTGGGGGACTTCCACCGCGTCATGGCACAGTTGCCGAGGCCCTTTCTCTTGCTTGGAGATCTGAACGGCAGGCATTCTCCTTGGGAAGATTACTCAATAAATCCCAGGGAACAAATCCTTGCCAATCTGATCAAAGAGCTTGAGATAGCTGTCCTAAATGTGGATGAGTTTATGCATTACTGCCTGAGGACTGCTTCATTTTCTTGCCTTGATCTATCTTTGTGCTCTTCGGATGCACAGCCTGATTTTGATTGGGGGGTGGTCAATGACCTCCATGGTAGTGATCACTTTCCCATTCAAATATCATTTTCAGGGCAACTGCCGCCTGAGAGCCAACCTCGGATGTGCTTGGCGCGGGCGTGGTGGCCTGCATTTCAGGAAATGACTTAATTCTCTATCTCAGTCGAGGAGTTTAGGTCGGTAGATGAGGCCGTTGAGTTCTTCTCCGGCAACCTCATCGCCGCGGGCCTGACTACTATTCCCAAAACGTCTGGCCGTTTTGCACACTGACCACTTCCGTGGTGGTCGGCTGAGTGTGAGACGGCCCTCAAACAGAAGCGTTATGCCTGCATGCGCTATAAGCGCCGCCCGAACGATCTCACTGTCGGTGAATTTCGTCAGGTTAGGGCTAGTTTCCGGTATATTTCGAAGCACGCTCGCCGCTCTTCTTGGCGGGCATACGTGTCTTCACTTAACGGGAAGATCCCTCTAGCATAGTCATAAGGATTCGGGACAAGTTCTCGCAGGACCCCCCTCCCGTTCTCCAAGAGAATGAGACCGCAATCTCCGACCCCGCGTCCCTGGCGGAATCCTTCGCGACCGCATTCTCTAGCCGGGATGCTGCTCCGCCAGCATTCAATGCACCTCGTGATGTCGCGAAAGGCCGCCGACTGGACTTTACCTCCAGAGGCGGATAACCCTTCAATGACAGGTTTATTCTGAGTGAGTTGCGTTCCGCTCTTGCTTCGTGCGCCTTCACCGCCCATGGTCCGGACGATGTTCCGTACGATGTTCCGTACGCCATGCTTCGACACCTGGGTGAGCGAGGCATGGCCTTTCTGTTGGATTTGTTCAACAGGATCTGGGTGGAAGGTCTTCTCCCAGACTCCTGGCGAATCGCTACTGTGCTCGCCTTTCGCAAGCCGGGGAGAGATCACTCTACTCCGACCGGTTTCCACCCAATCTCTCTAACCTCTTGCGTGTGCACGTTGATGAATAAATTGGTAAATGTTAGACTAGCCTTTTTCCTGGACAGCGGAGGCCATCTGTCTTCTGCACAGTGCGGCTTCCGCAAGTTCCACTCCACGTCGGATGCTCTGCTCCGACTGGAAGGTGCCGTCTGCGAGGCCTTCCTTCGCAGTCAGCATTACGCCACAGTGTTTCTTGATCTGGAGAAGGCCTATGATACTGCATGGCGATACGGTTTCATGGGGGCGAGGGGACGCCTCCCAATGTTTATATCTGAATTTTTGCGAGATCGTCGATTCCGCGTACAGGTGGGGGGGGAGCCCTCTCCGGCCCAATGGAAAAGGAGCAGGAAGAGGGTGTCCCGCAGGGAAGTGTTCTCAGTGTCGCACTCTTTGCCCTGAGCATCAACGGTATCACCTCGGTGCTGCTGGAAGATGTTCTCGCTACGCTCTACGTGGACGACGTTTCGATCTCTTTTGGCGCGGCCCAGATGCCAACTCTGGAGCGTCGACTCCAACAGGCATTGAACCGCGTCTCTCGCTATGCCGAAGCGCACAGGTTTCGGTTTTCTTTGGCCAAGACTAAGGGGGTGTACTTTGCCGCCATCCACGGCTTCACCCCGACCCAGATTTGTTTCTTAATGGGGTGCTCCTGGATGTGGTTGAGTCGCACTGTTTCCTTGGTCTTGTATTCGACCGACGCCTCACCTGGGAGGCTCATATTCGCAGCCTTAGGGTCTCTTGTACCCGCGCCATGGACATTCTCCGTTCCGTGACGTTCAGCGCTTGGGGCGCTGATAGGGCTACTGCCTTACTTTTTTATCGATCCTTTGTTCGCTCGAAGCTCGACTACGGATGCGAGTTTTATGCATCCGCAGCCGAGCGTTTATTGCGGAAGGTGGATTCGATCCACCACACCGGCCTTCGCCTTGCGACCGGTGCCTTCCGCACTTCCCCCATTGAGAGCCTGTTGGTCGATGCTGGGGAGATGCCACTCGCTCTGCGCCGCGTGCAGTGCATCACTCGCCTGTACGCGCGAGCCCGGCGCCTCCCTCAGTCGCCAACAACTCTCACTGCATCCGCAGCTGATCTCGACGGTGCCTATGCCGCCGAGAGACGCCAGTCATACCCTAAGCCCTTTGGGTTTAGGGCCAGGAAACTCCTTCGAGAGGTAGATATAGCTCTCGGGCCGGTGGCGCCCCTGGTTCTGCCCAGGACGCCACCCTGGAGGGTACCACATTTGGCTATTTGTCGCCACGCCCCTGCTCCCAAAGCTTGTACTGCGCCGGGAGTATTGCGTTCGACCTTTTTGGAGAACACATCGTGTCACGCTGGAACCGTGCCAGTGTATACGGATGGCTCCAAGTCCCAAGAGGGGGTCGGCTTCCACGCCGTATCCCCTACCAGGGGATACGGCGCTGCGTCTGTCTTCACGGCCGAGCTGGTGGCAATACACCACTCGGTACGGGAGATTACGCGACGTGCCCGGTTCGGAGACCGGATTGTGATCTATAGCGACTCACACAGTGCCCTGAGTGCTCTGGAGGCATTGGAATCTCCGCATCCCCTTGTTCGCGATATCCGTGACGCCACGGTTTTGGCGAGCTGGGCAGATGTCGAGATTATCTTCTGCTGGGTTCCTGGACATGTAGGAATTGCGGGGAATGAGCGCGCCGATGAGGGCGTTAAAGAGTCCGCGAGGACTCTGCGACCGGACCAGCGTTTCGCTCTTCCTCACACCGACTACATGGCAGGAATACGGGCAGCTCTTCGGACTGCTTGGCAAAGAAGATGGGAGACGGTCGAAGGGAACTTAAAGTTGCGTGCCATTGCGCCGCGACTGTTCCCATGGACCTATCCCCCAATGCCGCGGTGGCTTCAGGCTGCTTTCTGTCGTCTCCGAATCGGACACACTCGTGTGACGCATCGCTATTTGATGGAGCGCTCGCCTGCGCCCTATTGCAACGACTGCGTCGTCCCCCAGACTGTTCGGCACATTCTTGTCGAATGTCCCAGTCTGGGTGATCTTCGCTCACGATACCTGTCCCGGTACCGGGATGGGCGGGGTCGCTACCGCCTGTCCCTTGTACTCGGGACAGATTCGTGTACATTGACTTGTGGACTTGTTGACTTCTTGGGAAAGGCCGGCCTTCTCCCTATTAAGCAAGGTTTGTTTTTTTCTGTTTTTGTTTTTTGCATTTTTTTTTTAGTTTTTTTTTTTTTCCTTTAGTTGCACGCTCCTGCGCCGGGGGTATCTCTCCCCGACGCACCAGCTTGCTTCCTTTTTCCCTTTTTGGGGTGTTGTTTTTTTTTTCTCTTTAATTTTATTTTAAAGTAGCCCAGAACTAGGCCAGTTTTAATACGACGACTAATGCCCAAGTAGGCAGTCGCCAGATGAGCTCTTTAAAAAAAAAATGCCTGTCCTGGGATGGGCGGGGTCGCTACCGCCTGTCTCTTGTACTCGGGACGGGTTTGTACACACCGACCTGTGGACTTTTAGAATTTTTGGAGTAGACCGACCTTCTTTCCTTTACTTAAATATGTATATATATTTTTCTTATTTTAGTAGGTCGCATGTTCCTGCGCCCGGTGGAGGCAGACCTCCCCTCAATGCCGGATCTTGTGTCTTGCTTATTACCTTTTTCTTTGTTTTATTTTTATTGATTTTTTTTGGGGGGGGGGGTTTATCATTCTCTTTTAAAGATGCCTAATTTTAGGCAATGTTGAATACGGTGACTCGATTGCCCAAGTATGCCTTCGCCAGATTAGCTCTTTAAAAAAAAAAAAAAAAATCCCACAGTTGTAGAGGCAGCCTACCACTTCCCATAGTTGTAGAGGTGGCCTACCACTTCCCACATTTGTAGAGGTGGCCTACCACTTCCCACAGTTGTAGAGGTGGCCTACCACTTCCCACAGTTGTAGAGGTGGTCTACCACTTCCCACAGTTGTAGAGGTGTCCTACCACTTCCCACAGTTGTAGAGGTGGCCTACCACTTCCCACAGTTGTAGAGGTGGCCTACCAAATCCAACAGTTGTAGAGGTGGCCTACCACTTCCCACATTTGTAGAGGTGCCCTACCACACCCAAATTGTGGAAGTGGCCTACCACTTACCCAAATTGTGGAAGTGGCCTACCATGTACCCAAATTGTGGAAGTGGTCTACCACTTACCCAAATTGTGGAAGTTGCCTACCACTTACCCAAATTGTGGAAGGGGTCTACCACTTACCCGAATTGTGGAAGTGGTCTACCACTTACCCAAATTGTTGAGGTGGTCTACCACTTCCCACAATCGTTGAGGTGGTCTACCACTTACCCAAATTGTGGAAGTGGCCTACCACTTACCCAAATTGTATAGGTGGCCTACCACTTCCCCAAATGGTTGAGGTGGCCCACCACTTCCCCAAATGGTTGAGGTGGCCTACCACTTCCCCAAATGGTTGAGGTGGCCTACCACTTCCCAAATGGTAGAGGTGGCCTACCACTTCCCAAATGGTAGAGGTAGCCTACCACTTCCTCAAATGGTTGAGGTGGCCTACCACTTCCCAAATGGTAGAGGTGGCCTACCACTTCCCCAAATGGTAGAGGTGGCCTACCACTTCCCCATATGGTAAAGGTGGCCTACCACTTCCACCAATTTAACAGAACCAAAATTAGGGTTGCCCTCCCCCATCCCGAATTCAAGAGACAGGAAGCTGTAGTGAGCCCACTCATCCCAGTACTTGGATGGGCAATGTGTGTGAAGATCCCTCAGACACACCAAGAAAGTGCTACGGAGTCTGGGGTGACCACAAAGTTGTTGCAGTAAGGTGCAGGGGGCACTCCATCATTAAGTGGTGGTGTCCCTTGAGATTGCTGGAAATGAGTGCCCAGAAGGGGGGGGGGGGTGAGCAGTCACACTGTCTGCAACCAGAAACACCTTTCTCCCAGGTATTACTTAAATAGCGACCTTTATTTGAAATGAATAACTCCCAAAGTTAGGTGTGAGTTTAGTAATGAGTGCAATGTCCTGCAGGGAAAAAGGTGTTTTTGAGTACTTTCAAACTTTATTCAGTTCCTTATCGAGGATGATGAGTGAAAATAATATAAGGTTATAATTTATGAGCTAAAAAAATAAGAGATAAGAAATAACCAATGAGGAATTAGGAGAGGGACGGGTAAAATCACATAAAGATTTATCAGCAGCAAAGTCAAACGAAGTGGAAGAAAATGTAAAGAACAGAGCCAGAGAGGATAAAAAGATTAATGGAAAAGGAGATAGCCTAAAGAGGAAAATTAAGAGAGACACGAGAAGCAGCTAAGTGGATGGGCGGGGAGAGAGAGGGAGAGTAATAAAACAATGTTTAATACAAAATCAATGAAATAATTAAAATCACAAATTGATGTTATAAAGAAATATTGTTGAATGTCCATTTATGAGTCATTCCGATAACTTTAACATTTCCTTTCGGCCCAAATCAAAATTGATGCTGCAATCCAAAAATTTATTCTTAAAATATTAGTTTGAACTTTATTCTTCGTTTCATCTGTAATTTTCATAGTTATGAGTACCCATTTTGTGATTTTAATTATTTCATTGATTTTGTATTAAACATTGTTTTATTACTCTCCCTCTCTCTCCCTGCCCATCCACTTAGCTGCTTCTTGTGTTTCTCCTAATCTTCCTCTTCAGGTTGTCTCCTGAAAATTCAGCAAAACTTGGTTTGTCAGAAAAAAATTTGTTGTGCCATAATTCCAAAGGCTCGTTACTCATTTCTCCATTTCACTCATTCTTCTTCTTGATATTGGTCAGTTAAAAGAAGCTTCTTACTTCCTCATGGCTGCATGCCCGTAATATCGAAAGAGTCCAGCTAATTGACTGCTTTTCTTGGGTTGATTTGGAATCCTTCTGCCACTTCAGAAGCTTTTAGTTGAGAGTTTTTCTCATTGGATCTTTAAATGGCATAGGCATCTTTCAGAAGACCCCAAGACAACCAGGTTGTGTCTACCCAGTGATGTTTTTCCTTCTTTAAATTAAATTATAATCCTGTTAACTGAAAGGGTATTCCAAGTTTCCAAGCAATTTGTCTTTGGTACAGTCAACCCTCAGATTGTCCAACAATGTTCTTGAAAGTGTGAACTTTCCTTGAAATTTTGCTTTCTAGGCTTTTTTAATGATTACAATATTAAACTTTGAAAGGATAGAAACAAATACCTGTCTTTGTAATGGCAAAAAAATCAGAATTAAAACATTTTATCATAAAACTGTGGGCGTTTATTTATTTATTACATGTCTATATATCTTCCATACATTTTCACTTCGTATTTTCACCCCTTTCTTTACAGATCTCTCATTACAAACTTTGTGTGAGATGCCCTAATTTGTTTTTGCTTTAAATTTTGAAGAAAAAAAGTCTCTACCTGTGATTTCAGCTAAAAGAGTGTTGAGCCCTGCTGCAACCAATATCAGGGTCTCCTTTCTCCTTCTCCATGCCTATAGCGAAAAATAAAATGGGCAAACTTCACTGAGTCGAGCATGGACTCAGAGTAAATAAATCCCAGGAAGGTGGCAGTAGAACCCTACCTGGATTTGTCTATGTCTACCACCCATAAAGGGAGGAATAAGGGAATCCCAGCTCACTCACCCCTGCCCAAAGCTGGAGTTCCAACCTCCAATGCATTCTGGCAAGCAGTCAGAGGGGACAGATGCCATCTCCTGGGCAGCTATGAGCAAAACAAAATTCTGCCAACTGAAGGTCCCTAGGCAGGAGAAGCCTCACAAACTCCTAAGACCTCAAGGGCAACAGCATCAACGGCCCATTTGCAGCTAATAGCGCTGTGGAATCTCCATTGACCTCAGGGAAGAGCTGCAAAGGCCTCTCTTCCCATTCTTGTTTAACTGTCTGGTTTTAGGAAACCAGGTTGGGTCCATTACCACTGACAACCCTCCTAGGATACAAGGGTTTCATGAGATGGGGCTGGGCAGATGTTTTTGCACAATTGATATCCAATGTGAAATCTCCATTCTCTCTTTGCCTCTCTATAGCTCCTTACAAGGGATAGCAGTTCAGTTCACGCTTAAAATTTTAATGATTTAGTTACAATCTATTAAACTATTCTCTATACCCTTATATTATTTAAAAAGAGATGGAAATTTCTAAATAAAAAAATTACATTTCTATAATTCTTTACAGAAAATCACTGTTTTACTCTTGCCTTATATTTTATACTTATTGATTTCATAAAAAAATGGAATAAACTAGAATTATATTGATTGTAAAATAATTTCTATATTACTAATTTGTAACTCTCGCTTCCATTCTGAGTCTTGATGGCAAAATCCAACCAGGTGAAGCCTAAAGAGCATCATGTATTTGGTGCCAATTTCTTCTGATGTGCAAAATTCTTCCAAAAGTGAAATATTACACAAATATCATATTGATACTAAAAGATTATTCAGGCAGTGGTAATGAAATTGAAAGATTGTGTATAACTGCCTAGTTATTTCTGCCTCATACAATATTAATACAATTTTTATCTTGATAGAACAAATACTTATTTATTAGCATTGTAAATTATCAGATAAAATATTCTATATGTTAAATTTCTCTATAATAAAGCATAATGAGTTAAATATTTAGAATGGCAACAATCAGGTATTCAAACTCATTTTTTTCAAATCCCTTCTTGCTCAGTCAAAACTATCTGAAGAATAATATCCTCAGCTAGCAACAGTAATTAATATAATTATGACTCTCTCTTGACTGATTATTCCAAGAAGAAAAGAGGTTCATTAATTTTTTTGGCATCACCTTAAAATCAACTTTTCAACCTCACTTAGATGATATCTCCAATATACCAGAAGAGCTGCTCAGTTAATTGACCTGTCTGTTTGATTGCAAGAAAGATCTCATTATAATATGGGAAAAATGCATCCAGTACAATACCCTTCCTATCAAGAACATGCACAATAAATGCCTTCATCCTTCTCTTTGACTTCGTATGAACCCACATTATTGTACTTAACACAAATTAAGACTTCTTTGTGGGCCTAAGTGACACACATGCACTTGGAAGACCAATTACAGCTGCGTATCTCTAGTTAGAACCAGATATACCATAGCTTTTTCACAATCTCAAAATTAATAAAGGTTCTGAAACCTTTTTAATTTGTTTAAAATTGTCCCCTTTAAGTTTTATATTAGTTTATTAACAAATGTTCTGCACTTGTCATTTGGATTGAATACATCAATTTCTTGACCTCAAAATTATTGTAGGGCAGTAGACTTCAATGTTGCTTTCAAACATAAGAAGGTTTCTCACCCTGGCACTCCAAACTCTAAAGGTGTGGGAGTGTGCCTCCCTCTGGCACTTGCTCTTTTTTCAGTTTTGGTTTGGTGTTATGCTGGGGTTTGTTTTTTTTCTGTTTTTAAAGTGTAGAAATAGGCTTATGGTTTTAGCGGCTATGCCCTTGATGGCAGGCCCAGGTTGAGCCTCGTGAAAAAAATCTTTCCTTATTGAGTGACCCCTGCATCAGGCCTACTCTCTCCACTTTGCAGATGATCTTAGCCAAAGCTCTCCAATTCTAAGTAGGATGACCTTTTCTTTCAGCCAGTTTCACCATTGATTTAGCTGCACTTCTAATTTTATTCAATTCTTCCCTTTCCTCCTTTCTCTTATCCCTTCACAATTATTAATTTTCCAGAGCAGGCCATATCCATCATAGTCATTCTTTTGCCATCTTGATGTAATGGCTTTAATCTTTACATTAGAAATTTCTCTCATTTATGTTGGTCACACTCTAAAATGATGCTTATTATACGGCAAGTTATGGCTGGTGAGTCTCCCAACTGGATCTAAGGTCATTGGATAGATTTGTGATTATATTTCCATTAATTGATGTAGTCACATTTAATTATCTTGTATAACTTAGTGATGTCATCACAATTATGGCATTCATATCTTACTCCCCATAAGGATAAGAATCTATTCTTGCTCTCATAATCCTCTACCAATAAAAAAAACCCTTTCAAATATTTTCACAGCTGAAGGTTAATTCAGCTCCAGTCTACATGCATTTCCCAGCAAAAGGAAGGACCAAAAAAGCTGATACCATGGATATCATCAGAGTTGGTTTTGCTGCTGAAAGTATTGTGAGATGGGTGGCTGAACGGACAGATATACAGGTATGTTTCATGTCAATGATGGCAAAACTAAAATTATTTTATCAGGAATTTTTTCAGGGTTCATTTTAGTGCAAATGGAGATTTTATTCTTCATTAAAATTGTTTCTACATTTTGTGTGAAAGTCCTTTGTGTAATATTTTAAGATTTAAAAAGTTGAGGTGCATTATTTACCGACTATAAGTTTAAAAGCTTGATTTGAAGCCAATGAAGTCACTATATCCTTAAATTTTACACAGTGTACTAAAATGATTTGTTAATTAGTTTTATATTCCTATTACACCACTATATAGACTTGAAACTCTTATCTCAGGGAATCTCATCAGCATATCTATTTGCTTGAGTTAGTATATTAAAGTACTACTAAGTGAACACTCATATGAGCCTTAATAATTAATTGGCAGTGGTGGTAGATTAGTAGTTTTTAAAAAAAAAAATTTTGAGTAAAGTCAACAGCATTAGTTGCATTGTTGATTTTTAGCTTGTTTCTCTAATTTTCTGAAGAACTTTCTCTCATTGGGAGAAATGGAATTCAAAATTTGGAGAATTCTATTATTTATTTGTATGGGAAATCTATTGACTGGGTCTTTGGAGACACAAATGAATATTAAAAAACCAAAACCCCCCAAAACCTGCTCATATATATACGTAGGTGAGTCAAAAAGTTCTCAGACAAATGCCAGATTATTGAAATGTTCGATTTTGTACAAGTAAATACAGGGTCAAACACGACTTTCATGTTTTCTGAACAATTCCTACAAAATTCGTCATTCAATTTGTCGAGACTCTTTGTATTAGATGTGCTTCAAAAAGGTTACTTTTTTGAACCCATAAAATGGCAAATTTTGAGATAAGAGCGAACATTAAATTCCTGACTAAACTTGATTGGAAGCCTGTTAAGATTATTGACGCTCTACAACAGGTTTATGGTGACTCTTCGCCATGTAGAGCGGTAGTTTACGACTGGATTAAGCGCTTCAAGGGGGGCAGAGAAGAAGTTGAAGATGATCCACGTGAAGGGAGACCCTCCACCTCCATTAACCCAGAAAATGTCGAGCTTGTGAGGAATCTAGTGGATAAAGATCGCCGTATTATTATTGATGAAGTTGCCAATGCATGTGAAATCTCTCATGGCTCAGCATTTGGAATTCTAACTGAAAAACTTGGCCTGAGCAAGCTTTCAGCACGTTGGGTCCCAAAAGCGTTGCGAGAAGACCAGCTGAATCATAGGGCCAACCTTTCTTTGGCTATTTTGACCAAGATTGAAGCAAACGAGGATAGTTTTTTTGAGCGCCTCGTAACGGGAGATGAAACTTGGGTGTATCAGTTTGATCCTGAAAGTAAAAATCAATCAAAAGAGTGGCACCCAAGGGGGGCAGCAGGGCCTATCAAGTTCAAGACAGAGAGGTCCGTTAAGAAGATAATGGCTACAGTTTTTGGGGATTCGGAGGGAATTATTTTAATAGACTTCTTAGAAGGACAAAAAACTGTTACATCCAGCTATTACGAAGGAGTTTTAAGGAAGCTGAAAACTTCAATAGCCAAAAAATGACGAGGAAAGCTCCACAAGCAAATCTTGTTCCACCATGACAATGCCCCTGCACATTCGTCCAAAGCTGTGAGATCTCAGCTACGGGAATTTCGATGGGAAACTCTTGCTCATCCCCCTTATAGCCCTGATTTAGCACCCTCTGACTTTTTTCTGTTTCCAAATTTAAAGGGACACCTAAAAGGAACCCGGTTTCAATCATTAGATGAAGCAAAAAAGCAGGTCATTACTTGGTGCCAGAGACAACCCCGTGAATTCTACAAAGATGGTCTTTACCGTTGGATTCATAGATTAAGAAAGTGTATAGATGTTAATGGAGCTTATGTAGAAAAATGATTACAGTATTATTACAAATAAAAATTTTATGCCATTTATCTGAGAACTTTTTGACTTCCCCCTCGTATATATATATATATATATATATATATATATATATATATATATATATATATATATATATATATATATATATATATATATATATATATATATATATATATATATATATATATATATATATATATATATATATATATATATATATATATATATATATATATATATATATATATATATATATATATATATATATATATATATATATATATATATATATATATATATATATATATATATATATATATATATATATATATATATATATATATATATATATATATATATATATATATATATATATATATATATATATATATATATATATATATATATATATATATATATATATATATATATATATATATATATATATATATATATATATATATATATATATATATATATATATATATATATATATATATATATATATATATATATATATATATATATATATATATATATATATATATATATATATATATATATATATATATATATATATATATATATATATATATATATATATATATATATATATATATATATATATATATATATATATATATATATATATATATATATATATATATATATATATATATATATATATATATATATATATATATATATATATATATATATATATATATATATATATATATATATATATATATATATATATATATATATATATATATATATATATATATATATATATATATATATATATATAAATATATATATATATATATATATATATATATATATATATATATATATATATATATATATATATATATATATATATATATATATATATATATATATATATATAATATATATATATATATATATATATATATATATATATATATATATATATAATATATATATATATATATATATATATATATATATATATATATATATATATATATATATATATATATATATATATATATATATATATATATATATATATATATATATATATATATATATATATATATATATATATATATATATATATATATATATATATATATATATATATATATATATATATATATATATATATATATATATATATATATATATATATATATATATATATATATATATATATATATATATATATATATATATATATATATATATATATATATATATATATATATATATATATATATATATATATATATATATATATATATATATATATATATATATATATATATATATATATATATATATATATATATATATATATATATATATATATATATATATATATATATATATATATATATATATATATATATATATATATATATATATATATATATATATATATATATATATATATATATATATATATATATATATATATATATATATATATATATATATATATATATATATATATATATATATATATATATATATATATATATATATATATATATATATATATATATATATATATATATATATATATATATATATATATATATATATATATATATATATATATATATATATTATATATATATATATATATATATATATAAAAGTATACTTTCCAACCTTCTACCTCTCTTCTGCAAGGGGGATATGGATCCTAGGAAGACCATGTCCCCAGGATAGGTTCACAAATCCTTGAAGTTAGAGATATTGTGAATGTTGTGTGCATGTCTGAGGTTTGAGCAGTTAAGGAGAACGTGTTTGGTGTTGTCATTGTGATAGGGTGAGTCCTATTGTGTTTATAGTGTTGGTCTAATGTCTTAGTTAGGACAGGATGACTGTCAAGTATAGGGATTTCTTTGGTTTATTTTGGAGTGGGGAGTGGTTGTATTCAGGTGTCTTTAGGTAAGAGTGATGTGATTTTTTTTTAGGTTGCAGTTTAGTGATTGTGCTGATAGGTTGCAAAACAGCCATTGGAAGAAGTGTGCTGGGGGTTTCAGTGTTGAGTCTGCTTGCATGAGGTCAGATAGTCATCATCATGGGAATGGAGGAAGGCTTTAGCTGCTACACAACTACAGATACAAACAGTAATGCTGTTCCCTACTTTGACCTGCCAGGGTTGAGGCACAACTCTCAAGCTTTTCTCCTACCTTTGGGTTTAGTTCTCAGCCTTCCATTTGTCTAAACCTAAAATAAGCACAAAGAAATTGACCAATAGCATGTATGGACAAAATTATGAAATAAGTAATATTCAGAGTGATATGAGGTGGTTGGCATAGAAGTTATTTCATGGTAAAGAAGGCAAGGAGACTGGTGAAGTAGCAGTGATGTCTCTTCTCATGTTGAGCAGGTTTTGTGTTTTCTAATGCTGATTTTAATAACTTTAGTCATTTTGCATCTTGCTATCTCCTGTCCATGGTGAAGGATGGTGGTGTTGGCATTTAGCATGTCTCCAGAGACACTTGCCTCCTCTTTTCAGCACAATTGCCATCATCCATGGACACACCCCTCTGCACAAATCTATCAACATCTACAACTAACACACTGAAAGACCTAGACCATATCTTGCTTCTCTATCTCCCATCAGTATACAAATTACTATGAATACATATCTACCTCAAACCCATGCATTTAAGTGAAGAGCAACACTGAGTGGAACCATCTTTTTGCAACTACACAAAAACTCCAATTGCACTTGACAACCACAATTGACAAATCCTCTTGGATATTATAATGCATCACAACCTAAACCTTTCCATAGAGATCAAACTATTCATCATAACTAGAAACAAGCTATAAAATACACAGACTCAATATCGCAACATTAAAGACAAATAAAATCGCCTCATGTAACTCAAACCGTATAGTTTATAGCTACTCTGTTGCACCTCAGTCAACTTATGGATATGCACCCTGAACCTTACAATGGCACAATAGAAACTGAAGACTCTCTTCTCTCTAATCCACATTTTCTATTATTCTTTGTTTTTTTCCATTGGCAAGCTCTAACTCCCTTTTCCATGTAGAAAAAAATAACTAACAGTGCTCATTGTTCCTTTAGAGAGGGCCAAAATTCAGACAATAATTATTAATATCCCAATGCATCCAAGTACACTACCCTAAGGGGCATGTCTCACCATAGGCTGCCTCTGTAGAACCCCAATAAATTAGCTACTCTGCCAAATGAAGATCGTGCCTATAAAACATGTCCTTGAGCCCTTCAAAGCTAAATTTTGCATCACTAAAGAAACCCAAGACATCCACTGTGCAAGACCTATACCATCTTCTGTGAAACATGCACTTTGACAAGGAGGGTGATAGGAATAAAATGCACTGAGCTACTACATGGCAGCCTTTTTTTCCTTAAACCAATTCACTATAATTGACTCACCAATTCACACAACAATGCAATCCATTCAATTTCCTTGACAAGGCCATGTCCTAAATGCTGCCTTACAAGGTATTGGTCCAGAAAAGACATCCCTTCCATGACGGGTCACCAGGCTTTGATTAAAAGAAACGTTACTTCTATGATGGGTCACCATGGAAGCTTTGATCCAGAAGAAACATTGCTCCTATGATGGTTTACCATGGAAAGGCTTTGATCCAGAGGAAACGTAGTTCCTTTGATGGGTCACCATAGAAAAGCTTTGATCCAGAAGAAACGCCACTCCTATGATGGGTCAGCATGGAAAGGCTTTGATCCAGAAGAAATGTCACTCCTATGATGGGTCACCATAGAAAGGCTTTGATCTAGAAGAAAGATTGCTCCTATGATGGGTCACCATGGAAAGGCTTTGATCCAGAAGAAATGTTGCTCCTACAATGGGTCACCAGGATTGGATTAGAAGAAACATTGCTCCTATGATGGGTCACCATGGAAAGACTGATTGAGAAGAAATGTTGCTCCTCTGATGGGTCACCATGGAAAGGCTTTGACCTCCAGGAAATGTTGCTCCTATTATGGGTCACCAGGCTTTCATCCAGGAGAAACGTCGCTCCTATAATGGGTCACCATGGAAAGGCTTTGATTCAGAAGAAACGTTGCACTCATGATGGGTCACCATGGAAAGGCTTTGATCCTGAAGAAATTTTGCACTTATGATGGGTCACCATGGAAAGGCTTTTATCCAAAAGAAATATTGGCTCCTATGATGAGTACCAGGCTTTATCTAGAAGAAATATTGGCTTCTATGATGATGGGTCACCAGTCTTTGATCCAGAAGAAATGTCTCTCCTATGATGGATCACCATGGAAAGGCTTTGATCCAGAAGAAATGTTGCTCCTATGATGGATCAACAGGCTTTGATCCAGGAGAAATGTTGCTCCTATGAGGGGTTGTGGTGGAGCGAATGTGAGTGTGTGTAAAGGGGCCATTCTCCCACCCCTTTTCTAAGTACCCTCTCCCTCCCTCTGTAAGAATGTGTGTGTGAATGGGAATGGGTTTGGTTTTTGTTTGTTTGTTTTTTATTGATTAGCATGTTATTATAAATTTTTTTTCTTATCTTTCCAGGCGCCATAATTTGGAAAGATAAGAGGGCAAGCACTTGTAAATTACCCCTGTAATTGAAGCTATAACTGTTATTATTATTATTATACCAAAGGCCATTAGTATAGGACAAGGGTTCCAGGCCATGTTCTGTCCTATTTGATTGTGTATAAAATAGTTTAGCTTTAACGAAGGAGGGCTTATTAGAGCCACACAACTCTAACAAGGTTACCTATCTTGGTCCAAGCTCAGAGGTGCAATTTTGAATACAAAAATTTTGTAAGTAAAGGGACTGTATAACGTGAGCCCGATTGACTGTAGTAACCCAAATTTTATTTGGGTTGTTTGATTCTTATTGTTCCTAAAATCAATTAATAATAATTATAAGTGGGACTTATTTATTTTTTCTGATATATATATATATAGGCTCATTGGGTGCACATTTACCCATATTTTTGTAAATATTGTATTTTTTTCGTGTTAGTAAAGGACTGTACATACAATCCGTTTCATTCTCCTTCGATTTCTCACGTCTGGATTAGTGTAGGAAGCGGGTTGGATCGATTGGGGTTAGTCTAAATTTTTCGGCCCGCTACATTTGGCGCCCGAATAGGGACGTGAGACTTCGAAACCGGGAGCGTGACGGGATTGGATTGCAGTCCATACCCAATTAGCGTGGCAGGTAGTTTGGTTGTTTTTCACCTTTGTCTATCGCTGTTACTAACCTGGGAGGATGGCTTCTGTGGAACAGGGCCTCCATGATGAGATTGTGAGACTGAGGCTGGAATTGAGGCAGAAAGGGGAGGAATGTATGATGTTGAGGAACGTGATTGATGGATTGAAGAGTGATGTGATGAGTATGGATGAGAAGACAGACAAGATGAGGAAAGAAATGGACGAGAGACAGAAGCAGGTCGACCAATGGATGAAGGACTTGTATGACATGATGAAGGGGTCAGGACCGGCCCTAGGACCCTCGACCTTGACCCCTGCTCCGACTGAAGGGGATAAGACTAATGGGATCAATGGGAGTGTGTGCGAGTCTAGAGAGGATAGGGTGATTATGAGTGATAGGAAGGACGGAGAATGGAAGAGAGTTGGATGCAAGAGAAGAAGGAAGAGTGGTGCAAAGGGGAAGGATAGGAAGGTAAGAGGCAAGAGTGTGGACTCATTGTACTCGGATGAAGGAGAGAGTGATGGTATGATTGATATGAGTGAGAGTGAAGGCAGCTCAAGTGAGAGTGAAGTGAATGTGGGAAAGGGTATTTTGATAAGGGAAGTGCCAAAGATAGATAGATTTAGGTTACATGGTGGGAAAAGTGTGGAAGAATTCTTCGGGGAATTTGAGCGATATTGTAAGCTCAAGTACCCGGAGAATAAGGGATACTGGATGAATGTTTTGGGGGAATGTTTGGAGGGAAAAGTATTGGAGTTTTTCCGCATGATTACAAGTGTGGGGGAACCAAGGTACGATGTGGTGAAGAAGCGGATGAAAGAGAGTGTGAAGTATAAAAGGGTAAATGAATTTGAGAAGGCTCGAATGGGGAAAAGGGAAAGTGTGAACATGTATGCACATAGGCTTGAGAGTATGGCAAGAACGAGGTATGGTGATGATGATGTAAATGAATGTAAACCACTGATGAGGAAGTTTTTGGACACGATCCCGCGAAAGGTGAGTGAATGGCTGAGTGGAAAGAGAAAGGAGAGAATGAGACTGACAGGTGAACGGTTGATGTGGGAGGATGTGTTGGAGCTGTTGGAAGATGGACGATTTAATGATGAAAGCGATCTAGAAGAGGATGGATGGTACAGTGTGAACGTTGGGGGTAAGAAGCCCAGGAGCTTTCATCCACCCCAGCAGTATGTCAGCTACAGGGATGCCCTGAAGGCTGCACCAGCTGGAGTGATGTCGAACTTCCTGGGCCGGCAGAATGGATGGGTAAATGGAGGGTGGTCAAATGGAAGGGGACAGATATGAATTTCAAGCGTGGGAACGGATATATGAGAGAGAAACCGAGGTATGTCCCAGCAAACGAGAGATCAAATGGTGGGAGAAAGATTGTGGA
Source organism: Ceratothoa steindachneri (assembly GCA_963969495.1). Lineage (NCBI taxonomy): Eukaryota > Metazoa > Arthropoda > Malacostraca > Isopoda > Cymothoidae > Ceratothoa > Ceratothoa steindachneri. Next base: position 210,037,516 of record OZ018324.1, on the reverse strand, counting down.
ATGTCATCGGTGTGGAAGGAAAGGTCATATGTTGGCAGAATGTAGGTGGACATCTGGTGCATGTTTTAGTTGTGGTAAGAAAGGGCATATGATAAAGGATTGCCAGGAAAGTGTGAAAGAGTGCTTTGAGTGTAAAGAAATAGGCCATTTGAAGAAAGATTGTTCGAGGTTGAATGGTGGAGCAACTGCTGGGGGGAGTGTGAAGTATGCTTGTGGTAATTGTGGAAAGGCTGGTCATTATGCGAGGATGTGTCATGACCAGAGGAATGTATGTAGCTATTGTGCGATGGAAGGACATTCAAGTGAAAAGTGTTGGATTAGACTGAGAGCGCAAGGTGTGAATGGAAAGTCTGAAGCGGGAAACTGAATTGTAAGAGGGTACCTGGTGAAGTATCCTCTGGGTGCATGAGTGTGAGTAATGTGTTGGTAAGTCTGTCGAGTGTGAAAGTGCTGTCTGGTAGGAAGTATGAGTGTCTGAGTGTGAAGGTGGAATTGAGTGTTTGGCTTTAATAGATTCTGGATGCAAGGCGAGCTTGGTGTATAAAGATGTGTATGACAAGGTTAGCGAGAAAGCCCTCCTGTCTGAGTGCAAGGGTAGTTTGGTAGGTATTGGTAATAGGAGAGTGCCTGTGATTGGAATGATAAGGTCAGCTGTTCGAATGCATGGTATGATGATGAATGAATGTGAATTTTCTGTGATTGATAAGGTGAGTAGTGAGTATGGTGTGATTTTGGGGTATGATTTTATGAAAACGAATCGTATGGTTGTGCATCCTGCGAGTGATCAGATTGAGAGAAAGATTGGTAAAAATGGGGTGTATAAGTTATATGTAGGGAAAGATGGTAGTGTTTTGAGGAGTGTGTTTACTGGTATTGAGGTGACTGCTATGGAGAATGTAAGACTTGTGAAGGGTGAAAGGGTGTCTGTTAGAGTGAGTTGGAGTAAGGATGTTAGTTTGAATGTGAGTGAGAACACTGTGATATTGGATGGAAAGGATGCGTGTTATAAGGTAAGGCGTGTTGCTTGTGTGTTTGATGGCTTGATGAGAATGAATGATCATTTTGTATGTGTGCAGGCGGACCCCAGTGTGAAAGGGCAGGTGAGGGGAATCCAAGTCGGAGATGTACTGGGCCACCTCTCCACTGTCAATGAGGTAGGTATGGATGATAGTACGGATATCAGGGTGAATGTTGCGAATGAAAAGACATGTGAATGGATGTATAATGAGGTGAAGGACATGGTGAAATTGGATGGATGTTTGACTGAGTATGAAAGGGAGGATGTGTATCGAATGATATTTGAGCGAAAGGGAGCCCTCAGTAAGGGTGATCTGGATTTCGGGGTTGCAAAGCTCCCGGAATTCAAGATTGTCCTGAAGGAGGACTCCCCAATCTATCAGCGGCCGAGGCATTTCCCACGTCCGGTTGCTGATGAGATTGAGGAGCAGTGTTTGGAATTGGAGCAATTGGGGGTGATTGAAGAGAGCGAGAGTGCATGGAATAGTCCAATTGTACCTGTACGTAAGCCGGATGGAAGATTGCGTCTGTGTGTGGATTATCGAAAGGTGAATGAAAGGACTGTGAAAGAAAGGTTTCCGATGTGTGTGGTATCTGAGTGTGTGTATAGTATGCATGGGATGGAGTGGTTTACGAAGCTGGATCTGGTACGGGGGTATTACCAGATGCCCATTGCTGAGGAGAGCCAGCCAGTAACTGCCTTCTCTTCCTCAAAGAGGCATTACCAGTTCCGGAACCTCAGCTTTGGGTTGGCTAATGCTCCCGGAGACTTCCAGCGGGCAATGAATGTTGTGTTGAGTAAGTTTGCGAGTAAGAATGTGATTGCGTTTATAGATGATATTTTGATTATGACTGAGACTTTTGAGGAGCATATGAGATTGGTGAATGATGTGTTGAGAACGTTGGAGAGTGTTGGTGTGAAGGTGAAAGTGGCGAAGTGTGAATGGTTTGCGAAAGAAGTGGAATTCCTTGGGCATATGGTGAGTGAGAATGGGTTGCGAAAATCACCGAAGTATGTTGAGAAGGTGCGAATGTTTCCTAAACCGGTGACTGTGAAGCAACTGAAGTCGTTTTGGGGTTTGATTGAGTTCCAGCGAAAGTTTATACGTGATTGTTCTGGTGTGAGTAAGCCTCTGACTGAGTGGATGGGCAAGAAAGGTAGTACGGTTGTCAAGTGGAATGATAAGATGAATGAGGCGTATGAGAGACTGAAAGATGCAGCGGCTGAAGATGTTGAATTGGCTTACCCAGATTATAGTGTAATTTCAAAAATGCTTGAACTGTATACAGATGCGAGTGGGTATTGTATGGGAGGTTTTCTGATGCAAGAGCAGCGTTTGAATGGAGAGAATGTCAGGCGAATAATTGGGTATGTATCCAAGGCTATGAATGTTGCAGAACGAAAGTATTCGACTGTGGAACGAGAGCTGGCTGCGATAAGATATTGTTTGAAAGTGTTGCGTCCATTTTTGTATGGTGTGAGGTTTGTGATAAAAACCGATCATCAACCTCTTGTATATCTGCAGCGTATGAAGTGGGCTGATAGTAGGATTGCAAGGACTTTGGAAGATTTGAGTGACTTTGACTATGTGATTGAATATGTGCCTGGTGAACGGAATGGAGTGGCTGATTTGATGTCAAGGTATCCTGGTACGAATGATGAAAATGTGTGTGGAGTGAGTGATCCTGAGTATTTGCCGAAAGGGATTATGAATGGAAAAGAGAGTAAGGGTGGTGGTGATTCCTTGTTTGAGAGTGTATGGAATGGTTTGCAAGATTTAAAGAGTGATGGAGTAGACGTGAGAGTGCCCGATAGTGTAGATGATTTAAGGAAGGAGGTAATGAATGAAGTGTGTAGGAAGCCTGAAAGCATTGGTATGGCAAAGGTGCGGAACTTCATGAAAGAATTGAGAGCGATGTGTATGCAAGGGGTCCCGCCATTTCAGGAAGTGTTGATTGTAGTGAGTCGTTTGTATGGAGTGATTGTTTATGTGCACTTTGGTGGTGAGAGGCCGATTGTGTACAAGGATGAGAAGATGAAGGGTTTGAATCCTAATGTGGTACATCTGCAATGTTTGAGCGGTGTGCACTACAATTGGGTGATTGAAAAGTGTTCATATATAAGAGAGAAGAATGATTGTCTGGATGAAAATGAGTGTGTGGTGAGTGATGATATGGGAGTAAATGACAGTGTGGATATAAGTGCTGATGTTGGTGTGCTTGTTCCTTCAGTGTATTGCGAACATGGTGGACCTGATATGATGGAAGCGAGAGTGAAAGTTGGTGAAAGGTTCTTCTGTGGTTTGATTGATACTGGAGCGCAGGTGTCTTTAGTGAATGAGAGGATTCTGAGTAAGTATGATGAGTTTAAATGTTGCGAGCATAAACCTGTGAAGTTACGGATAAGTGGATTAGGGAATGGCTTGATAGTGGCATGGGAACAGGTTAGTCTGAAAGTGAGTTTGGGTAATGGTGTGAATGTGAAGCATGACTTTGTGATTCTGAAAGGTGAGCAAATGCCTTGTTGTTTCTTGCTTGGTGTAGACTTTATGAGATTGAATGATTTGTCTTTGGATGCTGATAAGGATTGTCTTATGAAAGGTGAATGTGAGGTGATGAGGTTGAATGAGTGTGCAAAGAACGTTGTCAAGTTTTGCGGTATGATTGAGTTGGTCATGGATGATGAGAATGAGATTTTAAGTGATGATGATATTCTAGAGATGCAAGAGATATGTCCTTTTGTTAGTGAGTTGAAGAGGTGTGTAATGATGCGTGTTGATTTGAATGAATGGCCAGAGTGTTTAAGTGATTTTAAAAGGTATGCTAAGGATTTTGTTGTTTGTATGGATGTTGTATATTTTGTGAGGCATGTGAAGGGTGGTGATGATATGTATGTACCTGTGATGTCCTTAGTTGGTATGATTGGTCTGGTGAAGGTTGTGCATGATAATTATGGGCATATGGGTAAGTTTAAGCTGTGGGAGTGTATGAAGGAGCGTGTGTTCCATCCGTTTCTGAGAACTGTTGTGAATGATGTTGCAACTACGTGTGAAAGGTGCAAGGTGTGCAAGTGAAACCACCGATGTTGAAAGTTGATGCGAAAGAACCGTTTGAATTGGTAGTGATTGATTGTGTGTCTTTGCCGCGTACGAGTGCTGGGAATGTTGGTATGGTTGTTATGGTTGATCATAAAAGTAAGTTTGTGTATGCAGCGCCTGTGAGAGATAAAAGGAGTGTGACTGTTGCGCGTGTGGTTGAGCAGTTGTTTTTTCCTATGTGTGTATGGAAGCCTAGAAGATGTGTGAGTGATAATGGGCCTGAATTTGTAGGGGAAGTGTTTGAGCAAATGTTGAGAGAGAATGGTGTGGAGCATGTGAGAACAACTCCGTATGTACCGTCTTCAAATGGATTGGCTGAACGGACTATAAGAACCTTGTGTGAGATGTTGAGAATGATGAGTACGACAGTGAATGACTGGGGAGAGTGTTGTGGGCGTATAATTCAACTGTGCATAGTGCAACTGGAATGTCCCCATGTCAGTTTGTGATGAATTTTGAAAGGCGAGTGAAAGTGAGCAGAGTGTATGGCGTGAAGCGCATGAAAGGTTCCGTTCATTTGAATTAGGTACAAAAGTATTGAAGGTGAAAGAAGTGAAGTGTAGGTTGAATGTATCAAAGATGAGTGAGAAGTTTGATGGACCTTATAGAGTTGTGAGAGTTTGGGAAAATGGGGTAACGTATGTTTTGGAGAGTTTGAATGACGGCATGACTGAGAGAGTGCGGGCTCATCAGAGTCAGTTAAGGAGATGGAGGGAACCTCCTGACTACCTGGTGAGCCATCCAGTGTATGGACTGTGTAGAGAGAGAGGTAAAGTGCATGATGATGAGAATGAATGTGATAGTATGGATCTGTCTGGGAAAGAGCTAGTCTTAGTCTCGAGGAGTAGAAAGCGTACAAAGAAGGGTGAAAGGAAGAATGCAAGTACGAATGAAAGTAATTCTGAGCAGAGTGTTTCTGGTATGGGGGATCTTGAAAGGGAGATTGAGTTTTTGCGTAAACAGGTGAGTGATTTGGCTGGTATAAGTAGACGAGTGAGTGAGCTGCAGGTGCCTGATTTTTCTGGTTTTGGGAACAGTATGAATGATAGTGTGTTTGGGCAGAACGAAACTAGTGTGGCTGATTTTTCGGGTTTTATGAATGGTAATAGTAGGGGTGAGTTTGATGTAGTGAATGATGAAGTGGCTGATTTTTCAGGTTTCTGGTGGGAACCAGTCGAAGGGGTTTCTGGTATGCCTGTTGAGAATACAGGGGATGTGAGTGACCCGTCTGTTTCGCAAGAATGTACCTTGAGTTGGATGAGAGCTGTGAGTGAGGAGCTTATGAATGGGGGTATGAAGAGTGAGGGTTCTGAACGGAAGAGTATGAAAGAATTCTGTGGTGAGATGGGAGAACTGGTAATGAGGGCTAAGAGTATGGTTGATGAGATGATAAATAGTGACGATGAGACTGACAGGACGACTGACGAACAACCCCGACTAATTGCTACGCGTAGCCAGGGACCAGTAGAAGAGTGTGAATGGGTGCAGAAGGGTGCGATTGAGCACAAGTGGTACCGTGAAGAGTGATTGAAAGGGTTTAGTGAGTGGCTGGTCGAATGGCTTAAGGAAGGAGGGGTGTGGTGGAGCGAATGTGAGTGTGTGTAAAGGGGCCATTCTCCCACCCCTTTTCTAAGTACCCTCTCCCTCCCTCTGTAAGAATGTGTGTGTGAATGGGAATGGGTTTGGTTTTTGTTTGTTTGTTTTTTATTGATTAGCATGTTATTATAAATTTTTTTTCTTATCTTTCCAGGCGCCATAATTTGGAAAGATAAGAGGGCAAGCACTTGTAAATTACCCCTGTAATTGAAGCTATAACTGTTATTATTATTATACCAAAGGCCATTAGTATAGGAAAAGGGTTCCAGGCCATGTTCTGTCCTATTTAATTGTGTATAAAATAGTTTAGCTTTAACGAAGGAGGGCTTATTAGAGCCACACAAGGTTACCTATCTTAGTCCAAGCTCGGAGGTGCAATTTTGAATACAAAATTTTTGTAAGTAAAGGGACTGTATAACGTGGGTTGTTTGATTCTTATTGTTCCTAAAATCAATTAATAATAATTATAAGTGGGACTTATTTATTTTTTCTGATATATATATATATAGGCTCATTGGGTGCACATTTACCCATATTTTTGTAAATATTGTATTTTTTTCGTGTTAGTAAAGGACTGTACATACAATCCGTTTCATTCTCCTTCGGTTTCTCATGTCTGGATTAGTGTAGGAAGCGGGTTGGATCGATTGGGGTTAGTCTAAATTTTTCGGCCCGCTACAGGGTCACCATGGAAAGGCTTTGATCCCCAAAAACGTCACACTTATGATGAGTCACCATGGTAAGGCTTTCATCCAGAAGAAATGTTGCTCCTATGATATGTAACCAGGCTTTGATTAGAAGAAACATTGCTCCTATAATAGGTCACCATGGAAAGACTTTGATCCAGAAGAAACATTGCTCCTATGATGTCTCACCTTGGAAAGACTTTGATCCAGAAGAAATGTTGCTCCTATGATGGGTCACCTCAGAAAGGCTTTGACCTACAAGAAACGTTGCTCCTATTATGGGTCACCAGGCTTTGATCCAGAAGAAACGTCGCTCCTATGATGGGTCACCATGGAAATGCTTTGATCCAGAAGAAACGTTGCTTCTATTATGGGTCACCAGGCTTTGATCCAGAAGACATGTCTCTCTTATGATAGGATACCATGAAAAGGCTTTGATCCAGAAGGAACATTGCTCCTATGATGGGTCACCATGGAAAGGCTTTGAACAACAAGAAACGTTGCTCCTATTATGGGTCACCAGGCTTTGATCCAGAAGAACCGTTGCTCCTATTATGGGTCACCAGGCTTTGATCCAGAAGAAACGTCGCTCCTATGATGGGTCACCATGGAAAGGCTTTAATCCAGAAGAAACATCGCTCCTATTATCGGTCACCATGGAAAGACTTTGACCGAGAAGAATTATTGCTCTTATGATGGGTCACCATGCTTTAATCTAGGAGAAACATCGCTCCTATGATGGGTCACCAGGCTTTGATCTAGGATAAATGTCGCTCCTATGGTGGGTCACCATGGAAAGGCTTTGATCCAGAAGAAACATCGCTCTTATGATAGATCACCTTGAAAGGCTTTGATCCAGAAGAAACGTTGCTCCTATGATTGGTCACTGGGCTTTCATCTAGGAGAAACGTCGTTCCTATTATGGGTCACCAGGGACAGGCTTTGATCCAGAAGAAACGTTGCTCTTATTCTGGGTCATTACTCTTTCATTTAGGAGAAACGTTGTAGCGGGCCGAAAGCAACACTAACCCTGCGTTCCAACCTTATCCTAGAATTTATGAACCTTAACCCCTAGGAAGAATTGATACGATTTGATATATAGCCCTTTACTTTACAAAAAATTAGTGATAATTACAAATATAATTACAATTTATATTTACAAAAAATAAACACTGGTGCACACCCAAACAATCAACCTATTCTGAATTCAATTACAAAAAAAAAGAAAAAAAGTGTGCACACTACAAAATGAGGCCAAAATTCCCCAATCCAAACAAGACAAAAAAAACCTATGGCGGGTGTAGAGATGAATATCTTTATACAGTGGTACCTCTACTTACGAAGTTAATTCGTTCTGGAAATTGTTTCGTAACGTGAAAATTTCGTAAGTAGAAACGCCTTTTACCCTATAAATGCCCTAATCGGTTCCAAGCCCCTTAAAAATCGGACATAAATTTTTTTAGAAATTACAAAAATGCATCAAAACCTGTAACAAATACATGTTAGAATTAAATTACTGCACAATAAACATAAAAATTAGAGTTGTACATAATGTAAAGAATAAAGTTTTTTTCTTCTTTTTTACTTTAATGGCTCTCTTGTTTAACTACTATCGTTGTCACCTTTCGCCTTCTTCGGTTCAGGTTCACTCAGCAGTGGTTTTTGCCTGACGTTTTGTAAAGATCCGATCCAAGGTCGTTTGCTTTTGTCGGCTTTCAACAATCTTTCGAAAATGTGCAAGGCAAACATCATCATAGTGAGCGATAGCCCGATTAGTGAACACTTTTTCTGGGTGATTCTTTTCAACAAAGTCCGAAACTTCATAGAATTTTTGTAAAATGTCTTTTATTTGGGCTGTCGGAATAATGGCTGCCTCCTATTCGTCTTTAATGAACTCCTCCACTGCTGTGTGTTGCATCGCCTCCAACTCCCTCAGCTCCTCCGTCGAAAGCTCCTCGTGGTGCTCCTGAATCAACTCGTCGATGTCCTCGTCATTCACCTCAAGCCCCATGCACTTTCCCAGCGAAACAATTTCGTCAACTTCAGGTCCAACTTTACCCTCCAGCTCATTGTTCACTGCCGACCTCCTCTTCGAAATGACAGAGAGGCCTTTGGAAGGAGTCGTAGCTTTTAGGGCTTACTTTTGTTTTAATATCGTGCCGATCGTTGATGGATTACTGTTATATTCTTTGGCGAGATCAACCAAACGCATTCCTTTTTCGTACTTTTCTATTATCTCTTGCTTTGTTTGTATGGACAAAACAACTCTCTTCTTCTTCTCACCATTTTCTCCATCACTTTCTTGGGGCCCATAGTGAATAAAAGTTAATACACACACATAAAGTTGCAATAAACACTAACAAAAGCTGACGAAAAACTGTCCGAACACTTCGTGCTTTACTAAATTTCGCTAGCGTGATCCTCGTGGGCCGACGGGAAAACGAAGGGGATTCTGGGTATACGCACATACACACAGAGGTCCATCCTAGCCAATGGGATGCCAGGAAGATGCTGGGCAATAGCCAATGGCAGAGCAGCTCGGACGCGCTACTTTCAAACCAAGATACAGGATGCTACAAGTATTATTACATTCGGTGGACTCTGGGAGCTGTGAGTAGCAGCGCGTTTTTGAAATTTTCGCCTTTCGTATCCTGAAATTTCTTTCGTAACAAGAGGCAATATTTTTCCGAAGAAGTGTTTCGTAACCTGAAAATTTCGTATGTAGAGCCTTTCGTAAGTACCACTGTATAACTATTTCTACACGACAACCAAAATGACAAGGAAGCCTGAATGGACAAAAAGTAGGTACAGGGTTATCACTCATCCATTGAGGGGGGTGGTAGTAGGCCCCCAAAAAGGGGGATATGCTCATCTGTCAATGGAGATGGGCAGTGCAGGTAGCAAGCGAGGCAGGTAACGCCCTCCATTTCAGGGCTGGGCTGGACGGAGCACTCGCAGTCCGCAAAAGCTTCACTCTTAGAAGACACAGGATGCAATACTAGAAAGAGCTAGAGAAATTTTGGTTATGTTTCCAAAGAAAAATCTGGTGATGAACTTTGCTATACCTCGTTGTTAAAATTAATTTTGAGCCTATTAGCATTACCTCATTCTTTGGCCTGTTTGTTAAAATAATTTTAGCAAAGAACCAATCTTACCCAAGTGTAATATCCAAATGCGCTGGACAAATTTTATGACACTCCTAACTTTCACAAAATTATATAAATATTTATATTTATAGACTGAAAATGGAAAACAATTGGTTAACATTATTTGTATTCATAATATAAAAAATCGGAAGGCAAATAACAGAATTGTCTACCTACACACTCACACAGGGGTAGGGAAAGATATATTTAAAGGGGGGTGAGAGAATGGCCCTACAGACGCACACACACAAACACACACACACCGCTCCCCCACAACGTCGCTCCTATTATGGGTCAGCATGGACAGGCTTTGATCCAGAAGAAATGTCGCTCCTATCACGGGTCGCCATTTGAAATGCTTTGATCCAGAAAAAACGTTGCTCCTATGATGGGTCACCAGGCTTTGATTAGAAGAAACGTTGCTCCTACGATGAGTCACCAGTCTTTGATTAGAAGAAATGTTGCTCCTATGATGGTTCACTATGGAAAGCCTTTGATCCAGAAGATACGTTGCCCCTATGATTGGTCTCCAGGCTTTGATTCAAGAGAAACGTCGCTCCTATAATGGGTTACCAGGCTTTCATCCGGGAGAGATGTCGCTCCTATTATGGGTCACCAGGGTCAGGCTTTGATCCAAAGAAAATGTTGCTCCTATGATGGGTCACCAGATTTTCATCTAGGAGAAACGTCTCTCCTATTATGGGTCACCATGGACAGGTTTTGATTCAGAAGAACCCTCGCTCTTATGATTGGTCACGATGAAAATGTTTTGATCCAGAAGAAATATTGGCTCCTATGATGGGTCATTAGGCTTTGATCCACAAGAAATATTGGCTCCTATGATGGGTCACCAGGCTTTGATCCACAAGAAATCTCCCTCCTATGATGGGTCACCATGGAAAGGCTTTGATCCAGGAGAAATGTTGCTCCTATGATGGGTCCCCAGACTTTGATTAGAAGAAACGTTGCTCCCATGATGGGTCACCAAGCTTTGATTAGAAGAAACATCACTCCTATGATGGGTCACCTGGCTGTGATCCATAAGAAATGTCGCTCTTATCATGGGTCACCATGGAAAAGCTTTTATCCAGTAGAAACGTCTCTTATGATGGGTCACCATGGAAAGGCTTTGATCCAGAAAAAACGTCACTCCTATGATGGATCACCATGGAAAGGCTTTGATCCAGAAAATATGTTGCTCCTATGATGGGTCACCAGGCTTTGATCTAGGACAAACGTTGCTCCTATGATGAGTCACTATGGAAAAGCTTATACCCAGAAGAGACTTCCCTGCCATGATAAGTTACATTGAACATATTTTATCCCACAAAAACATCGCTCCCATTGCTGTGCTTTGGTCCAGTCGAAGCTAAATTTTGGCTGTGTGGTGGACAGTTTTTCATCACTCTCTACCCTCTCCTCTCTTGATCCAATTCTGAAATGTGGTCTTCCGATTGTCTCATGGGAGAGAGCTCCTTACTCCGCAATATCATGCTCCCTGGTACCTTCACCATATTAAGCCCCACCTTGCTTACTGGGCTACATCCTTACCCTGCTCCTACCATAAAGAGGTGGTGCTGGCTTGCTTTTCTCTGCTGTGTGTTCTCCACCATCATCATCCCTTTCTTTTTCTATCTCCCTACTCTAATTTAGAACACTTATATTTAATCCTGGCTCTTGTTCCCTTGTTCTCTGTAAACAATCCCTGCCTTCCTCTATGCCACTTCCCTTGATATACGAGGGGCAGTCAAAAAGTTTTGCGAATCGGTAGGGCAAAACAGAGGAAGGGGAATGGCTGTTTGTGTGGGTGTTAGGACAAGTTATGACAAGTCAGGACCTGCAGCCGCACGCTCCTGCTTCGTCTATTTAAGAAGCAGTAGCTGATCGCAGATCGTCAGTCACAAATTTTTGACCTTGGAAGGCAAGAATGCAAAAGAGATCCATGAATGCATGGTTGCAGTATACACCGACACCTCCCCTTCCTATGCAACCATTGCTCGCTGGAATAGGGAGTTCCGTCATGGTTGTGAGTCCCTTGAAGATGACCCCCGTCCAGGATGCCCGTCAGACGTGACCAACGAGGATAATGTGGCCCGTGTGGAGAGGATGATCCTCGAAAGTCGACGGGTGAAGTTCGAAGAAATCGAGCAAGAACTTGGAATATCACATGGAAGTGTTACCAACATCATCCATAACAATTTGACCATGACCAAGGTCTCTGCCCGTTGGGTCCCTAGAAACCTCACGCCCCATGATCGACTTCAACATCGTCAAAGTTTGGAGGAGCTGCTGCTCCTGTACAACCAAGACTTGGCGGGATTCAAGTCACGCATAGTGACAGGGGATGAAATGTGGGTCCATCACTGGGATCCCGAGACCAAGCTCAAAAGCATGGCCTGGAAGCACAGGGGCTCTCTGACCCCCATCAAGTTCCAGACCCAACCCTCAGCTGGGAAGATCATGGTCACCATCTTCTGGGATTCTGAGGGAGTGTTGATGGTGGACTATGTGCCTCGTGGAAGGACCATCACAGGCCAATATTACGCCGAGGTACTGGCTGGGTTGAAGAAGTGCATCCGTCAGAAGTGGCACGACAAATTGACACGCGGCGTTCTGCTCCTCCATGACAAGCTGCCCTGCGTGAGTGCGGATTCAAGGAACTCAACCACCTCCCCCTACAGTCCAGATCTGGCCCCTAGCGACTACATTTTATTCCGCCAGCTCAAGTCTGTACTGTTTGTACGCCGGTTTGGGGACGATGAAGATGTCCAGCTCGCCGTTCAGGAGTGGATTGAACAGCAGTCAGGAGATTTCTGGTTGTTGGGAATTCGAAGCCTCAGGGACAAGTGGAGCAAGTGCATTGAAGTCGAGGGTAGTTATATGGAAAAATAATAAAACACTTTTCCTCATATCTTGTTTCCTTATATCCGAATTGCAAAACTTATTGGCCGCCCCTCATAATTGCGCATTTGTTCTCCTCCTGCTTTCCCTTCTCCTACCCTTTGACAGTGAAATGCATCACTGAGTCTTGCGCATATGCATGCATGCATTAATCAGTTGTCAAAGCAACCTCCAGAACCCCCCTCCACCCCACCCAAATATCTTTATATAGGACTCACTGAGTAATTTTAGTCCAACTAAGATCATGCCACTCCTCCATTCTCCAAAAATAGAAACATTGCACCATCACAATATGAACTGCATGTAACCAAGTTGACACTAAACACCTTAACATCCTTAGCCTCACATGAAACACACACTTCATCATCTTAATGAAGGGCCTGTACATCCCCCTATAAGATGTGGTTACATTTTTGATGCCCTTCGCTGTGTTGTAAGACTTCTCAATGTTACAACGCTTAAGTGGGGCTGCCATTTCTGTGAGACTGTCTGAAGGGATGGGTTAGAGTGGAGGGAGGCTGTTGCATGCTGTTGAAATTTTCTAACAACCCACTGTAACTGGTACACTGCGGTAAAAAGGATAAGGAAGGGTATAGCAAGGTGGATTTAGTGGGTAGCTGTTGTGTAGATAAATTGTTGCCGAGGCAACAAATAAAAAATTATGAGGTATCTGCCAGGTTTAAGAATCTGGAGAGTGTGTTAATAGGAAAATGCTGTGGCGTGTTCTATAAACATGAAATAGGTGGTAACTATTGGATAGATTCAAATGTTTTTGAAAGTAAGGGATACATTGTGGCGGCAGGGTTGCAACTTCCTCATCAATTCTTTCCGCCGCCCCAACAAGGTCCGCTCGGTGGTTCAAGGAGAGGATATTCAGGATAGAGCCTATTTTTTAACTATTGATTTTATTTAAAATCCGATAAATAAGGCAGATATGACTAAACGCATAGCAAACCCTTCATAATTACTAAATGCAATATGTACAGCCCTCAACCTAAACCCCAAATAACTTTATATATATATATATATATATATATATATATATATATATATATATATATATATATTTTTGGCCTCGCAGTATTACCTTGGCCAACAACCACACATATATATTAACATAAAAGGCCTTACAAATGGATCTTGGACATGCAAAGGAATTACTATATAACAATGTGCATCAAAGAAATGCCAAACAAAGGTTGAAAGATATCGGGAATGACTGGTGCACCCTAAGTAAATAATGGAGCTCGCAAGTCAGGAAAAACAGGAGGTGGGCTCACTTTCTGCGGGATTCTGAAGGGTCCAGAACTCAGTAAAGCCAAGGACTTCAGGGACCTGGGACACTTCTTAGTCCCAACTGCTGTGTTTCAGTAGGTGAGGTGCTAGCCCCGATGACAACACTCGACTGGCTTCAGTCATCTCCAAAAGGCCAGAGATCGATCGACTTATTGGTACCACAGAGCTGGCAAAGAGAAGGCATATTCAAGTCACTGATTCACAGCCACACTCAAACATCTTTACACCTAATACATTCAACTACACCCACTCACACAATTTTCACTCATTTTCCGTCCAGGTGGCTCTTCCTTCCTCAGTCACAATTATTGGCTTTTGAACTTTTAATGAACAAAGAATTATTGTTAAGCTGAAAGAATCCACCTAAAAAGAAAATTGAGATGAATGGGAGAGCACGATAGAGGTCTATAGAGTCCCTCCACACAAAGCAATGATGATGTATCACGCGATCCACACTGTCTGAAAAAGAAGAAAGGGATTAGACATAGGAGATGGGAGGCGGACAACCTAACTACTACAACATTTGGATGAAAAATGGATGGAGTGAAAGTAGGGTGGGGGATGTGGGTAATGCATCATTGCAAGCTGCTCTCTATACTGAAGACCTGGTGCTAGTGTCTTGAGAAGGAATTGGTCATGTGTAAAGAAATAAAATGCTTGTGGGTTTTGGTCTGAGGGTAGGGTGGGGTGTGATAAGTGGCTCTGTGATCAAATGCAAGTATCCTGGGTCTATTGAGAATCATGCGGATGAGGTAGACTGTGATAAACAAATTATGAAAGTTTTAAGTGGATCGGATGTTAAGGAATGAGAGTATGTTGGTCTTATCATTATTGTATGGGAGTGAGTTTAATTATATAGACAGAAAAAGTGAGATTATGGGAGAGGGAACAAAAGATGGATGGAGGGAGTTTGTGAGGTGGCCTGCTTGGGGATGACCCCTGATTTGATTGGATTTTGCTTCACAGTGTTCCATCCCATTGCTTTTAGGGGCTATTAGACATGAAAAAAAAGGCTAAATGCCACATAGTTTTGTATTTAGTGAGGCATAAAGGAGTGGAATACGGAAGGTACTTTGAGGATCATAATATGGAAGAGACTTTTTAAAAAATTTATTGAAGCTTCTTCATTAAAATCCATTATAATCCATTTTGTCTTCTTTGATGCAGATTCGAGTTTTTCGACCCCCTAATTATTCAGGGTTATTGGCACTTGTGATCCTTCTGGCCCTGGTCATAGGACTGCTCTATTTGCGGAAAAACAACCTGGATTTCATCTACAATAGCACAACATGGTCACTCGGTGCTCTAGTAAGTTTCAACAAATATTTTCTTGAAGATGGGGGGATGATAAGGACCGCAATGACAAAATTAGCTCAAAATTGGTCAGGAATCATTTTGAATTTCCAGGAACAAATTTGTATTTCTGGAATTCAAAAGATTGAAAAGGAAATGTACAAGGACATGACCTGAGTCAGTTTTGGTAACATTCTTGCATGTTTTCTTAAATTTAAATTACCTGCAGGCAAAATCAAATAAGATGCCAAGTATTTTTTTCCTTTATCAAACAAGCTTCATTCATGGAAGGAACAGTAGAGAGAAAAATATGCCTAGCATAGTAGAGAAAAGAATAGGGGTCAGAGATAGTCCATTATATAGAGATTATTACCATTTGGGGATTTGATGAGGTTAATAATAAAAGGGTGAAGAACAAATAAGCCTAGATTCATATTAAAATACAGGAGGGATCCTGGCTTGCTTCACTCCATAAGGGGCGCAGTGATTTGCCTTTCTGGCCGCCGTGCCCTGTCTGGTCCTAGCTTAGCCTCTTCTTTCAGACAGCCTGCATTTCTACCCTACAACCTCTCCCACAACTCTCTCTGATCGGACTCTAATTTCACAGGGTAGACTCTGACCAGCTTCCTCTCACCCATCCATCGTGGATCGGGGCTGAGGGGACAATAACCCCTCACCCCTGAGCTCTCATTTGGGGTGGTGGGCTTTTAACAACCTGCTTTATCCTCACCCACACCTTCTTCACATAGCCCTTCTCTCTCCTTTCAATCTTTATTGATTTTATGCCCAGCCCAAGGTTGAGCCACTATGCTGAAGGGCTGCCTGGCCACTGGGCGGAAAGGTGTGGTCCTAAATTGTGGCAGCTGGTTCTGCTGGCCCTATGTTCACCCCTAGCAGAGTGAACTACTGCGGTGTTTGCTTCCTGTATAACTAATAGGGTCCCCATGCCCGATGATGAGAATAAAAAAAAATCAAATTTTTCCCCTTCACCATCGACGGAGCAACCTTCGGGTAGCCCTCCCCTCGCTCTTGCAGGGGACCCTCCAAAATGCTTTAACTAGGAAGGAGGCTTACTCCTCTCCTTTGCCTATGGGTATAAGGGACTCCCTTCACCCCCTTCTCTGGAGGTGCCCTCCAGTGCCTCTCTTTCCAGTGGTAGCCCCCCCCCCCTTTACTTTCCAAGGGGACTGCTCAGAAAGGAAGGTATCCCATAATTGACCACTCCCAGTGGGAGCAGCACGATAGGGCCAACCCCCTTAGAGAGAGGAGGGAAGACAAGGCCCATCAGCCTCTTCCCTCCAAAGACCTGCAGGCTCAAATTTGGAACTTAGAGGGGATAATCGTACGTGTCCCCCTCTCTTACCCAACTAAAGGCTATGAAACCAATGGGACCTGTGATGTCCTGTGGGGGTGGGGGTGGGGGTCCATATGGAACCCCCTCCTGAGATTGACATGGTTCCTGAGGCAACCCAGCCCAGAGGGTAGGACCTTCCATGGGGACGAACATGGGCTCAGTGCCAAGCACCGAACCTGAGTCCACCATGTGCAAGGTACTCTTCAGACCACCTGGGTCTCCAAGGCTTTACAAGGAGAAGAGAGGTCTCCTCTCCATCTGGTGGCCCTGTGAAATCCAAGAACTCCATCTCGGAGAAGGATCTTGCTGATGCTGGTCCATCTGGCTTTGGGGCTCCTGCTGGTGGAGGGGAGAAGAGGGTTCGTTCCTTGCCCTCCTCTTGTTAAAAAAAAGACTCATGGCTCCTCTCCATCCATGGGGGCTGCGTGGATGGATGGGTGTGCTGCCACTTCATTAAGCAACCATGCCAAGAAAGGCATGTCCGGCTCCATTGCTTTCCTGGGTGCGGAGTCCCTGACAAAGACCAAAAATGCAAGTGTGTAGAGTGGAGCCACGATTACGTCAGGGCCCCTCATTCAGAGACTACCTGGCATTTTCGAGCCTGCTGGCTTCAAACGGTTCCTTGTTATTCGCTCATACTTCCTACCAGACAGCACTTTCGCACTAGACAGACTTAACAAACACATTACTCATACTCATGTACCCAGAGGGTACTTCACCAGGTACCCTCTTACAATTTAGTTTCCCGCTTCAGACTTTCTATTCACACCTTGCGCTCTCAGTCTAATCCAACACTTTTCACTTGAATTTCCTTCCATCACAATACCTACATACATTCCTCAGGTCATGACACATCCTTGCATAATAACCAGCTTTTCCGCAATTACCACAAGCAAACATCATACTTTCCCCAGCAGTCAGGGTTGGCAAAAAACACAAAATTTTGATAAAGCCCAATAAAACCCGGGTTTTATTCTGGGTTTTTTTTTCAAAAAACAAGTGCTACAAGCACTAGAATAAGATAGAAAAAGAATAGTAAGAACAGATCACTGATCGAGAATTGTGGGTACCCATGATAACCATAACCTGGAGGAGGAGAGATGAATTATTATGAGTCAGAATCAGAGAAATAACCTTAATTTGATACATATTTGTTGAAATTATAAACTAATATGAATTTTGAATAAAATAATAAGTAGCATTCATTTCTTGGAAAAAAAAAGTAATTTTGAAAAAAACAAAAAAACAAACCCAGGTTTTTGTAAATTTCACTTGAAAAAGACCCCAAAACCCGGGTTTTTTAAGGCTGTTTTTTTTTTTTATTTGCCCACCCTGCCAGCAGTCGCTCGACCATTCAACTTTGGGCAGTCTCTCTTCAAATGGCCTCTTTCTTTACATTTGAAACACACTATCACACTTTCTTGGCAATCCTTTATCATATGCCGCTTTTTACCACACCAGAACACGCACCAGACGTCCATCTACATTCCACCAACATATGCCCCTTCTTTCCACACCTATGACTTTCCATGATCTTTTTCACACCATTTGGCCTCTCATTTGCTGGGACATACCTCAGTTGCTCCCTCATATACCCATTCATGTGCTTACCACTCATCTGTCCCCTTACATTTGCCCATCCAGTCTGCCAACCCAGGAAGCTTTACACACCAGCTGGCGCAGCTCTCAGCGCAATCCGATAACTGACAAACTGCTGCTATTGAGGAAAGCTCCTGGGCTTCCTACCACCAACATTCACACTATACCATCCATCCTCATCCAAATCACTCTCTTCATCAAAATCGGCAATCTTCCAAAAGTTCCAACACATCCTCCCACACCAACCGTTCACCTGTCAACCTCATTCTCTCCTTTCTTTTCGCATTCAGCCATTCACTTACCTTTTGCGGGACCGTATCAAGGAACCTTCTCATCATTTGCTTACACTCATTCACACCATCATCACTATACCTCTTTCTTGCCATAGTTTCAATCCTATGCGCATACGTATTCACACTTTCACTCTTTCCTGTGTGAGCCTTTCAAATTCATTCACCCTTTTATACTTAACACTCTTTCATTTGTTTCACTTGCCCAATCAATCGCTTCTTCACCACCTCATACCTTGGCTCACCCACACTTGTGATCATGCCGGAAAACTCTAGCACCTTCCCTTCCAAGCACTCTCCTAATACATTCACCCAATATCCCTTATTCTCCCGGTACTTGAGCTTACAATACTGCTCAAATTCCTGGAAGAATTCATCCACACTCTTCCCACAATGCAACCTAAACTTATCAACCTTTGGTACTTCCCTTATCAAAATACCTTTTTCCACATTCACTTCACTCTCACTTGAGCTGCTCTCACTCTCATTCATGCCAATGATACCATCACTCTCTCCTTAATCCGAGTATAATGAGTCCACACTCTTCCCTCTCAGTTTCCGATCCTTTTCCTTTGACCCACTCTTCCTTCCTCTCTTGCGTTCCACTCTCTTCCATTCTCCATCCTTCCTATCACTCACAATCATCTTGTCCTCTCTAGACTCGCACACACTCGCATTAGTCTTATCCCCTTAAGTCAGAGCAGGGGTCAGGGTTGAGGGTCCTGGGGCCGGTCCTGACCCCTTCATCATGTCATAAAGGTCCTTCATTCATTAGTCAACCTGCTTCTGTCTCATCCTGTCTGTCTTCTCATCCATACTCATCATATTGCTCTTTAATCCCTCAATCACGCTCCTCAACATCGTACATTCCTCCTCTTTCTGTCTCAGCTCCAGCCTCAGTCTCACAATCTCATCAGTTAATAAGAAAGGATAGAAGAAGAAAAAAACAATCACTACGTCCAATTCTAACAATGCTCCCGGTTTTGAGATCTTACATCCCTATTCGGGTACCAAATATAGCGGGCCACGAATCTACTCTAAACTTCCAATCGATCCAACCCGCTTCCTACACTAAATTGGATGTGAGAAGCTGAGGGAGAATTAAATGATTGGATATATAGTCTTGTATTCACAAAAAATTACAATAATATTTACAAGAGATAGGGGTAAATAAATTTGAGATCTCGTTTCTTATAAAAAAACACTCCTACTTATGAATACTTGCAAAAATATATTTTTAAAAAATCAATCCTACTACCAAACAAAATATTATATACAATAGAAGAGGTGAACAAACAAACAAAACATGAAATCGTACCAAGGAGGCCTAACAACCACACTGATAGCAATAACAAAAGAAAAGGCCTCATGCTACACCCGGGAAAGTCCTGCCAGCTGCCACTCGAGTGTTCACAATTGTTGCCTAGGTCTTACCAAAGAAAAGGCTGGTGACTCCGAGCTCGGTATAATAATGCGATCCGGTTGCACTTTCGAGGCTATAAAAAGCCCTCCCTTCGAATGGAACATACAATAACTTCAATTAATTTACTGCCAATTTTTTATCCCAGCCACTCTTTACAAAAGGCAGTAATAGTAGAGTGGCTTTTTGACAAAAGAATTATATCAAAGAAACTCTGCAAAGAGGCAAAAAACATTTTAAACAAAACATGAAAATCTATAATAAATATATATATATATATATATATATATATATATATATATATATATATATATATATATATATATATATATATATATAAACATCTCTCCATTCACACACACATTCTTACAGAGGAAGGGAGGAGAGGGTATTGGAAAAGAGGTGAGAGAATGGCCCTTCACAGACACTCACATTCGATCCACCACAGTGTGACTGTTTCTCATAAGGTGAAATGGCCGCGTGCCTCTACCCAGGGTTGGCAAATCACTGATTGAGAAT
Source organism: Ceratothoa steindachneri (assembly GCA_963969495.1). Classification (NCBI taxonomy): domain Eukaryota; kingdom Metazoa; phylum Arthropoda; class Malacostraca; order Isopoda; family Cymothoidae; genus Ceratothoa; species Ceratothoa steindachneri. The sequence goes on along the minus strand of OZ018324.1, from coordinate 210,017,301 downwards.
TTTGGGTACCCATGATAGCCATAACCTGCAGAAGGAGATAATGAATTATTATGAGTCAGTATCAGAGAAATAACCTTAATTTAATACATATTTGTTTAAATTATAAACATAAATATGAATTTTGAATAAAATAATAAGTAGCATTCATTTCTTGAAAAAAGACCCAAACCCGGGTTTTATTCTGGGTTTTTTCAAAACTTGGGTTTTTCAAAAAACAAATGCTACAAGCACTGGAATAACATAGAAAAAGAATAACTATCTCTATTTTTATATAATATTAATAATTACTTAGTTTACTAATTATATTATAGTAAGAACAGATCACTGATCGAAAATTGTGGGTACCCATGATAGCCATAACCTATAGAAGAGAGATGAATTATTATGAGTCAGTATCAGAAATAACCTTAATTTCATACATATTTGTTTAAATTATAGACATAAATATGAATTTTGAATAAAATAATGTTAGGTAGCATCCATTTCTTGAAAAAAAAATTAGGGGGGAAAAACCCCAAACCTGTTTTTTTTTTAAATCTTGGGTTTTTCAAAAAACAAATGCTACAAGCACTAGAATAACATAGAAAAAGAATAGCTCTCTATTTTTATATAATATTAATAATTACTTAGTTTAATAATTATACAGGGTGTTTCAAAAAATTTGATATCATTTGAGATTTAAATATCACAGAAACTACATAGTCAAGGCAAATGAAACTAAACAGGCTTAATGTTGAGCAACATAAGATTTATTGCTCTAAATTTGAATAAGAAAATCAAAGGTATGTGTATTCCATGAACGATTTCATAAATGTTCAATTTGCACCGCTTGAGACACTGCACACCTCAAGTCGGTAGTCCAGCAACTCCCAAACACGCTGCAGCATGTCTTTGGTAACAGTCTCCAGTGTGGTAGTGATTCTGTGCTTGAGTTCCTCCAGGTTTGCAGGAAGAGTGGGGGACATAGACCAGTCCCTTCACATTGCCCCAGAGAAAAAAATTGCAAGGTGTCTGGTCAGATAAATGTGGCAGCCATTTCAACAGCACATTGTCTTCATCACCAGCATGCCTGATCCATCTCCCTCACAGATTGTCATTGAGATAAGCCCACACAGTGAGGTGGAGCCCTGTCCTGTTGAAAAAGGAAGTTTTCTTGTTCATTTGCATTGAGCTCATCCATTAGCCAGTTCTGAAGCATTTGTAGATAAACATGACCGGTCACATTTCCCTCAAAGAAAAATGGGCCATGAAGATGGTTCTTGGAGATGGCGCAGAACACATTCACTTTTGGTGAGTCCCTCACGTGCTCAACTGTGGCATGGGGATTTTCTTCGCTCCAAATGTGAACATTATGCTTATTGACTTTGCCATTCATATGAAATGTGGCCTTATCACTGAAAACAAGACATTCCTTGAACTCGTCTTCTTCAAGTTTATCTTGCATATCAACACAGAATTGTTTGCGCTTTTGCTTATCATCTGCCATTATGGCCTGAACTAGCTGCAGCTTGTAGGGTTTCATTAGCAAGCATTTCCTCAGGACGTGCCAAACTGCTGTTAGAGGAATCTGGGTTCCCAGACTTGTTCTTCTTATGGACTTCTTGGGGCTTCGCAAAAGTTTTTGGCAAACACGCTTGATGTTATTAGTCACCCAGATCCTTTATGAGTCACTATCAGAGAAATAATCTTAATTTGATGCATATTTGTTGAAATTATAAACATAAATATGAATTTTGAATCAAATAATGATAAGTAGCATTCATTTCTTAAAAAAAAGAGTATAATTTTGAAAAAAAAACAAACCCGGGTTTTTTAGGGTTTTTTTTTTATTTCCCACCCTGCCTCCACCTAGCGGATAGACTCTCAGGAGGCAACACCCCTGAAGTTGGTTGTGAGGCCATCTTCCGAGGTTCCTAAAGAAGCTTCGGCTCCTTCACCCACACTCAGTGGTGGGCTGGGTGGCTCGGAGGCCGTGGGTTCTTTAAAAAAGGGACCCCCGCTCACGTAAGGTTTTGAGGCAAAGGGAGGTCACCAGATAGGCTCATCAAATTTAAAAAACAAAACAAAACTGGCTTGTTTCATCTTGCCCAGGTTTTTATTAATAATTTCATCTAATTCCTAAATAGTAACATCTTGTAATGAAGTCTGTCTATGCCCAGCATAGACACGACCACGCCACTTGGATGCAATCCTGAAGTGGTACCACCCCACTTGGATGCATTCCATGTGAAGTTAAGTGGCAATTGAACTACTGCTAGCACAGGGGGTAGGCTGATATAAAATTCCTGCAGTATGCAACAGCCTCCCTCCACTCCAACCTGGTCCCCTCAGGACAGCCTCACAGAGGAGGGAGGGGGGGGGCACCATTTAATTGAGGTAACTTTGGAGGGTCGTACAACACAAGTGGCTGTGGGATCAAAGGTTTTCTCCCTTAATCTCCAAAGTGGTCAGAGGGAGTAGAGATTCTATCTGCTCCTGGGGAGCTATAAACAACAACATGAAGCCTCCCCCCCCTTTTTTTTCTGTACTATATAATATATATCCCTATCCGTTGCTCATTCCCCGAATGAGGTCTCTTTAATAGAGGAAAAAAGTGTTCCAAAGCTTTTCTTTTTCCTGCAGGTAATTTAGATCTTTAGTCTTGTGTGATTGTAAGCTTCTTATTAGTTTCATGCCCGGGCACTGGAACGCGTTTCCTTTTTGCTTATCTTGTTTTGTTTTTTTAGCTTGTTTCTTAGACTTTATTTCTGTTTTATCTTTGTTATTTACTCTTTTTTTAATCTAGCCTAGTATTAGGCAACTTTTGCCCTGGTAGGAGGCAGTTACCAGATGGGCTCCTTAAACAAAAATTCTTATTTGGTTTCGGACGTGCCCTTCCTACTCCAGTAATGGAACCCTGTAATTGATGCTCACGTTCATAATTTGGGGACTCCTGTGCTCCTGCTCTCAATTTTAGGTGGACATTTTGAATTTGCCATCTTGCAGCAGCTTCAAAAGCTGCTATACTTTGTCCTCTTCAAACTTGAGTGTCCTTAGTTCTTTCCATTTCCCCCATCAGATTACACAATATCTCAATTAATGCCTTTGCCCCTTCCTACCCCAGAAATTATCCCTTTTCTCTGGTGTAAAATGGCAGTGATACCTCAATGGGTTTATATTTCCCCTACAAATTTAAACATTTCTGGATGCCCCCCCCCCCCACACACCTCTGAAAGAGGCCTTAAATTTACCTTACACCACACCCCATACATTTATTGAGTGGCGGTCAGGTGTTTTTATCCTTGTAAATGATAAACTGAAGTAATTTAAATCATTGTAGGTAGATGCCAGCATCCATTCTTTGGATTGTGAACGAAATCCCCGACCGGATAATGAAATGTACATAAATATCAAAATGACAATCGCCGGCGGGCCTGAAAGCAAAAGGGAGGTTTCTGGGTCCGAATTTTTTTCTTTTTGTTACACCAACCAGCATTGGTGGAACCCTTCATGATCCGAGGGTGGGGCACCCAATACATATTAGGTGTATTTGGATTTGTGGGCCTCCATAAGGAGACACTAGCACCTACTCTATCAGTGGGTTTCTGGAACAGAGGAGAGAGAGAGAGAGTGGGTATGTTGTGTTGAGAAGACTGGCAGGGAAGGATAGCATTGTGATTAGTTATGTGTGTGGTCCTACTTCCTCCCTTGTGCTTAAGTTTGTGTCCACCAATGTGCAACTGGCTTCTGACACCGCAGAAATATTTGTGTCCCTGCGAGCCGGAATCGAACCCCTGCCTCGATATCAGAAAGCCAACACTGATGAAAATGAGCTTCTGGGTGGTAGCGCAAATTCTGAGTGATTGGAATGCGCACGAAAAGGCAGAGAACGCTTGAAACTAAGGCAAGATGGAGTAGGAACTTGCCGGGAAATGATAAGAATTTGTGTGGTGTGTGTGGTTTCGCATGTCTGAACCTTCATCAACCAAGTTGAGTAAGAGATGGATTCAGATTTCAAAATAAAAATCTGCAGCCCGGAAATCTTGTTGCTGAATGCGTCTGCACTCACACATTTACTGTATAGCGGTAATATTAAAACCATTAAAAATGGAGCAGGGTTAAAAGATACAGAGTTTAGTAAAAAAAAATCGGTGGATAATATGTAAAGCGTGTTTCATTTGCACTTTCCCCACCAGTACAGGGACGAGCGGGGTCGCTACCGCTTGTTCCTTGGACTTGGGACTTGTTCGTCCACTCCGGACTGTGGATTGATAGACTTGGTTGTATGCTGGGGCGTTGGAGGGGGAGGGTTTGATTTATTTTTTTCTTAATTCAGTAGAACCTAATAACTAGGCTGTATGAGTAAAGCGACTTATGTCCATGCAAGCAGTCACCAGGAGGGACTTTAAAACAATTGCACTTGTCCCACTGATCATTCTCCTTGTACATGCTTGCGCAAAGCTCCTCGGTATCCAGGAAGATCCTTGTACTGATGTTTCCTCTCCTCCCTTTCACCCAGGCCTTCACTTTTGCAATGATCTCCGGTCAAATGTGGAATCACATCCGCGCGCCGCCGTTCCTTCAGAAGACGCAGTCTGGCAACTTCGCCTACATCCACGGCTCATCTCAAGGACAGTTTATTGTCGAGACCTACATCGTTGGAATCCTGCGTGAGTGGTTCTCATTTCGGATCCTCTGGCTGTGGTAGGGGAGTTGTGCGAAAGGTAGACAAGTACAACATGCGCTACACTTGTGCACTTTCAAGGAACTTTTCTCTTTCTTGATTAAGGTAGCGAAGTTTTCTTGAACAAAATTTGAGGAAAAGATCTCCATAAAGTAGGGTTGACCTGCATCATCGTCACTACACTACCTTCTCTTTATGTTGTATCAATCACAAAGACGGCCATTGTTTTTTCCATAATGGCCCCTCATAGTGGTGGGCATGCTATGAGCCACAGCACCTCTTCCAGCCAGGGTTCATCTATGGGCTCTTGTTTAGTGGTTTGTTGTTTTTAATGATATTTGCGGCAATGTCTCCTCTTGAGGGCAGGCGCCACGTAAGCGACTTAAATCCCCCCGTCCCGCTCCCCTTCCATTTCCTATTTGCCGGTTAAGCACAAGACCACAGTGAAAGGGCCCTGCTATATGCTGTATCTTCCTCACTTATCAGCAATATTTATCTCGCTTTAATCAACGTCTCCTTTTAAACCTTTTCAATAATCTCTTCTCGCACATTGCACTCGAGGTAACGAAGCCTTCATGTGCGCGGCCCATACATGGACAGAGTCGTCTGTTACGGTGCGTATCGGAAGACTAAGGGATTCTTCTTTTTCAACTTACAGGCGTTTTACCCCATCACTCTACAGTCACTTTCAAATAGATCTTTAGAAGTGGCTTAGGAATTAAAGAGATAATGTCCCTTTGCCACTTAAATTTCTTCAAATTATTAGACTCTTTTTAACAAATTACTTTTTTTGTTTGTGCCTTCCACGCTTCTCCCCCAGTTGTTGGCATCCTAGACCCCCCTTCAAATATCCCTTGTACCTTGGTGTCTTTCTTCACACCTACTTGTTGCTATTTTGTTGAGTCCCACCTTTTTTGTTGCAAGTTTGCTCGTTCTCAGAGATGTTTACGAAGTATCTCTCTTTGACATCCAGATGCCGCTGTGGTGTTGGGCATGATTCTAATGACGGAGGCTGCTGGCAAGAGGGAGGACGTTCGTAAGCGTCGAATCCAAGCCATCATCGGCCTCGCTCTCGTCGCCTTCTTCTTCTCGCTTGAACTTTCCATCTTCAGATCGAAGGCTCACGGATACCCCTACAGGTAGGTCGACGCTTTTCGAATTCGAATGTAGTGTAGCATTCTTAAGCATTCATACCCCCTTTTCTACCCTCTCATCGCAACCTAAACGACCTAAGCATGAGAGGCACACACTTCTTCAGCAAGTTGCACTCCTCCTAGTACCCTCTACACATCCACTTCATTTCCAACCTCGCCATAGCAAATTATTAACTAACCTTCCCCCAAACCCACCTAACCAGAACATAATAAAACACGAACATTACCTAACTATCTACCCAAAGGGGGGTTTCCCTGGCGTGTTGGAGGAACGGCATCCCCCCTCGTCTCAAATTTATGAGGCCAGGAAAGTCCAGGGCCCTCCAAACGACGAGGGACTCCCTACATTAAAGCCGCCCGACGAGCCAAATGTTTGGAGGAACGAGAGGATGGCTCGTATGTTGGCCAAGCCTCCACCAGTAAGTCCTCGAAGGCAACATCACTTGAAGTTGTATTAAGGCAGGCTACGGTCATTCCAGTGTCTTCATTTCACGGAAGACCCCAAAACCTATGTCCAGATGACTACGGCCATTGCCGTAAGGGTCTTCACTTCGCCCACTTAGGTCCGAAAGGCTACGGCCATTCCCATAAGTAGACCATTCTGCTGGTCTCCCCTGCCTATTCTCCCGGGATATAAGGGTTTCGCGAACCCACCACCAGGGAACTTCCGGCGCACCGTGGCGCGGTTGCCGTTGCTCTTTCTACTGCTCGGGGATTTGAAGACCGCAATCAATCCAAGGGGTCAGCTCCTGATCGACGAGCTTGAGATAAGTGTCCTAAATGTGGATGAGTTTACGCATCCCTGCCCGAGAACCGCTTCATTTTCTTGTCTCGATCTATCCTTGTGTTCTCCGGATCCACAACCTGATTTTGGATGGGAGCTAGTCGATGACCTTCGCGGTAGTGATCAATTTATGGGCCGCTGCCACCTGAGAGCCCGCCCCGGTCGTGCTTGTCGCGGGCGCGGTAGTCCGCATTTCAGGAAATGATTGATTTCTCTGTCTCAGTCGATGAGTTTGGGTCGGTAGATGAGGCTGTTGAGTTCTTCTCCGGCAACCTCATCGCCGTGGGCCTAACTACTATTCCTAGAACGTCTAACCGTTTTGTACGCCGACCGCTCCCGTGGTGGTTAGCCGAGTGTGAGACGGCTCTCAAACAGAAGCGTTATGCCTACATGCGCTATAACCGCCGCCTGAGCGACTTCACTTTCGGTCAATTTCGTCGAGCTAGGGCTAGGTTCCGGTATATGAGGGGCAGTCAATAAGATTTGCGAATCAGTAGGGCAAAACAGAAGAAGGGGGATGGCTGTTTGTGGGGGTGTTAGGACAAGTTATGACAAGTCAGGACCTGCAGCCGCACGCTCCTGCCTCGTCTATTTAAGAATCAGTAGCTGATCGCAGATTGTCAGTCACAAATTTTTCAACAATGGAGAAGGTTGAGCACCGCGCAGTGATCAAACTTTTGACCAAGGAAGAGCAAGAATGCAAAAGAGATGCATGAACGCATGGTTGCAGTGTACACCGACACCGCCCCTTCCTATGCAACCATTGCTCGCTGGAATAGGGAGTTCCGCCATGGTCGTGAGTCCCTTAAAGATGACCCCCGTCCAGGATGCTCATCAGACGTGACCAACGAGGACAATGTGTTCCGTGTGGAGAGGATGATCCTCGAAAATCGACGGGTGAAGGTCGAAGAAATCGAGCGAGAACTTTGAATATCACATGGAAGTGTTATCAACATCATCCACGACAATTTGGCCATGACCAAGGTCTCTTCCTGCTGGGTCCCTAGAAACATCACGAAACCTCACGCCCCATGATCGACTTCAACGTCATCAAAGATCGGAGGAGCTGCTGCTCATGTACAACCAAGACCCGGCGGGATTCGAGTCATGCATAGTGATGGGTGGTGAAACGTGGGTCCATCACTGGGGATCCCGAGACGAAACTCGAAAGCATGGCCTGGAAGCACAGGGGCTCTCCGACCCCCATCAAGTTCCGGACCAAACCCTCAGCCGGCAAGATCATGGCCACCATCTTCTGAGATTCTGAGGGAGTGTTGATGGTGGACTATGCGCCTCGTGGGAGGACCATCACAGGCCAATATTACGCCGAGGTACTGGCTGGGTTGAAGAAGTGCATCCGTCAGAAGTGGCGCGGCAAAAATTGACACGCGGTGTCCTGCTCCTCCACAACAATGCCCCTGTCCACAAGGCCAGAGTTGCACAAGCTGCCCTGCGCGAGTGCGGATTCGAGGAACTCAACCACCTCCCCCTACAGTCCAGATCTGGCCCCTAGCGACTACATTTTATTCCGCCAGCTCAAGTCTGTACTGCGTGTACGCCGGTTTGGGGACGATGAAGATGTCCAGCTCGCCATCCAGGAGTGGATTGAACAGCAGTCGGATTTCTGGTTGTCGGGAATTCGAAGCCTCAGGGACAAGTGGCGCAAGTGCCTTGAAGTCGAGGGTAGTTATTTTGAAAAATACTAAAACACTTTTCCTCATATCTCGTTTCCTTATATCCGAATTGTAAAACTTATTGACCCGCCCCTCGTATTTCGAAGCACGCCCGCCGCTCTTCTTGGCGGGCATCCGTGTATTCACCTAACGGGAAGTCTCCTCTAGCAGAGATGTGCAAGCGAGTCAAAAGGATTCCTGACAAGTTCTCGCAGGACCCCGCCTCCCATTCTCCAGGAAAAGGGGATTGCAATCTCGGATCCCGCGTCAGTGGTTGAGTCTTTCGCGACCGCTTTCTCCGCATTGCCTATCCCGAATGCCGCTCCGCCAATTTTCAATACGCGTCGTGATGTCGCGGTAGGCCGCCGGCTGGACTTTACCTCCAGAGACGGACAACCCTTCAACGAGAGGTTTACTTTGAGTGAATTGCGTTCTTCTCTCGCTTCGTGCGTGGACACCGCCCCTGGTCTGGACGATGTCCCGTATTCCGTCGATTCCGCGTACGGGTAGGGGAGCCCTCCGGCCCAATGGAGCAGAAATCGGGTGTCCAGTGGGGAAGTGTTCTCACTGTCACATCTTTGCCTTGAGCATCAACGGTACCACTTCGCTGCTGACGGAACATGTTCTCTCTACGCGCGGCCCAGATGCCAACTCTGCAGCGTCGGCTCCAACAGCCATTGAACCGTGTCTCGCTATGCCGAAGCGCACAGGTTTCGGTTTCTTTGGCCAAAACTAAGGTGGTGCACTTCTGTCGCCATCCGTGGCTCTACCCTGACCAAGATTTGTTTCTAAATGGGATTCGCCTGGAGGTGGTAGACTCGCACCGTTTCCTTGGTCTTGTATTTGGCCCACGCCTCAACTGAGAGGCTCATATTCGCAGCCTTAGGGTCTCTTTTACCCTCGCCATGGATATTTTTCGCTCCGTGACGTTCAGCGCCTGGGGCGCTGATAGGGCTACTGCCTTGCTTTTTTTATCGATCCTTTGTTCATTCGAAGCTCGACTAAGGATGTATTGCGGAAGGTGGAGACTCCATCCACCACACCAGCCTTCGCCTGGCAACCGGCCCCTTCCACACTTTCCCCATTGAGAGCCTACTAGTCGATGCTGGGGAGATGCCATTCGCTCTACGCCGTTCACAATGCATTATTCGCCTTTACGCGCGAGCCGGCTCCTCCCCGAGTCACCTACGGGTCTCGTTGCATGCGCAGTCGATCACGACGGTGCATATGCCGCCGAGAGTCGCCAGTCAGACCCTAAGCCCTTTGGGTTTAGGGCTAGGAAACGCCTCGAGACCTCTTGTATCTCTCGGGCCGATGGCGCCTCCGGTTCTGCCCAGGATGCCGCCACCTTTGGCTATTTGTCGCCACGCCTCCTCCCAAAGCTTCTACATGGCCTTGAGTACTGCGTTCGGCCTTTTTGAGTACATTTCGTGTCACGCTGGAACCGTGCAAGTGTATACGAATGGCTCCAAGTTCCAGGAAGGGATCGGCTTCCACGCGGTATCTCCTCTGTTTGAAGTCAGCGGGGCTTTACCAGGCACTGCGTTGGCTCCACGGACGAGCTGGTTGTAATACGCCGCTCGGTACGGGAGAAACGCGTTGTGCCCCCTTCGGACACCGGATTGTGATCTATAGCGTCTAACAAAGCGCCTAGAGTGCTCTCGGGGCATTGGACTCTCCGCATCCCCTCGTTCATGATATTCGTGACGCCACGAGCCCGGTGGATGTCGAGACTATATTCTGCTAGGCTCTTGGACATGTAGGAATTGTGGGGAATGAGGGCGCCAAAAAGTCCCGTGAGGACTGGGCGACCAGACCACCCTTTTGCTTTTTCTCACACCGATAAATGACAAGAATACCTGTTGACAAAAGCGATGGGAACTTAAAGTTGCGTGTCATTGCGCCGCGACTGTTACTATGGGCCTCCCATCGACTGCCGCGACGGCTTTATGTCGCTTTCTGTAGTTTCCGAATTGGACACACTCGCGGGACCCATTACCACTTGATGAAGCGCTCGCCTGCACGTTATTGCACAGACTGCGTTTTCCCCCGGACTGTTCGGCACATTCTTGTTGAATATCAGTCTGGGTGACCTCGCACGGGACGAGCGGGGTCGCTAATCTTTTGTTCCTTGTACTCGGGATGGCTTTGTGTACGCAGACTTGCCGACTATCGGACTTGGAGGGAGGCTGGACTCCTCTAGTTTATTTGACTCTGTTGTAGGTCGTATGTTCGTACCGGGGGGGTAGGGGGGAGGCGGGCTCTCCTCGACGCCTGAGCGTGCTTCCTTGCTTGTTTTTGGTATTTTGGATGCTTTTTTAATCTAGCATGCTACTAGACTGTAAGGTGACTTTTTCCCTATTAGGCAGTCGCCAGATAGGAGACTAAAAAAAGTGACCTCCGTCCTCATTGGGAGTATCTTGGGAGTCGCATTCCCTTCTTGTTTTAATCCAATCAGCTGACCTAGATGTGGCCGCATATCGTCGCCTCCTGGTTCGTTTTCCGATGCTTTCTCTTTGGGGATTTGGACGGTGGGGTCTATATGACCGATCCCACTGGCTAGGTCTTAGCAGACTTGATTATAGAGCTGGCGATTGGACATTATTCGGTCCGTGACGTTCAGCACTTGAGATTCTAAAGGCGGTGCTACGCTTATATTTCTTCTACTGTGCTCTTTTGTTCCTTCCAAGCTCGATTACACTTCAGCAGCCGAGTGTGAATTGCAGGTGGTGGAGAATGCTTCCATCTACATTTTCATCAGCTATCAATACATTACCCTCAGCCTATACCAACATTGAATCCATCCTTCACCCCTTTCTCCCACTTATTTTCGTACTTCTCTTAGTACTCCGTCCGTAAGATATTATAGCGTGGCTTCCACATACTCATGCCGGTCCTCTTTCACTCAAAGGCACTCCTTACTTGGAACATAACTACTCTTCACACTACTCATTCCATACTACTTATAGGCCTGTGACAATTCTTCCCCTCTATACCCATATATGCTTTCTTCAAATCCCGGTTTTTGCTCGCTGTCTCACTACAAATATTTGAGCCACCAGTTTATCCATTCACCTTCCTCATATTTACCCTCAGACAATGGCAGTATACCAGCATTCTGACACTTTTAAATCCCCTAAAACTTGTAAGAACATCTCGCTTATCAACACATACATCCCACCAGAACGCTCACCTAACCTACCAGACAATTCGTTTACATGCACTGAATAACCTTCCAGACATTATTCTTGGTGGAGACTTCAATGGTAAACACACTGACTGGTGTGAGCAACAAAACATCACCAACCAATTCGACCAGCTCTTCATACTAAACCCTAATCACAAAACTAACTCATTCAAACTTCACAAAACAATTCGCAGTTTTACAAACTCAAACAGTGGTAACACACAAAGTCACGTTGCCATCACAAGAAACAAAATTCCACCACGAAGACAACAAGCCCCAACATTCTAATAGACCACTATTCCAAAATCAGTCACCTCCCCAACCACAAGGAAGGCAGACGCACATAAACACAGCTGTGATACTTGCCACAACCAAAGACACCAGACGAGTGATAAAACAACTCCTCTGCCATGGGAATCCACAGTATTTCTAAAATACATTTGAAACACTTAGGTCCTTATGCCACTTTTTAGGCGCGCTTTCCCCCACAGAAGACTAATAAGTGTTCAAGAAGCCCACGTCATATGGTGCGCCGACCCCCATAAGTCTTGCTTTAGCTCTGGGAGCGCCCACCACGTGTGTACAAAATATACGAGCGCCTGTCACGATGTGCGAAAGGTAGATTCTGCGAGACAATGCGCTGACCGAGCAGTTGTGCGTGCATGGGAGGGGGACTTCTGGACAAGATGGTAGGTACATTGTGCCCCATCGCCATGAAGGATCATTCAGCGTGAAAAAAATGCTGGCTGGTTTTGTACTTGATGCGTAGCGATCAGCTCGTTGCAAAGTGTAGGTGTTGATGGTTCAAATAGCAAAATTTTACATTTAACTTTGCGATTATTTTTTTTTTTCAGCTTTTTGTTGAAGTGAGCTGCACAAGAATGTCACTTAAGCACGTTATTTATTATTTTCGGAGTATTCTGTATTTTAATGAGGACTTAATAAAAATGCAGTTAGAATAAATTTTTATATCCGTCTTAACTGTATGAGAGGGTCGGATGCCATATTCTGTTAGGAGATATTGGCATCAAACTAAAAATGAAGAACAATCAGGAGTGGGGGAGGAAAATTCCCCCTTTTTTTATGGTCTATTAGCAGATTCCAGACCCACAAGGATAGAGGGAGTTTTAGCAAGAAACGCGACGCATGTGTTAGGGCGTCTCCCAACTCTCACCACAGTCTACAATAGCGCCATATAATCATGTGACGGTGTTTTCAACTATGCACAGAATAAAGTGATTTCAAGTATAATAATTGAAGTTAAACTTGCTTATGGACCTTTCACCCGACACTAGAAGAAGGATTGTTCATCAAATCAGATAATAGAATAGAAAACGCACATCACAGCAAAATGGTAATGACAAACTATTGAGGTTAGTAAGTGGTCAATTTCCCAAGGTGTGTCCTCTTCCTCGAAACAATCCACTTTGTCCTCCGCCTGCGTCTGGTCTCCGGTATTGGGGCGCTTGTCCGAAAGCAGCTGTGTAGCCCCGCTGATTCGGTAATAAGCTGTACCTGAAGAGTTAAAAATAACGCTTTAGTTTTATACATGGCCCCTACAAATGGGATTAGACCTAACCCATATAACGCCTACGGTTTCAAGTTGGGGAAAATTTAGTCATGGAAGCTAACTCAAAGTAGTGGATTATATTATTTTCGCGAAAACCGAAGCTTTACTTCCTTTTTGTTTTGACCTTTTTTTTAAGGGCAGGGAAAATCAGGGGACCGGTGACGATGGCGACGTGTTTTTGTATTTTTCAATAATTTTATTGTGCTCATCTCTGGAGGCCGTCGAAGCGCCGAAAAAAGAGCACCAAGAAAACAAGGTCGCAACCTTTACTTTCAGAAGAGCTCCAAGATGAGTCTCATCCAGACTCCCCCGGCGAAGCTACCTCCAAGGATCTCAGGGCCGCGGCCCAAGAGCTTCAACCAGGATGGGCCTTCCCCGCATCGGAGGATCGCCTCACCATTAATGCGTAATTAAATCAAGAGAATTCTAGTGGCAGAGGAAGGAGACGTGATTAATTTAGGGAAGACCAGGGACCATCGACCAGGCTGAAACGCAGGTGATCTGTTTTAGAAAAGGAAAGAGGCAGCGACAACGAAGGAAGGCGTACACCCAAACGAACACGTGGGATACGGTGTCTGGTAGGGCAGTTGAAAGGGAGATTGTGGACGTAAGGTATTCTTGAGTTAGCCTGGTGTGACCCAGGAATGAGCAGGCTAGCAAGACCTCCGTATGGGGGAAACAGTGGTGGAAGTCTGAGCCCCAGTAACAAGGGGGAGGGGGCTAATGCGGTGAGGTTTGGCCAGTCATTTCAAAACAGCTAGCCATTATGCAGTAAGGTTCTCCACATGTAGAAAGGAAATTAGGCGTGCTGGGTCGGAGGCCGACAGAGCAGCTTAGTTAACTGCTTCATTGCTAGCCAGCCCACCCAGCACAAAGTGACAACCTTATTGTGTGAGGTTGAAAGCTGATACAAGAGCAATTAGGTCTCAAAGGATTAGATGAGAGTTGGGGGAGAATGCAGAAATCGCACTTCAGGAATCTGTGAATAGTACGAATCCAAGGAAGGGCCTCCCGAATGGCGTACAGTTCGGCCGTCTTAGATGACCACCCCTGGAGGGAGGGGAGTTAAACAAAAAAAGCACCGTCGAAGCATCGCTTCGAAAACACCTCAAAATTATCAGAGGGTGCAACACCAATCATCTCCATACCAAACTTGCACCCCGAAGCCCAAATCTTACCGATAAAACTACATTTAAACATGTTAGGAACCCAACACTTCACTAGGGCGCTAAACCACTACCCAGAATAAAAAACAGCCCCAGCAGACTACTACCAATTACAGTACAAGAAGTGGTTGAAGTGAGGAGTTGACAGATGTGTCATTTTAATGTTCCTTTGCGAGAGCGGGTGTTAGGGGGGGGGGGCGGTTGCGGCTCGTAGTTTGGTTTTAACGTTTACGATCTCTTCTGGCGGTCACCAGCGAGGGCACACCCGCGTAAACTACAAAAGGCCTCAACAAGAAGCGTTCTTCAGGGGGCCAGAACTATGGAGGAACCGCCACATATTCTCTAAAAACACATTCACCACACTCCGGTGTGAAGGAGTCCTCCAAACGACCAGAGGAAGGCCGGTAGCGACCCGACCCCAACTATCGCCGTACTGAGACAGGTATTGCTCAGGAATCTCCCCCATTCAAGAACATTAAACCAAGAAGTATCATCGTCATGGGGACGGGGAACAAAGCTTAGGAGAGCGCTTCATCCAATGCCACCGCACCCAGGAGGATGTTCAATTCTCGGTGCGGTTAGGTCGCCGGACTCGATCCAGACTATTACTAGGCTATATTAAAAAAACATAATGATAAAAAATTACAAAAAAAAGACAGGAAGGAAGCGGGCCAACCCCACGGCGCAGGAGCAGGCAACATACAACAAACTGTCAAAAAGAGGAGGAGGAAAGTCGACAAAAGTCAGTGTGCACGAATCTGTCCCGAGTACAAGGGGCAAGCGGTAGCGACCCCTCTCGTCCCGGTAAAGAGGTAACGTGCGCGAAAATCGCCCAGGCTGGGACATTGAACAGGAATGTGGCCAACAGTCTAGGGAGAACGCAGTCTTCACAGTATGGCGCAGGCGAGCGCTCCATCAAATGGCGATGCGTCCAATTCGGAGACGAAAGGGACCTGAAGCGGTCGCGGCATTGGGGGGTAGGTCCATAGGAACAGTCGCGGTGCTATCGCAGGTAACTTTAAGTTCCCCTCGACCATCTCCCATCTTCTTTGCCAAGCAGCACGGAAAGCTGCCAGTATTCCTGCCATGTAATCGGTGTGAGGAAGGGCGAAACGATGGTCTGGACGCCCAGTCGTCGCGGACTCTTTAGCGCTCTCATTCCCAGGCGTGGATGGCGGCAGAAGTGCACAAACTTAGTCTTGGCCAAGACAAACCGAAGCCTGTGCGCTTCGGCATAGCGAGAGACGTGATTCAAAGCATGTTGGAGTCGACGCTCCAGAGTTGGCATCTGGGCTGCGCCAAGAGATCAAAAGGTCGTCCATGTAGAAGGTAGCGAGAACATCTTCCGGCAGTACCGAGGTTATGTCGTCGATGCTCAGGGCAGAGTGCGACACTAAGGACACTTCCCTGCGGGCACCCTCTTCCTGTGTCCATTGGGCCGGAGTGGGCTCACCCGACCCGTACGCGGAATCGACGATCTCGCAAAAATTCAGATATAAAGATTAAGAGGCCTGCCCTCGCCCCCATCGTGTGGAGAGTCTCCATAATACCGTATCGCCATGCGGTATCATAGGCCTACACAAGATCGGAAAAACACTGTGGAGTAGTACTGTCTATGGACTCCGCTGTTCAGAAAAAAAAGGCTATTCTAACATTTAACAATTTTTCCATCAACTTGCACACGCAGGATGTTAGAGAGATTGGGCGGAAACCAGCCGGGATAGAGTGATCTCTCCCCAGTTTGCGAAAAGAGAGCACAGTAGCGATTCGCCAGGAATTTGGGAAGATACCCTCAACCCAGATCCTGTTGAACAAATCTAAGAGAAAGGTCATGCCTCGCTCACCCAGGTGTCGAAACATGGCGTACGGGTCATCGTCTAGACCAGGGGCGGTGTCCGCGCACGAAGCAAGAGCGGAACGCAACTCATTCAAGAGTAAACCTGTCGTTGAAGGGTTCTCCGCCTCTGGAGGTAAAGTCCAGCCGGCGGCCTTCGGCGACATCACGACGCGTATTGAAAACTGGCGGAGCGGCATCCGGGAGAGACAATGCAGAGAAAGCGGTCGCGAAAGACTCAACCACTGACGCGGGATCCGAGATTGCAATCCCATTCTCCTGGAGAACGGGAGGCGGGGTCCTGCGAGAACTTGTCGGGAATCCTTTTGACTCGCTTCCCCTCTCTGCTAGAGGAGGCTTTCCGTTAGGTGAATACACGGATGCCCGACAAGAAGAGCGGCGGGCGTGCTTCAAAATATACCGGGACCTAGACCTAGCCCGACGAAATTGACCGACAGTAAAGTAGCTCGGGCGGCGGTTATAGCGCATGTAGGCATAACGCTTCTGTTTGAGAGCCGTCTCACACTCAGCTAACCACCACGGGAGCGGTCGGCGTACAAAACGGTTAGACGTTCTAGGAATAGTAGTTAGGCCCACGGCGATGAGGTTGCCGGAGAAGAACTCAACAGCCTCATCTACCGACCCGAACTCATCGACTAAAGAGAGAAATCAGTCATTTTCCGAAATGCGGACCACCACGCCCGCGCCAAGCACCGCCGAGGCAGGCTCTCAGGCTGCAGCGGCCCAGAAAATGATATTTGAATGGGAAAGTGATCACTACCATGGAGGTTATCTACCACCAACGAGCCAAAATCAGGCTGTGCCTCAGGAGAGCACAAAGATAAATCGAGCCAGGAAAATAAAGCGGTTCACGGGCAGTGATGCGTAAACTCATCTACATTTAGGACACCCACCTGCAAGTCGGCAAGGACTTGACCCCTGGGATTGATAAAGTAGTCTTCCCAGATGGTGTGTCTACTGTTGAGATCTCCGAGTAAGAGAAAGGGTTTCGGAACCGTACCACGACGAGGCGGAAGTCCCCCGCGTCAGTCGGCTGACGGTGGAATGTACACAGAAATAACAGTATACCTCCTATCCAGGTGCAGCTCCGCAGCTACTGCCTGAGAGATGTCTAAAGCGAAGAGAAGAACGGAGATATCATGCCAGGTGTAAATGGCGCATCCTCCTGCTGGGCCCCCATCCCGTGGTGGCGCAGTCGCAAAACCCTTATACCTCGGGAGGGTGGGCAGGGGGCACGCGCCCAGCATGGTCTCCTGCAAAAAGATAACTAATGGGAACGGGACGAGACGAGCCTCCGCAGCTCCCCTCCCAGTTGGCCCGGACTCCGCGGCAATTCCAATGAAAGAATATGCCCTCCAGGCCTAGCTCAAAGGAGATGCGGGGGCACTCTTCGAAAAAAAGACCCTCACGTGAATGGTCTTTTCCTCCCTTCGCCTCGAAACCTTAGGCGGGGGAGGGGGGGCCTTTTTTTTGGAGGATATCCTTTAGTGCTGTTTCCTTTCGGGAGGCATCTTTAGGGCGCCGGAAGATAGCCTCACGACCAACTTCCTGTCAATCTAACGACTCGGTTGAGGGGGGGCGGCCGTTTCGCCTTACACGAAACGGTCACGCTGGGGTAAGAAGAGGAAACCTTGGTTTTAGCCGGGGCCTGGTGTGAACCCTTTATGCCGCCAGCCCTACCAGAGAAGCGCCCGGGGTGATAAGAACCCACAGAAGTGTTCCGAATAGGCGCGGAAACGACCGTGCTCGTAAGCCTGGGCAGGCCAGGAGCAGAGGGTGTCTTTCTTAACATAGAAGCATAAGACGTCCCAAGTCCTTAACCTCGCGAAAGGAGAGACGATCCTGGGCTTGAACGGCCAGGATTTTCTTCCTAAGGAGATACGCACCAAATTGCTTCGAAGAAGCGGGGTGCGGCTCTCCACAATTGACACACTTGGTCACACACGATTTGGACTTATCGTGTGCGGCCTTAAGAGCAACTTACACAGACTTAGGGTAACCCTGACTTTGCGCGTCAACACGAGCGATTAGTATACCGAAAGCGGTGACAGTGTACCACCACCGCGACAATGGCACGAATGCCTTCACGCGGTACCGATACCAACCGACACTCACCGACTCAGGGAGCTTGTCACAGTCGAACGTAACGAAGTGTAAGGGTGGGTCTCGAGGCCCCTGCCTGTTTTCTCATCACATGTTCGACCTTGACTGCCCCATGGTCGGCCAGCCCTAAGGTGATGTCCTCTATGGAGTAGTCAACGAATTCCCTCGCATAAAATACTACTTTCACGAAGTTTATGGTAAAGTGTGGCGTCACACTCACTGGCGTGCCATCAAGTGGCTGAAGGGCACTAATCATAGCCGCCTCGGAGGGATTCGACGCATTCGCCAGAAGGCTCGCGTTCGAGAAACGGATCACCTTCGGCTCTCTACCAATCACGCTAACTAGAGGCCTCCTCTGATGGATCATGTTGTCCTTAGCCAACATGCTGCGATCAGTGGAACGAATAACGGGAAAGCTTTTGAAGCCAGCGGGCTCGAAAACGCCAGGTAGCCTCTGAATGAGTGTCCCTGACGTAATCGAGGCCCCGCTCTGCGCAATTTGGGTCTTGGTTTGGGACGCTTCACCCGGGGGAGCAGCGGGGCCGGAAGTGCCGATCTTGGCTTGGTCGCATACCGAAACAGCAGCGATCCCGTCCTTCCGCGTGGAGGGAGGGGGGAGGGAGCCCCGAGTCTGTTTGGTATTTTTCTTTTATTTTTTTTTCTTATGCGAGGGCGGGGAATGAACCTGCTTCTCTCCTCCGCCAGTAGGAGCCTCTAGGCCAGATGGGCCGGCCTCGGTAAGATCCTTCTCAGAAATCGAGAAGGTCCTGCCAGTCACAGGAGCACCATTTTTTTTTTTCCTCTAGAGCCCATCTGGCGACTGCCCACTCTTGGGCATAAGTCGCCGGAAATACGACAGCCTAGAACTAGGCTACTTTAAAATAAAATTATGAAAAAATAACAATGATAAATATTGGAAAAACTTAACAATTAGGAAGCAATCTCCGGCATCGGGGAGAGGTCCCCCTCACCCCGGTGCAGGAGCGTGCAACCTACAAAGAAAAACAAAAAATAGAACCTACTTAAATAAAGGGGAGAAGCCCGGCCTCCCCCAAAAAGTCGACAAGTCAATGTGCACGAACTCGTCGAAGTACAAGGGACAGGCGGTAGCGACCCCGCCCATCCCGGTACCGGGACAGGTAACGTGCGCGAAGATCACCCAGACTGGGACATTCGACAAGAATGTGCCGAACAGTAGGAATTGCGGGGAATGAGCGCGCCGATGAGGGCGCAGGCGAGCGCTCCATCAGATAGCGATGCGTCACACGAGCGTGCCCGATTCGGAGACGACAGAAAGCGACCTGAAGCCGTCGCGGCATTGGGAGATAGGTCCATGGGAACAGTCGCGGCGCAATGGCATGCAACTTTAAGTTCCCTTCGACCGTCTCCCATCTTCTTTGCCAAGCAGTCCGAAGAGCTGCCCGTATTCCTGCCATGTAGTAAGTGTGAGGAAGAGCGAAACGCTGGTCCAGTCGCAGAGTCCTCGCGGACTCTTTGGCGCCCTCATCGGCGCGCTTATTCCCCGCAATTCCTACATGTCCAGGAACCTAGCAGAAGATAATCTCGACATCTGCCCGGCTCGCCAAAACCGTGGCGTCACGGATTTCGCGAACCAGGGGATGCGGAGATTCCAATGCCCCGAGAGCACTCAGGGCGCTTTGTGAGTCGCTATAGATCACAATCCGGTCTCCGAACCGGGCACGTCGCGTAATCTCCCGTACCGAGTGGTGTATTGCCACCAACTCGGCCGTGAAGACAGACGCAGCGCCTGGTAGAGCCCCGCTGACTTCAAACAGAGGGGATACGGCGTGGAAGCCGACCCCGTCTTGGGACTTGGAGTCATTCGTATACACTGGCACGGTTCCAGCGTGACACGAGGTGTGCTTCAAAAAGGTGGAACGCAATACTCCCGGCGCCGTACAAGCTTTGGGAGCAGAGGCGTGGCGACAAATAGCCAAATGTGGTACCCTCCAGGGTGGCGTCCTGGGCAGAACCAGGGGCGCCACCGGCCCGAAAGCTATATCTAGCTCTCGAAGGAGTTTCCTGGCCCTAAACCCAAAGGGCTTAGGGTATGACTGGCTTCTCTCGGCGGCATAGGCACCGTCGAGATCAGCTGCGGATGCAGTGAAAGCTGTTGGCGACTGAGGGAGGCGCCGGGCTCGCGCGTACAGGCGAGTGATGCACTGCACGCGGCGCAGAGCGAGTGGCATCTCCCCAGCATCGACCAACAGGCTCTCAATGGGGGAAGTGCGGAAGGCACCGGTCGCAAGGCGAAGGCCGGTGTGGTGGATCGAATCCACCTTCCGCAATAAACGCTCGGCTGCGGATGCATAAAACTCGCATCCGTAGTCGAGCTTCGAGCGAACAAAGGATCGATAAAAAAGTAAGGCGGTAGCCCTATCAGCGCCCCAAGCGCTGAACGTCACGGAACGGAGAATATCCATGGCGCGGGTACAAGAGACCCTAAGGCTGCGAATATGAGCCTCCCAGGCGAGGCGTCGGTCGAATACAAGACCAAGGAAACGGTGCCACTCAACCACATCCAGGCGCACCCCATTAAGAAACAAATCTGGGTCGGGGTGGAGCCGTGGATGGCGGCAGAAGTGCACCACACACAGGAGCACCAGGCGGGGGAGGAGATCCCTCCTCTCCTTGTGAGGTCTCGGGGGACCCGAGCCGTCTGAGGAGGAGCTTGCACATGGGCGGACTCAAGTTCCGGGCTTGGCACCGAGCTCAGGTTCGACTCCATGGAAGATCCTACCATCTGGTGCTGGGTCACCTCAGGGACCAAGTCCATTTCAGGGGTCGCCTTCATGTGACCATTTCACCCAAGACATCACAGATCCCATGCGAGGTTCTTTTTTTTACCTTCTAATGCCGGAGAACCGGCATCTCTCGATGAATAGGCAGGGTCAGGTACAATGACCCCCTGCAAACTAGTCAAGCACGCCTGCTGGACATAAAGGGTCACGGGATATCGGACCCTGCCCTACTCTGTTTGTCTAATCGGGTTGGCCCTATCTAACCGCCCTCACCGGGAGCGGTCAGTTATGGGTCGCTGGAAAGAGAGAGGGGCCCAAGGGGACCTCCAGAGAATGGAGTGTGGGAGAGTGTCCTACACTCGTAGGCAAATGAAATTTGAAAAAACCCAGGTTTGGTTGAGTTTTGTTTTTTTCAAAATTAAACCTTTTTTTATCAAGAAATGAATGCTACTTATTATTATTTTATTCAAAATTCTTATGTTTATAATTTCAACAAATATGTATCAAATTAAGGTTATTTCTCTGATGCTGACTCATTCATCTCTCCTTCTACAGGTTATGGCTATCATGGGTACCCACAATTCTCGATCAGTGATCTGTTACTGTGTACTTTTGTTACTATATAATTATTAAACTAATTAATTATTAATATTATATAAAAATAGATAGCTATTCTTTTTCTGTTATTTTAATGCTTGTAGCATTTGTTTTTTGAAAAAACACAGAAAAAAATGGATTTGGGTTTTTTTTTCCAAATCACACTTTTTTTCAAGAAATGAATGCTACTTATCATTATTTTATTCAAAATTCTTATTTATGTTTATGATTTCAACAAATATGTATCAAATAAGATTATTTCTCTGATATTTACTCATAATTCATCTCTCCTTCTACAGGTTATGGCTATGATGGGATAAGTAGCTCCATCACATGCATCATCATGCGCACAGCCAATCACAACATTGCTCTCAATTTCGATTCTTGCCTTCACAGCACAACATAACCACTCCTCTGTTCCGGAACCATGAAGATGAAGTACTAGTGGCACCTATGGATACTCATATCTAGATACCCCTGACACGAAAAAGGTGCCATTCTCCCAGGGATAATGAAGGGTTCCACCACTAATTGTTGCAAATCACTCAATGAAAACCTGTTATTGAATGGTTTTCCCGTAGGGAGAAGTGCAGTCGGCAAACTTCAATGAAAGATTGAAGTGTTTGGAATGCTGGCGCAGCTGGAGAATGTCGAGAAAGCGGTCACCCTAGGTTCCGGTAAGGACGAGTGGTCCTATCTTCTCGGAGAACGGGAAGATGATGGATAACTTGACATTTGCAAGATGGCGAATGTAGTGCTTATAGGTATATCTATTCTCTTTGAGAACCATCTCAAACTCGACGGACCACCAGGGAAGCAGATGGCGTGCAAAACTGCCAGACATTCAAGGAATAGAAGTCAGACCCACGGCGATGAGGATGCCTGAGAAGTCAAAAGATTCATCAATCGACCTAAAATCCTTAAATGAGATAAACAAGTCAGTCATTTCCTCGAATACGGGTTATCGTGCCCGTTCCAAGACCATCGAGGTAGCTTCTCAGGCGGCCGTGGCTTGGCAAAAGATATTTAAATATTTGGCTGGAGAAGTGACCACAGCTATGGAGGCAGTCTACCACGCCAGATTCTAAGTCTGCGTATCCATCAGAGGAGCACAGGACAAGGACAGGTAAGAAATAAAAAGAGTCTGCGTGAGAGCATTTTTAAGAGATCCATCGCCTGTAAACCTCTCCGCTTCAGGTCCCGGAGAGGAACACCAAAATTTGGGAGTCCAATATTAGGCGCAAGAAACGAACCTCCGATGCAGAATCTATACACATTTTGTAAGAAGAAATGGAGAGGTTCCTGAGCACCTCACAGTCAGCAGAAGTGCGTAGCATTGGTGTTGTTGAGGGAAAATCTAAATCCCTTTTGTAACTCCTGGTTGTGTACGCTATCAATCGGCATCTGAAGGCGGCGAGCGGCGGAAGTTAAGTGCGTCGACGAACAGAGAAGAAACAGGTGACACTATCTTGAGTGTTTCCCGTCTCTTGGACATGAAGTCCAGAAGTCAAGGAGCAAACTAACACAAAATTGATGGCCAGCTAAGAAACTGGCTATAGACGGGTAAGAATCCTCATGAGCTCCAATCATATAGCTGATGTAGAATGTCATACTGTCATGTAGTGTCTTAGGCCTCAATATCGAAGAATAAGGCTAGGACAAGTCTGCGAGCGAAAGCTTCCTATACAGTGCCCTCCAGCCTAAACAAAAGGTCAGTGGCACCTTGTTTCCACCAAAAACCCGGCCTGAAAGATGTCAATAGGCTTTGGGGCCCAAAGTAACACAATAACCGGGCGTTAACCATCGTTTCCATGAGTTTGTAGATGCAACTCTTGAGGGCAATGGGCAAGTAGTTTGCTGAGGATAGACCATCCTCCCCAGACTTAGGGAAAGGCAGAACGATAGCCCGTCTTCCAGTCCGAGGGGTATGACCGCTACACACAAATCCAGCTAAAAATATCTAGCAAAATGGAGTCCGTATGTGGATGAGGAAATCATTAGGGACATAATCAGGTTCGGGAAGAAAAAGGGTATTTAGAGAGAGAGCTTAACGTACTTCTTTAGTGGTTAAGAAGTAATTAAAGGAACGGTACGAAAGGTCTGAGAAATTCAGAGATCTTCTTCTGAAGCTTAATGAGGCAAAACTCACTTGGATACTGATCGGTTCCGCTCACTGCCGCAAAGGAGACAGCAAGATATCTGCGACGCGGACAGGATCGTAAACTATGAAATGGCGAAGAGTCCCGCGAGTGTGACCAATTCGAAGACGACATTAAGCGACCTGAAGACACCGAGGCATTGGGAGGTGGTACGTCCACGTGAACAGCCCTGACGCGTACAACCTCAGACCAGGGGTGTTACGACCAGCGTACTTACCCCTTATCTTAATATTTCCAGACTTGATTGAGCGAAGAAGAGGAAGTGATGGAGCATAAAGTTCGATGGTGAATAGGATTGGGGACAGTTGGGAATGGACGGTGTCGCACCATGAGCCGTCTGACATGCGGATATCTCACTCTCACGCTCTTCACTCCACCGAGGGACTATCTTCTTCCTGGGCACATGCACCTAATCTTGGAACCGAAGACTCCAGCAGCCGCAGCCACGAGAGATGTGAAATAACGAAGCACAGAGTCAATATCAGAAGTACCTCAAGAGTTTTCGTAACAGGGAGATGAGACAGGCACGCCTTCGTGTGTGGCGGACTGTGATTGCATGCGAGTGGCATCAGTGGAGGTTTCTAATCTGGATGCGTCCCAAGTCAATTCCAAATATTCTAGGATCCTCTCAATGGTTTCCAAGGTATTTGCAGGTGTCACAGACAACTGGTCCTAGATAGTTTCTAGTAGAGAGGAAGAGGGTTCGGGAGACAGTGGGAGGGGCAGGGGTGAGGAAGTGACCCTCCGGACGACGTCCTATAAGCAAACATCGATTAATGGGCTCATCATCGTGTGCCGTCTTCCTCTGTGAAAAAAAGGTACTGTGAGACAGAAATCATACCTTTTTTTCAAACTTCTTCACAGTTTGTGCATATTTTCAAGTGATGGCAAGAATTGCCCTGCTTGGGGAGTGCACAATCGAAGTAAACACGTTTATGGCGACAAATCTGGCTCATATGGCCAAACAAGTGACAGTTGAAGCATAGTCTGGGATTATTGACGTATCCCTTTAAGGGATACGGAGGTATCCAGCCTCTATGTGACTAGGCAACTGCTGCCAGTCAAAAGTTATGAATACTGTGCCTATTAATCCAGACACCATGGACAGTTTGGACTATCCTCTGAGCATCGATAAGACACTGATCTGCAAGCTTCGATTGCAGCCTTTTGAAGTCGTAACCTTTAAGCTCATTAGAGCATATCACACCCTTTACCGAATTAAAGGTAGGGTGGAAGTTACAAGGGGGGTTGGTTTCATACATGGTAAACATGCTGGAAAGTGTAAGCCCCAAATCAGGTAGTTGAAAGAAGGAACAACTTGAAGCAGCAAGTGAACATAAATGACATAAGAGTAAGCAAAGTAAATACACAATAGATAAATTATAACTAAATAAAAGCAAGAGGAAGAGAGGGGTGAATAAAAGTCTGGTTCTCAGTCATTACAATAGTGGGGGCTGATCACCTTCTCAGATGAGAAGGTAGGAGCCCATTGGCAGGAAGCTCCAAGACTGCAAGCAAGGAAGGGGTCTTATGGGATACAACTCAATATTATACTCACAAGAAATCTGGGGTGCTTATTAGTCTGACCCCTCCAAAATCTTGTGGGTATTTCATGGTCAAGAAGTAGTAGAAATGTGCAACAAGAATACCAACCAGTTCAAGAACACCTCTGAAATATATGAGCATAATAAAACTATCAAAGATAAAATGATCTCACCTTTAACCTCAGGCTCATCCTCCACATACAATCAATGCAGACTGAGGTCAAATGAGCATTAAGTGAGATGGTTCCTAGACTAGACTAGGATTTTGATTGCCATATAATAAAGGTGGCCTATTCTTTCTTTTTCCCAAATTCTATCTCTTGTCTACTTTTTTCCCCTATCATTGATGAGTGGTGATGCCTAGTCTTAGGGCAGATAAAGGGCAAATTGAATGAAATTCAGTAACACCAGAGCCTCTCACAATGCCATCTTAAAAGAAACAAAGCAAGCATCAAACACCATAATTTCCTAATTTCACTACTATCTGACAAGCCTGGGCCATTGGTGGCTACGTTTAACTAACTTCCGAATACACAAATCCATTAACGGACACCAATGCAGAAATTAAATGCATCCTCCCTCTACAAGACACTGCAACACAAATACAGTCAATTAAAATACACACTGGGCACAAAACACACACAACAATCAAACATCTACATTCTCCCCAAAGCATGTCCCTCAGTACCAAACTACATACCACAAATACAACACATCACAAACATTCACAACATAACCTTGGGAGGTGACTTCAATGCCAAGACATCGCTCCAGTTTGTTGACATCAACAATGGCAGAGGGGCCCAGTGATCTTCAAAAAAATGGACCACCTTTTCATCCATCAACATAGCCCTCACCAAGTCCACAGACTCCCATCATCACCAGGTTGTTCCTCCAAGCTCACCACCATAACATCCAGGAGAGTAGTGAAAACCATTGGTTCTGACCACCTCCCAATCATCATCACCACCACCAGAACAAGAAACACCCTAAATTACAAAAGTGTCAACTGGGAAGCCATTAAAAATGAAACAGAACACTCATCCAGAACACTTAGAAACACTGAACAGTACTCTCATTACAGACATAAACACCACTGTACACACTTTCAACACCACTATACATAAAAGAAAACACATTCCTAAAGGCAACTTCACCCAAAGATTCAAGACCTTATCAGACATAATACACTGAAGCACAACTCCCCACACACAACATTGAACTCCAAATACAAGCACTAAATATGCAAATAGCAAAAACCACTAAACTGGCACAAGTACATCAACACTCTTGACCACAAGACAAAAGCCAGCAAACTCTACAAAACACTAAACAGCATCACACTCTCCAACAGTAACATTACACAATCAAATACAGCCATCACCACAAAAGACACTATACCCTTGAAAAATGACAAGCAAACCCCCTCATCAATCATTTTGTGCATGACAATCACCCTAACCCCACATTGATGATTGTATAGTCATTTGATGCAGGAAATTCTTCTCCACTGACCCAGAATATACACCATCACAAACTGCCAGACAAAACCAGATCATCCATAAGCTCAAACACTCATCCACCTGTGGCCCAGAATCATCAGCAACATACATCTTGGACCACAAGGCATACAAGCACTCACCAACATAGTAAACTACAGCTACTCACAATACAACACCCAAAGTCTGGAAATGTAAAATCATCACAATCCCCAAACCCAACAAAGACCCCACACTTCCTTCTTCACACTGACCCATCACCCTCCTCTGCAATCTCTACAAAGTCAATGAATGCCTCATCCTAAACATTGTTACACCACACATTCCCTTAGCACCCTCACATGGTTTCAGACCACTACGCTGAACAAAGACAAAGAATTTTTGAAGGCATCGACTCAATTAGGCCACACATCCTCACTACCCAAGATATCAGCAAAGCCTTTGATGTCACAAAACAAAAAGATGGCTGGCCAACTATCTGGTGGGTAGACATGCCCATGTCCATCTGCTCACTTGTCATCACACATTAAAAGTTTCACAACCACTAAAACCTCCCAAAAGTATGTAAATACACATCGTGATGGATTAGGCAAGCCCTGTCTGAGCCTCTAACCTCTCTGAGACACACCACAATACAATACAAAATAATGCCCTAAAAGTCACCACTGGTTGCACAACTACTACCCCTACAAACCACCTACACCATGAAACCAGTCCTCAAAGTTAAGGATCACCTGGACATGAGAGGGACACAAACAATTGCTGCAGCCTACACGAACTAACAAAACTACATGTCAGAACAGCGACACACTCCCAAGGAACTCCACTCCAGAAACATATTTACACGCAAATCACACACTGCTACATCCAATCACTCAGCCCCCGGAAATCAACTCTTCCCAATCCTCCCTCCTCTGTGAAGTCCACCTGGCTCGGCTGCAGAGTGTACACCACCCGGCCTTTCTCAGTTATCAGAAGAGGCTGGATGATTCCATCATGGTGTTCATCCATGCTGCAACACACAACCCTACACCATCAAACACATAATGGAAAAATGAATTGTACACAATCATACACACCAACAAAATAATATACACTTTATAAGGGTCTTGTGGAAAAGGCGGGTCCAGGCCACAGCTTTTTTTTCAGGGGCTTGGGGCTGTTCAGCCAGGCAGCCTGATGAATGGCAACTATAGCAATGATAAAGAAAGATAAAATAAGGATAATGATAAGGAAAGATAAAATAATGATACGATAGAACAACAGTCTTAATCAAAATGCCCTTATGATTATACATCAATAGTATTGAAGAAAAAAAAGTGTCAAGCTGGAGAGAATAAGCTGTCATATGGAAATTATGCCAATTTGTGAATGCATTGATGTTGTGGTCTCTACCAGTAATTTACACTTTGAAACCTATCTGTTGTTATTAATCATTCCCCAGGAGCAGATGGCCTCTGCTCCTTCAGTTAAATGTGAAACCTCAACCACAAGTTATGACAGATACTGCAATGTGCACGCAACTCAAACATGGGTCTCATCCAATAAGTAACTCAGCTCAATGAAGTTTAACTTCACTCAGGAAAGGTGGGGTTTGTTTTCATTCATATTAATTCTATTATTAGACAGAGTGGGGCCCCAATCACATTTAGCTCTAAAATGAGTAACTGACACTGCAGGAGTGGTATAGCAAAAGTAAAATAGTGATAACACTTGGATAAGTGCTAAATACTAGTGAGTATATACAAAAATAAAAATACTGCATCATTGCTAGGGTATAAATGTACATAATCTAAAATATAGTTATCCTTACCTTCCAAAAATAATGAGGCTGATTGCAAAGAGGACCCAAGGGAGATACATCGCTTTAAATTGTGTTCCAAACCAGTAGGAAACTATCAAATCTTTATTGAGCTGACACCACACATACAGCACACCAATAACCATTGAATCCATGAGGTAACCAAAGTTAGCCAGAAGAGCCACTATACAACAACATATCCACATAAAGAGCAACATGAAAAGGTAATCAGCTGGCCGTCCAGCAAATAATCCTGCCAAAAGAAAAGTAGGTAGTTTATATTAGAATCAGACCCCAGCTGGTTATGAAAGAGAACAGATGATCAAGTTCAAATAATAAAATAGAAAAATATTTGAAGCTTGGAAAAAATTATAAATCAATATATTCACAAATAAAAATAATTTGTTGAAGTTAGAAGCTAGCAATTAGTTTTGCGATCTTTAAAATATCATTCAGGAAGGTTAATTATGCAACAACAAGATAGAATTTTACCTGTTTCTAATCTCACGGAGTAATTATAAAGGAAATAAAGATTCATTAAGAAATGGAAGCCTGTCTGTGGTGTGATTGGATAGTAGAACAAGGCTGTTATAGGGCGCCATATCTGCCAATAGAAGAATAAAGGACTCAAAATCTGAACAAAATTAAGAAAACATCACTATCAAATCTACCATTCTACTAAGTGCTGATAAAAGCCAACGATATTAAACAGTCAAATACA
Organism: Ceratothoa steindachneri; assembly: GCA_963969495.1. Lineage (NCBI taxonomy): Eukaryota > Metazoa > Arthropoda > Malacostraca > Isopoda > Cymothoidae > Ceratothoa > Ceratothoa steindachneri. The sequence continues at coordinate 209,988,063 of OZ018324.1, read as the reverse complement.
AGTTGAAAGGGATCAACTTGAAAATGTAGCCAGTCTTATGCCAAAATTGGGTGATAATCAGCTTAGTCCCTAAGAAACAACAAATTGAATTCATTGAGTATATAATAACTATAGTAAAATGGGTAAAGAAACAATATAGGGGTAAGTGGGGTGAGAACAAATCATTGCACAACTATTTTTTTATTGTTTTTATATTACCTATAGCTAGATTACCTTTTTACAAGGAATATCATAAGAACGTAAATGAAGGAGTCTGCGAAAGACTAATCAATAGCCTATATAAGGTAAGCTCTTCAACCAATGAATCATTTTAGTCATCCTTCTTTGCACGACTCTATCAAAGCAATATCCATCCTATAATATGGTGATCAAAATTGCAGCACATAGTAAAGATGAGGCCTAACTACAGTTTCAGAATGACATCAGCACGCCTATTACTTACACTCCTCCCAATAAACCACAATACCCTATTAGCTTTATTCCTAGTACTTATGAACTGATTCGTAGGACAGAGGTGCGATCTTAACAGGACACCTAAGTCTCTCACATTCTGACCATCCTAAAAGTCTTCCATTCAGTTTATATTAATCAGTGGATTACATCTACCTATACTAAGTATACTACACTTGCTTATGTTAAATTCCATTTGCCAATTTTCTGTCAATTGGGATAGTATGGTCAATTCATTTTGTAATACCTCAGCATCAGAGTAGGACCTTATAATCCTACCTAACTTAGTATCATTGGCAAACTTGCTCAAGTAGCTACTTATAGCCATGTAAAGATCACTAATATAAATCAAGATGATCAATGGCCTCAACACTGACCTGTGAGGAACTCCATTGGTAACATTCCCCCACTAGGATTGAATCCCATCTACATATACTATACGTTGTCTGTTACTAAGCCACAACTGAATCTACCTTAAAAACTTCCATCAGTCAATGGACTTTAGCTTAATTCAAGAGTCGTAAGCGTGGCACCCTGTCAAAAGCTTTACTAAAATCCAAATAAACATCATAATTCTCATCTCTATTGGCAGCATCATACACATTTCTATAAAAAGACAGTAAATTAGTCAAACCCAATTTACCCCTAGTAAAGCTGTCTTGAGATTCCTTAATTAACTTATCTTTATCTCAGTGATCTCTAATAGATCATTCTATTACAGATTCCATCATTTTCCTTACCAATGATGTCAAATTGACTGGCTGGTAATTGGCCATTATTGTTTTATCCCCCTTCTTAAATATAGGTATCACATTAGCTTTCTTCCATGCATTATGTATAATACTAGTCTCTAACAATTTTCTAAATAGCCATGCTAGGGACTCACTTAACACATCTTTACATTACTTAAAAAATCCTAGGAAAAAACTCATCAGGCCTGATGCTTTACTAAATTTGATTCTATCTATTTCTTTTAACATCTCATTTGTAATTAAAATATCCTCTAATTTCTCATCATCATTACCCCTGAAGATCAAGGTCCCTTCAGGTACTATTAGAATATCCTTGAGTGTAAATAATGAAAGAAAATACTTATTGAACATCCTAGCCATTGCATCACTAACTCTCCATCGGTAGTTTTAAGTGGGCCTATTTTATCTCCTCTTAGTTCTGTATAATTGAAAGAAACCTTTGGTATCCTTCTTTTGCCTTATTTGCCATAATTTCTTTTTGCTACCCTAAATAAGTTTTTAATGTTCCGAGTTAGCTCATTGTATTATCCGCCTTAATTGACCTTTCCTTTCCCTATAGATGTCAAACTACTCACTCTGGCTCTCTTTCACCCTAATTCATGCCTCCCAACAAATATTGTTAACAAAATCCAATAGTTTGATAAGTACTCTATACATTCTTAACATCTGCTATAATGCTTTTCTATCTACCCAATCATAAGCTTTCTCCAGATCCATGCATCCACTTTGAACCTCGTGTGGCTTGTTTTCTCAGCTGTCTCACTGCAAAGAATTGAGCCACACATATAATTGCTCAAAACTTCTCTTATTCATCCTCTACCTATCCCTCAGTTATCTTTATTGTATATCAAATGATCATTTTTCCATATACTTTACCTACAACACAATAGACATCCACCTGTAAATTTTGCATTCACTTTGCTCCCCAGAAGCATTTTATACAATGATAACCATCACTTTTTAGCAGCTCAGTGACTATATCATCTATTCCAGCTGCCTTTCTATTTTTTAGATCTCTCACAATATTAACAACCTCTTGCAAGCTTCTCTCTCTCATACCCTGATAGTGCACCCAATTTATGCCCACGAAGCCAATCATATTTGTATCTCCTTCCATACCTACATTATTTTTCATTCTACCTGGGTGTATCAAAACTCCAGTTATCCCTTCTCTCATTCTATCCATTCAAATCTCCTACAACCATCAATCGATGCCCATTCCCAATTCTATCCACTACACATCCCAAGTCATTTCAGAACCTGTCTTTCTTAATTTTCACTTCTAACATTGCAGAATGCAGAGACTACAACCGCACACACATTCACTTTTCTAAATCTCAAATTCACTCATAATGACCATTGCATTATACCATATCAATCAAAAGCACCTGATCGCATTCCATCCCACACAAACTCTTCATTCCATTCCATTTCATGTTTGTCTCACACAGAGCAAGAATCTGCAATCTCCGTTTTAAAGACTACCATTCCCCTCTTTCCCACAAAACATATATCCCTCATGTTCCATCCACCCACTCAATTACACCTTGATGCAGATTTACAGTCATGTCTAGGCAGGATGTCAGCCCTGCCCATTACCATCAATGTAGGTCACAACTCCAGAGATAAATCCTTCATGAGCATGTCTCTCCAGGCCACCATATCATGTCTTTTATGACATATAATATGGGTGCAAGATTTTTCAAGACTAAAAAAAAGTTTAAATTTATTTGCTACAATGCAAAGTACTCCCAAGTTTCATGCTTATTTTGGCACATATAGGTTATATAACCTAAACTAATTAAAATATGGTAAACTGTGAAACACCTTAGAGAAAAAGAGAGAAATTAATAATAAATATCTATTGTGTTTCTGATTTTCAACTATTGTTATTTAAATATATAAATAAGTAACCCATTTTATGGATACCAACAGTAATACTTACATGAAACTTATGTATGAAGTCATATGTTAAAAAAAGCCAGCCAGGATTAAGAAGACCAAATCTTGCAAGAAGTGAAAATGCTATGGTTGCACCGAACCATATTCTTGTCAAAAAGGGAATGTTATTAAACCATGATGAAAGGTCACCCATTTCTCTATACTCTGAACTTGAAATAATAGACTTTTGTTAAAAAATCAATGTATATATCTGAAAATGCAAATATTTTTTTAATTACTGATACTAGTAAAAGAGCGAGAAACTAAAAATATTAAAAAAATTTAGTAATCATATTGATGAAATGAGTAGGAGTGAGATATATCAGATAAGGTCAAATAATATTCATTATTGTTGCTGGCTGCCCTTGTGGCAGCCAGCAACAAGAGCACAGCTGTTAAAATTACAAAAAGCTGATCTTTTAGACTAATTAAAATAAATAGAAAACAAATAAAAAAACAACAGAAACGAACTATAAACACAATAAAAAAGGTATGCCTGGGTTCGTCCAACACCTAAAGGCCACCAATTTTTTTTCAAGGCAAATCAACTGGCAACAACCACTGTGGGCACAGTCAGCAAAAAGATATTTACTCTAATTATTAGCTATAGTAAGAGAGCCTCCCTCTGAACAACAATTTGGGAAATATGAAGGAGACCCACCTCCAAAATTTCTATCACACCAGTCTGGTGTGCAAGAGCCGGACCTTACCACAGGGAGCAATCAGTATCAAGCTCGCTCAATGTGGTGTAGCCCTTTGTGTTAGGTGTTATATATAATTTTTCTAATTCAATTATTGTTGCATCAGATAGCTAGGAGAATATTTATTTGTAATTATTATTAATCATTTTTCTAGTTGATTTTATAACCACCATATGAACATATAAATTATAATAAACTAACTTAAACTCAACTGAGATAAGGAGGAGAGTCATTTCCTCAAATGCAGCGACTGTGGCCAATCCAAGCAGCAAAGAGCTGACTTCTCAAGTGGCAGTGGCCCATGAAAAGATATTTGAATGCAAAACTGATTGCTACCATGGAAGTCATTGACCACCTCACACACAAAATCAGGGGGTGCATCTAGAGAGCGCAAGGCTAGATCATGACAGGTAAATGAAGCATTTCTTGGACACCAATCTCCAGCTCTTCGATCGGGTCTGATAGGACCTGATTGGATGTGTAGTCCCTCCAGAGGGGATGCCTACTGTTTAAGTTCCCAAGGAGGAGAAAAGGGCTTGGTAACCATGCCACAAGGCAATGGAAATTTGTCACATCAAGGTCAGCTCACAGAAGTAATATAGCCAGACACAACAGAGTGAGTACCTCTGTGATTTTCTTTTGGGGGAAAATACCCTCACAGGAATGGTTGTAGACCACTTGGATATAGAACTCAGAGGGCTATTGCCCACACAGAATGGCACTGAAAAGATTGCTGCTTTTGAGGACTTAAGGGAGGAGGGTTGACTCACTGAATGAGCCTTCCCTACCTTGAATCATTCAGCTGTGAGGGGGAGGGGCTTTAAGTCCAGGATTCCATCATCTTTTGGAGGGGCCCTGACTTTTCAGTGGCCCATCCAGCCACAGGCAGGGGAGCCAAAGTTACTTGTGCACTGACTTCCTTTGGGAAGGGGGGATCTTAAAAGTGCCCAGGATGATAGCACTGTAACCTCCTAAGGTTACAGTGCTATCATCCTGGGCACTTTTAAGTGGAAGAGCATGGCCATTTCATTTTTGAAAAGCAGTGATGCGGGGGCAAAGGGGTTCCACCCTATGAGCCACCAGTCAGACTGGGGTGGTGCCAGGAAGAGGTAGAACCTGCAGAAAGGTTTAACTTGGGCACAGGAGCTACTGAACTGGTAGGACTAGAAGGGCCAGGAGTGAAGGGTGCTTTAAGTTTGAATGCATAGGAGGGGTCTGGTCACATGGACTACAGTGTGATGAGAGGTTACTGAAACTGAATGTTGGACCAATTCACCTCATTTTTCCTCCGGATTCTCAACACTTTGCCTTAGCCTGTCTGTCTTGAATGAAGAGAGTAAGTAGATGGATTTTTTCTTCTTTTTTTTCCAATAATATTTGAAGTTAATAAGAATTCTTTTCATAAATTTGATTTGCATCAATTATATTTTAGATTTTGATATTTCTCTTTTCAGGGAGAATCCTTGGATATGAATTGGGAAGGGGAGATAAATATCATTGTAACTACCTACTGACACACCATTAAATACAAAAAATGTGATGAAAACAAGAATATGTAAAACAACCACTCACCTGTCTGTGGTGAGTTACAAGGCTTTGAAAAAATATTTGCATTTACAACAGACCTGTAAACTTTAAACAATATTTATAACATTTAGTCTTCCTGCAAAGAGAAACTTGTATTAGTTCAAACAAAAATTATACCTTGAATAAATTAATACACAATCCTCCCTCCTAATCCATTCCCTCTCTTCTTTCACACAAATTTGGAAAAGTGGGGTAAAAGACAGAGAATAAGTGGTGAAAACTCCATAGTGGAAAATGAGGAGAATAGCTCCCACATACATCTCTCACCACATCATCCTTTAGCAGAGCCAAGTTTTTCAAAGCACCCTGTCCAGTAGGGCCTAGTGCCGCAGCCAATTTTAAGGCACATTTCAGGTTTTTTAGAGCAGACCATCCAAAATTTGGAACTAAAGAGACGAAAAAAAATCTGAAAAAATCATAACGCCCCCTTTTGGGGGGTTAAATTTTGCTTAAAATTTCTTTTTTCCGTATGGTGAGGCTGGTTGTATTCAGTTATTATAGCTCTCATCTCTGAAGATAGAAATGGGTCATTTTCAAACAGGAAAAATTACTCGGAGGGCACTATAAATTAATTGATGTATGACAAATTTATGAGATATTTGCAGTGTTCCCTATGGAGGGGTATGGCTCTACCTTTTTGAATGTATGTTAAAGATTCACTCATCACATGTATTATTTCTGTTTTATATTAACAGGTCTTTCTATTATCATTTTCAGGACTAAGATGAGTAAAAGAACTAGAACATCAACAAGTCACAGTCTCTTTGGCTCCCCACTTCCAGAACTTTCTCATTATGAGCTGCCAACAAAACAACAGGTTGGAAGATATATTCAGTATGTAAAAGGCAATAAATACAAGAGGAACAAGAATGTTATTCCTGAAGTATCCGAGGCGCTTACTGAGATTTGGAAAGAAAGACAGTATTCCAGTTCAGCCATTCAAGAATGTTAAAACCAAATTGCTCCGATTGGTGGAAGAAGCGTCTGTGGTATCAAAATAAGGAATGAATGACACTAACGGCCGTATGCTAAAACAAATGTGAAATGCACATTTGAGCAAAAAACTTTCTTTTTTTTTATTTATTTTACATTTTAGCCTTTTGCATATAAATTTATAAATAATTGTGAAGCTACACTAAATCTGATAAAATTGCATTTCACATTTTTCTTAGCATACGCCCATAAGACTAAGAATAGCAGGATGCCAGCGTGTTGATCTCTTGGATTGCAAGTGTGAAAAGAATATGAAAGTGACACGTCAAGAGCATGAATTTCTTATTGACCAAAGAACCGAGTGTCACATGAAAATTGGAGGAGCGGATGTAAAAACAAGTCAAATGATTAAAAAAAAGGAAAATCTGAAGATTAAATGCATGAAAGAGGAAACTACAATTTTTGATGAAGCCTTGGATGAAGAAACCTCATCTGACATTTCTGATAATGAATGGAAGAAAGTCTTTGCAAGAACAGAAAACAACAACATACCAATACCAACAATTGCCATGGAAGCAAATCAGTATTCTGTGTCAAATAGAGCTGCTGCTGCTGCTGCTATTAGTAGTGCAGCAAAATTTGACTATGGTATTATAAATTCAGAAGACCATCACAAAGTCTGCTGGAGGGCACGACAGAAGTTGAGGAGGAATTTCACCAAATCTGAATGTTTGTAAGATAAAAAAATTACTGCTAAAATTTTTGATGGTAGGAGAGAGACAACACAAACAAAAAAGAAGAAAGGGAACAAATGATATGGAGTAAAAGAAATTCAAGATCACTATGTGCTTGTAGGAGAACCTGGTAATGTCTATTTAGATCACATAACTATTGAATGAGGAACAGCTGCAGGTACTGCAGATGGACTGATGAAATGGCTTGTTGAAAATGATATTAAATAAGAGATAAAGGCAGTGGGAGCCGACAGCACGGCAACTAATACTGGCTACCAGAATGGAGACATAAGATGGCTGGAATGTCAATTACATCGTCCTTTAGAGTGGATCTCTGCAGCTTGCATCTAAATGAGCTTCCTTTGAGGCACCTGTGCAGGAAATATATTGATCCAACAGAAAGTGGAACTCAATGGAAAGGACCATTGAGCCTTAACCACCTGTGAAACTCTGCCAGTATCACCAAATGGCTTTCAATGTATTGCTAAAAGAGCTCCTCTTCCAGATGTAGAGGCGAATGAGCTTAGTTGGGAGCAAGCTTACCTGTACAGAATTATCAGTGCTATTAGAAGTAGAGTAATTGATGATGATATCCTATATATGAAACCAGGGCCAATATATCATGCAAGATGGCTTACCACTGCCAGCAGAATATGTCGTCTTTATGTGGTAACAGAAAAACCTAATAATGACTTTTATGTCCTCAAAGAGTTTGTTGTGTGTCATTATGGGCCCATCTAGTTTCACATCAAATTCTCTCTGAAATGCATGGAGAGATCTAAACATCTGGAACAGATCAATCTTATGCAAATACTCCAACCTGCCAGTGAAGCCATAGCATGGCAAACAATCCAAAGGAATTCTTACTGGGCCCATCCTGAGAAGTCCTTTGGCAATGTTGGCAGACATTGATCAGAAGAACAGGAAATTAGCTATTGACAGAATCAAGAAGATCAGAGAAGTTACTGTGTATGAGGAAGAGATATGTGATTTAGGGCCAACAAAAATAGATAAGACTGCTAAGAACCTAACAGATCTACTTAACCTGAAGAGGAATGCAGGTTTGAGCCACCACTTACAATGCATCTATCTAATGCAGATCTGCAAAATATTGTCGATGAGCCAACCTCTATTGACATTCCATGCCATTCTCAAGGTGTGAAGTGGTGTGTGTGAATGGTGATGGAAGTTTCTGGCAAAGTTTATGATAAAGAAGCAAGAGATGGCTTCATTTGGGGGGTACTAAAATCCTGTGACTTCATGCCATCATTTGAGACAAAGCAGGATTTTAGTGTAGCAGTTGACAAATAGTATATATTAGTTAGATAACAAAAGTTGAACTTCTGACTTGTTTGTCATTATCCTTCAGTTTAAACTCAACTCTAATGTATTTAGAAGCACTTATAACAACAAACCAACAACTCTGATGGTGTATATCTTTGTGGCTCAAAAATTTTAAAAAGTGAAATTTTGAGGTAAAAACGGGTGTTCCAAATATTAAAAAAAAAAACTTTTTCCACCTTTGAAATATGTTTACTCAAGTGTACAAAACCTGAAATGTGCATGTTGATTTGCTGAAATTTGTTTAGCGATGCTATAGCCTACTTTTGAATCATGACCATCTTCAGGGTTTTACTTCCTGTGAGTCTAATGACTCAGTGGAGGCACTCACCTGGTTCATTTTTAAGAACATATGGTAGTTCCAGTTCCCATCACCCAGTTCAGTCCCACCTAGCATCCTCATTAGGGTGTCCCAGGCTTGTATTAGTAGTATATCAAATTAATATCAAGTCAAGCACATGCTGCTCTGGTTCCTTGTCAAATGAAAGTGATTCCACTAAATTTTCATGGAAGTCAGGCAATATATAATGGTTGTGCAAAATGAACATTTTGACAGCTCCTCTAAGATTTGACCCAAATTTCCATCAATATATATCAACAATTATGTCCCAAGACAATGAATTTTTAGCAATAATGTAACCGATGCATGGGATTCTGATTTCCAGCAGAAAACAAAGAACTTCTTCTCTTCTACCTACTCCATCACCTTCTTCTTGAGTTCTGCCTTCATTTGGGGGCGGGGGGGCAGCTTTCATGTGGAGGTGGGCAAGCTTCAAGAGGAACTGGGCTTGCTGTTCGTCCCAGGCTTGTATTAGTAGCATATCAAATTAATATCAAGTCAAGCACATGCTGCTCTGGATGATCTCTTTGTAGTCTTCAAGTGGATGATTGCCACAATCAAGCAGATGTTTCAAGTGACTGACCATCTCAAGGCCAGGGTTGGCAAATCAAAAAAACCCAGCCCTAAAAAACCAGGGTTTTATTCCGGGTTTTGGGGGCCTTTTTCAAGTGAAATTTGTAAAATCTGGGTTTGGGTTTTTTTTTCAAAATTATACTTTTTTTCAAGAAATTAATGCTACTTATCATTTTATTCAAAATGCATATTTATATTTATAATTTCAACAAATATGTATCAAATTAAGGTTATTTCTCTGATACTGACTCATAATTCATCTCTCATTTTATAGGTTATGGATATCATGGGTACCCACAATTCTTGATCAGTGATCTGTTACTGTCATCTGTTCTTACCTTAATATAATTATTAAACTAATTAATTATTAATATTATAAAAATAGAGAGCTATTCTTTTTATATGTTATTCTAATGCTTGTAGTGGGTCTTTTTTTAGAAAAAAAAACAGTTTATAATGTTTGTGGGTTTTTTTTTAATTTTTTGCCAACCCTGCTCAAGGCAGTGAGTTTTTTCACCAGATGACAGAGCAGTTGGTGTCAGGGGCTGTGGTCAGCTCTGGTCAATGATTCAGTAGCATCTCGAAAAAGGAGAGTGTCAGGGCCAGATGGTGGACCCATGCAAACCTCGAAGACATCCTTCAGAACAACTTCCAAGATATGGTGGCAGCATGCCAACCATACCAGGGCCTTCTCCAGTGCACGTTCAATTCTGATACATGCTACTTGAACCATCCCTGTCCTGTGTTGCCCACTTTTGTTGAATGCCATTCCAATGATGTTGCCCTCCAAGCTGCTTTCCTGCACCAGATTCCAAAATGGTTTCCGCAGTTTTTCCTATCCCGTCTGCAGACACAGGATCACCCAAGGGTTCCTCCGACTGGGTAACAACTTGTCGTCCCAATGCAGGACCAAATGGACTCCAGGCTTGAAGGAGAGAGACATGGCAATCTATTCATGGTTCTTGACTCTGGCCTGGTGGATCAACAAGCAGGACACAGTGATATGTTTGATTTTGCGGCCAAGGTTCATTGCAGCAGCGGCGTAGGAGGATGTTGGAGCATGGATGGACAGATTGTTGTGCTCCTTGGTGAGCTTGTTCTCCTGAGGAAGTCAATGGCGTGGAGATTTAGCTGGTGTCAGAGCTTTGAAGTCATCATTGGTGTCTTCGTTGGGTGATGAGGATGAAGTAGAAGACTCCCAAGACATATCACAATCAAGAGTGGATGCTGAGACAGCATCCATCCTTTGTCTCTTACATCACTTCAGCTTCTCAGCCATGCCAGCCATCGAGCAGCTCTGCTGGTCCTCATTCTGAGCCTCCAAGAATGCCTTTGAATGCAGGATGTCGAACATGTCTTAGAGGCTGCCTCTGAAGATGCATCTCTTCATTTTTTCCATCTCTGTCTTCTGTGACTTGGATTTTGCCAAGGTGCTGTGTACAGTTTGAGGATCATCTTCTTAAAACTCTGCAGGGAAGACGCTTCTAGCACATGAATGAGCCTATTCCATTCATCTACCACTCAATTTGTAAACCAATTTCTACCAATCTCTTTCCTAAGCCCAAACTTGTCCAGCTTAAACCAAAAGTGTACTGCCCCTATTAAATCTATTCCTAGCACTTATGCACTGCTTACTAGGCCAGAGATCAGAACTTGCTAGGACACCAAAATTTCTCATATTCTGACCTTCCTAAAACTCTCCCATTCAGTTTATAATTATTTAGTGGATTAGATCTACCTATACTAAGTATACTACCCTTGCTTATGTTAAATTCCATTTGCCATAAGGATTATATGGTCAATTCATCTTGTAATACCTCAGCATCAGTCAGACCTTATAACTTGGTATCATCAGCACCTTGCTCAGGTCAATACTTAAACCTAAGTCAAGATCATTAATATAAATAAAGAATAACAACAACCCCTAACACTGACCCCTGAAGAACACTGAAGTGGGCAAATGTATTTTTTATCTGCTACCTCTCTCCTTCAATTTTCCATGAAGTTAATTGTAATCTTTTGTTTCACGATGTCCTGTTGTGTGTGCAACCCTGCATGATTTGAATGTGCTTAATGCCTTTCCTAGTCTGCTTGCATTTTTTGCTGCACTTATTTCCAGCTAGGCCCTCTCATTATGCTTTGCATGGCTTCTTTTTTTATTGTTCTCTTTGTCTTGCATGCCTAGAGGGCCTAGTTGGAAATAAGTGCAGCCAAAAATGCAAGCAGACTAGGAAAGGCATTAAGTAAACTCAATTAAATCATGCAGGTTTGCACACATAACAGGACATCCTGAAGCAAAAGTTTACTATTAACTTTATGGAGAATTGAAGGAGAGAGGTCACATTTTAGGTAAAATAAAAAATACATTAACCAATTTCAACACCACTGGTAACATTCCCCCTCTCAGATTTGATTCCTGTGTGTCAGTAAACCACAAGTCTATCCACCTAAATATACTTTCATCAATCCCATGCTCTTAACTTTATTCAAAAGTCCTGTGGCACCCTGTTGAAAGTCTTACTAAAATCCAAGTAAACAATATCGTAATTCTGATCCCCATGGCAGCATAAACACATTTCTATAAAAGATAGTAAATTAGTCAAACATGATTTACCCTTAGTAAAGCTGTGTTGAGAATCATTAATCAACTTAAATTTATTTAAGTGATCTCTAATAGATCATTCTATTATAGATTCCATCATTTTCCGCACCACTGATGTCAAACTCACTGGTTGGTAATCAGACATATGTTTATCCCCCTTCTTAAATATAGGTATTACATTAACTTTCTTCCAACCATTAGGCAAAATGCTAGGCTCTAACAATTTTCTAAATAAACATGCTAGGGCCTCACTTAACACATCTTTACATTACTTCAAAATCCTGGGAAAAACCTCATCAGGGCACAGTGCTTTACTAAATTTAATTCTATTTCTTTTGAGACTATCTCCTTTGTAATTAAAATATCCTCTAATTTCTCCTCCTCATTACCACCCAAAATCAAGGTCCCCTCAGGTACAAATAGAATATCCTTGAGTGTAAATATTGAAAGAACATACTTATTAAATATCCTAGCCATTGCATCACTATCACTCACTAACTCTCCATCTGTAGTTTTAAGTGGGCCTATTTTATCTTGTTCTAGTTCTATATAATTAAAAGAAACCTTTGTGATCTTCCTTTGCCTTATTTCCCACTTTAATATCATAATTTCTCTTTGCTACCCTAATTAACTTTTTAATGTTTCTAGTTAGCTCATATCTCTCTCTTAATTGGTCCTCACCATATTTTATTTTCCTATAAATGCCCCTTTTAATGCGAATATAGTGCTTAATTTTATCTGACATCCAGTTCAGCTTAACAGAGTTTGCTTTAATTTCTCTATATGGAATGTTTATATTCTCTCCAGCAATTAACTGTTTAATCATTATCTTATATTCCTCATCAACACCATTTCTCTCTACCTGGGGATTATCTTCACCCTCACCTGCTCTCATTCACATCACATTTCCTGACCTGACCTCATTCACTAGTCCCCAAACAACTATCTCCAGGTACCTTCTCAGACCATTAAAATCTACTTTTCTAAAGTCTGGGATTTTAACTGTATTTATCCCACTAATAACCCTGTTCCATTTTAACTTAAATATAATTTTGCAATAATCACCATTTCCCAAATTTCCATAATCTCTGTATCGCTAATACCTTCTTACCTATTTGGGTTGGTTTATAGCCTAAAAAATTCCTTAGCCTTCTGATCCTACAAGAGCTTCCTAGTCTATATTTCTATTATTAAAATCACCCATTATACACACAAGCTTACTTCTACAAGCATATTCTATCTCCTGCCACAGAGGACACAAAACTTCCTTACTAAGATTTGGTGGTCTATATAATAATCCTATGATAAGTTTATTCTTTCTCTCCTTAATATCTAGCCATAATGACTGTGTCAGCATTTTTACTACACTGGAGATTCTCTAATATAAATAACACTGTACAACACTGAAAAAAAAACAAAGAAATGAGAATCTTTTCTAGGGATATTTTTTGCGTAAATCACAAATATAACATCTGTCTCTTTCTGCAACTCTCCAGTTACTTACATTAAATTCACTGATGATTCCATAGAGCTTGAATGCAAACAGGATTGGCCCGAAACTGACAACTTCAAAAGTTATAAATGGATTTTGATATAATTTTAATGGGGTGTTCCTAAGGTATTTGTCAATCTAACCTATGAAATTTAAGAAACTATACTCAATATTTTTTTTAGTTATATGGGTCCAAATCCGTGGTAACTCTTACGCAACACTTGATAATTTTATAACTTACTATAAATGCTTCCTATTTTTATTTTTTTATTTAATATTTGTTCCTGTTACTATTTATATTATTTTTCACAAACTAGTTTTTCTTTACAGGAGAGAGCTAAAATGCCTAGAGAATGCAAAAATTCCTCAGACAGTTTCTGTTATATATGTGGATCAGTTACATTAAGACAATACAAGAGACAGTTGACTAAACATACTTTATGAGCTGTACTTTGGATGTAAAGTGGGTGACCAGGACAAACACTGGGCACCTCACATATGTTGTGTCAGGTGTACAAGTTCCCTTTCTGCCAGGGTGAAAGGTAAATGGCCTGGCCTCATGTGTGGTGTAACAATGGTCTGGAGGGAGCCAAAGGACCATTCAATAGATTGCTACTTCTGCTTAAGAGATATTAAAGGTGGGTACTAAATGTGTTTTCTTTCCTGGTCTTTAATATATTTTCAAGAGATGTATCAATTAGAAAGATCAAAATACATACATTTTAGTCTGATTTTATTTTATTTCACTGCAGGTTGCAACAGAAAAGGCAAGAAATCTATCATGTATCCAGATCTTCAGTCTACTATTCACCCAGTTTAATATTCAAGTGCTATTCCTGTAGCACAGCCACCCTCTGAACTACAAAGTGATAACTCAAGCAACTCAGACAATTCAGAATCTCAAGATATACCAGATGTCGCAAAGCTTGAATCTGACAAGAAACCACACCTTATCACCCAACCAGAACTCAATCATCTAGTTTGTGCACTAACACTTACTAAGCAACATCCTGACCTCATGTCTGCAATAATGGAACCTGTTGGATGAACATGCTTGAATTACAGTATTTAGGAAGCATTCTGCAGATCTAGAGCAATTCCTCACTTTTGAAAACAACTTGACTTATTGTAATGATATCAGAGGCCTATTCAATGCCCTTGAGCTGACCTATGAACCAAATCAGTGGTTATTCATAGATGCATCCCTTTACAGCATAAAAGCAGTTCTGTTGCACATTGGGAACAGCATGCCTTCAGTACCAGTCGCTCACTCAGTCATTTTAAAGAGAGACATATGAGAACCTTGTTTTTATTCTAGATCGCATAAGTTACAAGGAGACTCGAAAGTAGTAGCCTTACTTAATGGGCTACAAATTGGATACACCAAGTTTATGTGCTTCCTTTGCAAGTGGGACAGTAAGGACAGATCAGAACATTATGTACGCTCAGAATGGTCCCCTCCAGAAACTATGATGCCTGGATGCCATAATGAAATTCATGAGCCACTAGTTAAGGAGAAAATCATTTTGCCACCACTGCATATAAAACTAGGCCTAATGAAGCAATTTACTGAGCATTGCAACATAACAAGACATGTTTCCAGTACCTCAAAGCGATCTTCCCTAAAATAAGTGATGGAAAGATTAAAAAAGGCATATTCCTAGGCCCTCAGATTCATCAACTTATAGCTGATGAGGACTTTGAGGCAACAATGGATGAAACTGAGCTAGCGGCCTGTCATGCATTCAAGGATGTATGCAAAGGACTTCTGGGAAAGCACCAAGGTGCCCAGTGAGAGCGTAAAGTGGAAACCCTAAGCATGTGCTACCAAGATCTTGGATGCAATATGCAATATGCAATATGAAGATACACTCACTTCATTCTCATCTCTCCTTCTTTCCAGAGAATGCAGTGATGGATGTGGAGATCGTTCCATCAAAATAGAGTGTCAATGGAAAACAGGTATAAGGGAAAATGTAGCCCTGCTATACTGGCGAACTTCTGCTGAAACCTGAACCTGAGAGATCTTACAAACGAAGGAGTAAATACAAAAATGTAGGTTAATACATTATATAATGCTAATAAACATGCTGATTCATTATATATTCATGAATTAATTATAATGAACACATTTAATCTGACTTGGTGAGTGAAATACATTTATGGTATTGTGGAAATCAGTATCAATTGCATAATTATTAAATCAGCAATTTGCAAGAAAATGTTACATGATGGGAAATTTTTGTTAGCAAATTTGAATTCTACACACTCAACTTCATAATAAAATGCACATGAGATCCGTCTTTTTCTTGACACTGAAATTTGTTGTACAGTGTAATCACACCGCCTCCTTTCCTTCGATTCCTATCTGTATGAAACCTATTATAACCATCAATCTGGACATCAGGTCTAAAGTTCTTTCCTGCCAAATCAAGCCCTGAATCTTATTGCATTAACATCAAAATTCTCTACACTTGCTCAGCCCGCTTAACAAACCCATCTTATTCCTTATGCTTCGACTATTTGGGTAGTATATTCTCAAAGTATCTCTCTTTATGGTCTTATCATTACTACACTCTACCCTCCTAGTCCTCTGCTCATTCCCCTACCTGTTGCTCTCCAAATTCATTTGAATGACCTTGCCTCATCCTAATTACCCTGACAGCCTATACCTACACTTCCCTCGAGACAATCACTTAACACTTTCACACCCTTGTGACTCAAGTGGAACCCATTCATTGCATACAAATCCTACCTTCCAAAAAACTCACTTCATGTATCCTCCAAAAACACTAGTCCCATACTATCACAATTCTTTCACTCTCTCATTTACCCCAACTGTGTGCAAGATCCACACACTTCCAACTACTATCACAAAGCTTTCCTAACAAATCCCTATATGTAGACACTAGCTCCTCCAACCTAGTTTTGCCTGTCATTTACTCCCACATGTAAAACAACAACTGCATCCTTTTCAGTTCCATCCACTATCCTTTCAATTCTCTCAATCCATTCCGTTACACTTGCACCTGGCAAACAAACCTATATCCTCCTCTTGCACTCACATTCACAAAATGTCCTGTCTAAATACCTAACCTGTGAATCACCCTCCACAAGAACTTAATTTGCCTCACCTGCACCTATAACCCTCCCTTCTCCAAGGACATTGAACTTATTACTAAGTATCCACACCCCCTTAACAACATTACTACTACCAGCTGAAACAGGAGATGCTTCTCTTGCTACCTGATTCCTTCTTCCCTTTTCCACCCTCGACTCACTACTATCTATCTCGCCTAGCCCTAGTCCTAGATAATATAAATGGGCTAGTCTTATGAGCCTCAGAATTCCCCTTGAGCCTAGTGCTAAGATCCCTCCTAGTCTCAGTGACTAACTCCTCTAGCATAGCTATTCCTTCCAAATCCAGACTCTTCACTCCTCTAACTCCAGCGCACACACACTAACATAAGAATTCCCCACTCCTACATTACATATTTCGGCACAAGTCTCACACTCAGCCATCCACCTTTCTGCCAATACAATGCACTCACTCATTATAACCTAATTAATGTTTAAAAAATAAAAAAAGTCCTTGACTTATATAAAAAAGGACAACTCATGAAAGTGAAAGAGCAGCATACTAAATCACGATTTAAAGAACCCTAACTCACTATATGAGTCAACTTAGGTATCACATCCAAACAACAGAAAATACTTATCTTCCCAACAAAAAAAATACTAAACACTAAAAATGAATTATTCAAACAAATAGACAATACTACACATCCAAATAAAACTATCACTTGAAACTTATCATCAATATCAAATCTGTCAGAACTTGTTCAAATGCAACCTTCTAGGAGAAAGCAAGATAGGTGAGTGGTTGTAGAGGGTAGGGGAGTAATGAGGCTGAATTTTCGCCAGCTTTGCCAAGGTTTTGCTTGGGGGTGGTAGAAGGCAGTGAAGGTTTTCTATTCAGGCTGGTAACTACCATACTCATAGGACTGGATGAGCCAGGAGCAGAGGGTACTTTCCTAACCAGAGAGGCATAGAAAGTCCTAAGTTGCACAGGGTGTGACATGACTAATTCCTTGGCTTCTTAATTTTCACACAATTGTACTTACACAATACAGCTTTACCAGTGGAGACTGGAAGAGTGATCAAACCTTGGAGGAGCCTGGTCAGGTTCAGATACATTTCAGTCTGGTTGTGGGCAAGAGTATCTCCAATGGCGTCAAATTTGATTGATGAAAACCAGAGCTCTGTTTCTGCCTTGATAAGGCTCATGGCCTCTATGTCAGCCTCACAGACTTTTGGTGCCTATGGTAAAGCAGTAATATCTCCATGGAGCAGCTAAGCAGATGTTTAATATTGAAGCTAACCAGAATAATGTCATCCCAGAACCAGTTCTGCAGCTCAGTCAACACCTTGTCAATGAACAGGATATAGACAGATTGGTGGTATTATTCCTCAGATATCTGGAAGGATACATTCACTCGCTGCATTTGCCCCCTCCACAATCAAAGCACAGGAATAGTGTCATGTGATGAGCCGATCTCCTATAGACCTTCTTGAAGACATAATGGGAGCTGGTCAGTGCAGTGCACCTTCCCGGGTCTTATTGAGATACATCTCCACTTCATCAATCAAAGTGTATGAAGAGATAAGATCAACAGGAGGAGGCTGCAGGGCTTGGATCGGCTCCACGGTGTGAACTAGAACTAACTCAGCACAGACAAGGCCAATCAGAAAGCACGGCTATCATCCTCAAGGAAGATGGCAATAACCAGCAGAAATCTAATGAACACAATAACTGAATTGTATTGCTCAACCCATTTAGTACTTGCCAACATTGTTCCTCAAACAGTGTCCTCCCAAAATGGAAGATGCTTAATGATGTTGCTTCATTTTTCATTATGGGCTAATGAAAGACTAAATTTGGCGGGGGCTTCAGCCACATCAACCCCCCCTCTCTGGATCCGTGCTTGCCTGATCTATTGGTCATATCTATTATCTGGATGGTAATCTTTTACATTAGCAACTCAGGTGATTTTGTTGTTTCATTCCAAATTGAATGATATGGGTATGTTTCATCTTTCATTTATCCACACATTGATGAAAGGCACCATTTTTGTTGGAGTGAATATGGGAAAAAACAATCTAAAAAATAAGAATTAATGGAAAAATAATATAGAAAAACTAAAAATAAGATATCTTTTACTTATGTAATTCAGGTTTGTCGCATGCCTATGTGTTTGGTTACTGGAAGACTGTTTCAGTGCTATATAGGAAGGGGGGATCTGCTCTCCCCATACCCCCCGGCTCACCCTCAGGAACAAGTAATATAACTAAAGATTTGGGGAAGAAGGACGAATCATTATTGTATAATAGGAAAAACAGTTGCTAATGTAAAAAAATTACCAATGTGTAAACCAAAATAAAAAATAGTTATTTTGTTATAGATGACATCATTAGACTAGAAGTGTAGCAAACTAGTTCCAATTTAATTACAAAAGTTTAAGTAATTAGAGAAGACTAGAAGAGAAAAAAGAAGGGAAATATTCTGGTAAAAGGAAAAGGTGTAAAAAAAATGGATAATACTTGAGTTTATGGGCATACACTAGGGGTGCTATTTCTGGGCTACAATTAATGTGATTGGCTCTGCACATTTATTGAAATAAAGAAACAATAGTGTCACCTGCTTTAGGCTATTTCCGCCAAAAGGTAACATTTTTTTAGTTATTTTTGAAATGGGGGCTTTGCCTCCCATACCCCCATTTATGGAGGGAAGCCCCCACAACTTTAAAAACACTCATAATATTACTAATTTGAAAGGGTAATATTTAGGTGATTGTTAAATGTCGGTGGCACTATCGTTGTCTTAAATTACCTAATAAATAATCACCATAATAAAGGCTAAACCATTCCACCTTTAACTATTATAATAGAGCCTCACTTCCTTTCCATACCTGTCGCAAATCCTCGCTTTTAAAATGAGATCATGATCTATACAAAAGTGTATTAAATTGACTGAGGTATTAAAAACAGTCCAATTAAAGTCCAACAAACCGAGTGCACAAGAATCACACTCTATTAACTGCGCTCCAGGTTGCCAATGTTTGAAATAAGATCAAATTAAAGGTTGCCACTGTGTGAAAATAATAGGTTATTTTAATATAAAGAGACACTGTACAATTTTATCTTTAAACTCAATAACGAAATAGGTATAACCCCCTCCCCCCAAATATTACGAGGCATAGAAAAATTTATTACAATACTAATTAAATATAATCAAGTAGAAATGCAGGCACTTACTAAATAATAAAGAATAGAGACCCCCAAAACAAATACAGCACCATGATTAGCCACAAGCTACTGTCTGACATCATAAGGCCTAAATTGTAGTCTAGAAATAGCGCCCCCTAGCATGTGCTAATAAACTTAAGTATTACCAAAAAAATGTGTAAACTAAAATAGAAAAAAGAATAGTAATTTGGTAAAGATGACATCACGATAGATGTGCCAACCCATTTTTATTTCCATATTTATTAAATTAAAAATTAATAGTATGTGTGTTTGGTTATTCATATAGTTTGGTTACTGGAAGCCAGTTTTGAGTTATTATATGGGGGGGTTAGCCCCCCCACTCACCTCAGTAACAAGTAGTACAATGAAAGATTTTGGAATGAAGGACAAATCATTATGGATTGATTAAGGGATACAAGGAAATGCTCCCGAGTTACTAATGTAAAAAATTACTGTCTGGATTAGAACCATGGAAATCAGAAATTGAGTACCCCCTGAAATGCATCTGTCCACAACTACAACAATCAAAGAGATTCAAGCACTGCCAAATTAATATTTTCCAAGTACAATGAACAAATTCATCTAAAGCTTTGCCCACGAGAACATATTTAGTACTTGTTTAAATATTCTAGGTGCTTCAAGAAGGTATAATCTTTGGGTTATACACTTACACCTGACCCTCAATTTAACGGATTAAAAGGGGGGAAGGGTGGTGCGTTGCTCAAAAATACTTACATATACAATAAATACCGGTATACAATAAAATTCCACCACACAAGGTAGAGAACTTTAAGAGATTGACATTTTACAATCGTCTCTCATACCTTATGGCTTCTCTATGGATTGATATCAGTCGTATACGTGGGGACCAGGAATTGTAATTATGAAAGCTGTGCGAGCTACTAGAAAATGGCTAATGAACCAAGATCAGCTACAAGAAACGCATTTGTCACTTATTTTTTTTAGTCATTTGGTATTAACTTTGCCCTTTCAATATTATATCAGCATAAGTAAAACTTATGCTAGAGCAATTTGTTTTTGTTATACCATCTTTATAACTCACCTTTAATATTTTTAAGTCATGCATCACTGGCTATATTAACCTAGCCAACTAAGGTTTTGTTTTTATTTTGTGACCATTTATTTTACGTTTAAGTAGTCGCTGGAACATGCCACGATGCTTTTCACTTACCAGGGTATCAGGATACTCAACAATTCTTGTTTTGAAAAATAAAAAAAAAAATTAAGAATTGTGGGTGTTTTCCCAGCTGATCATTAGGCTAAAATCAAGGTATTTCTACAATGATAGTAACCTTTGACCTTATGACCAAAACTTTCCTGCACTCGTGTTAAGAGTGTTTTTAATTTTTGCATTTGGCTTGTAATATTGTTATGCTTAGACCCTCTTCCTGGTTGTGATCATGTAGGTGTCAGGTTTAGGTGTTCTGTGGTTTCCCCTGAAGTAAATTTTTTGAAACCATGTAAACATCTTGACTGGTTTTGAACTAAGTTTTCCTTAATGAAAGACTATCTCTCTACTTTCAACTGGGAGAAGGTACGAGGGGCAGTCAATGAGTTTTGCGAATCGGTAGGGGAAAACAGAGGAAGGGAGATGGCTGTTTGTGGGGGTGTTATGACAAGTTATGACAAGTCAGGACCTGCAGCCGCACACTCCTGCCTCATCTATTTAAGAAGCAGTAGCTGATCGCAGATCGTCAGTCACAAATTTTTCAACAATGTAGAAGGTTGAGCACCGCGCAGTGATCAAATTTTTTACCAAGGAAGGCAAGAATGCAAAAGAGATCAATGAACGCATGGTTGCAGCGTACACCAACACCGCCCCTTCCTATGCAATCATTGCTCGCTGGAATAGGGAGTTCTGCCATGGTTGTGAGCCCCTTGAAGATGACCCCCGTCCAGGACGCCCATCAGACGTGACCAATGAGCTCAATGAGCTCAATGTGGCCTGTGATGAGAGGATGATCCTCGAAAATCGATGGGTAAAGGTCGAAGAAATCAAGCGAGAACTTGGAATATCACATGGAAGTGTTAGCAACATCATCCACGACAATTTGGCCATGACCAAGGTCTCTGCCCATTGGGTCCCTAGAAACCTCACACCCCATGATCGACTTCAACATCGTCATATCCACAAGGCCAGAGTTGCACAAGCAGCCCTGCACGAGTGCGGATTCGAGGAGCTCAACCATCCCCCCTACAGTCCAGATCTGGCCCCTAGCAACTACTTTTTATTCCGCCAGCTCAAGGCTGCACTGCGTGGATGCTGGTTTGGGGGCGATGAAGATGTCCAGGAGTGGATTGAACAGCAGTCGGGAGATTTCTGGTTGTTGGGAATTCAAAGACTCAGGACCAAGTGGCGCAAGTGCATTGAAGTCGAGGGTAGTTATATTGAAAAATAATAAAATACCTTTCCTCATATCTCATTTCCTTATATCAGAATTGCAAAACTTATTGACTGCCTGGCGTAGGTATAAGATCCTAAGGACGCGTTTCGGCCAAAATTCTCCTTTAACTGTCCAAGCCTGGCTGAACTTCCATGATATTAACATTCGCTTTAAACATGATGTTATCAGCAGTTTTTAATTACAAAGAATCTCTAGCCCAGCATAATGATCCTAAGAGACTCCATTGTTATTTGAGGAATAAAAAGACAAGCCTGCTGTGGGACCTTTGATTATTAATGGTTCCTGGGTGTATTTTTCATCAGTTTTAGTGAGAAAAGCGCCCTTAGATCTCTTTCCTCACCAGTTTTCTATTTCAAAGTTCATGTTTGAAGATCTTACAATCGTTGATGTGCTAAATGCATTAAAAATCTTTAAAAATTCTCTAAACTGTGGCCCTGACAATATTCCTCCCATTGTTCTGAAAAATTGTGCTACTGTTTTATGCTATCCCTTATTTCTTCTCTTTAGTAAAAGCCTTTCTTCAATGACTGTTCCTTGACTGTGGAAGGTTGCCAATGTGCTTCCTTTATTCAAGTGGCATTCACTCCAATCCATCCAATTATAGGCCTATTAGTATGACGTCTAATTGTTGTAAAACATTGGAAAGAGTTATTGTTTCAAAAATGTTAATTATCTAGTCAAACTCACTACTTTCGCACTCTCAATTTGGCTTCCATGCTAACCTATCTGTGCCTGATCGATTACTACTGACTTATGACTATATTAGCAAAAATGCAGATCTTGGAGCATTAGTTGTACTTTATTTTGACTATAGTAAAGCCTTTGATGTTGTTAATCATAGATTGCTTATCATCAAACTTTCTCAACTTGGTATTTGTAACCCATTGCTTGGATGGTTCAGTGATTTCTTAACAGACAGAAGTTTGCAAGTTGTAGTGCAGGGTTCTTCCAGCTACTCAGTTGATGTTACTAGTGGGGTTCCACAGGGTTCTGTGGTGTGTCCTGCTCTTTTTTTATTTTTTTTAATTTATATAAATCACATTTGTGCTGGTCTCAGCAGTAAAATTGTCTTGTTTGCAGATGATTTGAAATTGTATTTGGCTCTCCTACATGTTGATCTGAGCAAGTTTAATAATAATGGTGCTTGTGTTTCTCTACAAAATGATGTTTCTCTAATTTACAATAAAAGTAAATCCTGGGGCCTTTCCTTTTCTGTAAATAAATGTGTCCACATCCGCTTTTGTTGTTCACCTGCTGTCCCTATGGGTGTGTATTACTTGGGCAATGGCCCTATTCCATATAAATCTTCTTTTAAGGACCTTGGCATTTTGGTAGATGCAAATCTAAAATTCTATCTTCATGTTAGAAAGGTCTTTGTTAAAGTTAATGGTGTTGCTAATAATATTCTCTGAGGTACCATTTGTAGATCAATTCAGTTTATGTGTTAGGTATTCGTTATGCATATTCATCCAACTATTAACTTTGGCTGAATTGTATGGAATACCAATTATATTGGTGATCTGTACCTTCTTGAATCAGAAGGAACTGCCTACACTTGGCAGCTCCTGTTTCAGTCAACACACAAAAGATTTCTTACCAGAGAAAAGTCATCAACATTGTCACCCTTTACAGGCGTTCGTCAGATCTAATCTACAATATACATAAAATGCATCCAGAGGATTATGTCCATTCATGCAACAGCAAAATATAATCTCCCCACTCCTTAGAAAAATATATACATAAAAAAAAGTCAGTCCGATCTAGCAGCTTCATCCATATATTTATCTAATCTATTCTTAAAACTACCCAGAGAGGAGGCTTCTATCACATGTCTAGTGAGCCTATTCCATTCATCTACCACACGATTTGTAAACCAATCCTTCCTAAACCTATACTTATCAAGCTTAAACCCATTGCTACGTGTCCTGTCATGTTCACTAAGTATAAGAACCTTACCCAGATCCGCTTTATTTTATCCTTTTACCCATTTGAAGACTTCAATCAATTCCCCTCTGACTCTTCTCCTTTCCAATGTATGTAGATTTAGTTTTCTGAGCCTTTCACCATAAGGTAAGTTCCTTAGCCCACCAATCATCTTTGTCATCCTTCTCTGCACACACTCAAGCAAATCAATATCCTTCCTATAATATGGTGACCAAAATTGTACTGCATAGTCTAGATGAGGCCTAACTAGCGCCAGATACAGTTTTAGAATGACTTTAGCACTCTTATTGCTTACACTCCTCCTAATGAATCCCAATATCCTATTAGCTTTATTCTTAGCATTTAGACATTGCTTTCTAGGACGAAGGTCTGAACTTACCAAAATACCCAAGTCTCTCTCACAATCAGTCCTCCCTAAAATTCTGCCATTTAATTTATAACTATTCAATGGATTATTTCTACCTATACTAAGTACACTACATTTGTCTATGTTAAACTTCATTTGCCATTTCTCGGCCCAATTGGACAGAATGGTCAATTCCTCCTGCATTACAACAGCATCAGAATCAGCCCTAATGGCCCTACCTAGCTTAGTATCATCAGCAAATTTACTCAGGTCACTACTTATACCTATGTCAAGATCATTAATATAAATTAAGAATAGCAAGGGACCCAAAACAGATCCTTACGGAACTCCACTGCTAACACACCCCCACTCAGATTTAACTCCATCTATACTAACTCTTTGCTGTCTGTCACCAAGCCATGACTGAATCCACCTAAATATACTAACATCGATCCTGTGTGTTTTAACTTTGCTCAGAAACCGTAAGTGTGGCACTCGATCAAAAGCTTTACTAAAGTCCAAGTATAAAATATCATAGTTTTCATCATTATCTGCTGCTTCATACACCTTACTATAAAAAGACAGCAAATTAGTCAGACAGGATTTATCCTTACTAAAGCCATGCTGTGATTCTTTTATCAAATTATGCTTATCCAAGTGATCTCTAATATTCCTTGCTATAATAGATTCCATCATTTTCCCTACCACTGATGTCAAACTTACTGGTCTGTAATTAGACATATTTGTTTTATCCCCTTTCTTAAATATAGGTATCACATTGGCTTTTTTCCATGCCACTGGCACAATGCCACTCTCCAATGATTTTCTAAAGATTCATGCTAGGGGCTCACTTAACACATCCTTACATTCTTTCAAAATTCTAGGAAAGACCTCATCAGGACCGGGTGCTTTACTACTTTTGATTTTATCAATTTCCTTTGTTACTATCTCCTTTGTGATCAAAATATCCTTTAATTTCTCTTCATCATTACACCGAAAGATCATTGACACCTCAGGTATATTTAGAGTATCCTCCTGTGTGAATACTGAGAGAAAAAAGTCATTTAGCATTCCAGCCATTGAGTCCCTATCACTCACTAATTGTCCATTGGAATCTATAAGTGGGCCTATTTTATCTCTAACCTTAGTTTTGTATAATTGATAAAAACTTTTAGGATCTTCCTTTGCCCTATTTGCCACTTTAATTTCATAATTCCTCCTTGCTATTCTAATTAACTTTTTAACATCTCTTGCTAGTTCATTATATCTCTGCCTTAAGTGATCCTCTCCATTTTTTATTTTCCTATAAATGCCCTATTTAATGCCAATATAATGCTTAATTTTATCTGTCATCCATTTTGGATCATTATTTATAGTCCTAATCTCTTTATATGGAATATTAATCATCTGACCTGTAATTAATTGCTCAATTATTCTTTCATACTCCTCTTCAATTGTAATCTCTTCCTCCTGGTGATTATTGTCTCCACTAACTGATATCATTGAATCTATTCCTGATTTGATTTCATTGCCTGGTTTCTGTACAACTGCCTCCAGGTAAGTTCTCAGCCCATTATAATTTGCTCTTCTAAAGTCAGGAATTTTAACATTGTTCATGCTACTATCAATACCATTCCATCTTGAATCTAATTTCACAATGGTCACTATTAGCCAAATTTCCTCCAATCTCAGTATCCTTAATAACTTCTTCCCTATTTGTCAGAACTAAATCCAGTATATTATTACCTCTAGTGGGTTCGTTAATAATCTGCCTCATAAAATTATCTTGGACAACATTCAAAAATTCCTCAGCCTCCTGATCACCGACAAGAGCTTGCCAGTCTATATTTCTGTAATTAAAATCGCCCATTATACACACATGCTTACTTCTACATGCCGTTCTATCTCCTACCACAGAAGATTTGAAGCTTCCTTACTAAGATTTGGTGGTCTGTATAATAATCCTATGACAAGCTTGTTTTTACCTTCCTTTACATTTAGCCATAATGACTGTGTTATCATCTAATTTAATTGTACTGTTTACACACACTGGAGATTATCTTTAATATAAATAATAACCCCTCCTCCTCTCTTCCTATTCCTATCTGTATGGAACATGTTAAAGCCCTCAATCTCAACCTCAGGTTTAAAGTGATTACTTGCCAAATCAAGCCATGACTTGTTATCGCAATTATATCAAAATTCTCTTCACTCACTAACGCTCTTAAGAGATCTATCTTATTCCTTATACTCCGACCATTTGTGTAGTATATTTTTAAGGGGTTTTTTTTATTATTCCCATCTTCATTGCATCGTGCTTTTTTATTCCTAGTTATCTGCTCATTCACTTGTCTTCGACTGACCTTCGAACAGGTAGCACGTGTTTTATAGAGCTCTCAGTCTGTTGATCTATTTTTCAGATCTTTCTATAGTTTGTTTGTTTTTTTGTTTTGTTTTCTCACCACAATCAGGAAAGCTAAGTTGCTCTTCTTTTTTTATTTCTTATTGCTACTTAAATTCTTTCTTTGTTTGAATAAGTGATGGAGTTTGGGGATGAAAGTGAGCATGAGTGTCGGAATGTATGCATTGGTTGTGGTGTATTAGGTGAGGGGTATACATGTGTTGTATGTGGGCTGCGTGAATGCATTGTAGATTTAGAGGGGATGAGAAGGCAGGATTTAGACAGGATATGTAGGCTGGAGGGGTTAGTTGCTGAGCTCAGGAGGGAACTTAGTGTTAGGCCTAGAGCTGGGAATAGGTTAGGTGGTGAGGTAGGCCAGTTAGATGTTTCAGGTGAAGGTAGAGGGCCAGTGGAGGAGGTAGGATGTGATAGTTCTAGTGATAGTGAAGTTAGCCCCCTTAGATTAGTTAGAAATAGGCCTAGTGAGGATGGGGGACAGTGGAGAGTGGTTAGGAAACATGAAGCTAGGGAGGCTTCTCCTGTTCTTTGTGAGAATAGGGTTGCCTCTGTTGAGGTGGTTAGCCAGGGGGAGAATAGGTGTGTGAGTCAGAGGGACACAGATCCTATTAGCTTGACTAATAGATTCAGTGCCCTAAGAGAGGAAGTAACTGGAAGTGATATGACTGATGGGGGTGGGGGTGGAGTTCGAGTGACTGGTAGTTTGAATGAGAATAGGAGTGGGGATGGAGTTAGGTCTGTGGGGGTTAGGAATAGGAGTCTGACTGAAGTGCTTGTGATGGGTGATTCGCGAGTTAGATATTTAGATAGGAAGTTGAATGCAAGTAGAT
Organism: Ceratothoa steindachneri; assembly: GCA_963969495.1. Classification (NCBI taxonomy): domain Eukaryota; kingdom Metazoa; phylum Arthropoda; class Malacostraca; order Isopoda; family Cymothoidae; genus Ceratothoa; species Ceratothoa steindachneri. Next base: position 209,960,346 of record OZ018324.1, on the reverse strand, counting down.
TGAATGGTTTGAGGGTGTGTTTGCCGGGTGCTGGAGTGAGAGATCTGTCTGATAGGTATGAGGAACTGGTGTCTGGCTGTGCAAGGGATGCGGTTGTGATTACACATGTAGGAGTGAATGATGTGAAGAAAGTGGGTGCATGTGAGTTACGTGAGAGGTACAAGAGGTTGATTGAAAAGGTGAAAGAAAGTAGAATGAAAGGTGTTGTGACAGGTGTGCTTCTAAGAATGGATGTTGGGGTAGAATGGATGTCTCGTGCAATTGGGCTGAATGATTATGTGAGGAGGATGTGTGAGATGGAAGGTGTCATGTTTGTGGATGTGTGGGATAGGTTTGTTGGAATGAAAGAAATGTATGCGATGGATGGACTGCATTTGAGTAGGAGGGGGGTAGATGTGTTGTGGGAGGAGTATGATCGTGTTATTAGGTCTTTGCGGGCGGGAAACTAGATACTAATAGTGGTCAGGGAATTATGAGAGGACATTATAGTACTGAAAGTAGAATGGACTTGGCAGATAACAGAAATAGGTTCCAAGGCGATAGAGGTGAGGTCATTCAAGTTTCAAGAGGTGCTTCAGGGATAGGGGGGTTAAATTGTTTCTATACAAATGCTCGTAGTCTTAGAAACAAGAAGGATGAGCTATTTAGTTATATTAGCAATGAGGATATAGATATATTATGCGTTACTGAATCATGGGTTAATGAAATAGAATTTAAGGACACTATAAGTGAATTTGATTTTCAGGGCTATATGTACATTAGTCAAAGGACAGGTAGGATTGGTGGAGGAATAATTATCTATATAAAAAACAACATTGTTTCAAGTTTAAATACTTCAATAAAGCAGGATGGAGTTGAGTCACTTTGGATAGATATTAGGTTCAGTAAAAATAGAATGGTGCATTTGGGAGCTTTTTACAGGCCACCTGGGCAGACTGATGATATAGATGAACTAATGATAAGGGAAATAAGTAAGGGATGTGAAACAGATGCAGTTATTATTGGGGACTTCAACTTAAACTCTGTGGACTGGGAAAATATGATAGGTAGGGATAGAACAAGTGGCAGGTTCATAGAATGCTTTGAGGATAATTTTTTGAATCAATTTGTTAACGATTCAACGAGGGGGGACAATATATTAGATTTAGTACTTTCTAACAGTGATCATTTAGTTCAAGAATTGACTGTTGGGGAAGCATTGGGAAATAGTGACCATCAGATAGTTCGTTTTAACTTGGGAATTGAGAAGGGTAAAATAACTGAGAATGCTGAAAAAGTTCCAAATTTTCATAAGGGAGATTATGTAAGACTTCGAAGCTTGCTAAATTTGGTAGACTGGGATATAGAATTCAGAGGTAAAAATGCTTATGGGATGTGGGATACTTTCAAGCATATAATAAATGTAGTCCAAGAACAATGTATCCCAATGAAGGCCATTAGGAACAAAAGTAGGAAACCATTATGGTGGAATCAGGAGATAGCTAGAAAAATTTCAGAGAAGAAAAGGGCATATAAAAAATTACAGGTAGAAAATAATATTCAAAATTTAAGTGATTATAGAATGGCTAGGAATGAGTTAAATAAGATTATAAAGAAGAACAAAAGGGTGTCAGAAATTAAATTAGCTCAGGATAGCAACAAAGATCCTAGAAAGTTCTTTAGTTACTATAAAATTAATAACAAGTGTGGCAGAGTTAAAATAGGACCTATCAAATATAAAGGGTTTGTGAGAGAAACTGATGAGGAAATAGTTGAGGTACTAAATGGTCATTTTGCATCAGTATTTACAAAAGAGAAACTAAATAGTCCTATGTATAGTACTCATAGGTCAGGAAAAGAGGTGTTTACTAACATTTGTGTGGATCGGAGGATGATAAAAGGACTAATAGGTGATTTAGATACTACCAAGGCCTCCGGCCCTGATAATATTCATTCTAGGATACTTAAAGAAGGGGTAGAAAGTATCTCAATAGCTCTGGACAAGTTATATACTAGGTCATTGGAATATGGAGAAATACCCGATGATTGGAAGAGAGCGAATGTAGTCCCCATTTTCAAGAAGGGTAGTAAAGAGGATCCAAATAACTTTAGACCGGTTAGCCTAACTCCTGTAGTCTGTAAAATTCTTGAGAAAATAGTTAAAAAAGGGATTTGCCAACATCTAGAGAGGGAGGGGTTAATCAGCGATGCTCAGCATGGGTTTAGATCAGGTAGATCATGTTTGACTAACTTACTAGACTTTCTGGAGTTTGTAACAGATCAAGTAGATAAGGGAGAGAATGTAGATATAATTTACTTAGATTTTAGTAAAGCATTTGATAAGGTACCACACAGGAGACTAGTTCATAAATTAAAAATGATTGGGATATGTGGGGGTGTTTCAAATTGGATAGCTGAGTGGCTGAAAGACAGGAAGCAAAGGGTAGTGCTAAATGGTGTAAAGTCAGAGTGGATGGATGTTATCAGTGGGGTTCCTCAGGGATCAGTTCTCGGTCCATTATTATTTGTCATCTATATAAACGATCTTGGGGAGGCAGTTAATAATAAAGTGTCAATTTTTGCGGATGATACCAAATTAGCAGCTGTAGTTAAAGATATTGATGATAATTTTAAAGTGCAGGGGGACTTAAATAAATTGTTATCCTGGGCACATAAGTGGCAAATGACTTTCAACCTTGATAAGTGCAAAGTTATTAACATGGGAAAAGATAATAGAGAATTTAACTATGAAATGGATGGGCATTGGCTGAGCTCAGTAGAGGATGAGAAAGATCTAGGAGTAGTAATAGATAAGTCATTAAGGTTTTCTAAGCAGTGTATTGAAGCAAGAAATAGGGCAAATAGAGTGCTGGGTTTTATTAAGAGAAATGTCAGTTACAAAAGTAAGGAGGTTATTCTTAAACTCTATAACTCTTATGTTAGGCCACATCTAGAGTACTGTATACAGGCATGGTCCCCACATTTTAGACACGATATTAACCTTCTTGAATCAGTGCAACGGAGGGCAACAAAGATTATTCCTTCCCTGAGGCACCTTGAATATGAAGATAGACTGAGGGTATTAAATATGTTCTCGTTCGAAAGGAGGTGTGTGAGAGGGGATATGATTGAGCTGTTTAAAATTTTTTCCGGGATAGATAAATTGGATGTTAGCAAGTTTTTTGAGTTAGATGATGGAAATCGGACTAGAGGTCACCACTTGAAAATTAAAAAGCAAGGGTGTAGGTTGGATTTAAGAAAATATTTTTTCACCAATAGAGTGGTAGACTTCTGGAACAAATTGCCGCAGAGGGTAGTAGGTAGTCCAAATCTAAATGTATTTAAGAGTAGGTTGGATGAGTTTATGGGAAGGGAAGGTTGTGATGGTTCCTAAGTTTTGTATATATTAATATTGTTTGTATATATCTATAGCTGCATGATTTAGTTCTTGACAAGCCTTGATTGGTGATACCCTTGTTTCTGGATGCAATCCTCTGGATGTAGTTTTCCTGGGAGTTTGGGTGCCTTGAAAAAGAGGCCGCTTGACTCGGATGACCTATGATGAGCCCTTGTGGCTTTTGTCATCCGTTATATTATATTGTGGGGGACTTTGATTTTGTCTTCCCCTGGTGATGGTGCTTTTTGTGGGTGGGTTTTGACGGAGGCGGATGACCTTTGATAGGCCCTTGTGGCTTTTGTCATCCGTGTAATTATGTTATGTTATGTTATGTTATGTTTGTGCATTAGTCCCCCTATAACGCATCAGTATGCCCTCCCCCCTAGCTATTCCTCTATCTCTGCATCCCTTCCATTTCCTACACCTGCCCTCAATTCCTGTTATTCCCTTACCTCTAACAGCTTCTAGTTTCCCACCCGTAAGGACCTAATCACACTATCCAGCTCCCCCCATAGAACCTCAACACCTGCCCGACTAAGATGGAGCCCATCCATCGCAGACAACCTCCTATTCTCGTAAAACACACCCCAGACATCTACAAACACCAATCCTAACTCCTCAAACAGGCTTTTCACAAATTCATTCCAACCAATTGCATGCGACAACCATTCTACCCCCACATCCAATCTCGGAAGCACACCAGAAACAACACCTTTTACCCTGCTTTTACTCATCCTTTCAACTAACCTTTTATACTGCTCACGTAACTCACATGTACCCACCTTCTTTACATCATTCACTCCCACATGCGTAATCACAACTGCATCCCTCTCACACCCAGAAACCAGTCTATCATACCTCTCACAAACATCACTTACACCAGCACCCGGCAGACAAACTCTCATTCCCTTCCACTTGCTATCACTCAACTTCCTATCTAAATACCTAATCTGAGAGTCACCCTTCACTAGCACCTCAGTCATTCTCCTATTCTGTCTTGGCCTAACATTACCCTCCCTCCTGCTCTCAGTCACACTACCACCTATCCTGCTTTCATCCACAATCACACCAGGCAAATCACTTTCACACTCTTCCTCTCTAAGGACATTGAATCTGTTAGTCAACCTAACAGGTTCTATGTCCTTCCTTTTCAAACACCTAATCTGTCCTAACTTATCTATCCTATCCATTTTCACCCACCATTCATCATCACTCACAACTTCCACACTGTTCCCAGTCCTAGCCCTATCTTCCACCCTCTTAGCACTAATCTCACCCTTCAATCGCACACTTGCATCTCTTCTCACCTCAAACACCAAATCATTCAACCTCTTACATTCCCCACTCAACCACCTAACCTCCTCTTCCAAAAAACACACACGGCATTCAGATACATTCACTCTCCTTTCAACTCCACATGCATCACACACCACATACACACTACTTTCAAACGGCATGCTCTCACCATCTATACAAACAGCCATACTCTCAGAAATTTACTAAGGAAAAAGTTAACACTCACCAAAAAAATTCTTGCTCAGGATTGCTGCCAGTTATCTTCCCCAAAAGTATTAATCACTAATGTATTCATTACACAGTGATTGATGTATTAAATAAATAAAAGAAAAGCTACACACCCAAATCAGTATTAGAAGCCTCCTCTCTGGGTAGTTTTAAGAATAGATTAGATAAATATATGGATGAAGCTGCTAGATGGGACTGACTTTTTTTATGTATGTACATATGTATATATTTTTCTAAGGAGTGGGGAGATTATATTTTGCGGTTGCATGAATGGACATAATCCTCTGGATGCATTTTATGTATATTGTAGATTAGATCTGACGAACTCCTGTTAAGGGTGACAATGTTGATGACTTTTCTCTGGTAAGAAATCTTTGTGTGTTGACTGGAACAGGAGCTGCCAAGTGTAGGCCATGAATGGTCAGTAAATATCTAGATTAGCGGCCCGGCCGAAAAAAAATTTGTGTGTAAATATTATCGTTCACTCGTGTCGGAATATTCATGCGCATTTGAGTCCTTTTCGAATTATTATTCTATAAATAATTAGGATTATATACTGGGGGGCTGTGCACCCCAGACCCCCCCCCCAATTTAATGAAACTCAGGATCATCGTAGTGTAGTCCCCCCATTGTGTTTACCCCCACACGAGCCGTCAACTTAAACTGACCTTCGAACAGGTAGCACGTGTTTTATAGAGCTCTCAGTCTGTTGATCTATTTTTCAGATTTTTCTATAGTTTGTTTGTTTTTTTGTTTTTTTTTCTCACCACAATCAGCGAAAGCTAAGTTGCTCTTCTTTTTTTATTTCTTATTGCTACTTAAATTCTTTCTTTGTTTGAATAAGTGATGGAGTTTGGGGATGAAAGTGAGCATGAGTGTCGGAATGTATGCATTGGTTGTGGTGTATTAGGTGAGGGGTATACATGTGTTGTATGTGGGCTGCGTGAATGCATTGTAGATTTAGAGGGGATGAGAAGGCAGGATTTAGACAGGATATGTAGGCTGGAGGGGTTAGTTGCTGAGCTCAGGAGGGAACTTAGTGTTAGGCCTAGAGCTGGGAATAGGTTAGGTGGTGAGGAAGGCCAGTTAGATGTTTCAGGTGAAGGTAGAGGGCCAGTGGAGGAGGTAGGATGTGATAGTTCTAGTGATAGTGAAGTTAGCCCCCTTAGATTAGTTAGAAATAGGCCTAGTGAGGATGGGGGACAGTGGAGAGTGGTTAGGAAACATGAAGCTAGGGAGGCTTCTCCTGTTCTTTGTAAGAATAGGGTTGCCTCTGTTGAGGTGGTTAGCCAGGGGGAGAATAGGTGTGTGAGTCAGAGGGACACAGATCCTATTAGCTTGACTAATAGATTCAGTGCCCTAAGAGAGGAAGTAACTGGAAGTGATATGACTGATGGGGGTGGGGGTGGAGTTCGAGTGACTGGTAGTTTGAATGAGAATAGGAGTGGGGATGGAGTTAGGTCTGTGGGGGTTAGGAATAGGAGTCTGACTGAAGTGCTTGTGATGGGTGATTCGCGAGTTAGATATTTAGATAGGAAGTTGAATGCAAGTAGATTGAATGGTTTGAGGGTGTGTTTGCCGGGTGCTGGAGTGAGAGATCTGTCTGATAGGTATGAGGAACTGGTGTCTGGCTGTGCAAGGGATGCGGTTGTGATTACACATGTAGGAGTGAATGATGTGAAGAAAGTGGGTGCATGTGAGTTACTTGAGAGGTACAAGAGGTTGATTGAAAAGGTGAAAGAAAGTAGAATGAAAGGTGTTGTGACAGGTGTGCTTCCAAGAATGGATGTTGGGGTAGAATGGATGTCTCGTGCAATTGGGCTGAATGATTATGTGAGGAGGATGTGTGAGATGGAAGGTGTCATGTTTGTGGATGTGTGGGATAGGTTTGTTGGAATGAAAGAAATGTATGCGATGGATGGACTGCATTTGAGTAGGAGGGGGGTAGATGTGTTGTGGGAGGAGTATGATCGTGTTATTAGGTCTTTGCGGGCGGGAAACTAGATACTAATAGTGGTCAGGGAATTATGAGGACATTATAGTACTGAAAGTAGAATGGACTTGGCAGATAACAGAAATAGGTTCCAAGGTGATGTCATTCAAGTTTCAAGAGGTGCTTCAGGGATAGGGGGGTTAAATTGTTTCTATACAAATGCTCGTAGTCTTAGAAACAAGAAGGATGAGCTATTTAGTTATATTAGCAATGAGGATATAGATATATTATGCGTTACTGAATCATGGGTTAATGAAATAGAATTTAGTGACACTATAAGTGAATTTGATTTTCAGGGCTATAATATGTACATTAGTCAAAGGACAGGTAGGATTGGTGGAGGAATAATTATCTATATAAAAAACAACATTGTTTCAAGTTTAAATACTTCAATAAAGCAGGATGGAGTTGAGTCACTTTGGATAGATATTAGGTTCAGTAAAAATAGAATGGTGCATTTGGGAGCTTTTTACAGGCCACCTGGGCAGACTGATGATATAGATGAACTAATGATAAGGGAAATAAGTAAGGGATGTGAAACAGATGCAGTTATTATTGGGGACTTCAACTTAAACTCTGTGGACTGGGAAAATATGATAGGTAGGGATAGAACAAGTGGCAGGTTCATAGAATGCTTTGAGGATAATTTTTTGAATCAATTTGTTAAGATTCAACGAGGGGGGACAATATATTAGATTTAGTACTTTCTAACAGTGATCATTTAGTTCAAGAATTGACTGTTGGGGAAGCATTGGGAAATAGTGACCATCAGATAGTTCGTTTTAACTTGGGAATTGAGAAGGGTAAAATAACTGAGAATGCTGAAAAAGTTCCAAATTTTCATAAGGGAGATTATGTAAAACTTCGAAGCTTGCTAAATTTGGTAGACTGGGATATAGAATTCAGAGGTAAAAATGCTTATGGGATGTGGGATACTTTCAAGCATATAATAAATGTAGTCCAAGAACAATGTATCCCAATGAAGGCCATTAGGAACAAAAGTAGGAAACCATTATGGTGGAATCAGGAGATAGCTAGAAAAATTTCAGAGAAGAAAAGGGCATATAAAAAATTACAGGTAGAAAATAATATTCAAAATTTAAGTGATTATAGAATGGCTAGGAATGAGTTAAATAAGATTATAAAGAAGAACAAAAGGGTGTCAGAAATTAAATTAGCTCAGGATAGCAACAAAGATCCTAGAAAGTTCTTTAGTTACTATAAAATTAATAACAAGTGTGGCAGAGTTAAAATAGGACCTATCAAATATGAAGGGTTTGTGAGAGAAACTGATGAGGAAATAGTTGAGGTACTAAATGGTCATTTTGCATCAGTATTTACAAAAGAGAAACTAAATAGTCCTATGTATAGTACTCATAGGTCAGGAAAAGAGGTGTTTACTAACATTTGTGTGGATCGGAGGATGATAAAAGGACTAATAGGTGATTTAGATACTACCAAGGCCTCCGGCCCTGATAATATTCATTCTAGGATACTTAAAGAAGGGGTAGAAAGTATCTCAATAGCTCTGGACAAGTTATATACTAGGTCATTGGAATATGGAGAAATACCCGATGATTGGAAGAGAGCGAATGTAGTCCCCATTTTCAAGAAGGGTAGTAAAGAGGATCCAAATAACTTTAGACCGGTTAGCCTAACTCCTGTAGTCTGTAAAATTCTTGAGAAAATAGTTAAAAAAGGGATTTGCCAACATCTAGAGAGGGAGGGGTTAATCAGCGATGCTCAGCATGGGTTTAGATCAGGTAGATCATGTTTGACTAACTTACTAGACTTTCTGGAGTTTGTAACAGATCAAGTAGATAAGGGAGAGAATGTAGATATAATTTACTTAGATTTTAGTAAAGCATTTGATAAGGTACCACACAGGAGACTAGTTCATAAATTAAAAATGATTGGGATATGTGGGGGTGTTTCAAATTGGATAGCTGAGTGGCTGAAAGACAGGAAGCAAAGGGTAGTGCTAAATGGTGTAAAGTCAGAGTGGAGGGATGTTATCAGTGGGGTTCCTCAGGGATCAGTTCTCGGTCCATTATTATTTGTCATCTATATAAACGATCTTGGGGAGGCAGTTAATAATAAAGTGTCAATTTTTGCGGATGATACCAAATTAGCAGCTGTAGTTAAAGATATTGATGATAATTTTAAAGTGCAGGGGGACTTAAATAAATTGTTATCCTGGGCACATAAGTGGCAAATGACTTTCAACCTTGATAAGTGCAAAGTTATTAACATGGGAAAAAATAATAGAGAATTTAACTATGAAATGGATGGGCATTGGCTGAGCTCAGTAGAGGATGAGAAAGATCTAGGAGTAGTAATAGATAAGTCATTAAGGTTTTCTAAGCAGTGTATTGAAGCAAGAAATAGGGCAAATAGAGTGCTGGGTTTTATTAAGAGAAATGTCAGTTACAAAAGTAAGGAGGTTATTCTTAAACTCTATAACTCTTATGTTAGGCCACATCTAGAGTACTGTATACAGGCATGGTCCCCACATTTTAGACACGATATTAACCTTCTTGAGTCAGTGCAACGGAGGGCAACAAAGATTATTCCTTCCCTGAGGCACCTTGAATATGAAGATAGACTGAGGGTATTAAATATGTTCTCGTTCGAAAGGAGGTGTGTGAGAGGAGATATGATTGAGCTGTTTAAAATTTTTTCCGGGATAGATAAATTGGATGTTAGCAAGTTTTTTGAGTTAGATGATGGAAATCGGACTAGAGGTCACCACTTGAAAATTAAAAAGCAAGGGTGTAGGTTGGATTTAAGAAAATATTTTTTCACCAATAGAGTGGTAGACTTCTGGAACAAATTGCCGCGGAGGGTAGTAGGTAGTCCAAATCTAAATGTATTTAAGAGTAGGTTGGATGAGTTTATGGGAAGGGAAGGTTGTGATGGTTCCTAGGTTTTGTATATATTAATATTGTTTGTATATATCTATAGCTGCATGATTTAGTTCTTGACAAGCCTTGATTGGTGATACCCTTGTTTCTGGATGCAATCCTCTGGATGTAGTTTTCCTGGGAGTTTGGGTGCCTTGAAAAAGAGGCCGCTTGACTCGGATGACCTATGATGAGCCCTTGTGGCTTTTGTCATCCGTTATATTATATTGTGGGGGACTTTGATTTTGTCTTCCCCTGGTGATGGTGCTTTTTGTGGGTGGGTTTTGACGGAGGCGGATGACCTTTGATAGGCCCTTGTGGCTTTTGTCATCCGTGTAATTATGTTATGTTATGTTATGTTAATGTACTCCAAAAACGTGAAACATTTTGGAACACGGACGAAATAGTACGTCCCATTGTTCGCGCCGATAATCTACACATTTAGCGAATGGTCTTTTGCAGTCTCCTTCTTTTCTTATGTTCTTATTGTGTTAGACCTCGCTTCCAACCAGACGACTGACGAGCTCATTTCTTTACCATTTCTTACTTTATGTCCTTCTTATATTGTTTGTAGTCTCACACTGCTCTTTCCTTCCAACTCCCTCCATTCATTTGTATCATGCTGTTTGACTTTTGTCTTAATAATTTTCTTATCCTTGGCACTCCAGTAAATTTCACTTCGATCTCTCTACATGCTTCTTACTTGATTTGTCCTTCTATCATATGCGAGACGTGTATTGTCTTAATTTGTCGAAGATTTGTATAATTCAGATGGTTTGTATGCCGTTTAGTGCAGGAGCCTCAAATGATGACGAGGAAAGAAATAATGCTTACATCAAAAATTCGTTATTTCTATTAAAATCTAATTTGATAATGAGAAGTTTTGCGTATAGTTGTTTTGAAATGATAAATCAATTAAGGAAGGTAGGATTCATGAGTAAAATTAACACCTAGACTCTCCAAAATTTTAATGACCTTGTGATGTTCCGAAACAAAACAATCAGATTTAAGGATAGGTAAGTGCGTAAAGTACTTATATGGGTGTTATAAAGCCCACATATTATTTGTACACAATTAAATGTACATTTGGTGGGATGCGCATGATGAGGGTTTTGTTTTCGGATAGGTAGGCCAACAGTTTTTTTGCAGTTTGACAACACGGGTCTGATTTGATCTGATGAAAGTAGCTCAGCTTTGCTTTGTCATCAGTGCTGAGTGTTTGCTATTTTTCTTCCTGAGATGCCAGCGCTAGATTTTTAAACCTAGATCTAGTATTTTTTCACCTTATTCTAGGTTTTTTAATAAATTATGGTCAAAAAAATTAATATAAAATGCACTATAACTGATATCTCATAGCTAAATAAGACGATTCATGGTATAATAAGATAACAAGTTCCATGAAATAATATGAACGAACGCGTTTGTGAGGAATATTATACAAGAGTATCTCGTTTATGGATGCTAAAACAGCATACATAAACAAGTTCAGTACATATATCTGGTCGGAAAAACGATTTCTCTGCTGGAAAGTGAACCTCTAGAAACTCAACCTGCAAGTGACAGATTTAAAATGGACTTCCTAAAACTTTTAACAGAATTATGTATACAAATTAAACGGTGATTTACTTTCGATGAAAAAGACGTATGAGGGACGGTCAAAAAGTTTTGCATTTCGGATATAAGGAAACGAGATATGAGGAAAAGTGTTTTATTATTTTTCAATATAACTACCCTCGACTTGAATGCACTTGCGCCACTTGTCCCTGAGGCTTCGAATTTCTGACAACCAGAAATCTCCCGACTGCTGTTCAATCCACTCCTGGACGGCGAGCTGGACATCTTCATCGTCCCCAAACCGGCGTCCACGCAGTGCAACCTTGAGCTGGCCGAATAAAAAGTATTCGCTGGGGGCCATATCTGGACTGTAGGGGGAATGGTTGAGCTCCTCGAATCCGCACTCGCGCAGGGCAGCTTATGCAACTCTGGCCTTGTGGACTTTGAACGTTGAAGTCGATCATGGGGCGTGAGTTTTCTAGGGACCCAACGGGCAGAGACCTTGGTCATGGCCAAATTGTCGTGGATGATGTTGATAACACTTACATGTGATATTTCAAGTTCTCGCCCGATTTCTTCGACCTTCACCCGTCGATTTTCGAGGATCATCCTCCTAACACAGGTCACGTCTGACTGGCGTCCTGGAGGGAGGTCATCTTCAAGGGACTCACGACCATGGCGGAACTCCCTATTCCAGCGAGCAATGGTTGCATATGAAGGGGTGGTGTCGGTGTACACTGCAACCATGTGTTCATGGATCTCTTTTACATTCTTGCCTTCCTTGGTCAAAAATTTGACCACTGCGCGGTGCTCAACCTTCTCCATTGTTGAAAAATTTGTGACTGAAGATCTGCGATCAGTTACTGCTTCATAAATAGATGAGGCAGGAGCGTGCGGTTGCAGGTTCTGACTTGTCATAATTTGTCGTAACACCCCCCACAAACATCGATCCTTGTTCCTCTGTTTTGCCCTACCGATTTGCAAAAACCGCCCCTCGTAATTGCAAGGCTGAAAGTGTTAGATCCAAAGATTGCATTAAATCTTAGTTCACCCTCGTCCATCGCAAATTTGGCATCTTATTTCATGACTATTGTCTCTGAAAACAAACTTACTGACCTTGATAATTAAGACAGGAGTTTCCGCATGACGAAACAACATATCGGCATGGATGGTAACATGAAAATTCCTGAATTTTGGTAAAGGTTGAGAGACATGAAAAATGGTTGTGATCAACCTAAATATGAAAACCTATCCAATTCCATGACAAATTTAACTGTGTTACCCCACTCGTCGGATTGTGTAGAAAGGATTTTCTCTCAAGTGATCACCATTAAAACAAAGCATACCAACAAGTTGAAACCAAATTCGACGAGGGACAAAATCCTTACTAAGCAATCGGTAACAAAATATAACAATTCACGTGTAACGTGGCTACCTAACAAGTAATTGTTAAAGGATTTAAAAGTTGGAGGCGCATACAGACGTTATTCACAGCAAGTGAAAGATTCTAAGAATTCTTCCGAGCTTCTAACAGTATATGAAGCTACTGACGACGAATAAATGACGTAAGTAAAGGGTAATGTTTTTAATACATGATATTTTGCCATAGAAAGTGGAAAAATGTGAAAACCTATAGTTATCATAATAGATATAGCGTGTTCTAGGTTTATTCTGCAACATTTAAGGTTTTTCGGGTCGCAATCTAGGTTTATCAATAAACCATCGCTGGCATTCCTGGTTGACAATAGTTAACAAAGATTCGTATAGAGAGGTCTTTTGTTGTGTTAGTCGGTGGTGTCAATCGTCGAGTGGATATCATATCGGTTTGTGTATTTAGTCATTATATTTTGTTCTTCAGTTTAAGTTATTGTATAGCAATGCCTCTGGGCATTCCTATAATAAAAACCTCCTAGGAAACATATATATATATATATATATATATATATATATATATATATATATATATATATATATATATATATATATATATACATCAATTATTATGTAAAATTCATATTATGCAATCATTTAACTTTGTCAATTTAATCGTTCAATTATTTTACTTAACTTTGTCAATTTCATCTTTCAATTATTTTACTTAACTTTTGTAAATTAAATCATTTTATGTACAACTTAATAATTAATTCATTCATTGATTTTACTTGTCAATTTATTTAACGTAATACTGTTCCAAACAACATCTCTTAAAATTTCACACACAAACAAACAAACACACGGTTTCAGCTCGACCAAATAGCACACTATTCTGCCCCAGTCGACTTGCAGCTTTCTTCGTATAAAGGTCGATAATCATTCCTTCTACAATTAGTCATTTACCTCCAAACAAAAAATACTTAGTTAATTCCACTTTCACATTCTTTGCACACGACCATACGAGAGTAGGTCCTAATTATATTTACTTATCATTGCAGCCCCTAATTCACAGTCCATCATAGTCACTATATTATTATTTCACCATATTATTTCATATTTATTTCACATACTTCAATTCTCTTCGCATCTTGTTACTGTAAATCATATTTTACAGTATCTTACATTGTATACCTAATCTACTAATCCCATTGTACATTCGTTGATTCTATGAATATATTTATATTTGTTTAATTGTTTTTCTTAAAACCCAGTCCATTATTTCAACATTTATTTCGCTGTCGCCTTAGGCCTAAAACTATCAGCAGACAACTTCGATCCAACAAATTTATGGTTATGGTTTTCGAAACGCTATTTAGGCTGATTTATTAACAGAAAATAAATCACATGAATAACCATATACTATAATTGTATCGTGTTGTTCAGTCTGGTTTTGTCGTTGGTAATCTTTTATATTAACGACTCGAATGCGTTTAGTTGTTGTTTTTCGTTCCAAATTGAAAGATATCGGTGATTTCATCGTTCGTTATGTATTTGGTTATTCATATATGTGTTTGGTTTATGGAAGCTAGTAAATGTATTGGGTATTCGTATATGTGTTTAGCATAGCTGGGCGTGACTTTAGGACTTTAATTTTTTCAGGTGCGACTTTGACTTTGTGACTTTGCCGCCGGATCTGGTGCGACTGCGACTTTGCAACTCAATCCCCTCTCAGTGCAACTTGTGAATGCGACTTTTCACTGATAGGACTCCGCTAAATTGCAAAGTAAACTTAAGCGCGATAAGAGAAACATGCTTTTATAAGGGAGAAAAACTTCTTCTTTTTTTTTAGTTAAAACGCAGCCTAAACTAATTGTGAGGGAATCCCCACGTGGAAGATCTTTAGCAGAAAGGAACTCCCATGTGTAGCACAAGGCCCGGCTATGCCTAAAGTGGTAAGCCCCCCCCCCCCCTCCCTTCCCCAAGCGGTAGCCTCGAAACGAGACCCCACGATTCACCTTTATGCGGGCTAAAATAGCTCTGCAAGAAGATTCGAGGCCCTTCGAGAGTATAGCTGTTTCCCGCTAACCCCCAACTCCGGGGAGGGCCTCGGACATAAATAACGCTCGACTCCCCGGAAGAGACACAGAGTTGAGGAGTCTCTTCCAGAACCCAGAAGATTTCCCGAGGGTTCCAAGTCAAGTGCTAGCAACAAAGCAAAGTGACAGCTGGACTATTTTGTGTATTTGGAATTAGACCCAGTCAGGAGGTAATTCTACTGAACGATCGCCCCGAGTGATTTTCCCGACTTCTTTCATCAACTCCTGTCGAAGCCCTCCTCATTTCGGGTAGCTGAAATACTCTCCCCTGGATCCGAAGTTACCCCACCCCCCGCCTGCTTTTGGAGAACCGTCATCACTCCAACCTCCCGCGTTGAATTCCGAGCGGCCTCACCTCAAGTGCAGAAGACATCCGTAAGCCAACCCCTCTCCCCCTTTCATTTACTGATGTGATTTTGCCCGTTAATTCTCTGAGGTAATTTTACCCATCAATTCTCTCATTATTTTTGTGTAAATAAAATTATATTTTTGTACATGTCTCTTTAAATAACCTTGAGCTTTGCCATTGTCCATGATTTACCTGACCTCGTTGCACTTTCTAGCTACTCAGCCCGTCTGAACTCGTGGTTTTCCGTCCCTTTTTTCGGTTCGCTTTCAAGTTATTGGTCCCTTTCTATTAGATATAATATGGTATTGATATAATGTAATGTCATACCACGACACTAATCTCTACAGGTCATCCTCCTCCTCCTCTTCCTCCTCCTCCATGTCCTCCTGGCCCATCTTCTCCTCCAAGAAGTCAATGTTCTCTTTGAGGAGCACAAGCTCCTCAAAGTTGACCTCATCCAGGGAGGACCTCTTACCCTGAGGACATCCCTGGCCGTGCTCAATAGCCTATCCACAGCTGCAGAGCTGGGGAGGTGTGTATTGTACTTAATGAATAGGTCCACCCACACCTCCCTGTGCTGGTAGAAGAAGAGGGACCAGGCCAGTTCGGCTTTAGAGGGCACCCACTCCTCCATGAGATTCCTCAGGACCTCCCTCACCTCATGCTGCTGGTTGGCCGGGCCTCTAACAAACAACTTGTTGAAGAGGCAGGCGTCCAAGTCCTGGGGCCCCTGCACTTCTGGCTGGCTAGACTGACGCTACTGCTCCTCCTCCTCCCTGGGTTTGATGGCGGCCCTTAGCTCCCTGGTGATCGTGTCCCTGATCTTCTCCACCTTGACCTGGGCAATGCTCTCCAGAGGCTTGGGGATGAGGTTGGGGTGGATGGTTGTGGCCATAAGGAGGTCTCCATCCTTAAAGAGGTAACCAAACCTCTTTTCATAGCCCCCGAGGAGGGCCTGCACCAGTGGCTTAGCATACACTAGGTCGCAATTCTGGCTCTGCTCCTCCAGGCTGGCCTTCATCAACCAGGGACTGGGGAAGACGGTGCCCATGTAGGCCTTCCTCTCCCCCTGAAGCATGTCTAGGCACTGCGCCACAGGCTGCATCACTAGCTAGTAGTCTTTGAGGACCTGTAAAATGAACATTAATATATTGACATTGTTTAGTTAATTAAGCTTATATAATTAAACTTAGAACAATTTTATTTCTAAGTGAAAATATGAAAATAGCGATCCCTATTAGCGCGCTGCTTTATGCTTACCTGGATGTCCACCTCTGTGATAGGAGAACCCCTCTTGGGGTGGTTGATCAGAATGGTGTTGATGGCATCCAGCTGGTCACCAACGCTCAGGACCTCCAGCAGGACCACCACACAATCATATAGTGAGTTCCATCTGTTAAAATAAAAAGTTTATTTAAATAAATTATCAGAAACTTATAAAATCAAAATTTATATAATCGCCAACAATTTCTTATGCTTAATTTAAATTTTATAATAGTACCTAGTCGCCACTGGAGTCTTCAGTTTTCTTTTGGCGGTCCCCTTGATCTGGTTGGCCTCAACTGGAGACCTATTCTTGAGGTCCCACAGGCCCTGGGTCTTGGCTGTGGTCCTCCTCCACTCTGACCCCCACTTGCTCCAGCCCTGGACATCCCTAATATCTGTTGTCGCCACAGATTGATTGTGTGTGCGCTGAAACAATAAGATATTTAAATATTCAATAAATTCAAAGATTAGTTAAATGACTTCAATCTTTATTTCTTAATATATTAGCGCTAGATGCCGCTATTGTTAGTACCTGCGGCGGTGGTGAGGCAGCAAACTTGGGTTGTCCCCTTCAGCCCTCAGGCGCACCTGGAGATCCACAACCTGCAGGTCAGGGTCCTCAGAGTCTAGAAGAAGGTCCTCCTGGTCCTGGTTGGCCCGCTATTGTCCGTGGTGATGGCCGCCACCTTATCATGGATGCTAAAGTCTTGGTGAATCTCTGTGATGAGTTTCCCCAAGAGTTGGTGCGTCTGCTTTTCCTGAAGACAATAATTATTGATTTAGTTTATACATTAAATTTATACCGCACAGGTACTGATAACTTTTAGCGCCTAAGGTAAAAAATAACAAAAATGAACTTTTTAATTTTCTTACCTTCACATCTTTGCACGCCAGAGTTGCATGGTGCCTCTTGAGGGTGTCCCTGTCGATCCAGTCAACTGTCATCCCCAGGAAGGCCCTGTTGTGGGCGGTCCAGCTGTCGGTAGTAGTGGTCACCCACTTCTGGTGGAAGAGCAGGTTGACGACTTGAGTCCCTCCCCTTTCCATCAGCTTGTCAATGTCCTTGCCCACAGTCCTCCTGGAGGTGGCTGGAACTGACGGTTGAGGGGGTAAAACATTCTTTTGGCGCTGGGATGGTCAGCTAAAGCCAGTGGCGCCATTGTCTCAATGAACCACCTGAAGATGAAATATGTAAATTAATATATTTTATTTTTTTAATAAAAATGTTTTTAAACATCAAAACACTATTTGACTAGTTAAAAAATTAAAGTTAAAATAGCTACTATTATTTCTCTGAATTTGTTTTCACCTGGTGTAACACTGCCTGGCCCTCTCCTGGTTGAACTTAGCCCTGAAGCTCTCCTCCAAGCACATCTGGCGCTTCTAGCGAGCCTCACTCTCCCTCGACTGTGTGCGGCTGTGCTTGTTGAGCCCTTCAATGACGGCAGATAGCTGAGGAAGCTGGTCCTTGTGCATCTGCTATAAAAATATTAACTTATAACATTGTAATATTTTTTATCGTCTTTGCTAAAATTTGAATAAGGTAGCAGGACTAGCGGCGCCAGTTATTTATTGTCAAATTAGTTAATTATTTAAACTTAAATTCTTGTAATGCTGCTTGAGGTGGTTCCTGATGTGGGTGCTGTATGTAAACCCCTTCTTGCCTTTGCAGCCAGGATGTTGGCACTTAGCAATGCCATTGAAAATCTTCCTGCGAGACCTCCCATCCACCTTCTCATCAGTACTCACAAATTTGTCAAAGACATAGAAACTGAAAGAGATAGAAATGTTTCAAAGATAATTTGTTGAATTTAAATATTTAAATTTTCTATTTATAATTTTTTAAATCATTAAAAGAAGTTAATTTACTAAATTTTAACATTTAATTTTGATACTTTACTATAGCGGCACGGCGATATTCTTACCTCTCAAGAGTCTCTAAGCAGCTTTTCCGCTCCTTGACGGCCTCCTCGTTGCCCTCCTGGCTCTAGTCGCGAGCCTCTCCTGTCTCCTCATCCTCCACGGTGAGAGTCTCAGGTACAAAAAAAGGCATGTTGCTATCCCTGTCACTGCTCTCACTTATCATAGAGGTGATGCTCCTGAATCTACTACTGGCTGCACTGTCGCCAGAAAAACTCCTGTTCCTATCTGCAAAAGATCCAAAACTTTACAAGAATTTTCAGTAACTAATAATAAATTAACCTACAATAAAAGTTACAAGAAGAGGGTTAGTGAAAAACACCCATGCTACAACTACTCGCAGGGTGGCGTCGGAAAAGAAAGATATAAGATATTCAGATCGGCGAAAGACATCACTCTTAACCTTTACCGGTTTAAGTTACTAAACAATTGAGATTTTCTAAGCTCATAGGGTGGCCTGATGGATTTAAAGAAAGATAAAAATCATGTGAGTTTAATAGGCTATATCAATATGACGTTTAAATTTAGAACCAAGGCCTAGTCTACGTACGATGGTCCATTTTTACTTATATTGTTTAATTTTAGGCATGTTAAAGGTAGAATGCTGTTAGATTTTAATTACTTCTTACACTTCACAGTAATTTTTTCGTCTTAGTCACAAGAAAAGTATAAGGACATATTAAAATGCAAGAAAATTATATTAATTCGCACGATGAACGTCACAAGCCATAACACGTTCTCGAAGGTTTTTAACTGACTAGACAGGTTTAAAACTTGGTTCACGCCTGAAAAGTGTATGTAATTTTACTAATTTATAATAAAATTCAGAGTGACAAACTTTTGTTTGGTACCTTTAGGTAGTTTCATGTAACGTCAGTCTCATATAATGTGAAGAATTTAATTTATCGTAAAAAGAAAGTTAAAAATCAGATAAAAATAAAGTTAGCTGTTATCAACTCAAATTTGAAATTTCATCCAAATCGGGCTTTAAAACTGGCTTAAAACAACCGCGGCAGTTTATTTAAGAAAAAAGTCGTCTTTGTTCCTGTTCAAAGTCCGACATTTTCAAAACATTTGCAACTTCGGAATTCATAGTGCGGCAAAGTCGCAAAGTTGCAACTCGTTGCCGCAACGCCCAGCTCTTGTGTTTAGTTACTGGAAGCCGGTTTCGAGCCGTACTATGTGTTATTATAGGGTGGGGGCAAAGCGCCCCATTTCCCCCCCCCCCCCCCGCTCGCTACGCTCACCCTCAAGAACAAGTAAAAAAAAGAAAGTTTTGGAAACAAAGGAACAATCATTCTGAGATAACAGGAAAAAAAATCCCGAGTCGCAAATGTAAAAGATTATCCTGTCGTTTATATTGTGCGAATGTCTTTTGTATTTATGTTGTTTAGTAGTTTTATGTTATTCAATTTAGTTGTGTTATTTTATTTTTAAGCACACCGGTTAAAAGACCATTCACGAGCAGAGTTCGCTAGGTATTTTTCTTTTTTTCTGGTTTATCTGTTGAGACCACAAACTATCTAAGACGTTGTGATAGCTGCGTCTAATTTGAAGTTAATTAGTGTGATGGCGCAATTTGACGGATCAGGAGATGTTGTTGAAGGAATGGTTCAATACGTTTAAATTGGTGGTTAAGTTGAAAGATTTAAATGAGTTAGAGAATATATGTGAGGGAATCGATACTCCCCATCTCCACTCACAATTAAACCTCTGGTCTTTAACCACAATTCCTAGCATTTTGGGTTGGCGGCGTAGTCCGACCACTTAACCTCCCCTCTCGCCCCTCGTCTCGAAGACAATCTGAACGGCTGTCCCAGACCACATAATGCACTAAACCAGCTCAGGTCGGAACCGAGACCCTAAAATCGGTTAAAACAGTAAGATTTCCCCTAAGAGCTGGTATTGGACTTCACCGCATATGCGAAATTAGAGGAGCGTCGTCCTAAAGCCAGAAGCTCCTCTTTAGGGCTAGTGGGAAGACGTTCTGAGAAAAATCTTTAGAGGAGGAGACGTAATGCAGCCTGTCCATGCGCCCACTTCCCTCTTCCCCTACCCCCAGTGGAGTGGTGGTGAAGTATAAAATCAAATAAATTTGGGAAAACGCGTTAGATTACGTAAGTCATCAAGGCAACTAAGACGGCAAGAAGCCCGCCTACAAACAGAAGGGAATAAGAAGAAGCTCATCCGCGAGCTAGTTCCTGGTGGCCACACCAAACTTTAAGTTAACTTGATTTAAGAAGCAAGTTCAACTTACTCTCATCAGAGAAACCCTCCTATCCTGGTGTATCCCAAACACTGAGATAGTCCTCACCTGTAAGGAATACCCCTAACTGAACTCCCTCCAGCACTCCCCTGAGTCAAAGGATTCACGCATTGGCTCATCGCTAGCCAGTGCGAATTATTCCCAAAGTAATCCAAAGAGAAGAAAAAACATTCTTTCCCTATCCCGTGGCAAGATCATTTCCTCCAGAAGGCGTGCGTCTCTCCATCTGCTACACGCTCCCAAGTCCTCTGTGGCTTTAAAGTATTTCTCCCGCCCGAGCACATCTGGGCGCTGATTCACGCGTCGGCCCGGAAACAACATTCTTGAGGTGTCAACTATTGAGTTCAAGGTCAGATTCAAATCAGATTCTCAAGGAATCGCGTAAAGTATTTAAACCCCTGTTATAGGGTTTCATTGGGGTCAGTTGCATTTCAAACTAAAGTGAGCTGTGGGTTAACCATTACTATAAATTCAGGTATGTCATTTAGAAAGCCTCACTTAAATGTGTTGAATTCATTTATGTGTATTTAGTGTGTTAAATTTCATTGGTTTATTTTTTTTTAATTAAAGTTCTAGTTTTTTAGAAACAAATTTTTATTCAATCCTCGAAACGCCAAGCAAGGCACTAGGAACCTTCAAATATTAAAGAAGTAATAATCAGATAATAATAATTATAATAATAATCATAATAATAAAAAACATATATAGCACTCTTAGAGATAAACGTAATCAATGAGTTTTGAAGTACGTAATCAGCCTATACATACGAACTGCCATCACTTGGTCCTCCATATACCACGACATAAATATACTTCTGCTTTTTCTTACTGGTAGTGCGTTTTTTTATTTATAGTGAATTGAGTGACAGTGATAAAGAAAATGTTACTTTGATCAAATCTGGCCTTATGAAGGCTTTTGCTATTAATCCCTTTCAGGCATATAAGCAACTCCAAAAAAGGGTTTGGCATGATGAAGCGGTTGATGTTTTTTAACGGGTTTGCGTAGGTTGGCTCGTTTAGTCGATATTCAATCTAATAAATTGTTGATGAGGGCGTGCGTATGTTGTGGGATTACCATCTAGTGGATTATGGAATTCTTAGTCGCGTATAAGCGACTATATAAGTCTCTATGTCGGTCCGTAGGTCGGTCGGTCGGATAGTATCTATTTTACTTTTCAATGAGTTTTTGAAAATTTTGAAGGCCATAAGTTAGAATATTTGAGAGCACGCGACTTAGGTCTATTGACTATTTCACTCTTACACACCCCTAGCCACTAGTGGCAGATAATAACTAAAATTAGTGGGGGTGCTGCATCAGAACTTTTTTAGCATTGATTTAATATTGTGTAAAAGGAAATAAACATATTAGGTTGAGGAATAAGTTCTTGCGTTTTTTTTAATGTTGTGTTGATTTAAGTTTTGTTAACGTCATTTGTGCACATATTAAGAAACAATAATAAATAATGAGAGCAAAATTTGCTCTCAGAACAGCGTATACTATTAGGCTTTTGCTTAGGCTAAGTCTTGAAGTTGAGTAATAAGTCAATGCGGTTTATTTAAAAGTTGGGTTAATTTAATTTTTGTTCTGTACCCTCAAAATGGAATGTCAAATTGAAAAAAAAGGCGCATTTTTGACACTTGTTGTTATTCATTTTCAATCGAGACGGGAACAATGCAAACGCAGCCAAAGCTCGTTGTGATATTTGTGCTGTGTACGGAAGAAATGCGTTATCAGAAAGGCAGCTAAATGTTGGGGTTCACGTTTCAAAAACGGTCATTTTAATCTTAATGACGAAGGACGTTCTGGTCGCCTCATTAAGTTGGATGAAGATCGATTGAACGAACTTCTTCATGAAAATCCTTGTCAATCGACTAGAGAATTGGCTGTACAATTGGCGTGTGATCAGAAAACTGTAGTGAATCACCTTCATTCGATGGGGAAACTTCAAAAACTCGGTGCATGGGTTCCACACGTTTTGAGCGAAAGCAACAAACTTCAACGCTCCACGATTACCGCAGGTTTGCTTGCTCGTTATAAGGCTACTTGGGGATATAAGGACATATTTCTTCACCGCATCATCACTGGCGACGAAAAGTGGTGTTTTTATGTCAACATGAACCATCGAAAACTATGGTTAGCCCCAATAAAAAAAACACATCCACGATTAAAGCAAGGACTTCATCCACGAAATACGATGTTGTAGGGGTGGTGGGATTGTGAAGGCATCATTCTTTATGAGCTCCTTGCAAACAACGAGATTGTCAATGCAGAACTCTACGTTCAACAAATGTATCGACTCACCGAAGATAATCGTGAAAAGCGACCTCATCGACGTTATGGAGTCCTTCTGCAACATGACAATGCTTGTCCTCACGTTGCCAATATGACAAAAGACGCCACCCAAACGCTTAATTGGGAAATCTTGCCACATCCTCCCTATTCACCGGACTTGGCTCCATTGGATTTCCATCTGTTCCGATCGCTCTCCAACAATTTGAGAGGCGTTTCGTTCAATACTGATGTGGAATTGAGAACCTGGTTAGACGAATTATTCGAGTAAAAAATCAGAGATTTTTATTGCAGAGGCATCGAAAAGCTAGTTGAACGTTGGGAAGAAGTCGGAAATAACAATGGAGAATACATTATTGATTAAATTGCATATTGTTATCAATTAAAAATGAAGTTTTTCTAAAATTGTTAATGGTAATGAGTAAATTTGATTTAACCGCAAGAACTTATTCCTCAACCCATTATATAAAGAAAATTTATAGATCACCTTGATAAAATCCTAAACAGAACCAAATCAAACATTTTTTACTTGTTAAGAGCCTAAATTGTTCAGTTCAAGCTTGATCCCTTCATTTAAAAACGAAATCAATTTTTCTTGTTTTAATTTGCGCGAAAAGATTAATTATTTTCTCCCTGATCTCTAGATGACTGTAGATAGATGGGAGTAGGAGAAGGGGCAAATAAAAATATAATAGCGTAGGCGAGTTGTGAACAGCTTCCCGCGTTGCTGGGCCACTGTTAGCCAGCGGCAAACCCACTCTGCCATCCTAAGTCTCTGGAAAGACTCATTCAAACTAAGCTTTTTAGCCGCTTGCATGCACTTCTCGTGCGCTATTTTGACTAAGGAGGAATTTTTTTCTCCATTGAAAGCCCTGCAAGTGAATTTAGTCTTTCAGAATTCATAGTACTCCTTAGAAAAGTTTTTATTCTTTTCAGTGTTGAGAAGCAGCGTTCTGCCTCTGATGTAGTCATGGGAATTGTCAAGAGGACTTTTATTAGTTTCGTAATTTCACTAAGATCATCATCTAGATTATTTTTCAATATAAATTTCAGCAGCTCAATTAATTAATTAATTAAATAACCGAAAAAATATGAATTATATTCTACACTTATCACATTCAAGAATATAAACATAATTTTTAAGCACAACACAAGCAGAGTAAAAAAGAAACACAACCTTCCACCAGCACACCAGGGTCGGCACTGCGTGAGCCAAAATGCTCTCTCTCTCCCTCTCTCTCTCTCTCTCTCTCTCTCTCTCTCTCTCTCTCTCTCTCTCTCTCTCTCTAGCGTGCAGCTTCCTATCTCGGACATGTGAGCATGTGCACAGCAGCCTAACAATGCGTCGCACGCTGGAACTGTGAAGCACAGAGTTCTTTAAATGATTTAAAAACTAGTGGGACACTTATCTCCCATCTCCTGAGTGTTAAGGAGCTCCCTAAGGTGACTTCCCGAATTACTTTAGGAAAGCCTCCCTCAAATTGTTATATGCTCCCACTTAATCCCCATTAAATAAGATATCCCTAAATTTAAGGAAAATACTTATGGGAAGTTTTTAAATTATGGCAGCAATCATATGTTTAAATTTAGTGAAAGAAAGATCCAACGGAAGACTTAAAAAAGAAAATAAATAGACAAATAACTAAAGCTAATGCACTCATTGGAGGACTTCACTTCCAAAAGATCATCGGCAATTACACACCAGGATATCTGTATTCAAATGTAAAAACTCATAAGCCGAACAACCCATGAGACCCATTATCTCTCAAATCACGACACCAACGTACCGTAAACGAAGTAATAAAACCGTACATTCCTTCGAAGAACAGCATAAAATCCACGGAGGAATATATTGATATACTCCACTCTTTAAGACCGGCAGGACTAATAGAATCCCTTGATGTGGAAAGCCTGTTTACGAACGTGCCTATCGCTCAGACCATCGACATCATTATAAAAAAACGTGTATCATCACCCTACAATGTCTCCTCCAAATCTCGACCCAAACTTCTTAAGGAATATGTTACGTTCATGCACATCAGAAGCTGCGTTAAGGACACCGGACGGTAATCTATACACGCAAGTGGATCGAGTGGCTATGGGGTCTCCCTTAGGGCTGACCTTCGCCAACTATTATATTAGTCCACTTGAAGAGAAATTATTAGACAACAGTAAAAATCAACCACACACATATTGCCGATACGTAGACGACATCTACATCAACGTCCAAAACGAAGAACATCTGATAAAGCAATTTGATGAGAATTCCGTGTTAAAGTTCACTTATGAATTGAGCACGGGCAATAAACTCCCTTTTTTGGACGTTGAGGTTCAAAACATCAACGGTAGCTATATCACAAAAGTATAGACAAAAAGTACGGACATGGCAAGATGCCTCAATGCGAATTATGGGGGGTGGGTGGGGAGGGGGATGGCCATTTTTCATGTATTTATCTGTATCATACTTCATCTTGAGATTTCTATATTCGTATCTATGTATTATTTCTAGAATGAAGATGCCCCTTTAAAAATTGACTCCATTTATCTGACTTAATATTCTTGTAGGCTGAGATTCTTTCTTCTTTAATTTGGCTGGGTAATTCTTAATCTTCGTAATTCTTGTTGATGTAATCTTCATATTAACTTGACGATGCGATGATTCCTTCTAATTCTGATGACGTGAAGACTTCTTGATGCTTCTTGACGATTTTGATGAAATGAGATGAGTTGAGACGAGTTAGCCCTTAAAGTCGTTTTCTTTCCGTTTTCCTTGACAGCGGTTTTCTCTTGAGTTGATTTCTTGAGTTGTCCTTAAAGCGTTTTTCGTGGTCTCCGTTTTCTTCGAGAAATTTCTTTGTAAAAATTGTGAACTTTGGGGTTCGATTTTGGGTCTTTTGAATCCCTAGGCTAGCACTCTACCATTACACTACGGCGAAGTCCGTCTTGACTTGGGAATTTAATGGGCTAGTTATATTCTCACTTTGGAAGAAAGTTTTTCTCTTATACATCTTCGTCGCACTCCTACAGAATAACGAATACCCTGAAAGATATAAAATAAGTGTAATCGGCTCATACATCCGTCGAGCATATAAATGCTGCTCTAAGTGGGAACCTTTCCACCAAGAGATCTCACATGTAAAACAAACACTCGTGAACAACGGTTTCCCAAACAGCAAGATTGACAAACAACTCCAGTCAATTGTAAATAATCGCTTCAAAGATACGGATACAACGAAAAGTAATCAGGGCACAGTAAACAACATCAAACTGAACTACAGAAACTAGATGTCCACGGTCTAAAAAATAGATGAAAGAAACATCAAGGAGATTAATAACCGTAACATCAAGGTTAAGAATTAAATGGATAAAATTCAACTGATTATTTACTATAAAACAACAAAAGCCAACAATCTCCTTATGAGAAACAACAGCTGCGAAAACTCCTTGAATCTCAAGTAAACCAACATAGTTTACGAGTTCATCTGCCCCAATAAAGACTGCAAGCTTTATAATAACTCTAAGTATATTGGCTTTTCAACTACCACACTTCGAGACGTTTAAGAATGCATCTGCCAAGCGGAGGGACTAAAAATCATATGGAGAGCACACATAACATCGATCTAACGAGAGACATTCTAGTTAACAACACCATAATTAAAAGAAAGCGGGATATAAAGCTAGGCTGAACATCTTAGAAGCCATTTTAATAAACGTAGAAAAGCCGGCCATCAATAGTCAAGCGTTAAGCTGGAATCGAACAATAAGTTGTATTAAAATTTCACTCACCGGATTGGCTCGTTTCCTCTAACATTATGATCAACCAGGCGGAATAAATACCACATAAAAATCGTTTTCTTTCATTCACTCTGATTCCGACTCCAAATTTCATTGGTAAAGGAGGCAAGAATACTCGTATATCAGCACCCCCCTAAGATGATCAAATAAGATAGAGAGCTCAGCAATTTAGTTTGGTTTTTACCAGACCCATTCATTTAATAGAGAGATGAATACAGGACAAGTGATCTACCATCTACAAAATGGAATGAAAAAGACAGTTAGAAGATTAGAGAATTGCCAAAGGAAATTAACAAAGGCGAAATACATCATGGTCTTCTATAAAATTTACACACACATATATATATATATATATATATATATATATATATATATATATATATATATATATATATATATATATATATATATATATATATATATGTATATATATATATATATATATATATATATATATATATATATATATATATATATATATATATATATATATATATATATATATATATATATATACATATATATGTATATATATATATATATATATATATATATATATATATATATATATATATATATATATATATATATATATATATATATATATATATAGTTTTGACTTCTCAATCAGCTTAAGTTCGATTTACATGATAAATTGATTTTAATTATTTTGAGTAATATATAAATCATTATATACAGGTACATTATTTGTTTATTTTGGGAGTATTGCAGATTAATAAGAATCAGGTAGTGCTACAGCCGTTTGGAGCATGTGCTAGGATTTCGATATTATCTTCGAATGATTTCCGGTCTAGTTGTCTTCGATGTTTTTCCAACGTGTGTCCTTGGAGGGCATCATTGTTTAAATGGTAACTCATTTCTTGTGTTAATTTTGTTTCCGTCATTCCGATATATGAATGAGTAGGAGTTCACAGCCTCCCATTTTGCAAGTATATTCATATATTAAATGGCTTCTTTACTTAGGTGTTAGGTCAGGTGAGGTCCATTCCCTATAAGTATATTCATAAATTTGTTAATATCAAACCTAACGTTGTATATAAAGCTCTGCCATCAATTCCTTATATTACAAATATCAACCTTTGATAATAACAAAGGTGTGTATCGAAACGCGTCAGGCTAATAAATATTTTGTTTTGCTCTGTGAACTAGTTTCTTGCCCTCGTTCGTTAATATTTTCTAATCAATTTTGGCGAACTTATCTACGGGTTAACTCATGCCTAAAAGTGGAATATAACACAAATCAAGAGACTCGAAGAGAAAATAATTAACGCTAAATTCGTAGTCGCCTTCAATAAAATATGTTATGAAGAGAATCTACTGTCCAACTATACTTATATTCGTCTCCCCAACCAGGCAGCCGAAAACGAAGAACTGACGCTGAATTATTTGTGGTATAGGTTTTAGATGAATATTGCGTCAATATTTTAGATATCTCTGATCACAATAAACATAAAAACCTATATTTCGTTATTCAAGGGAATGAATTTAAATGCTAACGCGAAATCTAAATTTTTGCAGACAATTTTTTTAGGCCTAAATCTGGGCGACGTTGGGGAATACGTGAATTAAAAACCACGAGTTAAGAAAAATATATATTATTGAATAAACAATTATTGAAAAGTGAAATTTATACAGTAACAGTGTATGATTGGATTGAATTACGCGTGTGAATTAAATTTGCATAAGTTAACGAGAATAGATTTACAATTGATAAATATTAAATATTAAAAAGATTATAAATTGGCAAATGTTTTCTAAGTAATAGGATGATTAATTGGACTACAGTTAAATGAGTAAATAGCGGTAAATTGTTTGATAAATATTAATTGGTAAATATTTTGATAAATATTAATTGGTAAATATTTTGATAAATATTTAATATTAAATAGTTTATAGTTAAATTGGATAAATAGTTAAATGGTATGATAAATAGATTATAACGGAGTTAAGAGGGTCTGATTCACCGAGACGAGGACAGCAATGCGAATCAACACCATGGTTAATTTTAAGACGCTTGGGAGAGCAGGTATACCAATCTCGATTTAAGTCATAGTTATTAACCCTTCTTAAAATTTATATATATATATATATATATATATATATATATATATATATATATATATATATATATATATACCGGAAATTCTAGAAACTACCATTGTAGCGGTCTATACCTCTACAAATGAAATATTTATCCCTAACTGTATATTTATATATATATATATATATATATATATATATATATAAATCGGTAGCTGTCTTTTTTTTCATTGTAATTAGCGAGGGTGGGAGGGTATTCGTTCAGTTGTCTTCGAGAGGTGAGGTTGGTTAGTAAGCGCACTCTTGGTGGGTTGTCGAGTGTCTTGTGTTTGCCTCATTAACTGGTTGTGCATTCGGTTGTGGAGTTGCGTATTCTCGACTCGGTATATAATTGCTCATCCGTGCTGACTATTTTTGTCGATCTCCCATCATTATAAGGTAAGAGATTACAAGCTATCTAGGAATTATTATGGCGTGCAAAGTGATAAGTGACATAGTGAACAGTTTACCGGCGAGGGAGTAGTAGCATAGTTGAAGAAAGTTAAATTGACAGCAATGCTGCAGAAAATTTCGGATTTAGAAAAGTTTTTTACCTTTATACTTAGAGGGCGACGCCTGAGCGTTGTATTTAGAGTTAACTGACACAGAGCAGTCTGGTGCTAATGCCATTGAGCGAAAGCTATTAGCCGCGTTTACTGATATTCCATTCATAGCTTTTGCTAAGTTATCACGAAAGAGGTGGGCTGGTGAATCCGTAGACGTATATGCTAACAAGTTGAGAAGGTTAGGTACATTAGCTGGTTTCTCAGGTTATAGTTTGGGGAAGTTGGTTGTTTTATCGCTTGTTAATGGTTTTCCTGATAAAAGATCCAGTCATTACAACAGATTGATGGTCTTCTTGATATGAATATGAGTGATATTTTATCAAAGGCAAGAATGATAACTGCAAATAAGGGTGAGGCTGTAGCTGCAGCAGTAAAATCTTTTAGCCCGGCTACTCTCAAACATGAGAATAATTAACAAAACAATAGTCGTTCATTTAAAGGA
This sequence comes from Ceratothoa steindachneri, assembly GCA_963969495.1. Taxonomy (NCBI): domain Eukaryota; kingdom Metazoa; phylum Arthropoda; class Malacostraca; order Isopoda; family Cymothoidae; genus Ceratothoa; species Ceratothoa steindachneri. Next base: position 209,930,533 of record OZ018324.1, on the reverse strand, counting down.
TCTTTCTTTAATTGTGGATGGCCACATCTGGCAAAATACTGTAAAAAGGGCGTAAAGAAATAATATGTTATCGATGTAGTAAGCCCAGACATATAACATCATGGTGAAATCAGGGAAACGAACATCGGGTGACTGGTATGCCAGAAGTCACCCAACTAGAGGATTAAGGGCGCATTCATTACCAATGATCAATGTTGAAGTGAACGGAAGTATTGCTAAGACATTGGTTGGTACTGGGTGTACGGTAACTTTTGTAAGCCCAAAAATTGCTGGAGACTGTGCAGGGATAAATTTCATGATGGCTTTTGATTGCTCAAAATTGAAATGTCAAGGGAGACTTCTGGTGCGGATTGGAATAGAAGGAGTTAAGGTTGACGTTGAAGCTGTAGTGACTAAACAAATCTTACCTAGTGTTGAGGTAGTGTTGGATATGGATGTCATTGGTCACATGGTTGGTGTTGTAGTTGCAGGTGGAGCAGTAGAGTTTGGAGTCAAAAACTGTTTCGCAATTGCTGAGCAATTAGTACGCAAACCATAAATTTCACAATCAGAGGAAAATTTTGAAGTAATTTAAGATAAAGACTTTAATGCTATATTTGATGGACGACATTGGACAGTAGAATGGTGCTGGAAGTCTAGTTCACCAGTTCTCACTAATGAAATAGATTGTTATGAGAAGAGTTTGCAGGGTGACAAGAAACAGGGTTTTGAAGAAGAGGTTGAACGTTGAATTAGAGAAGGTATTCTAGTACCTTGGAAAGAAAACGTGAAAACGGGTATTACACCCTTGCTAGCTGTTGAACATCCATCAAAGAATAAAATAAGACCTGTATTAGATTTTAGAGAAATTAATAGGCATGTGAATTGTCATGCAGGGGACGGAATAACTGATGTTTGTAATAAAACTCTTCGAGAATGGGGGCAAACGGAGGCTGGAACCATTGTTGATTTAAAATCCGCCTATTTACAAATTAGAGTAAGGGAATATCTTTGGAACTATTAATTGGTGAATTATAAAGGTACAACATATTGTCTGACAAAACTACGTTTTGGATTGAGTTCAGCACCAAGAATAATGGCAAAAATTTTGAAAACTGTTTGGGATAAAACTAAACAGATTGCTGATGAAACTAAATCGTATATTGATGATATTCTACTCAATGAGAGCAAAGTAACCTCGGGAGAACTTATAAAATTCAAGATTAAATTTTTTTTTACTCAATGTGTTGTCTTAATTGTCTTAAAATTAAAATTTGCAGATTAATCATCTATAATTCTTTTTACTAGACAGCTCAATTAGAAGGGATGTATTATTTAGGATCAATGTCCGGAAAAAAATATCAGTCAAACCTGTACACATGAGAGCAACTATGTCTCAAGAAAAATTAGTTGCACTTAGCATCATGTGCATAGAAAGTGATAAGTTGTGAAGCATATCTTTTGACGACATAATCAATGATTTTGCTTTTTGAAAATCAAGAAATAAATTGATTTAAGTTGTAACTTAGAGGATTATCTAATATAATTTTTGTGATTTTGCAACCATGTTCTTTATTATTACATGTATATTAATAAAAAATAAAAGGTAATATGTTTTCATATAATTAAAAGACATGTATATTTCCAAACTTTCTGGTACCAGCTGGCGTAATTTATAGGGAGGAGGCCTCAGGGCTTTATATAGCTTTGGGCCTCACCAAGTCTAAATCCGACACTGCTCCTGAGGCTTTAGATGGCGGTGCTGCATTGTCGTTAAAACTGAAAAGGAATGAGCAGGGAGAATTGTTATTTTTTAGATGTAATGTACTCCCCCTTCTGGAAGACTTAACCCGTCTTAGTCGAAGTGAATTATTTTCAGTGTGTGGAAAGATAACAGGCCATTATCCAGTAGCTGGTTGGTTAAGGGTGGCATGTAGTTACATCAAGAAGACAGCTGGAGGATCAGGATAGGATGATTTTGTGGGTATCAAGACAGTTGATATGTTGCGGGAGGTGTTGCTTAGAGTGAGACGGGATGATCCTGATAAGGGAAAGTGGTATGTTCCTCGGATTGTTAAGGGAAGAGTTTGGTGCGATGCAAGCAGTATTGCAATGGGAGCTGCAGTAGAGATTGATGGAAATATTGTGGAAGATGCGACGTGGTTAAGGAAACAAAAATATTTCGATCATATTAATGTAGCCGAGTTAGAGGCTGCCATGAAAGGAGTAAATATGGCAATAAACTGGGGGCTGTCTGAAATTAAGATAATTACAGATTTAGCAACAGTGGGCAGTTGGTTAAGTACAGTTCTCTCTGAAGAAAAGAGATTGCAGACTAAAGGTGCTGATGAGATGATAGTAAAAAAACGTTTGAGTATTTTGAAAAGCCTTATTGTGGAATTTAGTTTGACTGTTTTAGTCACATTGGTTTCTACAACTAAAAACATAATGGATGCTCTTACAAGAGTTTGCAGAGGATTGTTGGCTAACGCTAAGGACAAATTTGAAGGAAGTGTGAGATAGGCGCTGCAGTAGCGGTTGATTTGAAGACATTGCAAGACGTGCACCATATGGGAGTTGATCGTACATTGTTTTTGGTAAGGAATGTCTCTCCTAATGTAACTATAGATGCAGTGAAAAAGATTGTGTGCATTCGCGCAAGCAGTGTCAATCTATTAACCTTGCTCCCAGCATTCATGAGAGTGGGAAGCTTGATTTTCCCGAAGTTTAGAGAAGATTGGCGATTGATATTACCCATTATCTAAAATTCCTTATTTGTCAATTATAGATTGTAGCTCTGGGAGATATGCCATCTGGAGAGTTTAATAGTGAGAGAGCGGAATTAATTGCTAAAATACTTTACGAAGTGTTTTAGGATAGGGGCCCGATGCAGGAGGTGTTAATGGATAATGCGCTGGCTTTTCATTCCGAACTTGTTGGATGTGTAATGAGTAAGTGGATGGTCAAGCCACTTTTCAGAGCGGCATACAGAACGAGTAAAAATGGAATTAGAGAAAGACACCATCGCACAATTAAGAGGATGGCTGAAAGAGGCAAAATTTCTCCTCAAGAAGCAATATACTGGTACAATGCTACTCAAAGAAATGGTATAGACCCCTCTGTTCCGTAGTTGGCTGTGTTTTGTTACGAGTAGTGGAGGATTCTGCATACAGACTCTTGAGAAACGCAGGAGGAACCAACAACGGTAAGGATAAGGGAAGAGGTATGGGTTAAACCTTCAGATGCGAAATGCAAATCGAAGTGTAAGAAAGGAAAGGTAACAATCATAAATTAAAAAAATAATATAGTAGTTGATGGTATCCCTCGTCACACACTGGGTATTCACCCTGTAGTTTAGGAACAGATTCGGGATTGTGTGAGTGTAAGTGATGATGGGGAGGAGGTGGAAGACGCCCATTGTCTAATCGGAGCTGATAAACCTCTTGTGCCAGGAAAACAGAGGTTAGCACAAGAGCGGAAATACCCACAGAGAGTTTGGCGTCCTCCTAATTTGATGGCTGATTATGAGACTGATTAAATTGGTGTTATGATCTTGAGATTATGGGGGCGTGTGGTAGTTTCTAGAATTTTCGGTAGATGTCTTTTTTTGTTTGTTTCTTTTGTTTTTATCGTAAGTAGCGGGGGTGGGATGGCATTCGTTCAGTTGTCTTCGAGAGGTGAAGTTGGTTAGTAAGGGCGCTCTTGAGGGTTGTCGAGTGTCTTGTGTTTGCCTCATTAACTGGTTGTGCAGTCGATTGCGGAGTTGTGTATTCTCGACTTGGTATATAATTGCTCATCCGTGTTGACTATTTTCGTCGATCTCCCATCATTATAAGGTAAGAGATTACACTATTGCCGGAACCTCACCCTCCACCAACTCAACCTTAATGAAGCTTCACTTACCGAACTACAATCACAACTTAAAGAGCAATTGGTAAGGTGGGAAGAAACGCCCTAAACCTCAGCACCAAACATAGAATAGAAGAAAACCTTCGACAGATTCTCTATCAACACCGACATAATTCGCAAACCTGCAGCCTTAAAAAAAGCTAACTAAATTTAATGGAAGCCCATTCAAGATCCCCAAAGAGACAAAAGGATACATTAATATTTAAGAGTATTGCTTAATCCAAAACCAAGAAACGCTCCTAACCCTTGGAATTAACTGCCACTACATGGGTAAACCTAAAGAATACCAAAAGCGTCTTAATATAGAAATTCTCCTAGATATCATTCAAAACCTAGAAAAAGAAAACAAAGTTACTATGGAACCACCACTTACATCTGAGCTCCTTTTTGGGGCGTACAAGTGTAGAGGCAGCTTTAAAAGTAAAGTTCTCTCCCCAAAACTTCTTAAGGCCGTCCAAGACCTTAGAAACAACCCATATATCTGTTAGAAAAGCCAATAAAGCTTCAACCTTCACTATCATACCAAAACAATAGAACAAAGTTTCAAAAAATCACAAGAAACACCATTGAAGATTTAAAAAAGAAATTGAACAAAACCATCGAGCGCATCAATAGCCAAGCAGGAAATATAAAATGAAAAAAAATAATCAAGGACTTTGCTCCCGGATACACACCAAAGTGGCAACCCTCTAAGACCCATAATAAGCCAAATCCCTACTCCGACTTATGAACTTGGTAAGTTCCTAAATAAGATCCTCACCCCTTTCGTGCCTACCAAATTTAATCTGAAATCTTATGCAGATTTCATTGATATAATTCGGTCCACTACCCCTAAAAGTATCATAGCCTCCATGAACATTGAATCCTTATTTACAAAAATTCCTGTTTCTGAAACTATAGACATAATCCTAGAAAAAGTATACGACTAAAGCGATTGCCCCCTCTTAGCATACCGAGAGATGCATTGAGAGAACTCCTCTTGATCTGCAATAGGACAGCCACCTTCTATGGAACAAGTAGCGATATGTACGAGCAAACCGACGGCGTTGTAATGGGCTATTCCCTCAGAGTAATCTTCGCAATCTTTTACATGGGATGCGTGGAAGAGCGAGTCTTTTCAATGCTGCCAAAATCACATATTTACGGCAGATATATAAACGAAATATACATAAATATACAACGAAAGAAGAAATTCAGGAATTACTAAAACCATTAAAGAATTACTCCTCACATAACTATCTATATAAAAAGCCAAAATAATGTTTTTAAAGACCATAACCACTAAGCAAAACGATAAAAAAACTACCAAAGTTTACGTCAAAAACACAAATCCAGGTCTTTGCATGAATGCAAAAAGTGAATGTCCCGACCGTTATAAAAAGTTTAATAAATTCTTACATCAACCGTGCTTTCACCCATTGATCCACATGGAAAGAAACACCCGAAAAATTTAAGCGTGCTACACAAGTACTCGTGAATAACGGTTTTACAAATGGCGGAATAAACACCGCTATACGTAAGAAGATAGAAAGATGGTATACGTAAGTCACTTACAAGCAGTGCCAATTAGCAAGTGAAAGAAACACATTAAACTATACTACGAGAACATTATGAGCACAGCGTACATAACAGATAAAAGAGTAATGAAGGAAATCATAAACAGAGGAGTAATACCAACACAAAACGAAAACAATGTATCACTCATAATCTTACCGAATATCAATACACGGAACTTGGGAGTTACAACTCTTGTGCTTTCCGACTCTTCAATAGCATGGCGCACTCATCGTAATTAGATTTAAAGATGTTCAGATTAGCACTGTTAACAACTTCTGCTGGCAGGTCATTCCACTTATTGATGATACGGACGCTAAAGAAATATTTTCTGGTGTTTGTAGTTACGTGTGGAACAGCTAACATGAATTGGTGACCTCTTGTGGTTAGTCCTTGCTCTGATGGAGAAAAGTCGAAGAAGTGTGTGGGGTTGATGTTGGTTAGGCCATGGGTCATCTTATAAACTTCAATAAGGTCACCTCTAATTCGCCTTTCTTCGAGGGTAGTGAAACCCAGGGATGCGAGGCGGTCAGTATGAGGGAGATCCCTGAATTCGGGGACCTGGGCGGTGGCTCGTCTTTGCACTTGTTCCAATAAGTTAATGTTTTTTCTTAAGGTTAGTGGAACAGCACTGGGTGGCATGTTCAAGATGAGGACGGATTAAAGTCTTGCAAAGACTCTTCAGCATTTCCTTATCCATGTAGGTGAATGTCTGCCTAATACAGCCATGAATTGAATTTGCTTTGGCTGAAATTTTTGCAATGTGGCTGCCAAATTTGAAAGTATTTGATATATAGATACCCAGGTCTTTTTGTTTATGGGATAGAGAAAACTCCTTTCATTCAGCGTGTATGTATGAGATGGATTGTAATAACCAAAGTGGATAGTACAACATTTGGACTCATTGAATTTGAGAAACCATTTTCAACTCTATTTTTCCAGCTTGTAAAGATCATCCTGCAGTACATGAGCTTTTAAAACACGGTAGAGTTTGACATCACCGGCAAACAACTCAATGGACGAATCAATGTTGAGTATTATATCATTTATGTAGATAAGGAACAAGACAGGACACAGCATACTACCCTGGGGAACTCCAGTCAGGACCTCCGCCAATTCTGAAGCTAGTCTCTCAAGATAACTCGTTGTTCAATATAGTATTTGATTATTAGAGGGATTGATTTTAGTTAATAAATCAGCCCAGATAGCTAATTGAAAACTATTACGATAAATTTGTTGAATTTGGATGAATAGTCGTCTGCTAATATTTAGGCCTAACGACTGACGTGAAATGAATTTAGAAAACTTCTGAACTAGGTTTGTAAGAAAATCAGAAAATAAACAAAATAAATATATTTACAAAATCAACGAATGCACAATGAGAGAATTGAATTAGGAATAACGTAATGGAAAGTATGGAAGTAATGAAAAGTAGAATGAATGTAAGGTATGTAAAAAAACTAAGATGTAGTAACTATGTGTGGTAATTATGACGTGATAATTATGATGTGGTAAAGTAAGATGTGGTAAAGTAACTATGATGTGAAGTGACTATGATGGACTGTGAATTGGGAACTACAATGAGAGAAGTAACGAGAATTAGGACCTACTCTTGTATAGCAGTTTGCCGAGAATAAATGTGAGAGGATTTATAACTGACCTTGATTCGAAGTAAATTGGAGCAGGAATGGATGGTGACGCGAACACAAATGAGAGAGTCAATTCGCGTTATTTCACAAGTGGTGAAATGCGTGTGTTTGTATGTGAGTGAAATTCGCAGAGATGTTGTTTGTACCAGTGCGTTAAATAAAATCAGTTTCTCGTCACGGGATAATTGAATTATTAAAGGTAACATAAAATAAATAAATTGCAAACAATTATGCATAAAATAATTAAATGATTGAATTGACAAAAGTTAAGTCAAATAAATGAATTATTTGAATTTATACATAATATATATATATATATGTATATATATATATATATATATATATATATATATATATATATATATATATATATATATATATATATATATATATATATATATATAAAAGTTTCCCAGGAGGATTTTATTATAGGAATGCCCAGAGGGCATTGCTATAACAACCCCCCCCTAAGAAGGTTACCCCCTTTTCTATTTTGAGATTACATGTCCGAGTACCGACGAGGCCTCCTGACGACGGGGCCAGAGCGTGGACGACAGTACCATTGGCTTGGCTGCGGGTACGGGGACACAGATTTGCTGTTGCAGTGCCAGTAGCGTTGGACGAGGCACTGGCACGAGAGAAGGTTGATGGAATGGAGAGGTGGTCCGCTTGTTGGTTCGTTCCGAGATGTCATCAAACAGGATGTGCGAATTTTGAGTCCTGTTGTCCGCTGACGGAGTGACCAATAGGGGAGAGATTTGCTCCTGACTGATCACTTATGCCGAAGAGGGTTCCTGCAACAAAAGAGGAGGAGGCAGCAAAACGGAAGGTGGAGGTGGAGTATCAGGGGTGGTTAAAAGGGCGGGGTTGAGGTTGTTTGGGCGATTACTGTACCATAAAGGGGTATAGTAGGAGAAGAATGAGGTAATAGTGGTTGTAGATGAACATTTTCGGTATAAGCGGTCTTAGGCGGTCGATAGAGACAGTATCTTGCCTGGTGCCAAGCTTTAGGATGAAGAATTCCGGCTTCCTGGAGATGACGAAAAGGGTCCGTCATAGACTGATTGCAATGAAGTGCGAGCTGAATCGTTACGGACAAAAACATGGGAGCGCATATTGTCATCTCCTTCAGCACGAAGGTTTTTTAATTAGCAGGCACTCTTGGGGCAGTTGGCTTAATTTCAGCCATCACCCGTACAAGGTTATGTACGTATAAAGGAGGATGTAGGTGAGAAGGTAGAGGTCGGTCAGAGGAAGAAAAGAATTAACCCGGTAGACAAAGTTGAGTACCACAAACTAATTCCGCTGCAGAGCCGGCCAAATCTTTCAAGTTTGTTTGGATCGGTGGAGCGTAAGCTTGCTTTGATGGTCAGATGCAGACGTTCTACCTTAGAGTTACTCTGGGGATGATAGCCAAGCCAATGCACTCACTGACATGAGTGCATCCCATTGGTGGGATTCAAACTGGCTACCATGATTAGTCATGATCGTTGAGGAAACACCAAAACGAGCAACCCATGCTGAGACGAAAGCTCGAGAGACAGTGGGAGCTCTGATGTCCGAGATAGAAACCACCTCTGGCCAGCGAGTAAAACGATCGATCATGGTGAGAAGATAATTGCAACCACGGGAGTAAGGAGGAAATCCAACTTGATCGACGTGAACGGCGTTAAAACGTAACGAAGGAAGAGGGAAAGGGACCAGAGGGGCTTTTGTGTTGCGGTGGACCTTAGCCCGCTGTCATGGCAGGCATGAGCGAGTCCATTTGGTTACGTTGGCATTGACGCCAGGATGAAAGAGACCATGAATTTGATCAAAATTGTGCATACGGTAAGCGAGGTGAATGAGAGGACGAGGACAGTCAGGAATTGAATAGTCAACCAGGATGCGCCTGGAATGACTTTCCAGCAAGTTGATTTCGCGAACGACGAGTTGAGAAGAGTGACGCAGTGTCTGCGTTTCTTCATCTTGTTCTTAGGCAAGCGCTATTGTCGTGTGATGGAAGGCGCAGTTTGAGAGAGTTACGTGCCCGAAATTGATGAAATGCGAAACAGCGCATCTGGTACTTCGTTTGATGAACCAGGAACGTAGCGAATATCGTTTGTCATCTGCAGGATGAAGTTAAATTGACACTGATGATTAATTAGGGAGCTAATTCTCACTGACCTTGTCTGGCGCGCTGATTCAATAAAAGTGTTCGTTAAAATGCGCCCTGAACTTGGAAACGGGAAAGTCTATTCTGATTGGTTAATTTCGAATTGGGCTGTACAAAGGTTTTGATTGGTTGGCGGTAAGAGCTTTCAAAGATGTCAGCTGCTACAGCTTAAAGCAACAACTAACCTTTGGAACTTTGGCCCGGGATTTTGCCAGATTTGGGCTCTATAGAGATTTTGTGGGCGATAAAAAACTGGCCGTTTATAAATAGTAGCCATCCAATTTTGAGCAGTTGTCGGTTCTTAATGGGGGAAAAATAGAGTAATATCACTCAAAATATCATCACAAATTCGGTGTTCAAATTTCACTATCAAATTATGATACAAAAATACTAAAACAAAATGAACGTTTGATTAGTTCTCTTTTTTCTCCTATGAAAAAATGTAGTAGTCTCAAAAGTGTTGGCTATAACTATATAACACAACCTTGTCTCACAATGATCAACAATTCAGAAGGATACCATATATACTTTTCTCGTAATATAAAAAATAAAAACCGTTAGTTTATTTCTGTCACCATGTGTTGGTGGGCTACAGGTCTAAGTTTTCTGGCCTAGTCTTGTCCGCCTTAATCATATCGTTAAAGCGTACGCCTGGTAAAGGTTGGAAGAGACCTACACTTAAAAAAAATTCGAAGGAAGACTCGCGATACAGGAACCCCCCCCCCCAGGAAGTGTAAGGCCTAAAACAGCTATAGTTCCCCAAAAGGCCAATTAAATAATTGATAAAATCTGCTATTAGGTACACGAACCAAGGACTCTTATCATAACGACAATTGCAAAAACTGAATGTTGGTAAGAGTTATGTGTGTAGTGTACGAGAAGTGTAGGCGAGGGGCTTAAAAGCTTCGCTTGAATGAGTCCTTTTTGAGACTCAGGATATCCGAGTGGTTTCGCCACTCGCTAACAATGGTCATCGATGCTGGAAGCTGTTCGCAACTTGCCCACGCTATAATTTTTTATTTGCCCCTTTTCTTACTCTCCTCTATCTAAATGTGCAACGTGGAATGTAATCACGTGATTTAAAAGCATTCAAAAGAATTCCTACTTGAAGAAAAAAAAATAATGTAAAGGATAATAGGAAAACAAGGTGCAGTACATTCTTGGACAATTTTTCAGTTGAAGATTTTAAGAAGATAGTATTCACGGATAAAAAGGATTTTACACAGGAAATTCGACGAAACCATCAAGATGACGGTGTTTAAGGGTGCGATAAAAAAGTGATATTCCAGTAAATAGGATGTTGTAGCATGAGACATTAAGATTTTTTTAAAAAAGTAATGATATCTGCGGGAGATTCTTGAAACCGTAAAACTGACGTTCATTTTATTAAAACCGAAAAGTCAAGAGTGAATTCAGCCAAATACTTAATTTTTTTCTAAGGACAATGTTGTTACCAGACTATCATAGTCTCTATTTAGAAAATGATTTTTGCCACACAGGCGTTTCTGAATTATTATACATCCAAATTTATTACGAAACATAAGTGGCCACTACAGAGCTGCAACCGGAGAGGGTATTCGATTTTGGAGATGCTGAACAGGGCAAAAAATTCACGTAAACCTGAATTAAAAAGCAAAATAATACAATCATGGCAAAAATTGACTTCAATGAGGTAAAACGAATCATTTCTATATAGAAGAAGGGTATCCGAAAAGTTTGTCAACAGAAAAGTCGCACAATCGATACTTAAGAAAATAAATAAAATGTTAGTTAGGTTTCTTATTTATACTGTTCATTTATGTTTAAATTGCAATAAAATTATGAATGGTATATTTAATATTTTTTATAATTATAAGGATAAATAAGCACTGGTTACTGAGATGCGACTGGTTAAAAAATGCGAACTTTGGGAGGGTGGAAGTCACCATATATATATATATATATATATATATATATATATATATATATATATATATATATATATATATATATATATATATATATCCAGCAAACCGCAAGAAACATAAAAAAATAGGGTCATTTATCTTCGGAAATATTATTTCCTAATTCAAATTCCGTACAGGGTGATATTAGAACCGTGCACACTGAGGCAGCGAACAACCGCTTTGATTTCAATTAAACCGTCCCTTAGGCCACTCGGCTACGCGCTTTAATTGAGAACAAACTGTTGCTCGCTGTCTCAGTATGCACGGTTCGAATCCCACTATAGTATATGGTTATTCATGGGATTTATTTTCCGTTAATGAAGTGAAATAAATTTTGAAATAATGAACTCGGTTTTAAGAAAAACAATGAAACAAATATAAATATATTCATAGAATCAACGAATGTACAAAAAGATAAGTAGATTAGGTATACAATGTAAGATATTGTAACATATGATTCACAGTAACAAGATGCGAAGTGAATTAAAGTATGTGAAATAAATATGAAATAATATGGTGGAATTTGTATAATAATTGATGTATATATATATATATATATATATATATATATATATATATATATATATATATATATATATATATATATATATATGTATATATGTATATATATAAATATATATATATAATATATATATATATATATATATATATATATATATATATATATATATATATATATATATATATATATATATATATATATATATATATATATGTATATATATATATATATATATATATATATATATATATATATATATATATATATATATATATATATATATATATAAGTTTCCCAAGAGGTTTTTATTATAGGAATGCCCAGAGGCATTGCTATACCACCCCTGTAGGGAATTTTTGCGAATTAGCGAAGAAAAATTATCCTGTTTTTCTGTTTCTTGAGGTTTGCTGGATTAATTTCCTTATTCTTTCTGATTCATGAAATATATATATATATATATATATATATATATATATATATATATATATATATATATATATATATATATATATATATATAGGAAGAGGGGTGGTGGTGGAGAGGGGCCTGTGCTAGAGATGAACCTTTCCCTTCTACTATAAAAAATCGGATCGATAGATGGTGCTCAGTCAATCTACCAGAAAGTAATGTAGCGCACGAGAAGTGCTGGCGAAGGGCTTAAATGAGACCTTTTTGAGACTCAGGATGACCGGGTGGTTTCGCCGCTCGCTAACAGTGGTCCAGCAACGCGAGAAGCTGTTCGCAACTCGCCTATTCCTACTCCCCTCTATCTATAGTAGGAGGGTAGTGCTTCCACCCATCAGAGTGCTTCTTCACTTTATCTTCTCGCCTGCCCCATCAGCAAGGTCAGGCGATAATTGAAAGAGAGAGATAGTCTGAAATGCTGGCGAAACTGTTAATAGGTATGTAAAGACGACCAACACCAGATAATTTCTGACATTTGTGACCACTAAAGAAAGGAGTTAGTGGGCTATATTCTGCGTCCAACAGCTTCCTCCTAGAGACTTTAGTCTTTTCAGGGGTCACTTCTGGGTGCATTAAAGAATGGTATTCATAACCTAAGACAGCGACGCACAGTTGACAAGAAGTTATACAGCAGCTGGTCATTCCACAAAGGTCGCAGCCCACAACTGTGCAGCTAGATGAGCAGGGCAACTGGGTGGATATCTTTAGTGGGACGTAATAATTATCGACAGGACGGCCAAGATCTGAAGATCTGTTTTTTACAGACCCAGATACTTTTAGTTGGTCTGTGAGCCAAGAAGGCAGTAAAGCCCGCCCGCCACAAGCAGTAGAACCTTATGCACCCTTGAACGCTCACAGGGATCTTCACGCAGGTTAAATGTCCCGATACTGGGAAGATAAGGGTTGTTACCGCTTGTCCCTTGTGTTCGGGATCAGATCGTGTACACCTAATGTAACGTGCAGATAAGTGCAGGTGGGCGGTTTAAAAGCTTCGTTTGACAGTTTTTTTTACTTTATATTATCATAGCCTATTTTCCAACATTCTTTTATCTGGTGCGGTAAGTATATAGCACATAATGATACCGCGTGCTTCTTATAGTCCCCTGGGGAGTATTAACCGTCTAGGAAACCCTGCTCCGGACTCTCTCATCGGTTCAAAAGGTATTTACCATAGGTACCCAAGAAATTGTTTATTTCTGCTCAAAAAAAGCAAGAATCTTAAGTTTAAGGTTCCTATTTCGAATGACCTTTAAAGGGGAGAGTCACTAGAAACGGTTAACTGAAACTTGATCTTCCCTGGTGGCAACTAGGGCATTCCACAGGGGGCTATAAGAAGCGGGCCGTATCATTTTGTGTTATATACTTACCACACCATCTGTTATAATTTTCCAATTCTTCAATCTACAATGATATTTAGAGCCGGGAGTGAAACGGTACGCCTTGGATAGTTTTCTAACCAGCATAACTTCTTCGAAATACAGCCCGCTTCTAGGAAGGGGCTGGGTAGCACCCCAAACATTGCAGGCTGCGAGTTTAAGAGCTTCGTGTGAATGTGTCATATTTAAAACTCCCGATTGCGCAGTCGATACACCGCTCGCCAACTGTGATCGGGCGATGCATAAAGTTATTTGCAACTCGCCTAGTAATTTTTTTTATCTTTTAATCGCGCAATGCAACCTACCCCAACCCAGGTATGTATAGCGCCTGTGTCTTGGTAGAATATTTGGAAGTCCCGCCTCAACGATTAGATATAGCTCTTTGGTGGTGGATGCAGGCTTGGGCTTCCCTCACAAGCTGGAGCAAAATTTCCTCTTTTTTTTACTGTTTGGGGAGGGGGCTGAATATAACCCAATGCCAATGCTAATTGAATTATGGCGCCTTTTAGCTATGCAATCATCAGGAGACTCCTTTGAATTTAAACCACCGATGCTCTCCAAATCTGCTTAATTTGTACGACTATAATTTACATCTTATATACATAAAACTTCGTATATATGTAAGGGGTTAAGGAATTCACCCTAATCTACGTTCACTTCCAAAATACAATTAACAACATATAATAGTTTACCACTTTATACATTCTTAGCACACACTTTAGCGGGATGTTTTGTGAGAATTTATTGAATGTTAAGTTGAATTATATTGAGCCTAGATAACTAAGGGCACCAGCTAAGATCCTAAATATCTTAGCAATGAAAGAATTTGAAGAAGGATACTTGAATGAAAAATAAGATATGAATTCAAGGTTACAAAAATAAGTTTATTTGAAAATCTAAATGAGATATTTTAATAAGAATATAGTACTTAGGGAAAACTTAATTGATTGAATTAATAAATGGGAGAGTTTAGGTTCGAATGGCGTTAATTTACAAAATTAAGGAGTCACTCTTCTCAACTCGTCCTTCATGAGCTCGATTCACCGGGCAGTCCTTCCAGGCGCATCCTGGTTGACTACTAATTACCTGACTGTCCTCGTCCTCTCGCTTACCGTCGGCACATTTTCGACCAATTCACGGTCTCTCTCATCCTGGTGTCAGTGCCACACGCAAGATCGTTGCCCAACGATTCGTTTGGCCAGGTATGAATGCCGACGTGGCAATATGGACTCGCTCATGCCTGCCATGCCAGCGCGCCAAAGTCCATCGCCATACAAAAGTCCCTATGGTCTCTTTTCCTCTTCCTTCGTTGCGTTTTGACGCCGTTCTAGTACGTCATCTTCCTTACTCTTGTGGTTACAATTATCTTCTCACTATGATCGATCGTTTTACTTGTTGGCCAGAGGGAGTTCTTATCTTGGAGATCAGAGTCTTAACATGGGTTGCTCGTTTTGGTGTTTCCTCAATGATAATGACTGATCGTTGGCAGCCAATTTGAATCCCACCAATGGGATGCACTAATGGCAGTGCTTGGTTCCTTTCGCCTCCGTACCACAAGATACCACCTCTAAAGCAACTCAGCCGTCAAAAGTGTGCTCGGGAGGCTCCATGCAAGCTGACGCTCCACAGATCCTAATATCATTTGGGTGGCGAAGATGCCTTTGATTCTTTTGGGCATTCTTTCGTCCTTGAAAGAGGATTGGGCCTGCTCTGTAGCGGAACTAGTTTACGGCACTCAACTTCGTCTTCCTGGTAAATTTTTTTCTTCTTCTG
Source organism: Ceratothoa steindachneri (assembly GCA_963969495.1). Taxonomy (NCBI): domain Eukaryota; kingdom Metazoa; phylum Arthropoda; class Malacostraca; order Isopoda; family Cymothoidae; genus Ceratothoa; species Ceratothoa steindachneri. The sequence continues at coordinate 209,915,204 of OZ018324.1, read as the reverse complement.
ACTGCCCTTTATCTCCCCACCTCAATCCTGCTTCTTATGTATACGATTTTGTACGGGTAATGGCTGACGTTAATCCTACCACCCCTAGAGTGCCTGCTAATCAGACCTTTCGCGCCGAAAGAGATGTCAACTTGTTCCCACGTCTTTGTCCGTTGCGATTCTACTCGCTCCTCATTGCAACCCGTTTATGACGGATCCTTTCTCGTCACCTCTAGGAAGACAAAATTCTATGTACTGCAGTTTGGCGCCAAGCAGGATACTGTTTCTCCGGATCGCTTGCAACTTGCCTTTATTGTTGTTGTTCATTCTCAGCAGTCCTCATTTTCCTCTTCTACTATTTCTAATAATGGTCCAGTGATTCCCCTACCTCGCCCATATCTCCATCTCCTTCCCGATTGCTGCAGGAAACCTCATCATCATTTGTTGTCCAGTCAAGAGAACATACCTCCGTCTGGTCACCCGCAACCAAGGCATAGAGCGCCATGCTATCGCCAGATGCCAGCTTGGAGAAGCCACCCAAACAGATCCCCACCAATCCTGCTAGTCAGTGCTTCGCCCGAATTTTGTGCCATTCCCAGCCCACCGGCGTCATCACACGGTCTGGTCGCATTGTCAGAATGCCTCGGAGATATCTGGATTAGCGTAATCATTTTTGTAACGGATTGGGTAACTCTTGGGGGTAGTAATATAGCAGCTGACAACTTCGCAAGCTCTTACAAAGTTCGTAAAGAGGCAGTTGGCAATTTCCAATCTGAGACAATTATGCATCTAGCCCCCAAACCACTTTTATACGACCTCTGATACCAATACGGTTACCTCAAAATCAAAGTACGACTCCTCCCAACCACCAACCAATCAAAATCTTTGTACAACCCAATTCGAAATTAACCAATCAGAATAGATTTCCCGTTTCCAGTATCGAGCGCATTTTAACGAACACTTTTATTTCATCAGCGCTCAGACAAGGTCAGTAAAAATTAGATTCATAATTAATCATGTGTATGCAAAGGCCTAAAAATATTCAGTCTAATTCCTTCCTTTGAATTCCAGTTACCCTGATTTATAACTTCAAAAACGTCGTGGCAGTAGTATATTATATTTTATATAATTTCCATAGGTGGGCGTTATCGCGATAACGATATCGGGTTATCCGATATATTTTTCCCCCGCGTTCTAGATTCATCGGTATCGCCGATACTTTTGGTTCCAAACTAGCGATAATCGATAATTTCAGTTTTTGGTTCCAAGGCTGCTTAAATTGTGAATGTGTGGCTGCAAGCTAAAGGGACAAACAGTGTGGCAGACCCCATCTTCAACAGTGAGAAGGTACTCATTGACCTGTTCTTGAGGCACAACACGGAGATGCCGAGCAGCACCGCAGTGGAGCGCTTGTTCTCCTTTGGCAAGGATATCATCAGGGCTAAGAGGAGCTCCGTCTGATAAAAACTGCAACATGCTCATGTTTACGAAGGTGAACATGCTGCAGAAATTGGTCTAGACTGTGCAGATTTAGTTATTTTACTTAAAACAGTACTTTTCATTGAAGAGACAAGATAAATATTGAATGTGAAGTTTTTCTATGACTTTTCTATTTGTTTTCTAAGATAAAGATAAAAATAAAGATTTGGATTTATCATTTTTTTATTTAAAATATCAATATCGTTATCGCTAGTATCAGAATTTTGGATGTATCGGTTATCACCCTATCGAGCGATAAATTTATCGTCAATTATCGCCGATAATGTTATCATTATCGATTATTGTGATCAATCTTTTGGTTATCGCGCCCACCTATGATAATCCCCTCATATACATATAGCTTAGTTCGTGACCATATTTTATATCGTATTCACTATATCCACCTTATTTCATTAAAATACGCCTTATATTCATTAACCGTATTATCAAATTCAATAATTAGCCATATTCCATTATCTGTTGTTCAATAAATCTTGTTAGGTTTCGTGTCAGTGATTTTGAAACCTTCCCGGCTGAATTAGTTATCCTCTTTCACGTTTTTTCTTTCAACTCATTTTCATGTTTAAAAAATTCTTAGAGCGAGGTTTAATGGCTGCAATCTAGACAAGTTTTTCATTAAACCAAGCACCACATAAGCTATAATCTTCGTAACAAGATCACCATCATAAAGCAAAGCTTCAATGTTATCCTGCCACCCAAATCAGCCCCCCCCCTCCCCAATTTTCTCGTATAGTTTACTCATTAAACGTTCTATTAACTCACCATATCAGCATCACACTACACAGCTATATCAAACCATTCAATCAAGTAGTTATAGGCATGAATACAAATGCGTTTTCAAGAAATATCAATCAGCACTGTACATCTTTAGAGCCACCCGGAGTACCTCAAGCTTTATTCAGCTCTAGAAAAACAGGACACACCGGCCAATTTTCAATCCCAATCAAACCATCATTTAAGCTACGCATCTTCAGGCTTTTTAGCAAACTTCAAGTCAAATTATGTTATTACATTACCTTTACACCGATATTTTGTGAATAAGGAGTCGCATGCTCGCTGATTGACACTTTTTTAAATATATAAATAGTTTGAGCCCACTTACACCATTCTATGGGTCTATTCTGGCTTTAAGTTATCTTGTTTCCTTAAATATAAATTTGTAGCCTTCGGATATTTTACAAGGTTTTTCTATTTTGGCTCCGTTGTCTTTAAGGTAGGGTTAGGTTCAAGAAATCTGTTTCGATGGTGATTATGAAAGGGTCAATCATTTAACATGTTTTATTGTTACTCGTGTGCTGCAATGGTTACAGTACGAGATTGGAAGTTTGAGAACAGACCCCTACTGCCGTTAGGCTCACCAGCGAATGTCATCTGATCTTTATAATTTCATTATCAAAGGGGAAGGGGTTTATTTCGTCCACGCTGCGAAGGACAAATGACATAACTTACACACCCACAGATAATTAATAATTTTACAGCCATCAGTTGTGCTGAAAAATATTCTGGTTTTTACCCCTCTCCCCTTCCTTTATAATTCACATGAGCAAGATTATTTTGGGTCTAGCATATTCATACTGGGTCACTTGCAGTCCTCTTCCCATTTCAACCTTTTGAACTCACACCCCAAGCCCCCGTCCCCCAACACATTCTCTAAATTGTGTACATTATTACCCGGTCTATGAAATCGACTACACTAATCATACACATAACGTCTTAGCGAGAAAAGCCCTAAAAGATGAGGTCAGGTAGTGTTCATCACTACACCACAGAGTGGAGACAAGTCAATGCCATTCGAAGAGTACAAATAATACAAATAGGAATGTGCTAAATCGCCTTGGAGGCTCGGGGAAGCTTCACCGATCATGACCTAACTTGCAATCTAGGTGAAAAAAATATGGATACTTACCATTTCGATATTAACAAGTTGACATAAAAAGGATGATATAAAATATAGAAAACGAAAAGGATATATTTTTGAATTGAAATGCCTCCGATTCGAAATAGAAATCAAAATCTCGATGAAGCATCGTCGTAGTCAAGGCCAAAAGCCCATATTAGACCAAAACCTTCCGTGTGTTCGAGCTTATATCACTCCATCATATAAAAGAGGATACCACATATAAATTTTATTAAATTCCGCGCCGACATCTAAGCATAGTTCAAAGTAACGTCTTGCCTGGCCAATTCCAACAACATAGGATCGTCGAAGAACTTGTTAATAGAGACGTCTTCGGACAATCCCTTCCTCCTCCTCGTCTTGATCATAAACTCTCTGGCGAGATGCGTGGCTGGCTGTGGTTCGAGGGGTCGAATGACGATGCTTTTATCCAATGGGTCCCCCGGGACGATTTGCCAGTGATGGAACACGCTAAGGCAAAACGCCTGGCCCTGTGTGTGCATCCTGAGATCGGTCTCAAACCCGAAAGAATCGATGGCGGGGATGAAAGCTTTGATTGTATACAGAGGAGAACCCGCAACAGGGGCATCCTGAGTCACGTGACCTCTTCGTTTGGTGAGGACTGTGTATACCGAAGAGACGCAATCCGCGGGAGCCTGAATTTCGACGAAGTAGTAAGGCTCCATGAGACGGGGAGTAGCCATCAGGAAAGCAGAATAGGCCACTCGACGCGCCGTAGGAATGATCTGTCCACCTCCTCTATGCAACGGCTCATTAGCGATGACGGCATCGAGGATTTTGAACTTACAATTACGGATGGGTTCCTCGCACAAAGGACCCTCCCGAGTGCCCCACTGGAAGCCCTGAACAATGGAATCTTTCACAGAAGACAACAGAGTTTTATCGACCTCCGACGGCAGAGTGTCATCGACTAAAATATTGGGGCCCGTCTGGTCGGGTCCAAAGGCCCAAATGGAACGTGCAGCGAGCAAATCCCAGTCGTAGCGGGTCTGGAAAAATTCACCAAGCTTTCGTCGGTCCCAGTTAATTTGAACGACTTCCGCTTCGATATCTTCAGCAAGACCCCTTTCCAGGGGCTCAGCGATCATGGTAACTTTGTTTCGTTTATTTGGAGTCTCTGCGAAACACTTTAGAGACGATGTATCGACAACCGTTTCACAAAAGCTAACCACCGGATCGGCGACTTTAATATCAATCTCCGAATACATCTTCCTCAAATCGTGCATGACACAGTCAAGGTAAAGCTCACCGGTACCCAGTATGATGTGTTCCCCTGACTCTTCCACCTTATTGTTGAGCAAAGGGTACGATTTGTTTACTTTGCGGAGTCCATCCAACATCTTTGGCAATTCGGATGGATTCACGGGCTCGACAGCAATTTTGATGACAGAGTGAGTGTTGAATTTGAGTGGCCTAAAAATATGCAATTCACTGCTAGGTGGTGTATCTGTGATGGTAGCTGTCTTCACAATGGGCTCATCTATTCCCTCTATTAACACCCAATTGCCTGAAGGAACTGCGTTTACCTCTATGTTATATCGCGCTTCATGGATCCAAAGGCGTCCAACACTCAGAATTCTCGAGTCTTCTTCATCCATGAGGGTGTATTTCTCTCCGAGAACCCGCACATCTTGATTGGCCCGCAGGGTTCCAGATAAGACTCTGCCAAAAACATGGAATGTTGTGGCGTCTTCATTCGGGTACTGTTTAGTAGTATGAACTACAAGTGGTCCTTCCGGGTCACAGAGAGCAATTTGCTCCACTATATCGGTGTCAGTTGGACCTGTATAGGTAGTTTCAATCTTAGTGCGGGCGTTGGTTTGCGGAGAAGGAATGTGAGAAACACACATGTCAACGAAACCTTCGAAGGTACCCATGAATTTCGACATGAACAACTTAATGAGAGGTTGGATATTCATCTTTTGCTCTTCTTTACTCATGTGAATACCTAATTCCTCCATTAGCGGCTCGAGCGACTTATCCACGTCTCCGACGATGTGAGCAAGGATTTTGTATAGCGGCTCCAAGACAAACTCGACAAAGCTGCGCTGTGAAGTTGATGTAGGGGGTTTCTTCGTGAACTTCCTTGTCCTTGGATTAAAGTAGATGTCACCCCAGAGTCGACGCGAGAAGTCATGCAAGGAGATGTCCTGCCCGAAGTGTAGACAATAAAGTTTCGCGAAAGACTTCAGATTAAAACAAATGGAAAATTGAGCACTGGCAAAGCAAACGTTGCCAAGTAAAGGAGAGACCTGTTTGGGGGATTCCTGATCATTATACTGCGACATCAAAGAATTGATTTCTTCAATGATGTGTCTGAGCTTGTAGTAGGCATCTTGAGGTGGCAATTTCAGTTCCAGAATAAGTCGATCAATTTTGTTGATGCAAACAGTGATAGCTAATCGCTTCTGGACAGCGTGCTTGAGCAATCGCTGCGTGTTCAGCATCACTCCCTCTGCGGCATCAACGAATAACACCACACCATCACTTAGTCTCATCGACGCAGTTACCTGACAAATATTACTTGGTCAATAGATAATTAATTATGAGGGACAACTTAATATTTATGAATAAATAAGTCAACCCATAAACTGACTAAGAAGAATATAGAATCTCACTGTATAATAAGGGTTTAAGGTAAGGAACCAGTGGGTTGCTGCCCAATCCAAGTGGATTCTATATGGCATCTAGGATAAAACGAGGCAAATCATCCATAAAAGGTGGAGAGACCACTTTGTGACAAAAAAATAAAAAACGACGGGTTAAAAGATTCCTCCACCAATATGAATCGAAGACAAGTGTTGAGGGATAGTTAAAAGGGTCGGGAAACATGACAACCGGAGAATGGCGAAATGGGTGCAATCCAATAAAAGGTGGGCAACCGATTGGTCCCCACCGCAAAAACGACAGCAAGGGCTGATATGAACATCACCCGAAACAAGATAGCTGTGAGTAAGTCTCGTGTGGCCAATGCGAACTCGGCAAAGGGCCACCTCCAATGACCGCATTATATGACGGCTCGAGGGCCAAGAGTGAATAGAATGTTTAATTTTGTATAGTTTGGATGATGAACAGTCATCCCATTCATTCTGCCACAGTTGAAAATATATATTTTCTTAATGAAGGAAAGTAGTCCCTACAAGGCAGAGCCTAGTTCTCAGGGGACACAAAATGTGCTGAGCGGACCAGCCGATCAGCCCTCTCGTTGCCCAGGACCCAGCAAAAAATAATTCTATATCGGGACGCATTTGGGATCAGCCAGTTGCAAATTTCTGTGACTAAGGGATGGGACGCATTAAAAGATCTAATTGACTGTAAGACACTCCATGAGTCGAAAAAAATGACAAAATCACGAAAAGGTAAAATTTGGATGAGTCTAAAGGCTAAAAGGATTGCTGAAAGTTCAGCGGTAAAAATGGATGCTGCTGGCGGCAAAGATAGAGTTAAGAATTCTCCTCCTGGCTACGGTGCCCACGCCACCGTCCGACTTGGAGGCATCCGTGTATAATGAATGGGCAGCATTGTTTGTGTGAGGTCGAATGCTCTAAGAACAGGCTCTTAATGATGCGAGGGTCCATGGAAGACTTCTCCAGGCTCCACATGTTGGTACATACTGTGGGGAGAGGATTTTTTTTTTTTTAATCATAGAGCCCATCTGGCAACTGCCCACTTGGGCATAAGTCGCCGGAAACACGACACAGCCTAGAACTAGGCTACTTTAAAATAAAAATATGAAAACATAACAATGATAAAAACTTAACAATTAGGAAGCAATCTCCGGCAGCGGGGGGAGGTCCCCCTCACCCCGGTGCAGGAGCGTGCAACCTACAAAAAAAAACAATAACAAACAAAAACAAAACGAAAAAGGAATATTTTTAAATAAAGGGGGGAAGCCCGGCCTCCTCCCAAAAGTCAACAAGTCAATGTGCGCGAACTCGTCCCGAGCACAAAGGACAGGCGGTAGCGACCCCGCCCATCCCGGTACCGGGACAGGTATCGTGCGCGAAGATCACACAGACTGGGGGACGACGCAGTCGTCGCTGGCGAGCGCTCCATCAGATAGCGATGCGTCACACGAGTATGTCCGATTCGGAGACGACAGAAAGCGACCTGAAGCCGTCGCGGTATTGGGACATAGGTCCATGGAAACAGTCGCGGCATTGGGGGATAGGTCCATGGGAACAGTCACGGCGCAATGGCACGCAACTTTAAGTTCCCTTCGACCGTCTCCCATCTTCTTTGCCAAGCAGTCCGAAGAGCTGCCCGTATACCTGCCATGTAATCGGTGTGAGGAAGAGCGAAACGCTGGTCCGGTCGCAGAGTCCTCACGGACTCTTTGGCGCCCTCATCCCCGCAATTCCTACATGTCCAGGAACCCAGCAGAAGATAATCTCGACATCTGCCCGGCTCGCCAAAACCGTGGCGTCACGGATATCGCGAACCAGGGGATGCGGAGATTCCAATGCCCCGAGAGCACTCAGAGCGCTTTGTGAGTCGCTATAGATCACAATCCGGTCTCCGAACCGGGCACGTCGGGTAATCTCCCGTACCGAGTGGTGTATTGCCACCAGCTCGGCCGTGAAGATAGACGGAGCGCCTGGCAGAGACCCGCTGACTTCAAACAGAGGGGATACGGCGTGGAAGCCGACCCCCTCTTGGGACTTGGAGCCATCCGTATACACTGGCACGGTTCCAGCGTGACACGAGGTGTGCTCCAAAAAGGTCGAACGCAATACTCCCGGCGCCGTACAAGCTTTGGGAGCAAAGGCGTGGCGACAAATAGCCAAATGTGGCACCCTCCAGGGTGGCGTCCTAGGCAGAACCAGGGGCGCCACCGGCGCGAGAGGTATATCTACCTCTCGAAGGAGTTTCCTGGCCCTAAACCCAAAGGGCTTAGGGTATGACTGGCGTCTCTCGCCGGCATAGGCACCGTCGAGATCAGCTCCGGATGCAGTGAAAGCTGTTGGCGACTGAGGGAGGCGCCGTGCTCGCGCGTACAGGCGAGTGATGCACTGCACGCGGCGCAGAGCGAGTGGCATCTCCCCAGCATCGATCAACAGGCTCTCAATGGGGGAAGTGCGGAAGGCACCGATCGCAAGGCGGAGGCCGGTGTGGTGGATCGAATCCACCTTCCGCAATAAACGCTCGGCTGCGGATGCATAAAACTCGCATCCGTAGTCGAGGTTCGAACGAACAAAGGATCGATAAAAAAGTAGGGCAGTAGCCCTATCAGCGCCCCAAGCGCTGAACATCACGGAAGGGAGGATATCCATGGCGCGGGTACAAGACCCCCTAAGGCTGCGAATATGAGCCTCACAGGTAAGGCGTCGGTCGAATACAAGACCAAGGAAACGGTGCGACTCAACCACACCCAGGCGCACCCCATTAAGAAACAAATCTGGGTCGGGGTGGAGCCGTGGATAGCGGCAGAAGTGCACCACCTTAGTCTTGGCCAAAGAAAACCGAAACATGTGCGCTTCGGCATAGCGAGAGACGCGGTTCAATGCCTGTTGGAGTCGACGCTCCAGAGTTGGCATCTGGGCCGCGCCAAAAGAGATCGAAAGGTCGTCCACGTAGAGCGTAGCGACAACATCTTCTGGCAGCACCGATGTGATGCCGTTGATGCTCAGGGCAAAGAGTGTGACACTAAGGACACTTCCTTGCGGGAAACCCTCTTCCTGTTCCTTTAGGCCGGAGAGAGATCCACCCACCCGTACGCGGAATCGACGATCTCGCAAAAATTCAGATATAAAGAGTGGGAGGCATCCCCTCGCCCCCATCGTGTGGAGAGTCTCCATGATACCGTATCGCCATGCGGTATCATAGGCCTTCTCCAGATCGAAAAACACCGCGGCGTAGTGCTGTCTACGAAGGAAAGTCTCGCAGACGGCATTTTCCAGTCGGAGCAGAGCATCCGACGTGGAGTGGAACTTGCGGAAGCCACACTGTGAGGAAGACAGATTGTCTCCGGTGTTCAGAAAAAAGGCTAGTCTAACATTTACCAATTTCTCCATCAACTTGCACACGCAAGAGGTTAGAGAGATTGGGCGGAAACCGGTCAGAGTAGAAGGATCCCTCCCCGGTTTGCGAAAGGCGAGCACATTAGCGATTCGCCAGGAATCTGGGAGAAGACCCTCCACCCAGATCCTGTTGAACAAACCTAACAGAAATGCCATGCCTCGCTCACCCAGGTGTCGAAGCATGGCGTACGGGACATCGTCGGGACCATGGGCGGTGTCCGCGCACGAAGCGAGAGCGGAGCGCAACTCACTCACAGTAAACCTGTCGTTGAAGGGTTCTCCGCCTCTGGAGGTAAAGTCCAGCCGGCGGCCTTCCGCGACATGACGACGTGCATTGAGTATTGCGAGAACTTGGCCCGAATCCTTATGACTCGTTCGGGCCGCGCTTATAGCGTATATAGGCATAACGCTTCTGTTTGAGGGCCGTCTCACACTCGGTCGACCACCATGGGGGTGGTCGGCGTGCAAAACGGCCAGACGTCCTAGGAATAGTAGTCAGGCCTACGGCGATGAGGTTACCGGAGAAGAACTCAACGGCCTCATCTACCGACCTAAACTCATCGACTGAGATATAGAATTCAGTCATTTCCGGAAATACAGGCCACCGTGCCCGCGCCAAGCACCACCGAGGTGAGCTCTCAGGCGGCAGTTGACCTGAAAATGATATTTGAATGGGAAAGTGATCACTACCATGGAGGTCATCGACCCCCCCCCCCCAATCAAAATCAGGCTGTGCATCGGAAGAGCACAAAGATAGGTCAAGGCAAGAAAATGAAGCGATTCTCGGACAGTGATGCGTAAACTCATCCACGTTTAGGACACCCATCTCAAGCTTTTCGATCAGATCGGCAAGGACTTGTCCCCTGGGATTTATGGAGTAATCTCCCCAGAGAGGATGCCTGCTGTTCAGATCTCCAAGCAAGAGAAAGGGCCTCGGCAACCGTGCCACGACGCGGCGGAAGTCCCCCGCGTCGAAGTCAGCTGACGGTGGAATGTACGCAGAAATGATAGTATACCACGTATCCAGGTGAAACTGCACAGCCACTGCCTAAAAGGAGGTATCTAAAGAGAAAGGAAGAACGGAGACATCATGCCGGGCGTAAACCGCGCATCCCCCAGCCCGGCCATCCCGCGGTGTTGGGGTGGGAAGACCCTTATACCTCGGGAGGGCGGGCAGGGGGCACGCGCCTAGCATGGTCTGCAAAAAGATAGCTAACGGGGAACCGGTGAGACGAGCCTCCGCAGCTCCTCCCAGTTGGCCCGGAGTCCACGGCAATTCCATTGAAGGAATATGCCCTCCAGTCCTAGCTCGGAGGAGACGCGGGGGCCCTCCTCGAACAGAAGACCCTGACGGGAATGGCCGTACGCTTCCCGGGGGCAGAACCCAGGGCGCTGTTGGCCGGACAAAGCGCTAAAGGCGCTGTCGCCTTCAAGGATTTATTGAGGGAGGTTGGGCTCGCCATGCGAGTCTTTTCCTCCCTCCGCCTCGAAACCTTAGGCGGACGTGCGGCTTCGGAGGCGGGGGGCCCTCTTTTCGAGGAACCACCGTCTCCGAGCCACTCGCTCCACCACTAGGCGTGGGCGAAGGAGCCGAAGCTCCTTTTTGGTGTCCTCCTTTCGGGGTACAACTTTAGGAACCCCGGAAGATGGCCTGGCGACCAACTTCAGGGGTGTTGCCTCCTTTGAGTCTAACAACTCGGTGGAGGCGCGTGGGGAAAGAGGAGGGAGCCCTTGTTTTAGCCGGGGCTGGGTGTGAACCCTTTTTGCCGCCAGCTTTACCAGGGGAGCGCCCGGGTTGAGTAGAGCCCGCAGAAGGGCTCCGAATGGGCGCGGAAACAACCGTGCTCGTTGGCCTGGATGGGCCAGGAGCAGAGGGTGCCTTTCTAACTATTGAGGCATATGACGTCCCAGGCAGAGCCGGGCACGCCAGGACCAAGTCCTTAGCTTCGCGGAATGAGAGTCGATCCTGGGCCTGAACGGCCAGGATTTCTTTCTCAAGAAGATATGCACCACATTGCTTCGAAGAAGCGGGGTGCGGATCTCCGCAATTGACACACTTGGCCACACACGATTTGGACTTATCGTTTGCGGCCTTGGAGCAATTTACACAGACTTCGGGTGACCCCGACTTTGCACGTCTACAAGAACGATTCGTATGGCCGAAGCGGTGACAGTAATAGCACCGCCGCGGCAGTGGCACGAATGCCTACACGCGGTAGCGATACCAACGGGCACGCACCGATTCATGGAGCTTGTCACAGTCGAACGTGACGAAGAGTGTAGGGGTGGGTCTCGAGACCCCTCCCTGTTTTCTCATCACACGTTCGACCTTGACCGCCTCATGGTGGGCCAGCTCTAGGGTGATGTCCTCAATGGAGTAGTCAACGAGTTCCCTCGCATAAACTATTCCTTTCACAAAGTTTATGGTAGAGTGCAGCGTCACACTCACCGGGGTGCCATCAAGTGTCCGAAGAGCACTTATCTTGGCCGCCTCGGCGGGATTCGCTGCAGCCGCATTCGCCAGAAGGCTCCCATCCGAGAAACGGGTCACCCTCAGCTCTCTACCAATTGCATTAGCTAATCCACTCCTCTGATGGATCATGTTGCCCTTGGCCAACATGCTGCCATCCGTGGAGCGAATAACGAGGAAGCGTTTGAAGCCAGCGGGCTCGAAAACTCCAGGTAACCTCTGAATCAGGGGCCCCGATGTCATCGAGGCTCACCCCCTGTGCACTTTTAGTCTTAGTTAGGGGCTCCGCAACCGGGAAGGAAGAGGGGCCGGATGTGCCAATCTTGTCTTGGTCACCTACCAAAGTGGCAGCAGACCCATCTGTCCCCGCAGCACCCGCGGATGGAGAGGAGCCCCGAGTCTTCTTTGTCTTGTCTTTTTATTCTTCTTTTTAGGAGAGGAGGGCGGAGAATGAACCCGCTTCTCACCTCCGCCAGCAGAAGCCCCCAGGCCAGATGGACCGGCCTCAGCCAGGTCCTTCTGCGAAATGGAGAAGGTCCTGGTAGTCGTAGGGGCACCTGTCAGAGGAGATCCCTGCCCTCCTTGTACTGCCTCAGAAACCCTAGCCGTTTGAGGAGGACCTTGTATAGGGGCGGATTCGGGTTCGGTGTTTGGCGCCGAGCCCGGATTCCCCCCCATGGAATGCCCTACCGTCTGAGGCTGGGCTTCCTTAAGGGCCATGTCTATCAGAGGAGGGGCCTCCAGTTGGCCATCTCCTCCCAGGACATCGCAGGTCCCCTTAGCAGTGTCACCAGTCTTGTGTGGGGAGACACAGGCCTTGACCCCCGCAAGGTTTAATATTCTTGCCAGCAGGTCTTTTGAGGGAAGCGACCGAAGGGGCCTGGCTTCCCTTTCCCCCCTAAGGGGGTTTGCCCTACCAAGCCGCTTACATGAGGGGCGGTCGGCAATGGGCTGACTGCTGGCTTTCTTGGCAGTCTTCTTAGAAAGAAAAGGAGGGACTGCCGCTGGAAATAGGGAGGTGCCCAAAAGCACCTCCAGAGAAGGGGGTGAGGGGGAGTCCCCTTCACCCGCAGGCGTAGGAGAGGAGTAAGCTTCCTCTCCGGTTCAAGAAATACGGAGGGTCCCCTGCGCAAGCACAGGGGGAAAACCTCCATTTTTTCTGTGGAGCTGCCCGAGAGCGGCTCCGTCGTTTGTACAGGGGGAGTTAAAGGGTTTTTTTGTTAGTCATCATTGGGCATGGTGATCCTCTTTTTTATACGGGACGCAATAGCTCATCACCTCTCGCAGTTGCCCGCACTGCAAGAGGTGCTTACAGGTTTGGCAGAGCCAGGCGCCGCCATTTCGGACCACCCCTCCCGCCTGGTGGCCTGGCAGTCCATCGGCATGGCGGCTCCACCTTAGACGCGGAGTAAAAATGGATAGAATGTGAAGAGGAGAGGAAAAGGGATGTGAGGAAGGTATGGGTGGGGATGAAGCAGGTTGTTAAAAAAAACCCCATCCCAAACCGGAGCTCAGGGGTGAGGGAACATTGTCCCCTCCTCCCTCAGCCCCGATCCGGGACGGTTGGTTTGAGAAGAAGGTCAACATCTACCCTGTGAAATTGGAAGGTGACCAGAGAAAGTTGTGGGAGAGTTTGTATGAAAAGCGAGGAAACACGTGTTTTGAAGGAAGGAGAAGATGCTAGGATGGGGCCGGACGGAGCGCTGGATCCCGTCAGCACAGCGGCCAGGATGGCAAATCGCCGCGCCCCTTACGGGGTGTGGGGAGAGGAGGACGCCAACTAGGGGTCAGTAAGGATGGAAGGGTAAGGACCCTTGGAGCACCCAGGTTAGAGAGATGATCTACTATGCGAAGGTTCAAGGGACGGGGAAAAGATGGCAACTTATCATATGCCGCCGTTGATTTGGCAGCATAAAGGCATCTGTAGACCTCTGATACAGGGGCTTTCTGTACTCGGCAGAAGTATCGCATGCAGATATGAAGTCTATGATAAGGCAACTGGCAGTAAAGGCTGTTGACAGGAGAAGTACCGAAGGCTCCACTGGAAAGGCGAACTCCGAGGTTTCGAATGGGGTTTAGTATTTTAAGGGCTGAAGGGGAAGCCGATAAGTAAATTTGACAACCATAATCCAATTTTGATTGGACGAGGGCTGTGTATAATGTCCACAATGTTTGTCGGTCGCTGCCCCACGAAGTGTGTGACAGGACTTTCAAAATGTCTAGAGCCCGCAGAAAGTCCGTTCGAATTCGGCGTAGGTGTGGTAACCAGGATAACTTTGGATCGAGAGTTACGCCAAGAAAGCGAAACTCGGAGAAAAACTCTATATCTTCGCCTTGTAGGAAGATAGATGGCGGAACAAGAATCCCTCTACCCCGGTGGAAATACAATGCTTTGGTTTTGTTCGTGGAAAAGCGGAATCCGTTAAGTTGTGCTCTTTTGGATACAGCATCGACCGCCAGTTGTAGCCGACGCGCTGCTGATGGTAGGCTTTCTCAATATCAAAAGATATGGCCAGGACTCGGTGCTTTAATGAGAAAGCTTTCTGGACCGATCCCTCGAAACGTACTAGTAGGTTAAGGGTACTATGACCTTTGCGGAAGCCACATTGAAATGGAGAGAGAAGGTGATTGGTTTCTAGGAACCAGGCTGTCATTCTCCAAGGAACCGTGTAAGTTGAGTGTGGGAGTATGATGGTGAGCATAACGGCCCCTGATCTTATTAATCCTCTTCCAGATCTTAGCGATAGGTGTCATAGAGGAAATTGATGAAACGTAACGGCGCCATGAATTTCGGCGAGCCTGACGAAGGGTTCTTTGGCGAAGCGCACGAGCTCGGTTTCGGTCGACCTTGTTGCACAAAGTTGTGTTCTTTCGGAATCAGGCATGGGCTAACTTGTAATTTTTGATAGCTGTTGTACACGCCGAGGTCTACCAGGGCACGGCTGAGCGACCCGTCGCGGGTCGCCTCCGTGGGATGCTCTGTGTTGCTGCATTGTAGTTAGTCGATGTAAAGTATTCTACTGCCACGTCCACTCCATTGTAGGTCCCCAAGGATGCACTTGTGAAGGACGCATCTTGGAAACCTTCCCAATCTGCATGACCTAAATCCCATCTAAGGGGCATGGTTGTATGAGGGCTAACTTGAAGGTCCGACAAGACAATAGGAAAGTGGTCACTCCCATGGATATCGTCAAGAATTGACCATCGAAATTCCGTGAAGTAATGCGGGGAACAAACAGACAGATCAACACAGCTAAAAGAGTCCGTCTGGAAATGATAAGAGGTAAAATCGCCAGTATTTAAAACACAAAGGTCAGAAATGCCTTTGGCATTTCGAGTGATGTCACCTCAGTATGGGTGACGGGCGTTAAAATCTCTTAAGTAATAAGAATGGGGAGGGCAACTAGTCTATAAGTTCTAAAAGGTTGGGTCTTGACAATGAGAAACAAGGGGGTAGGTAAATAGAGCAAACGGTAAAAAGCTTAGTAAGAAAAACCCTCACGGCAACAGTTGGAGGGTAGTATGTAAGGGGACGGGAGAAACATGGTGAGATGAAGATACCATGATTGACAGCCCCCCCATGAGAGGAGCTTCCAACAGGAGCAATAGAGTTGAAAGTGAGAAAGCCGGGTACCGGCGGAAAGGGCCGTATACTCAAGTTTATTCTCCTGAAGACAAATAACAACGGGGTGGATAGTCGACTGTATATCCTGAATGTTTCCGACGCTGCGAGTAGATGTAGGATGAAGTGCTTCAGGCTGGTCGGAACCCGAGCGTGATGGTCGGTTTCGTCCAGCGTCACGTAAAACATCAGAGAAGAGCCGGCCGAGTGGTGAGGTTTGTGCTCGAGCACGCTGGCGGGCCTCGTATATCTAGACGTAGGGAGTCGCGCAAAGCGAGCACCTCCTTTTCATATAAAAATATAGAGCAGAGTTTTGACGCAGCACTGTGGGTACCTCCGCAGTTGGCACCGCGAGGTGTTTTCATGCATTAGGGGCGATGGTAGTCAGAGCTACAATTTACGCAGGATGGGGGGAAGCCGACAGGCACGGCCAACATGTCCAAATTGATTGCAATTGAAGCAGCGTCTGGGCAGTTCGATGTAGGGACTTACCGGGACACGAAAGTACCCAGCTTTAATATACTGCGGCAGTTCTTGTCGTTCAAATGTTAAAATCAGTGTGGCGGTTGGGAATTTAGTAGAGCCTAATGTTTTAGTTACCCTGTGTACCTGTGTGACACGTCGGGTACTAAGCTTACACTGATGGCGGGTGGGGTCGTAGTCCCTTAGTTCGTTTGAACGGACGACACCCTTAACAAAATTCAGACGCGGATGGGGCGAGACAGTTACTGGAATTTCAGCTATCGAAGATAGATTTCGCACAAGGTTGTGTTGAGAGTGGGATGACACCTCGACTACGACATCACCACTACCTCTTGACCACATCCGGCGGGGTTCACCACAACGGGACACAAAAGATTCATTGACGTCAAACACATCGACCTTTGCAAGTGGGGTGTCGGATGAAGAACTCATGACAAGAAAGCGAGGATAATCTAGATCTGGGTCTACTTCCCTGGAATAGGGGTCCAACGAGCGAGGGAAAGGCTGAAAGGGGAGCTAAAGAACGTTTGGCACGATAACCCTTACGAGAAGGGGAGGTTTTTGGTTTATGGCTAGCCATTGCAAAAAGAAAAAAACTTCGCATTCTCCCTCGGGGCTCCCCACCATGGAGGCCTACAAGGGCCCGGCACTACTGCAACTCTACAGTCAGTTACGTCTGGTATGTCCTCTTGGAGAATGGATACGGATCTACCACACCATCTTTAGAAACCTAAGTGGCTGCCCGAGTTCTCCTACGCACGGAGAAAAGGGGCCAACGATGGGTTTCTCCTTGGGCATTCAGTAGACAAAGGCGGTGGAGATGCCCAGCCTCTTCCACCTTCATGAAAGAACAATTCGGAATCAATCCATAAAATGAGCAGAGGTCAGGTATCGATAAGGACCACTAGATAGGTGAAGGAAGAGGGGGAAATAAAGGGCAGTGGAAGAACGTAATAAGGAAGGAAAGAAAGAGGGGCATGTTAAAAGTCTTGTTGGCAGCACCATGGGACCCCTAAGGGGCCCAGGACTGACCCCCCTTGACACGAAAAGGCCAGAGCATCTCTGGGAACAACCCCTGAAGAAAAGATCCCAGAGAGGAAGGGGGTCACTGTATAATAAATACAAATTTCAAAACCATGGGACTGGAAGCTCGTCCCCAAATACACATAACAAAAACTGCAACTCTACCCAGTTATTGTTGATGATCCTCAAACTGTCTGACAGAGGAGCTTTAAGACCCTGAGAAGGCTATGGCCTGTTCCAGGTTTTCCCACAAAGCTGTCAGGGAGTGTCATTAGCATGTGTGATTGTGCGCAGTATAGTTTAGTCCGCCATTATGTTAATTGTGTGGGATGCGGTGTTCCATTCGCGATAGAAAGCTGTAAAATATGTTCTAATATATAGACTTTGAGCAAACTGTGCTTTGTAGAGCAGTCATAGTCAGTTGGCTGCTAGCAGCGGTTGTGAGTAGATGTGCCAAATTCCAGCACATACTGTGAGTTCACAAAAACCCCCCTCTTTTTACTAAAAGTGCTGTATTTTAAGAAAGCCTATACTGGCTGTGAAGAAACAACTATCAAGTGACAAAATAGGTGCTATTGTTGCATTTCATAAGGCTGGAAAGTCACAAAGACAAATTGCAAAAAACATTTAGAGATAGCTCAAAGTACTTTGAATTTATGGGTTTCCTGCCATAGTGATGATGTTTCTGGTACTCCAGTCGAAAAAGTGGTAGTGGGAGACCTAGAAAGACGAATTTACGTACAGGTAAATTAATAAAACGTACTGTGTCAACGAAACCAACAATAACAGCAAAAGAAATTACGTCTAAGCATCATAATTTGCTTAAAGATGGATCTGGGTGCAAATTCGACATCGACTGCAAAAGGAGCCATCTCGCTATGCTACCAAGAAACCTTTCCCGAATGGCGAAATGCGCAAGAAACGAGTTGTTTTGTGATAAAAACATCAATTGGACTGTCGATGATTAGAAACAGCGCCATTGAAGAAAAGGGAAGAAAGGAGGCTCGATGCGGCAGAGATGAAGATGCTGAGGTGGATGTCACGAGTGACCATGGGAGACAAATTTAGGAACGAGCACATTCGAGGATCAGTGAAAGTAAGAAGAAGCAAGATTGAGATGGTTAGGGCACATCACAAGAAGAGAAGATGAAGAGCAGCATGTAGCAAGGGAAGTGATGAATATGGAGGTAGAGGGGACCTAAAGAAGAGGGAGACCGATAATGAGATGGAAAGACTGTATTCTGAGTGACATGAGTGAGAAAGGACTAAATAGAATAAGTGCACTAAACAGAAATCTTTGGAAACGACTTATCAAGAACAGCGACCCCGGGTAGGGAAAAAACCGAGATGATGATGATTGGAAAACAGTTCTCTTTAGTGACGAATCCCTTTTTTTAAACATTCAGAAGCTGCCCAAGAATGGTGCGCCGCCCGCGTGGCTCAGATAGGATGGATCCTAAATACACTATCAAGACAATGAAAAGCCCTCCAAGTGTGATGGTTTGAGGTTGCTTTAGCTATTTTGGTAGGGGGACTTTATTTTTTCTTCCTAAGAACACAACCATGAATGGTGAACGATATTTAACCATGATAGAGGAAAAACTTCCACCAACACTATCATTGCATGAGAAAACAACTGTTAGGCACGATGGGGCACCTTGTCACATGGCAAAAATCGGTCAACGATAATGAAATTGGTGTTCTAGAATGGCCTGGTAATAGTCCAGATCTCAATCCGGTCGAGAATCTATGGCTTATTATAAAAAATAAGGTCGAATGTCACAATACTGGCTCGATCCCCAACCTCACAGGAGCCAACAAAAAGGTCTGGTGCACTGAGATATCACAAGAAATGTGCTATAATTAAGTCAAATCGATGCCAGAAGGTCTCAAACAAGTTATCAAGAACAAAGGACAAATGACGAAATACTAGTATAAGGTAAGAATGTACATAAATTAGGTTTAAATACTATTAAATATTGATTGTGTATAAAAAATAGGTACAATTCTCCTGGTGATCAATTTTTTTTTTGCCGGCACTGAAAATATGGAAGATAGGGAAAGTAGAGGTCACATTACTTCAATGTGGTAATAAGAATGTGAGAAGAAAAAGCAAAAGTAAACAAAAGGGCTGCTATAGGAAACCTCATGAAAACTACATTGAGGCAAGTGGGACACATTTGAATCCAGCAAAAATGCATTTATATCGAGTGTATTTTTAGTGGTATTGATTCGTGCAGACCTCACATTGCGAGAAAGGGAATACTGATGATAAGATGATAAAAAAACTAACGGGGCATTTTTTAATATTTTTTTTTAGAAGACCTTTGTAAATTAGAAAGGTTAGGGGTTAATCTGCATCAATTTGAAAATAAAGTGGGGATGGGTCTGGGAGGACACTGAGTTGCAAGGGCGTTCTATCTACAGAACACACCCAACCCAACTTCCACAATTTAGGCAAAGACCCCCCCCCCCTCCGGCATTGGTAGAGCAAACTGAGTGAAGTTGGTGCACCCTGCTTACCACCAAAAGCAGGTTATTACAATGAGAGGATGGAGGGGGGCAGAGGACAGAGAGTGGCACGCAAGGAGGGGGGGTATATCAGGGATGGCTGGTCTAGAGGATTATTTAGGAACTGTAGGGCTTCGACCAGGATCAGATAGAGGTGCTAAGGGTGGGGTTGGTGAGACAAAAAATAGCAACACGGGCAGAATAATGTGGACACTTGATGAGAAAGTGGGATATGGTGAGTCATGTGTGACAAGAGGTACAGATGGAGGGGGCGGGGGAGTATTGAAAGATGGTTGTAAGAGATGCTACAGCACAGTGCCTCATTGCTATGAAGGAATAATGGCATGAGAGAAAAGATGGGTAGTTTTGTACTTTTAGGGGCATAAGATGTGGGAAGGTTCCCTTTTGTGGCATTGATGTGAGCCAAGGTTTTATGGTAGATTGATGGTGATAAAGCGAATGAAGAGGTAAGGTTAGTGGTTTCTATCAGGTAAATGCCCTTCAGGACCAAATTAAACGTTGGATGTGAACCACAGGTATCTAAAGTACGTGGCTACCCTGAATCATAATTCCCCCCCATTAACTAACCATACTCAATGTAGCTTAACTTCACTCAAATGGAAAGCACCGTGTCCCCTCTGATATCTTGTAGCCCGAAAATCTAAGGTGGATGCCCAACCTTGGAATCCAACAAGGAAACAAGAAGGATGCCATTTTCCTCAACAGCAACAAGGGCAGGTGGTTTTATAAAACCTTTTAAGGAGATGTGGTTGAGAAACAAGACCTCTCCTCCACCATTAGACAATCTCTCCCCTAAGGACAGCTTCACATAATTGTGGTAGCAGCACAGCAGAGGCTGTAGCAACAATCCCTTAATCTCTCAAGCAGTCGGAGGGAGCAGAGATGCTATCTTCTCCCAGGCAGCTATAAACAACATCTCAACAATAATTTACAGGATCTTTGCCCCCTCGTCTTTGGGCGGGTCTAAAAATCCTTGAAAGTAAATTAGGTGACTAAAATAAGGAAAACAGCTCACCTCATCGGAGAAATTAACGTGACCGGGTGTATCAAAAATATTCAATAGGTAACTCTTATCCCGAACATCTTGCATAACCAAAGTAACAGGAGTAGATTTTATACTCAGACCTCGTTCGCTCTCAGTAAATAGTGTGTCAGTGTAGCGAACAGGCATATCTTCTTTAGTCCTATAAATAAAAGCATCAATGTTATTCCTGTCTGATAGTTGGAAAGAAAGAGCTTTCTTCCAAAGAACCATTTGGATCACAGCAGCCTTGATGACTACAATGGAGAAGAAAAATTCTTTTAAGACAAACAACAAACTATTTTAAGGACAGGTTAGAAAGAAGCTGAACACAATTTTTTTTTTTTTTTTTAATTAAGGGGCTATCTGGCGACTGCCGACTTAGGCATAAGTCGCCGTAAACAAACAGCCTAGTTCTAGGCTACTTTAAAAAATTGAACAGGAAACAACAATAAAAAGAAATAACAATAACAAAAACAACAACAACAATTGAACCTGGTTAAATGAAAGGGAGAAGGCTGGCCTCCCCCAAAAAGTCAACAAGTCCACCAGTCAAAGTGCACGCACTCGTCCCGAGTAGAAGGGACAGGCGGTAGCGACCCCGCCCATCCCGGTACCGGGACAGTGTCATGCGCGAAGATCACCCAGACTGGGACATTCGACAAGAATGTGCCGAACAGTCTGGGGGACGACGCAGTCGTTGCAATAGGGCGCAGGCGAGCGCTCCATCAAATAGCGATGCGTCACACGAGTGTGTCCGATTCGGAGACGACAGAAAGCAACCTGAAGCCGCCGCGGCATTGGGGGATAGGTCCATGGGAACAGTCGCGGCGCAATGGCACGCAACTTTAAGTTCCCTTCGACCGTCTCCCATCTTCTTTGCCAAGCAGTCCGAAGAGCTGCCCGTATTCCTGCCATGTAGTCAGTGTGAGGAAGAGCGAAACGCTGGTCCGGTCGCAGAGTCCTCACGGACTCTTTGGCGCGCTCATTCCCCGCAATTCCTACATGTCCAGGAACCCAGCAGAAGATAATCTAAACATCTGCCTGGCTCGCCAAAACCGTGGCGTCACGGATTTCGCGAACCAGGGGATGCGGAGATTCCAATGCCCCGAGAGCACTCAGGGCGCTTTGTGAGTCGCTATAGATCACAATCCGGTCTCCGAACCGGGCACGTCGCGTAATCTCGCGTACCGAGTGGTTTATTGACACCAGCTCGGCCGTGAAAACAGACGCAGCGCCTGGTAGAGCCCCGCAAGGCTTCAAACAGAGGGGATACGGCGTGGAAGCCGGCCCCTCTTGGGACTTGGAGCCATCCGTATACACTGGCACGGTACCAGCGTGACACGATGTGTGCTCCAAAAAGGTCGAACGCAATACTCCCGGCGCAGTACAAGCTTTGGGAGCAAAGGCGTGGCGACAAATAGCCAAATGTGGTACCCTACAGGGTGGCGTCCTGGGCAGAACAAGGGGCGCCACCGGCCCGAGAGCAATATCTACCTCTCGAAGGAGTTTCCTGGCCCTAAACCCAAAGGGCTTAGGGTATGACTGGCGTCTCTCGGCGGCATAGGCACCATCGAGATCAGCTGCGGATGCAGTGAGAGGTGTTGGCGACTAAAGGAGGCGCCGGGCTCGCGCGTACAGGCGAGTGATGCACTGCACGCGGCGCAGAGCGAGTGGCATCTCCCAAGCATCGACCAACAGGCTCTCAATGGGGGAAGTGCGGAAGGCACCGGTCGCAAGGCGGAGGCCGGTGTGGTGGATCGAATCCACCTTCCGCAATAAACGCTCGGCTGCGGATGCATAAAACTCGCATCCGTAGTCGAGCTTCGAGCGAACAAAGGATCGATAAAAAAGTAAGGCAGTAGCCCTATCAGCGCCCCAAGCGCTGACCGTCACGGAACGGAGAATATCCATGGCGCGGGTACAAGAGACCCTTAGGCTGTGAATATGAGCCTCCCAGGTGAGGCGTCGGTCGAATACAAGACCAAGGAAACGGTGCGACTCAACCACATCCAGGCGCACCCCATTAAGAAACAAATCTGGGTGGGGGTGAAGCCGTGGATGGCGGCAGAAGTGCACCACCTTAGTCTTGGCCAAAGAAAACCGAAACATGTGCGCTTCGGCATAGCGAGAGACGCGGTTTAATGCCTGTTGGAGTCGACGCTCCAGAGTTGGCATCTGGGCCGCGCCAAAAGAGATCGAAAGGTCGTCCAAGTAGAGAGTGGCGAGAACATCTTCCGGCAGCACCGAGGTGATGCCGTTGATGCTCAGGGCAAAGAGTGTGACACTGAGGACACTTCCCTGCGGGACACCCTCTTCCTGCTCCTTTGGGCCGGAGAGGGCTCCCCCCACCCGTACGCGGAATCGACGATCTCGCAAAAATTCATATATAAACATTGGGAGGCGTCCGCTCGCCCCCATCGTGTGGAGAGTCTCCATGATACCGCATGGCCATGCGGTATCATAGGCCTTCTCCAGATCAAAAAACACAGTGGCGTAGTGCTGTCTACGAAAGAAAGCCTCGCAGACGCCATTTTCCAGTCGGAGCAGAGCATCCGACGTGGAGTGGAACTTACGGAAGCCGCACTGTGCAGAAGACAGATGGCCTCCGCTGTCCAGGAAATAGGCTAATCTAACATTTACCAATTTCTCCATCAACTTGCACACGCAAGAGGTTAGAGAGATTGGGCGGAAACCGGTCGGAGTAGAGTGATCTCTCCCCGGCTTGCGAAAGGCGAGCACAGTAGCGATTCGCCAGGAGTCTGGGAGAAGACCTTCCACCCAGATCCTGTTGAACAAATCTAACAGAAAGGCCATGCCTCGCTCACCCAGGTGTCGAAGCATGGCGCACGGGACATCGTCCGGACCATGGGCGGTGTCCGCGCACGAAGCGAGAGCGGAATGCAATTCACTCACAGTAAACTTGTCGTTGAAGGGTTCTCCGCCTCTGGAGGTAAAGTCCAGCCGGCGGCCTTCCGCGACATGACGACGTGCATTGAATGCTGGCGGAGCAGCATCACGGCTAGAGAATGCGGAAAAAGCGGTCGCTAAGGATTCCGCCACGGAAGCGGGGTCCGAGATTGCGGTCCCATTCTCCTGGAGAACGGGGGGGGGGGGGTCCTGCGAGAACTTGCCCCGAATCCTTTTGACTCGCTTCCTCACCTCAGCTAAAGGGGTCTTCCCGTTAAGTGAAGACACGTATGCCCGCCAAGAAGAGCGGCGGGCGTGCTTCGAAATATACCGGAACCTAGCCCTAGCCCGACGAAATTCAGCGACAGTGAAATCGTTCGGGCGGCGCTTATAGCGCATGTAGGCATAACGCTTCTGTTTGAGGGCCATCTCACACTCGGTCGACCACCATGGGAGTGGTTGGCGTGCAAAACGGCCAGACGTCCTAGGAATAGTAGTCAGGCCCACGGCGATGAGGTTGCCGGAGAAGAACTCAACGGCCTCATCTACCGACCTAAACTCATCGACTGAGATATAGAATTCAGTCATTTCCGGAAATACAGGCCACCGTGCCCGCGCCAAGCACCACCGAGGTGAGCTCTCAGGCGGCAGTTGCCCTGAAAATGATATTTGAATGGGAAAGTGATCACTACCATGGAGGTCATCGCCCCCCCCCCCCAATCAAAATCAGGCTGTGCATCCGAAGAGCACAAAGATAGGACGAGGCAAGAAAATGAAGCGGTTCTCGGACAGTGATGCGTAAACTTATCCCCGTTTAGGACACCCATCTCAAGCTCTTCGATCAGATCGGCAAGGACTTGTCCCCTGGGATTTATGGAGTAATCTCCCCAGAGAGGATGCCTGCCGTTCAGATCTCCAAGCAAGAGATAGGGCCTCGGCAACCTTGCAACGACGCGGCGGAAGTCCCCCGCGTCGAAGTCAGCTGACGGTGGAATGTATGCAGAAATCAGAGTATACCTCCTATCCTGGTGCAGCTGCACAGCCACTGCCTGAAAGGAGGTATCTAACGAGAAAGGAAGAACGGAAACATCATGCCCAGTGTAAACCGCGCATCCCCCAGCCCAGCCATCCCGCGGTGGTGGGGTCGCAAGACCCTTATACCCCGGAAGGGCGGGCGGGGAGCACGCGCCTAGCATGGTCTCCTGCAAAACGATAGCTAACGGAGAACGGGATGAGACGAGCCTCCGCAGCTCCTCCTAGTTGGCCCGGAGTCCACGGCAATTCCATTGAAGGAATATGCCCTCCAGGCCCTCCTCGAACTGAAGACCCTGACGGGAATGGCCGTACGCTTCCCGGGGGCGGAACCCCGGGCGCTGTTGGCCGGACAAAGCGCTGTCACCTTCGAGAACTTATTGGGGGAGGTTGGGCTCGCCATGCGAGTCTTTTCCTCCCTCCGCCTCAAAACCTTAGGCGGGCGTTGCGGCTTCGGAGGCGGGGGGCCCTCTTTTCGAGGAACCACCGTCCCTGAGCCACTCGCTCTACTTTGGGGCGTGGGCGAAGGGGCCGAAGCTCCTTTGTTGCTGTCCTCCTTTCGGGGAACAGCTTTAGGAACCCCGGAAGATGGCCTAGCGACCATCTTCAGGAGTGTTGCCTCCTGTGAGCCTAACGACTCGGTGGAGGCGCGTGGCCGTTTCGCCTTACGGGAAACGGTCACGCTGGGGGAAGCCCTGGTTTGAGCCGGGGCAGGGTATGAACCCTTTTTTCCGCCAGCTTTACCAGGGGAGCACCCAGGTTGGGTAGAGCCCTTAGAAGGGCTCCAAATGGGCGCGGAAACAACCGTTCCCGTTGGCCTGGATGGGCCAGGAGCAGAGGGTGCCTTTCTAACTATGGAGGCATATGACGTCCCAGGCAGAACCGGGCACGCCAGGACCAAGTCCTTTGCCTTACGGAATGAGAGTCGATCCTGGGCCTGAACGGCCAGGATTTCTTTCTCAAGGAGATATGCACCACATTGCTTCGAAGAAGCAGGGTGCGGCTCTCCGCAATTGACACACTTGGCCACACATGATTTGGACTTATCGTGTGCGACCTTCGAGCAATTTACACATACTTCGGGTGACCCCGACTTTGCACGTGTACATGAGCGATTCGTATGGCCGAAGCGGTGACAGTAATAGCACCGCCGCGGCAGTGGCACGAATGCCTTCACGCGGTAGCGGTACCAACCGGCAAGCACCGACTCAGGGAGCTTGTCACAGTCGAACGTGACGAAGAGTGTAGGGGTGGGTCTCGAGGCCCCTCCCTGTTTTCTCATCACATGTTTGACCTTGACCGCCCCATGGTCGGCCAGCTCTAGGGTGATGTCCTCAATGGAGTAGTCAACGAGTTCCCTCACATAAACTACTCCTTTCACAAAGTTCATGGTAGAGTGCGGCATCACACTCACTGGGGTGCCATGAAGTGTCCGAAGAGCACTTATCTTGGCTGCCTAGGCGGGATTCGCCGCATTCGCCAGAAGGCTCCCGTCCGAGAAATGGGTTACCTTCGGCTCTCTACCAATTGCACTAGCTAATCCTCTCCTCTGATGGATCATGTTGCCCTTGGACAACATGGTGCCATCAGTGGAGCAAATAATGAGGAAGCGTTTGAAGCCAGCGGGCTCGAAAACGCCAGGTAACCTCTGAATGAGGGGCCCCGATGTCATCGAGTCTCCGCCCAGTGCACTTTTGGTCTTTGTCATCGTCAGGAGCTCCGTACCCGGGGGGGGGGGGGGGCAGAGGGGCCGGATGTGCCGATCTTGGCTTGGTCGCTTGCCAAAGTAGCAGCAGACCCATCCGTCCCCGTAGCCCCCGCAGATGGAGAGGAGCCACAAGTCTTCTTCGTCCTTTTCTTTTTTGGAGAGGAGGGCGGGGAATGAAACCGCTTCTCACCCCCGCCGGTAGAAGGCCCCAGGCCAGATGGACCGGCCTCAGCCAGGTCCTTCTCCGAAATGGAGAAGGTCCTGGTGGTCGCAGGGACATCATCCGGAGGGGATCCCTCTCCTCCTTGTACTGCCTGAGAATCCACAGCCGTATGAGGAGGACCTTGCAAGGGGCGGATTCGGTTTCGGTGCTTGGCGCCAAGCCCGGATTCCCCCCCATGGAAGGCCCTACCATCTGAGGCTGGTTTTCCTCAAGGACCATATCTATTACAGGAGGGGCCTCCAGTTGGCCATCCCCTCCCAGGACATCGCAGGTCCCCTTGGCAGCGTCATAAGTCTTTAGTGGGGAGGCACAGGCCTTGACCCCGGCAAGGTTTAATATTCTTGCCAGCGGGTCTTTTGAGGGAAGTGACCGTAGGGGCCTGGCTTCCCTCTCCCCCCTAAGGGGGTTTGCCCTACTGAGCCGCTTGCACGAGGGGCGGTCGGCAATGGGCTGCCTGCTGGCTTTCTTGGCAGTCCCCTTAGAAAGCAGAGGAGGGACTGCTGCTGGAGATAGGGAGGTGCCCGAAAGCACCTCCAGAGAAGGGGGTGAGGGGGAGTCCCCTACACCCGTAGGCGTAGGAGAGGAGTAAGCCTCCTCTCCGGTTAAAGAGGTATGGAGGGTCCCCTGCGCAAGCACAGGGGAGGGGACCTCCATCTTTTCTGTGGAGCTGCACGAGGGCGGCTCCATTGTTTTAGAAGGAATTAAGGGGAGATGGGTTTTTTTTTCATCATTGGGCATGGTGACCCTCTTTGTTTTACGGGACGCAATCGCTCACCACCTCTTGCAGTAGCCCGCACTGCAAGAGGTGCTTACAGGCCCAGCAGAGCCAGGCGCCGCCATTTGGGACCACCCCTCCCGCCTGGTGGCCTGGCAGTCCTTCAGCATGGCGGCTCCACCTTGAACACGGTGTAAAAAAGATAGATTTTGAAGAGGAGAGGAAAAGGGATGTGATGAAGGTATGGGTGGGGATGAAGCAGGTTGTTAAAAAAAACCCATCCCGAACCGGAGCTCAGGGGTTAGGGAACAATGTCCCCTCCCCCCTCAGCCCCGATCCAGGGTGGTTGGCTTGAGAAGAAGGTCAGCATCTACCCTGTGAAATTAGAGGCTGACCAGAGAAAGTTGTGGGAGAGGTTGTATGAAAAGCGACGAGGTAGGAGAGAAATACAGGCTATCTGAAGGAAGGAAGAGAGGCTAAGCTGGGGCCGGACGGAGCGCTGGATCCCGTCAGCACGGCGGCCAGGATGGCAAATCGCCGCGCCCCTTACGGGGTGAACACAAAAGAAAGTTTCACAAAAACAGATAGGCTTTTTTCTTTAACAAGTTATTATTCACCCTGCCTCTAAACTAATAAGCTCATGGAACGCCGCCAGAGAAGCAGTTGTGTCATCATACATCCAAACACTGATACCACACAAAAAAATGAGCTCAGGGGATGGCTCTTCTTAACACTCAACCCACCTTAAGAGCTGGTGCCCACCACAAACCTGCTATGGTCATGGAAATTGGGTCAGACTTCAATCCAATGCACGAGCTCATCATACTGGACATAATACAGTTGCCATCCACATGACATTCCTTTCTCAGGTGCATAATACAAAAGATGTAGTAGTTTGGTTGTCCGCCTCCCCTCCCCTATGTCTAATCTCTTTCTTCTTTTGCAGAATGTGTGTGTGTGGATCGTGTGATCACCGTCTTTGCTTTGTGTGGGGGGACTCGATGGATCTCTATCGTGCTCCCCCATTCATCTCCTGTTTTCTTTTTAGGCGGATTCTTTCAGCATAACTATAACGTGTTAGGTAAAAGTTTGGAAGTAAAGTTTGTGACTGAGGAAGGAAGAGCCGCCTAGACGGAGGATAGGTGAGTGAAGATTGTGTGAGAGTGGATATAGTTGAATGTGTTACGAGTAAAGATGTTTGAGTGTGGCAGTGAATAGGTGACTGAATGTGCCTTCTCTTTTCTAGTTCTGTGGTACCGATTGTCGCCGACATCTGGCGGCTGCCAACTTGGGCATTAGTCGCCGTATTAAAACTGGCCTAGTTCTAGGCTACTTTAAAATAAAATTAAAGAGAAAAAAACAAACACCCCAAAAGGAAGAAAGGAAGCAAGCTGGTGCGTCGGGAAGAGGTCCCCCCGGCGCAGGAGCGTGCAACTAAAGGAAAAAAACAAACAAAAAAACAAAACAAAACAAACCTTGCTTAAATAATAGGGAGAAGGCCGGCCTCCCCCAAGAAGTCAACAAGTCCACAAGTCAATGTGCACGAATCTGAACTGAGCACAAGGGACAGGCGGTAGCGACCCCGCCCATCCCGGTACTGGGACAGGTATCGTGCGCGAAGATCACCCAGACTGGGGGAAGACGCAGTCATTGCAATAGAGCGCAGGCGAGCGCTCCATCAAATAGCGATGCATCACACGAGTGTGTCCGATTCGGAGACGACAGAAAGCAACCTGAAGCCGCCGCGGCATTGGGGGATAGGTCCATGGGAACAGTCGCGGCGCAATGGCACACAACTTTAAGTTCCCTTCGACCGTCTCCCATCTTCTTTGCCAAGCAGTCCGAAGAGCTGCCCGTATTCCTGCCATGTAGTCGGTGTGAGGAAGAGCGAAACGCTGGTCCGGTTGCAGAGTCCTCGCGGACTCTTTGGCGCGCTCATTCCCCGCAATTCCTACATGTCCAGGAACCCAGCAGAAGATAATCTCGACATCTGCCCGGCTCGCCAAAACCGTGGCGTCACGGATATCGCGAACCAGGGGATGCGGAGATTCCAATGCCCCGAGAGCACTCAGGGCGCTTTGTGAGTCGCTATAGATCACGATCCGGTCTCCGAACTGGGAACGTCGCGTAATCTCCCGTACCGAGTGGTGTATTGCCACCAGCTCGGCCGTGAAGACAGACGCAGCGCCTGGTAGAGCCCCGCTGACTTCAAACAGAGGGGATACGGCGTGGAAGCCGACCCCCTCTTGGGACTTGGAGCCATCCGTATACACTGGCACGGTTCCAGCGTGACACGATGTGTGCTCCAAAAAGGTCGAACGCAATACTCCCGGTGCAGTACAAGCTTTGGGAGCAGAGGCGTGGCGACAAATAGCCAAATGTGGTACCCTCCAGGGTGGCGTCCTGGGCAGAACCAGGGGCGCCACCGGCCCGAGAGCTATATCTAGCTCTCGAAGGAGTTTCCTAGCCCTAAACCCAAAGGGCTTAGGGTATGACTGACGTCTCTCGGCGGCATAGGCACCATCGAGATCAGCTGCGGATGCAGTAAGAGCTGTTGGCGACTGAGGGAGGCGCCGGGCTCGCGCGTACAGGCGAGTGATGCACTGCACGCGGCGCAGAGCGAGTGGCATCTCCCCAGCATCGACCAACAGGCTCTCAATTTGGTGGATTCGATCCACCA
This sequence comes from Ceratothoa steindachneri, assembly GCA_963969495.1. NCBI lineage: Eukaryota > Metazoa > Arthropoda > Malacostraca > Isopoda > Cymothoidae > Ceratothoa > Ceratothoa steindachneri. Next base: position 209,885,368 of record OZ018324.1, on the reverse strand, counting down.
CACCGGCCTTCGCCTTGCGACCGGTGCATTCCGCACTTTCGGAGACGGCTGAAGCCAATCTTGACTCTCAGGGGGCAGTAAGGGGACGCATTGATTGGAGCCTGAGCCCTCGCACTTTCGGCTCTGACTGGAACCACCACTTCCCCATCCTTGAGTGCGGATCATTCGCCTTGGCTGGAGCTGGACTCCCAGTCCCTTAAGAAAAAGGAACCTCTCTTTCCTCAAGAAAGCAGGCCCGCCTCCCTTTCCCTCCCCCCCCTCCCATACTGGTAATAGCGCTCCCAGAGCTGAAGAAAGTTGGACAGACTCACATGGTGGCACTGGGCAATATGGTTGTGAAGCCCTAAACATTTCCTTATTTGCATGTGTGTGGCCAGGAAATAAGGAAATGTTTAGGGCTTCACAACCATATTGCCCAGTGCCACCATGTGAGTCTGTCCAACTTTCTTCAGCTCTGGGAGCGCTATTACCAGTATGGGAGGAGGGAGAGGGAAAGGGAGGCGGCCTGCTTTCTTGAGGGAAGAGAGGTTCCTTTTTCTTAAGGGACTGGGAGTCCAGCTCCAGCCAAGGCGAATGATCCGCACTCAAGAATGGGAAAGTGGTGGTTCCCCATCTTTTGGTTCTGGTTAAAAATAGTTAATATTTTGGTAATTGGGTAAATTTACATTTTTGTTTTCTGGGGTTGTGATTGATTTCTATTTTTTTTGTGTGTAAATTAAAAATAGAAAATACTCTTCTCTCCTCAATACCCTCTCCTTGAACCACCGAGTAGACCTTGTCAGGGCGGCAAGAACTTTTGGCTGGGGACTCACGATCCTGCCGCTACAATGTCACTCCACACAATAGCCCCATCAGACCATGGCCCAGTAACCTCTTACAACAACCCAGGACACTACAAACTCACCGCAATGCTACCTTTTCCACAAAATGGTGCATTGATAAACACACTTTACATATATATGGAAAACAAAACAAACGAATGCAGCTAAAGAAGCCTCCACCCAAAAGATAGACTTTATTCAGGAAACTAAACTGACAGCACACCGCAACAATGAAAATGGAGACCTAACCACACCCAGCAGAAAGGATGCTCTATTCTCTGGCTACTTAAGCCAGGCCCTTTGCATATAAAGCAACAAAACAGAATACATCTTCACTGACCTCTAAATCCCAACAACTGACTATTGCCAGTCAAATAGAACAAAACAGCACATATTAAAAACATGTCCAACACTTGGCAATTTGGACAAAACCTACATATACATGGAATATTGAAACACAGCCAATTCATCAAGATATCGCACCTGTGGACAGGGTGAGTGTGGGGGGTACAATCTCTTCAGAAAGCCGCAATTAGAAAAAAAGCCTCTTTAGGTTAGCTCAATCAAAACAAACTAAAAAAAACAAATACCACACAAACAAATATTTACAAGACACACTCAGGAACCTGAGCATGCAGTCAATACTTTAACTCAATCACACCCCAGTCCAACGTGCAAGAGCCTTGCCAAGTACTCTGGACATACAGTAACCATCACGCCTATCGGAAAGGTATCACAAATGAAGTGCCGCCAGTCTATGACATTCAGCCAAAAAGGGTATTATGGTCTGGTGGACTAAGCAATCTTGACTGGTTCAGGGAAGCCTTCCATCCAATGTTGTAGCATCCCACAAGTGTCCAATTCGGGGGCAACAAATAAAAAAGAAGATCAGTGACCTAATGACGAATAAGTCACCTGGCCCAGATGGGTTTCTACCTAAAGTGTTGAAAGAAGTGCGCGATCAAGTGTCACGACACCTGAGTGCAATCTTTAACATATCAATCCGGACCGAATGCGTTCCTAGAGACTGGCGTGAAGCGGAGGTGACTCCTATCTTCAAGAAAGGAGACCGAAGCCAACCATCGAACTACCAACCTATCAGTCTGACTTCGATAGTCGGTAAACTCATGGAAAGCATCATGGTGGACAAAATGACGTCGTATTTACAGTCAAACCTGCTACTGAGGAGTTCCCAGCACGGCTTCCGAAGGCAACGGTCATGCCTGACGAACCTTGTGGAATTCTTCCACTTCGTTTTCAGTGAGCACGATCGGGACAAGGCGGTGGATGTGGTGTACTTAGACTTTCAGAAAGCCTTTGATAAGGTACCACACCGCCGCCTTCTCCGGAAAGTGCGAGCACTGGGCATAGACGGAAAAGTAGCCGGCTGGATCGAGAACTGGCTAAGTGGCAGACGGCAACGGGTGGTGGTGAATGGACAGGCTTCTAAGTGGGTGCCCGTTACTAGCGGGGTGCCTCAAGGTTCTGTCCTGGGACCACTACTATTCATAATCTACGTCAACGACATGGACGGTGACATGGTTGCCAAGATTTCCAAATTTGCCGACGATACCAAGCTTGGTATGAACGTTGCAAAGGATGGAAATACTGCCCGCCTGCAGGAAGATCTTGGGAAGATTGGGGAGTGGTCGGAAACGTGGCAAATGCCTTTTAACGTGGGCAAATGCAAAGTGATGCATATCGGCCACAGAAACCCCGAATCTCAGTATATCCTTAAGGGCACTGCTATTGAATCCACCGACACTGAGAAGGACTTGGGTGTAACAATCACTAGTGACCTCAAGTTCTCGAAACAGTGCATTGAGGCGGAGAAAAAGGCCCAAAGGATGCTAGGCTATATTAAGCGCCAGTTTGGTTATCGGAACCAGGAGATTGTACTGTGCCTGTACAACTCACTTGTCCGACCGCACCTGGAGTATGCTGTACAATTTTGGAGTCCTTCATTGCGAAAGGACATCGCAAGATTGGAACGCGTACAAGCCAGGGCAACCAAGCTGATTCCCTCTATCCGACATAAAAGTTATGAGGATATACTAAGGGAATTAAATCTGTTCTCACTGGAAACCCGTAGACTGCATGGTCAGCTCATCAAAGTTTTCAAAATACTTTGAGGGTTCGACAATGTTGACTACCGGGATATTTTCCCACTGAGCGAGAACAGAACGCGCAATCACGGCTTCAAACTTGAACTGAAGCGTTACAACCGCAATATTTGTGGAAATATTTTCACCTACAGTATCTGTGGTAAGTGGAACGCACTTCCAGTGGAAATTGTCAACAGTGAATCTGTTGACCAGTTCAAGTGGCCATGTAGGGACGCAAAACAATTGAGCAGTCATGTGCCTGCTCGAATGATAGTCCGAAGGTACCCTCTTTGAATGGACCGTAAGGTCTCCTAGGGTACTTACTTTCCTTGTTACTCCTTGTTACCTGATACCTTCGAGGCATTGGGGAACAGTCCACAGGAAAAGTCGGTAGGCAATAGCATGCCACTTTGCATCTTCTTTGCCATCCAACTTGGTAAGTAATCATAACGAAGAAGAGAAAATGTCGGCCCAGTCACTGCCTGTGCAGACAGCCTGATACCCTTGTCAGTGTACTCATTCCCCATGACCCCACCAGAAGACAAATTCAAAATCCTCATGAAATGCAGCAGGCATGGCATCATGAAAGCTGCGAACTAAGGATGTGGAGATTCCAATCCCTAAAAGGCACTTAGACTGAACCGTGTATTGTAACCATCTTGGCAGGGTTTAAAAAAGGGAGAGAGATAGCTAACTAAGGGGAAACTGCAAGAGAAAACAGTTATCAAGCAGTGTGGTGGATTGGATCTACCTTCGGCAAAAGTCTCAGATGCAGAGAAAATCTCACAAGTGTAGTGCAGGCGCAAGAGGCCCTAAGGTTGCTGATGATATGTATCTACCAGGTGAGTCATCAGTCAACTACAAAACCAAGGGGTCGTGCAGGTCTAACATATTCAGACAAGACCCAGTTATGCCAAGGTCTGGGTGACGTAGGTGAAGATGGAATAAGTGAACCACCTTGGTCTTGGTCTCCCCCCATCAAATCAAAATATGTTAGCATAACAAGAGCTGCGGCGCTCTAGGGTAAGCATCTGAGCCATGCCAAAAAAGAACAAAAAAAGCCATCTATATAAAGCATGCCAAGAACATAGAAAGGCGATACCGTTAATGTTCACAGCAAGGAATGATGATAATGATGACACTTCACTACAAGTCGCTCCTCTTACCCTATCTGCTCAGAGAGGTTTCCTCCCCACCTGTAAGCAGAATGGGTCTTAAATTAAAAAATGCTATCAACTTGCACACATAAAGGGTTAGAGAAATTGGGGCAGAAACCAACTGGGATGGTTTCTTTTCCTGGCTTGCAAAATGCAAGGACAGTACCCATTGGCCAGGAGTCTGGGAGGATACTCTCCATCCATATCCTGTTTAACAAAGGCCTCGCCCAACCAGGTGCTGAAGCATGACCCAAAGGATATTGTTCAGTCCAGGGGCGGTATCTGCAGAAGTGAGAGTGGAAAACAAAAACAACTGCATGGAGGGTTCCCCACCTGTCGTGGTTGTCCACTGTACATACTTTAGTGACTGGGAATGCTGGTGGAGCAGCATCCGGCTGGAGGATGTGGAGAAACTGTTAGCCATAGATTCTGCCACAGTCACAGGGTCTGAAAAGGTGGTTCTGTGTTCCTGGTGGTGCTAAGATAACTTACCCCAAATCATTTTGACAAACTTCACACATCTGCACTGGTGGCAAGTGTGCTTCGAAATGACTGACCCCTCTTGCCCACCAGGGTGGATAAAGTTTAAAAAGACAGCCTTGCTGCAGGGAGGTCGAGGGACTACTGCCTATCCAGGTGGAGTTGGATTGCTACTCCTTGTAAGGAGGAGGTAGGGGCATCCAAATAAAAAATGGAAACATCACATTAAGTATAAATTGTGCAGGCCCCACCCCAGCCACTGGTAGAGAGGTTGCAAAACCCTCATACCCTGGGAGAGTTGGGGTGACTGGGAAATGAATGACAGTTGCATGCGAGAGCCATTCTACCCATTTTTCTCTATGGAGTTTCATTACTTTGCCATAGCCTGTCCTTATACTCTACTTTTCTCCCTGTGTGAAAGAAGTGAGAGGGATGGGAAATGGTCAAAAGAAGGTCTTTTTTTTGCTTTATTTTTAAGGATTAAAAGCAGTTTCTGGGAGACAGACTGCTTGGGGGAACAGGAGGAACAAGCCCCCTCAGCACTTGTCAATTACCCCACAGAAATCCCATTAAAGAAACTGTGGCAGCTGTCAGCTTCCTAGACTTTATGGGGGAGGTATGGCTCCCTGTGCTGGAAAGGACGGAGTAGCGGTCGTCATTCCCACCGGTTTTTCAGGGAAGGCGTTTCACCTTGTCCAACTTAAGGGCAGAGGCAAAGCTCCTTTAGTGCTGCCCTTCTTTTGAAGGGTAGTAGTTTTAGTGCCCAGGAGGGAGGGGCACTGCCATCGTCCTGGCAATTTTCTCATCCATATTGAGAAGCCGTGGCAGAATATGGCTGCCGTTTTGTTGGTGGTCACACAGGAGATATTGGTCTTAGCCAGAGCAGGGTTTTTGCCCTTAGTGGTAATGCCTGCAAAGAGGTTCATGAAGGGTTCAGGAGCTACCAGACTCATAGGCCTGGAGGGTGCTCTAAGTAGAGAGACGTATAAGGTGCCAGGTTACTCAGAGCGTGAGAGGACCATCTCCCTTGCTTATCTGAATGAAAGTGTGTGCAGCCAGGAAGGACTCCATTACAAGAACAATGCTGGCTTAGAGGAGCCAGGTCATGATCTGTTACAATTGACACAGCTTTACATAAAACATCTTTATCATGTAGAGCCTTTTTAGCAGTTGGTAAAGATTTGGGAATGACCCGACTTGGCACATCTATAGGACTTATTGCTGTGGCTGATGCAGTGGTAACATGCATCTGGGCCAGTACCCCTCCATCAAGGTCAAAGGTTGCAACAATATTGCCTGGGCTCAATTGTCAGTAAGCCCCAAGTGGAGTGTCTGTTCATGGATCCTCGGAAGTGATCTAATATTCCTAGCTCCCTAGGAGAAGGGAACGCTTGGGAGCAGCAGCTCCCAAACTCAAGGCAGAAGACCTTTGGCAAAGAAATTGCTGAAGAAGAAACACTATCAGCCCCAGTTTGTCTTAACAGCCATCTTTGCGGGTACAACCCCATCCACATGGGATTGGGTTGGTATTGCATTCCTTTCCATTCATGATCTTTTTTGCCTTTGCTGGTAAACTATTCATTTGCCCTCTATGCTTTTCTGTGATTAGTTTCCCCTTATTTTTTTCTGATATCAGTTTAGAGTCACATCTTCATACAAGACCGAGTTAACCTGCCCTCCAAAGCTACTATTCAGTACCTGAACTCAGGATGCGTTTGCTGGATAAGACAATCGACGAATGTGCTTTTTCCATGGTGAAGATGACCAATGAGTGAAACATTGCGAATAAGTGAGGCATTGTCCATCAGATCTGCAAGGTATTCCAGGTTATATGTGGTGGCTGGGAGATCTTTCTCAACATGGCTGAATTTTTTCACCTTTACAGGCTGGAATGGAGAGAGAACAAATTATGAAACAATCTCAGTACTTCCAATTCTGAAAATATAGACAGGATGGGCCTCTTAACTGACAGTTTTAAGAACATTATAATTTTGGTAGATTTTTTAACAAAACCAAATAAAATTTATAGAGAACAGAGGTACATAAAATTTGATTCCTATGCGCTGTTTGTAATTTTGTAGAGAGACTAAATGACAAAGAAAAACTCTTGGACCTAAGAAAATGCTAAAAAAACAAAGTAATGGATAGAATAAGCTTAAGTTTCGGCATAAATCAGTCTTAGTAAGGCTTAATATCATGTTTTTTGCAAATAATCTACATCGTTTACATAACATAACATAATTTCACGGATGACAAAAGTCACAAGGGCCCATTAAAGGTCATCCACATCTGTCAAAACCCACCCACAAAATGCATCTATAGGATTGTGTCAGATCATGCATCTATAATATACAATTCGAACCCTCCACAAGAATGTGTCAAAAACAAAAGGCATCATCATCACGACTATGCAAAATCCAAATAAATCATAATATACAATAATAAGAAACCCAGAATACCCCCCCCCCCAAAGTTAACCCTCCTTCCCCATGACTGTCTAATGTCTCACTAGGCAAACTATTCCAGTAATCTACAACTCTATTGGTGAAAAAATATTTTCTAACATCCAACCTGAACCTCAGTTTTTTAATTTTTAAGTGGTGACCACTAGTCCTATTACTACCTTCCAACTCAATTAACTTGCTAAAACCAACTTATACATCCCACAACAAATTTTAAAAAGCAAAATCATATCTTCCCTCAATGAGAACATATTTAGTACCCTCAGTCTATCTTCATTTTCAAGGTGCTTCAGGGAAGGTATTATTTTTGTTGCCCTCCTTTGTACTGACTCTAGCATGTTGATGTCATGTTTAAAATGTGGTGACCATGCTTGTATACAGTACTCTAAATGCGGCGTGACATACGAGTTGTAGAGTTTAAGGGATAAAATCTTTACTCTTATACCTAACATTCCTCTTAATGTATCCTAGCAACCTATTTGCTCTATTTTTTGTCTCAATACACTGCTTTGAAAACTTAAGTGACCTATCTACTACTAAGCCAAGTCCTTCTCATCCTCAACTGAATTCAGCCAATGCCTATCCATTTCATACCTAAATTCCCTATTATCCTTTCCCATGTTAAAAACCTTGCATTTTTTAAAGTTAAAAGTCATCTGCCACTTCTGAGCGCAAGCTAATAACTTATTTAAGTCACCCTGCACTTTAAAGCTACCCTCAACCTCTTTCACTACAGCTGCCAATTTAGTGTCATCAGAAAAAATTGACACTTTGCTATTTACAGCCTCCCTAAGATCATTTCTATAAACCATGAATAATAAAGGGCCTAGAAAGGATCCATGAGGTACGCGAATGTGACCTCACCTCATTCAGCACAACTCTCTGTTTCCTGTGTTTCAGCCATTCAGTTATCCAATTCAAAACTTTACCACATATCCCATGTATTTTTAATTTGTGAACTAGTCTCTTATGTGGAACCTTAACAAAAGCTTTGCTAAAATCTAAGTAAATTTCATCAATATTCTCTCCCTTATCTAATTGTTTAGTAACATAAGCCATAATGTTGAGTAAATTTATTAAACACAATCTACCTCTTCTAAACCCATGCTGAGCATCATTTATTAACCTACCACTCTCTAGATGGTCCGAAATCCCCTTCTTAACTATCTTCTCAAGAATTTACAGACTATAGAAGTTAAGCTTACCGGCCTAAAGTTATTTAGGTCCTCTTTACTTCTCTTTTTTAAAATTGGCACGACATTCACTAATGGCCAATCATTAGATATTTCTCCAAACTCTAGTGATCTAGTATATATCTTCTTAAGAGCTACTGCAATACTATATACAAATTCTTTGTGTAACCTAGAATGAATGTTGTCTGGTCCAGATGCCTTACTAGTATTTTAATTGATTATAAGCTCTTTAATTATTTCTCTATCTACATAAATGGTATTCAACACTACTTCCCTTCACCTAGAATTATAATCAATTAATCTATTTGAATTCTCTTCTGCAAACACTGAAGAAAAATGATCATTAAGCACTTTTAATATTTCCTGATCAGATACTTTCAAAACCCCTTCATATCAAATAGGCCCTATTTTATCACTGTTGGATTTGTTATTAATTCCATAATAGCTAAAGAATTTTCTTGGATCTTTATTATTATTTTGAGCTATTTTAATTTCTACTACCCTTTTGCTCTTCCTAATAATCTTATTTAGTTCATTTCTGGTCAACCTATAATGATCTAAATTGTCAAAAGTACTTTCTCTCTGTAATCTCTGGTATGCCCTTTTCTTCTCAGAAATTTTCCTAGCTATCTCCTGATTCTACCACAATGGCTTCCTACATTTCTTCCTAAAAGCCTTCATTGGAATACACTGCTCCTGGACTATGTTTAATAGTGTCTTAAAAATGTCTCACATCTAATAAGTATTCTTTGCCCTGAATTCTATATCCCATCTAATCTGATTTAGCAAGTTTCATAATTTATCGTAATTGCCCCTAGAAAAATTTGGAGTTTTTGCAGAGTTTGTTGATGTTCTACCTTTCACTATTCACAAGTTAAAATGAACCATCTGATGGTCACTATTTCTCAATGCTTCCTTGACAGTAAATTCCTGAACCAAGTGATCATCATTTGAAAGAACCAGATCTAATATATTGGTACCCCTTGTTGGTTTTTTACAAATTGAGTCAAAGCATTATCCTAAAAGCATTCTATAAACTTACAACTTACTCTATCCCTTTCTATCATATTTTCCCAGTCCACAGAATTTAAATTAAAGTCATCAAGAATAGCTGTATCTACTTCACATCCTTTACTTATTTCCCTCATCAATACAATCAGTCTGTCCGGGTGGTCTGTAAAAGGCTTCCAAGTGTATTATCCTATTTTTACTGACCCTAATATCTATCCACAGTGACTCAATTTCTCCTTGCTTTATAGAATTATTTAGATTTGAAGAAATGCTATTTCTGATATAAATAATAAACCCACCACTAGACCTATACCATGTCCAATAAGGCTATTAAAACTCAGAGTTAAAATACCCTCCCTATATGTCAATGTGAGTACTTTTTGCATAGCCTAAAATGTGTTATGGTCTGATAACCTGCAAGAGGATGTAGGGGAAATCTATAGGGTTGCGTGCCCTCCCAGCCCCAATGAATGGAGTAGGATTTGTGGCTGTCAATAAAGACACCCTAAACTTCTTCTTTTAACTACCCCTTGCCAGGTCAAACCAATTGGCTTGTCTCGAGGCTGAGCTCGCTGTTGCACAGAGTAGCAAATCTCAGTCTCGATTCAATGCCACCTTGTTCCTGGTGAGTCTCTTTTTCCCTCCTCCTTCCCTGTGTTATCTCATTTTAAATATCATAGAGACGTTTAGCTCCCCCCCCCCCTGGGAATCCGAATATAAAACAGTTTTCATTTGACCCCGAATTAGATCTAAAGCTAATTAGTTACTGAATCTTAATTCAAACTCACCTGGTGGCCAGACAGTGGGGCAAGTTCCAGAAGCTTCCCTAATATCACGACATCAGAAGACCGCAACTCTCCCCCATTTTCTAGCCGCAACTCCCCCCTACCTCTCCTTGCCCTCTCTTATCTTTTGGCTACCTATTTTTCCTCCGTCAAAACTCCCCTACAGAAATCAAGTGGAAGTTTTTTTTATTACTCTGCCCTTTTCTTAAATCCCTGATCTTGAGCAAGGAAATAATGAAGTAGTCTTACCAGGGTCGGCATGATTAAAATCAAATGATTTTAATAAAGCGATTTTAATCAATTATAATCAGACAAAAAAATCATCGATTAAATATACAGAAATTATGCCTATATGGCAAGGTTGGCGATTTGGGGGGATTTGAAAAAAATCAAATAGATAAAAAAATTACTTTTTTATTTGATTAAAAAAAAAATTTTAATTTATTTACCTTAAAAGCATATGAGCCACTGGATACATAATGTTTATTTCACGCAAAATATCTCTACTTACAGAAATTACAGTTCAGATTGAAAGTTGTATAAAAAATCAAAATGAATGAATTAGTGCCAATGCCATCCCTAAGTTTTTCTAAACCTTCAAACCATATATCTTTTAGTTTGTTTACTTCTAAATCAAAATAAATAAAAGTAGATTTAAAAATAAAATCATGATTTTTTACAGAAAAAAATCAATTATTAAATAATCTGATTAAATATTTGATTTAATCATTGCCAACCATGATACATGACTAAGTAAAAGAGTGATTAAGAGTGTGATACTTCTATTCTGATTAAGATATGTAAGTTACCAGTTACTAACACTGGTATCTCCCAAATAATCCTTGATTAAAACAAAATTATTAATTCCTATAACTGTTACTGGCACTGTCATAAACAAGTTAAATGAGAAACTTTCAACTACTGAAATCAGAACTTATCAATCTAAATTAAGTCCTAGAAATTAAAGAAAATATTGCTTAAGAATAAAAAAAATTGACCACCCCATTGCCAACCATGATACATGACTAAGTAAAAGAGTGATTAAGAGTGTGATACTTCTATTCTGATTAAGATATGTAAGTTACCAGTTACTAACACTGGTATCTCCCAAATAATCCTTGATTAAAACAAAATTATTAATTCCTATAACTGTTACTGGCACTGTCATAAACAAGTTAAATGAGAAACTTTCAACTACTGAAATCAGAACTTATCAATCTAAATTAAGTCCTAGAAATTAAAGAAAATATTGCTTAAGAATAAAAAAAATTGAATTTTTTAATTTTTATTAAAAAAATCCAATATTTTTCCAACCCTGGGTCCTACCACAAATCGGAGGACAGCCCTTGACAGTGGCTATATATCTTGCACACAATTTTACTCCATCTACCTCCACTATTTTCTTTATGACCTGTTCTTTAACTCTAGTCACCCTGGTGGGCAAGAGAGAGAAAAAAGGAAGTGAATAATGTAATCCTGGTGTAGGACCACCCCACTTGGATGCAATCTGTGTGAGGGTAAGTTGCGATAGAACTTCCACTTCCTAACTCTTTCATAGACCACTCTCACAGGGAGGTTTGCTATAAAATTCACACAATATGCAGCAGCCTCGATCCACACCAACCTGGTCCCCTCAGAACAGCATCAGGGAAGCTGTGATTCCACTTAATTGTGGTAATGTTAGCGGGTCCTATAGCACAGGGGCCTGGAGAATCAAAGGCTCCCTCCCCAAAGGAGGAGGGAGCAGACATTCCATCTGCTCTTGGAGAGCTTTAAACAACAACAACAACCTTGCTAATTCTCTTCAATTCAATTCAAGGAAAAAACAAAGACTGGTCACTTCGAGAAGCAGGCTACAGAATGGTTACTTTCATGGTGTCACTTCTAAGGTGCTTTTTCAGCTTCCACCATCTCAAGTGGAGAAAAAACAAGTTACCAGTACAAGTTATAAAACTCAATAGTACCTGTATAATTGGTTGGGTCAATGGTTGCGCATCCTCCTCTTGTACAATGGTTTCAACTTCAGGCCCATAAACATCCGAAGCAGATGGGTAGTACTGTTTGTCTTCATGCAAAACTACAGCTTGGGAAGTGACATCCTCATCTTCATCCGCTCCCCTCTCATCATCATCATACCTAAAATAAAAATGAGCATCATGAATTGATTTATAATGGAAATTTGAACAAGACAATCATTAAAAAAACTACAATAGAACCAATAACAAACTACTCTTAAACTAATGCATTTAGCCATAGCAAACTTACCCATCCATTTCTTGGTCTTTGTCTGGATAATCATCTTCCTCCTCTTCCTCTTCATCGGATTCAAGCTCGGGGCCAATATAGTTCCCAAATTCATCATAGAGATCGGCATCCATTTTAGGCAATTCAGGAACTAAATTAGAATATACAATCGGACAAAAGACTAAGAGTTTTCAGTCAATATTAATATTGTCTTGTAAAGGCCAGAATCTCATTGTTAGCAGCTATAAAAGTGAAACTTTAATTAAAAAGACTTACTTTGAAAACAACTATATGAAATATATAGTCATATCAAACAACCCTATACACCTTATATAAAACATCACTTCTGATTACAGAAAAGTTAATGGACAAGATTTAACTGGATAAAGTCCAGATTTAACTGACATACGCTGGCAAAGAGCTGTGGTTGGGGTCCCACATTAAAATATAGGTCCCCAATGAGAAATAAAACCTCAAAATGAGTGCAGAGCAGTGATAAATCCTCTATCACAGTATTTAGTGCCTGGTATCATACTGGATACTTTTCAAAAACACAGAACAAAAATGAACACTTACAGGAACCACATTAAAACAATCCACATATACCAGCGATATATCCGCTCCTCACTCAGCATAATACAAAAAATAAAAAATATATAGCATTACCTCACCACACAATGGACTCACAGTAACTTAATAACATACTTGTACTGAAACAAAGGTCATCTGCATAAAACACTACCTTAACCTCTATGGAATGCAGTTCCAGCACAGCATGCAAAACCCAAGCCATCCTATATGATTTTTTTTCTTTTAAATTTTAGGAGCCTATCTGGTGACTGCCCACTTGGGCATAAGTCGTCGGAATCAAGACAGCCTAGCACTAGGCTACTTTAAAATAAGAATATGAAAATACAACAATGATAAAAAGGGAAGATGGCAACAATCAGGAAGCAAGCTCCGGCATCAGGGGGAGGTCCCCCTCCCCCGGTGCAGGAGCGTGCGATCTACAAAAAAAAACAATAATAACAAAAACAAAACCTAGTTAAATAAAGGTGAGAAGGCCTACTTCTCCCCAAAAGTCTATAAGTCCACCAGTCAATGTGCACGCACTCATCTCGAGTACAAGGGAGAGGCGGTAGCGACCCACCCATCCTGGTACCGGGACAGGTAACATGCGCGGAGATTGCCCAGCCTGGACATTCAACTAGGGGGGACAGCCCCCCAGACCTCCCCAATTGATTGAAACTCAGGATCATCGTAGGGGGGGGAGGCCCTGAAATGTTTACCCCGACATGAGCAGTCTCTTTAAATTTACTCCCAAAACGTGAAACATATTGGAACACGGACAAAATAGTTTACGTCCCATCATTCATGGCACCCACCCTTGTGCAACAGTCACTCTGCATTCATTCCATTCCCACACCTTGTTAAATAATTCTGTCATTCTGTCAATCACAACCTCGCCTCCATTCTTATACACTTCATACAGTATTTCATCCAGCCCAGCTGCCTTTCCAGGCAGTCCAGCACATCAAGTATAACACAAAGTTCTTCTTTTCATATGCCAATAAGAAATTGAAAGATTTTAGCTTGATAGGTCCCTTAATAGGGAAGGATGAGGAGCTAGTAGATGACCCAAAAGTGATGGCCAATATCCTATGACATCAGTATGATAGTCTATTCAGTCAGCCCAACCCGAACAAGAAAGTGGCAGAACCTGTTTCATTCTTCAGGGAGGAGGTGGTTGGGTCTGAAAAGCTGACAGACATTGAAGTCACGACTGATGACATAATTGCAGCTATTGATACAATCAAGCCTAATACAGCCAGAGGGCCAGACAGTTTTCATGCCCAGCTACTAAAGAACTGTAAATATGAGCTGGCAAAGCCACTGCAACTGCTTTGGTGCCTTTCACTGACATCTGGAAAGATTCCTTCACTACTCAAAGAGGGTATAAGAACACCCATCCACAAATGAGGTAGTAAAGGACTTGCAAAAAATTATAGGCCAGTAACGTTAACATCGCACCTTGTCAAAATTATAGAAAAAGTTATACAAATGAGGATGATCACCCATTTAGAAGGGATAAACGCCTTCAATGATGGACAGCATGGCTTTAGACGTGGGTGTTCTTGCCTCTCACAACTGCAGTGCCAATATGAAACAATACTGGATGATGTTCAATATAGTACTAGTTCTGATGTAATATACCTCGATTTTGCCAAAGCCTTTGACAAGGTTGATCACGGCATTGTCCTCCACAAGCTACAGGCTCTCGGCATTGGGGGAGTGGTTGCACAGCTTTCTCTCTGATCAGGTACGAGTAACGGTTCACGGAAGCCTGTCTGAGCAGAGCCCAGTGATCAGTGGGGTCCCTCAAGGCTCAGTACTGGGCCCCTTATTGTTCCTAATCATGATCAGGGATATTGGTAAGGACCTACAGCAATACAATGCCAAATCCTTTCCAAATAATACTAGAATCACCAGGAGAGTACAATCAGAGGAGGATGTAGCCCTACTACACGAAGACTTAAACATCCTCTGGATGTAGTTTTCCTGGGAGTTTGGGTGCCTTAAGCAAGAGGCCATTTGACTCGGATGACCTATGATGAGCCCTTGTGGCTTTTGTCATCTGTTATATTATATTGTGGGGGACTTTGATTTTGTCTTCCCCTGGTGATGGTGCTTTTTGTGGGTGGATTTTGACGGATACGGATGACCTTTGATAGGCCCTTGTGGCTTTTGTCAGCCATGAAATTATGTTAAGTTAAGATAACACGATGCACAACAACGACAAATTTGAGCTGCTCAGGTATGGCCCCCTACAAGACATAAAAGAAACAACAGAGTACAAATGTCATAACCAATCTATAATGGCCACAGACTATTTAAGGGACCTAGGAGTCCATATGAGTTCCGACTTGACATTCTCCCATTGGTAAATATGTAGATTAGCGACTTGAACGATGGGACATACTATTTCGTCTGTGTTCCAAAATGTTTCACATTTTTGGAGTACATTTAAGGGGATGGCTCATGCGGGGGTAAACACAATACGATGATCCTGAATTTCATTAAATTGAGGGGGTCTAGGGGGGGCACGGCCACCCGATATATAGTCCTAATTTTTTATAGACTAATGTGCTAACGTTTACAGAGGTGAATGATTTAACTAAATCATGTCAGCACCTTTAATCGTTTTGTGAATTATAATGGGGGTGGGGGGTGGGGTCTGACGTCAGACGACTCAAACGCGCATGAATATTGCGGCAGGGGTGAACACAAATATTTACCAAAAAAACGCTTTTTCGACCGAGTCACTAATCTACATATTTACCCTAACATAACATAACATAATTTCACAGATGACAAAAGCCACAAGGGCCTATCAAAGGTCATCCATATCCATCAAATCCCATGCACATAATGCATCCATAGGATTTTGGCAGATCATGCATCTACAATATACAATTTAACAATCCATAGGAATGTCCAACCATGCATCTACAATATGGATGCATATGAATGAAATAACCAAGACTGCACAGAGATGAACTGGATGGATCCTGAGAACCTTCATAACAAGGGAGAAAGACTGCAAGCTGTCACTCTGGAAGTCACTAGTTCTTCCAAGGCTTGAATACTGCTGCCAGCTTTGGTCTCCTTACAAAGTTGGTGACATAATTAGGCTTAAGGCAGCCCAGAGAAGCTTCACAAGTAAAATCGAAGGAATGCAACGCATGAATTACTGGGAGAGGTTGCAATATCTGAGACTCTACTCTCTCCAGAGATGCCAGGAGAGGTATTCCATAATCTACATTTGGAAAATTTTAGAGAATCTGGTGACAAACTTAGGTCTACAGGTCATCAATCATCTAAGAAGAGGTCGTCTTTGCTTTGTGAGGGCAGGTGGCACTTCCTAAAGGTTGAAGACAATAATAATTCACGCCTCTTCAACTCTGTCCCTGGAGAACTAAGGAACCTGACAGGCATTACACCAGAAATTTTCAAGAAAAAATTAGACAAGTGGTTGGCAACAATTCCTGACCAGTCCCCAATACCAGGATACACGAGCTCCAGTACAATTTCCATACAGTCAATGGCCCACAACAATGTAGGGGAGGAGTTGCCTGGTATCATCAGATGTCCACGTTGGCTGTGTCCATCAAGACGTGATTCAACTAAGGTTCTATGTTATTAGTGGGGTTCCTCAGGGATCAGTTCTCGGTCCATTATTATTTGTCATCTATATAATACCATCCCTGAAGCACCTTGACTATGAAGATAGGCTGAGGGTATTAAATATGTTTTCATTTGAAAGAAGGTGTGTGAGGGGAGATATGATTGAGCTTTTTAAAATCTTTTCTGGGACGGATAAATTGGATTTCAGCAAGTTATTTGAGTTAGAAGGTAGCAATAGAACTAGAGGGCACCACTTAAAGATTAAAAAACAGAGGTGCAGACTGGATGTTAGAAAATATTTTTTCACTAACAGAGTGGTGGATTATTGGAATAGTTTGTCACCTGAGACTATAGACAGTCCAAACTTGAATGTTTTCAAGCGCAGATTGGATGATTATATGGGGATGAAGGGTTCATTTTTTACTTTTTGGTATGTGGATATGTTTCTTGACTCATTCCTGTGGATGCAGTTTCTTTTTATTGTATATTTTGTGGGACTTTGATTTTGTTTTTGACAGACTCCTATGAAGGCTTTAAATTATATATTGTAGATGCATGGTTGGACATTCCTATGGATTGTTAAATTGTATATTGTAGATGCATGATATGACAAAATCCTATGGATGCATTATGTGGGTGGGATTTGATGGATACGGATGACCTTTGATAGGCCCTTGTGGCTTTTGTCATCCGTGAAATTATGTTATGTTGTTATGTTATAGAAAATCAACAAACTCCAAATTTTTATAGGGGCAATTATGATAAATTACGAAACTTGATAAATCAGATTAGGTGTGATATAGAATTCAGGGGAAAGAATACTTATGAGATGTGGGACACTTTTAAGACTATACTAAACATAGTCCAGGAGCAGTGTATTCCAATAAAGGCTATTAGGAAGAAATGTAGGAAGCCATTGTGGTGGAATCTGTGCGTAGATGTTTCAGGTGAAGGTAGAGTGCCGGTGCAGGAGGTAGGATATGAAAGTTCTAGGGATAGTGAAGTTAGCCCCCTTAGATTAGTTAGAAAGGGGGACAGTGGAGAGGAAGGGGGACAGTGGAGAGTGGTTAAGAAACGTGTAGCTAGGGAGGCTTCTCCTGTTCTTTGTGAGAATAGGGTTGCCTCTGTTGAGGTGGTTAACCAGGGAAAGAATAGGTGTGTGAGTCAGAGGGACACAGAACCTATTAGGTGACTAATAGATTCAGTGCCCTAAGAGAGGAAGTAACTGGAAGTGATATGACTGATGGGGGTGGGGGTGGAGTTCGAGTGACTGGTAGTTTGAATGAGAATAGGAGTGGGGATGGAGTTAGGTCTGTGGGGGTTAGGAATAGGAGTCTGACTGAAGTGCTTGTGATGGGTGATTCGCGAGTTAGATATTTAGATAGGAAGTTGAATGCAAGTAGATTGAATAGTTTGAGGGTGTGTTTGCCGGGTGCTGGAGTGAGAGATCTGTCTGATAGGTATGAGGAGCTGGTGTCTGGCTGTGCAAGGGATGCGGTTGTGATTACACATGTAGGAGTGAATGATGTGAAGAAAGTTGGTGCATGTGAGTTATGTGAGAGGTACAAGAAGTTGATTGAAAAGGTGAAAGAAAGTAGAATGAAAGGTGTTGTGACAGGTGTCCTTCCAAGAATGGATGTTGGGGTAGAATGGATGTCTCGTGCCATTGGGCTGAATGATTATGTGAGGAGGATGTGTGAGATGGAAGGTGTCATGTTTGTGGATGTGTGGGATAGGTTTGTTGGAATGAAAGAAATGTATGCAATGGATGGACTGCATTTGAGTAGGAGGGGGGTAGATGTGTTGTGGGAGGGGTATGATCGTGTTATTAGGTCTTTGCGGGCAGGAAACTAGATACTAATAGTGGTCAGTGAATTATGAGAGGACATTATAGTACTGAAAGTAGAATGGACTTGGCAGATAACAGAAATAGGTTTCAAGAGGTGCTTCAGGGATAGGGGGGTTAAATTGTTTCTATACAAATGCTTGTAGTCTTAGAAACAAGAAGGATGAGCTATTTAGTTATATTAGCAATGAGGATATAGATATATTATGCGTTACTGAATCATGGGTTAATGAAATAGAATTTAGTGACACTATAAGTGAATTTGATTTACAGGGCTATAATATGTACATTAGTCAAAGGACAGGTAGGATTGGTGGAGGAATAATTATCTATATAAAAAACAACATTGTTTCAAGTATAAATACTTCAATAAAGCAGGATGGAATTGAGTCACTTTGGATAGATATTAGGTTCAGTAAAAATAGAATGGTGGATTTGGGAGCTTTTTACAGACCACCTGGGCAGACTGATGATATAGATGAACTAATGATAAGGGAAATAAGTAAGGGATGTGAAACAGATGCAGTTATTATTGGGGACTTCAACTTAAACTCTGTGGACTGGGAAAATATGATAGGTAGGAATAGAACAAGTGGCAGGTTCATAGAATGCTTTGAGGAAAATTTTTTGAATCAATTGGTTAATGAGCCAACGAGGGGGGACAATATATTAGATTTAGTACTTTCTAACAGTGATCATTTAGTTCAAGAATTGACTGTTGGGAAAGCATTGGGAAATAGTGACCACTAGATAGTTTGTTTTAACTTGGGAATTGAGAAGGGTAAAATAACTAAGAATGCAGTAAAAGTTCCAAATTTTCATAAGGGAGATTATGTAAAACTTCGAAGCTTGCTAAATTTTGTAGACTGGGATGTAGAATTCAGAGGTAAAAATGCTTATGGGATGTGGGATACTTTCAAGCATATAATAAATGTAGTCCAAGAGCAATGTATCCCAATGAAGGCCATTAGGAACAAAAGTAGGAAACCATTATGGAGGAATCAGGAGATAGCTAGAAAAATTTCAGAGAAGAAAAGGGCATACAAAAAATTACAGGTACAAAATAATATTCAAAATTTAAGTGATTATAGAATGGCTAGGAATGAGTTAAATAAGATTATAAAGAAGAACAAAAGGGTGTCAGAAATTAAATTAGCTCGGGATAGCAACAAAGATCCTAGAAAGTTCTTTAGTTACTATAAAATTAATAACTAGTCTGGCAGAGTTAAAATAGGACCTATCAAATATGAAGGGGTTGTGAGAGAAACTGATGAGGAAATAGTTGAGGTACTAAATGGTCATTTTGCATCAGTATTTACAAAGGAGAAACTAAATAGTCTTATGTATAGTATTCATGGGTCAGGGAAAGAGGTGTTTACTAACATTAGTGTGGATCGGAGAATGATAAAAGGACTAATAGGTGAATTAGATACTACCAAGGCCTCCGGCCCTGATAATATTCATTCTAGGATACTTAAAGGTGGTGTAGAAAGTATCTCAATAGCTCTGGAGAAGTTGTATACTAGGTCACTGGAATATGGAGAAATACCCGATGATTGGAAGAGAGCGAATGTAGTCCCCATTTTCAAGAAGGGTAGTAAAGAGGATCCAAATAACTTTAGACTGGTTAGCCTAACTCCTGTAGTCTGTAAAATTCTTGAGAAAATAGTCAAAAAAGGGATTTGCCAACATCTTTGAGAGGGAGGGGTTAATCAGCGATGCTCAGCATGGGTTTAGATCAGGTAGATCATGTTTGACTAACTTACTAGACTTTCTGGAGTTTGTAACAGATCAAGTAGATAAGGGAGAGAATGTAGATATAATTTACTTAGATTTTAGTAAAGCATTTGATAAGGTACCACATAGGAGACTAGTTCATAAATTAAAAATGATTGGGATATGTGGGGGTGTTTCAAATTGGATAGTTGAGTGGCTGAAAGACAGGAAGCAAAGGGTAGTGCTAAATGGTGTAAAGTCAAAGTGGAGGGATGTTATCAGTGGAGTTCCTCAGGGATCAGTTCTCGGCCCATTATTATTTGTCATCTATATAAACAATCTTGGGGAGGCAGTTAATAATAAAGTGTCAATTTTTGCGGATGATACCAAATTAGCAGCTGTAGTTAAAGATATTGATGATAATTTTAAAGTGCAGGGAGATTTAAATAAATTGTTATCCTGGGCACATAAGTGGCAAATGACTTTCAACCTTGATAAGTGCAAAGTTATTAACATGGGAAAAGATAATAGAGAATTTAACTATGAAATGGATGGGCATTCGCTCAGCTCAGTAGAGGATGAGAAAGATCTAGGAGTAGTAATAGATAAGTCATTAAGGTTTTCTAAGCAGTGTATTGAAGCAAAAAAATAGGGCAAATAGAGTGCTGGTTTCATTAAGAGAAATGTCAGTTACAAAAGTAAGGAAGTTATTCTTAAACTCTATAACTCTTATGTTAGGCCACATCTAGAGTACTGTATACAGGCATGGTCCCCACATTTTAGACACGATATTAACCTCCTCAAGTCAGTGCAACAGAGGGCAACAAAGATTATTCCGTCCCTGAGGCACCTTGAATATATAGATAGACTGAGGGTATTAAATACGTTCTTGTTCGAAAGGAGGTGTGTGAGAGGGGATATGATTGAGCTCTTTAAATTTTTTTCTGGGATATTTTTTTTTTTTTTATTAGAGCTAATCTGGCGACTGCCGACATGGGCATTAGTTGCTGTATTAAAACTGGCCTAGTTCTAGGCTACTTTAAAATAAAATTAAACAAAGAAAAAAACACCCTAAATGGGGGAAAGGAAAAAAACAAAAACAAATGCAAAAAACAAAACAAAACAAAAAAAAACAAACCCTGCTTAAATAATAGGGAGAAGGTCGGCCTCCCCTAAAAAGTCAATAAGTCCACCAGTCGATGTGCACGCACTCATCCCGAGTACAAGGGACAGGCAGTAGCGACCCCGCCCATCCCGGTACCGGGACACAGTGTCGTGCGCGAGGATCACACAGACTGGGACATTCGACAAGAATGTGCCAAACAGTCTGGGGGACGACGCAGTCGTTGCAATAGGGCGCAGGCGAGCGCTCCATCAAATAGGGATGCGTCACACGAGTGTGCCCGATTCGGAGACGACAGAAAGCAACCTGAAGCCGCCGCGGCATTGAAGGATAGGTCCATGGGAACAGTCGCGGCGCAATGGCACGCAACTTTAAGTTCCCTTCGACCGTCTCCCATCTTCTTTGCCAAGCAGTCCGAAGAGCTGCCCGTATTCCTGCCATGTAGTCAGTGTGAGGAAGAGCGAAACGCTGGTCCGGTCGCAGAGTCCTCACGGACTATTTGGCGCCCTCATCGGCGCACGCATTCCCCGCAATTTTCAGGAACCCGGCAGAAGATAATCTCGACATCTGCCCGGCTCCCCCAAAACGGTGGCGTCACGGATATCGCGAACCAGGGGATGCGGAGATTCCAATGCCCCGAGAGCCCTCAGGGCGCTTTGTGAGTCGCTATAGATCACAATCCGGTGTCCGAACCGGGAACGTCGCGTAATCTCCCGTACCGAGTGGTGTATTGCCACCAGCTCGGCCGTGAAGACAGACGCAGCGCCTGGTAGAGCCCTGCTGACTTCAAACAGAGGGGATACGGCATTGAAGCCGACCCCCTCTTGGGACTTGGAGCCATCCGTATACACTGGCACGGTACCAGCGTGACACGATGTGTGCTCCAAAAAGGTCGAACGCAATACAAGCTTTGGGAGCAGAGGCGTGGCGACAAATAGCCAAATGTGGTACCCTCCAGGGTGGCGTCCTGGGCAGAACCAGCGGCGCCACCGGCCCGAGAGCTATATCTACCTCTCGAAGGAGTTTCAGGCCCTAAATCCAAAGGGCTTAGGGTATGACTGGCGTCTCTCGGCGGCATAGGCACCATCGAGATCAGCTGCGGATGCAGTGAAAGCTGTTGGCGACTGAGGGAGGTGCCGGGCTCGCGCGTACAGGCAAGCGATGCACTGCACGCGGCGCAGAGCGAGTGGCATCTCCCCAGCATTGACCAACAGGCTCTCAATGGGGGAAGTGCGGAAGGCACCAGTCGCAAGGCGAAGGCCGGTGTGGTGGATCGAATCCACCTTCCGCAATAAACGCTTGGCTGCGGATGCATAAAACTCGCATCCATAGTCGAGCTTCGAGCGAACAAAGGATCGCTAAAAAAGTAAGGCGGTAGCCCTATCAGCGCCCCAAGCGCTGACCGTCACGGAACGGAGAATGTCCATGGCGCGGGTACAAGAGACCCTAAGGCTGCGAATATGAGCCTCCCAGGTGAGACGTCGGTCGAATACAAGATCAAGGAAAGGGTGCGACTCAACCACATCCAGTCGCACCCCATTAAGAAACAAATCTGGGTGGGGGTGAAGCCGTGGATGGCGGCAGAAGTGCACTACCTTAGTCTTGGCCAAAGAAAACCGAAACCTGTGCGCTTCGGCATAGCGAGAGACGCGGTTCAATGCCTGTTGGAGTCGACGCTCCAGAGTTGGCATCTGGGCCGTGCCAAAAGAGATCGAAAGGTCGTCCACGTAGAGCGTAGCGAGAACATCTTCCGGCAGCACCGAGGTGATGCCGTTGATGCTCAGGGCAAAGAGTGTGACACTGAGGATACTTCCCTGCGGGACACCCTCTTCCTGCTCCGTGGGCCGGAGAGGGCTCCCCCCACCCGTACGCGGAATCGACGATCTCGCAAAAATTCAGATATAAACATTGGGAGGCGTCCCCTCGCCCCCATCGTGTGGAGAGTCTCCATGATACCGTATCGCCATGCGGTATCATAGGCCTTCTCCAGATCAAAAAATACCGTGGCGTAGTGCTGTCTACGAAGGAAAACCTCGCAGACGGCAATTTCCAGTCGGAGCAGAGCATCCGACGTGGAGTGGAACTTACGGAAGCCGCACTGTGCAGAAGACAGATGGCCTCCGCTGTCCAGGAAATAGGCTAATCTAACATTTACCAATTTCTCCATCAACTTGCACATGCAAGAGGTTAAAGAGATTGGGCGGAAACCGGTCGGAGTAGAGTGATCTCTCCCCGGCTTGCGAAAGGCGAGCACAGTAGCGATTCGCCAGGAGTCTGGGAGAAGACCTTCCACCCAGATCCTGTTGAACAAATCTAACAAAAAGGCCATGCCTCGCTCACCCAGGTGTCGAAGCATGGCGTACGGGACATCGTCCGGACCATGGGCGGTGTCCGCACACGAAGCGAGAGCGGAACGCAACTCACTCACAGTAAACTTGTCGTTGAAGGGTTCTCCGCCTCTGGAGGTAAAGTCCAGCCGGCGTCCTTCCGCGACATGACGACGTGCATTGAATGCTGGCGGAGCAGCACCACGGCTAGAGAATGCGGAAAAAGCGGTCGCTAAGGATTCCGCCCCCATTCTCCTGGAGAACGCGAGGGGGGTCCTGCGAGAACTTGCCCTGAATCCTTTTGACTTGCTTCCACACCTCAGCTAAAGGGGTCTTCCCGTTAAGTGAAGACACGTATGCCCGCCAAGAAGAGCGGCGGGTGTGCTTCGAAATATACCGGAACCTAGCCCTAGCCCGACGAAATTCAGTGACAGTGAAATCGTTCGGGCGGCGCTTATAGCGCATGTAGGCATAACGCTTCTGTTTGAGGGCCGTCTCACACTCGGCCGACCACCATGGGAGTGGTCGGCGTGCAAAACGGCCAGACGTCCTAGGAATAGAGGTCAGGCCCACGGAGATGAGGTTGCCGGAGAAGAACTCAATGGCCTCATCTACCGACCTAAACTCCTCGACTGAGATATAGACTTTAGTCATTTCCGGAAATACAGGCCACCGCGCCCGCGCCAAGCACCACCGAGGTGAGCTCTCAGGCGGCAGTTGACCTGAAAATGATATTTGAATGGGAAAGTGATCACTACCATGGAGGTCATCAACCACCCCACAATCTAAATCAGGCTGTGCATCCGAAGAGCACAAAGATAGGTCAAGGCAAGAAAATGAAGCGGTTCTGGGACAGTGATGCGTAAACTCATCCACGTTTAGGACACCCATCTCAAGCTCTTCGATCAGATCGGCAAGGACTTGTCCCCTGGGATTTATGGAGTAATCTCCCCAGAGAGGATGCCTGCCATTCAGATCTCCAAGCAAGAGATAGGGGCTCAGCAACCGTGCCACGACGCGGCAGAAGTCCCCCGCGTCAAAGTCAGCTGATGGTGGAATGTACGCAGAAATGATAGTATACCTCCTATCCAGGTGCAGCTGCACAGCCACTGCCTGAAAGGAGGTATCTAAAGAGAAAGGAAGAACGGAGACATCATGCCGGGCGTAAACCGCGCATCCCCCAGCCCGGCCATCCCGCAGAGCTGTTGGCCGGACAAAGCGCTGTCGCCTTCAAGGACTTATTGGAGGAGGTTGACTCGCCATGCGAGTCTTTTCCTCCCTCCGCCTCGAAACCTTAGGCAGGCGTTGCAGCTTCGGAGGCGGGGGGCCCTCTTTTCGAGGAACCACCGTCTCCGAGCCACTCGCTCCCCTCGGGTCATGGGCGAAGGAGCCGAAGCTCCTTTGTTGCTGTCCTCCTTTCGGGGGACAGCTTTAGGAACCTCGGAAGATGGCCTAGCGACCATCTTCAGGGGTGTTGCCTCCTGAGTCTATCGACTCGGTGGAGGCGCGTGGCCGTTTCGCCTTGCGGGAAACGGTCACGCTGGTGGAAGAGGGGGGAGCCCTGGTTTTAGCCGGGGCTGGGTATGAACCCTTTTTGCTGCCAGCTTTACCAGGGAAGCGCCCGCAGAAGGGCTCCGAATGGGCGCGGAAACAACCATGCTCATTGGCCTGGATGAGCAAGGAGCAGAGGGTGCCTTTCTAACTACTGAGGCATATGACGTCCCAGGCAGAGCCGGGCGCGCCTGGACAAGTTCTTAGCCTCGCGGAATGAGAGTCGATCCTGGGCCTGAACGGCCAGGATTTCTTTCTCAAGGAGATATGCACCACATTGCTTCGAAGAAGCAGGGTGTGGCTCTCCGCAATTGACACACTTGGCCACACACGATTTGGACTTATCATGTGCGACCTTGGAGCAATTTACACAGACTTCGGGTGACCCCGAAATTTGCACGTCTACATGAGCGATTCGTATAGCCGAAGCGGTGACAGCAATAGCACCGCCGCGGCAGTGGCACGAATGCCTTCATGCGGTAGCGGTACCAACCAGCACGCACCGACTCAGGGAGCTTGTCACAGTCGAACGTGACGAAGAGTGTAGGGGTGGGTCTCGAGACGCCTCCCTGTTTTCTCATCACACGTTCGACCTTGACCGCCCCATGGTCGGCCAGCTCTAGGGTGATGTCCTCAATGGCGTAGTCAACGAGTTCCCTCGCATAAACTACTCCTTTCACAAAGTTCATGGTAGAGTGCGGTGTCACACTCACCGGGGTGCCATCAAGTGTCCGAAGAGCACTTATCTTGGCCGCCTCGGCGGGATTCGCCGCATTCGCCAGAAGGCTCCCATCCGAGAAACGGGTCACCTTCGACTCTCTACCAAATGCACTAGTTAATCCTCTCTTCTGATGGATCATGTTGCCCTTGGACAACATGGTGCCATCAGTGGATCGAATAATGAGGAAGCGTTTGAAGCCAGCGGGCTCGAAAACACCAGGTAACCTCTGAATGAGGGGCCCCGATGTCATCGAGTCTCCGCCCTGTGCACTTTTGGTATTAGTCTTAGTCAGGGGCTCCACAACCGGGGGGGCCAAGGGGGCGGATGTGCCGATCTTGGCTTGGTCGCTTGCCAGAGTGGCAACAGACCCATCCGTCCCCGCAGCCCCAGTGGATGGAGAGGAGCCCCGAGTCTTCGTCTTTTTAGTCTTTTTCTTTCTTGTAGAGGAGGGCGGAGAATCAACCAGCTTCTCACCTCCACCGGCAGAAGCCCCCATGCCAGATGGGCCGGCCTCAGCCAGGTCCCTCTCCAAAATGGAGAAGGTCCTGGTAGTCATAGGGGCACCTGTCATAGGAGATCCCTCCCCTCCTTGTACTGCCTCGGAGCCCTCAGCCATTTGAGGAGGATCCTGCATAGGGGCAGATTCGGATTCAGTGCTTGGCGCCGAGCCCAGATTCCCCCCCATGGAAGGCCCTACCGTCTAAGGCTGGGTCTCAAGGACCATGTCTATCACAGGAGGGGCCTCCAGTTGGCCATTCCCTCCCAAGACATTGCAGGTCCCCTTGGCAGCGTCAAGAGTCTTTTGTAGGGAGGCACAGGCCTTAACCCCGGCAAGGTTTAATATTCTTGCCAGCAGGTCTTTTGAGGGAAGCAACCGAAGGGGCCTGGCTTCCCTCTCCCCCCTAAGGGGGTTTGCCCTACCGAGCCGCTTCGATGGGGAGCGGCTGGCTAAGAGGGCCCTGCCGCTGGAAAAAGGGAGGTGCCCGAAAGCATCTCCAGAGAAAGGGGTGAGGGGGAGTCCCCTGCACCCGTAGGCGAAGGAGAGGAGTAAGCCTCCTCTCCGGTTAGAGAAATATGGAGGGTCCCCTGTGCAAGCACAGGGGGCAGGACCTCTATTTTTTCGCTGGAGCTGCCCGAGGGCAGCTCCG
Organism: Ceratothoa steindachneri; assembly: GCA_963969495.1. Lineage (NCBI taxonomy): Eukaryota > Metazoa > Arthropoda > Malacostraca > Isopoda > Cymothoidae > Ceratothoa > Ceratothoa steindachneri. The sequence continues at coordinate 209,858,493 of OZ018324.1, read as the reverse complement.
TCGATGTTTCAGGGGAAGTTGGGGTTGGAGGGGGGGTTTTTTTATCTTCATCATTGGGCATGGTGACCCTCTTTTTTACACAGGATGCAATTGCGCACACCTCTCGCAGTAGCCCGCACTTTTGAGAGGTGCTTACAAGCCTGGCAGAGCCAGGTGCCGCCATTTGGGACCACCCCTCCCGCCTGGTGGCCTGGCAGTCCATCAGCATGGCGGCTCCACCTTAGACACGGCGTAAAATATATAGATTGTAAAGAGGAGAGGAAAAGGGATGTGAGGAAGGTATGGGTGGGGTTAGGGAACATTGTCCCCCACCCCCCTCAGCCCCGATGCGGGACAGGTGGCTGAGAAATTAGAGGCTGACCAGAGAAAGTTGTGGGAGAGGTTGTATGAAAAGCGAGGAAACAAGTGTTTTAAAGGAAGAAGAGGAGGCTAAGCTGGGGTCGGACGGGGTGCTGAGTCCCGTCAGCACGGCGGCCAGGATGGCAAATCGCCGCGCCCCTTACAGGTTTTTCTGGGATAGATAAATTGGATGTTAGCAAGATTTTGAGTTAGATGATGGAAATCAGACTAGAGGTCACCAATTGAAAATTAAAAAGCAAGGGTGTAGGTTGGATTTAAGAAAATATTTTTTCACCAATAGAGTGGTAGACTTCTGGAACAAGTTGCCGCGGAGGGTAGTAGGTAGTCCAAATTTAAATGTATTTAAGAGTAGGTTGGATGAGTTTATGGGGAGGGAAGGTTGTGATGGTTCCTAAGTTTTGTATATATTAATATTGTTTGTATATATCTATAGCTGCATGATTTAGTTCTTGACAAGCCTTGATTGGTGATACTCTTGTTTCTGGACGCAATCCTCTGGATGTAGTTTTCTTGGGAGTTTGGGTGCCTTAAAAAAGAGGCTGTTTGACTTGGATGACCTATAATGGGCCCTTGTGGCTTTTGTCATCTGTTATATTATATTGTGGGGGACTTTGATATTGTCTTCCCCTGGCGATGGTGCTTTTTGTGGGTGGGTTTTGACGGATGCAAATGACCTTTGATAGGCCCTTGTGGCTTTTGTCATCCGTGAAATTATGTTATGTTATGTTATGATAATCAGGAAATAGATAGGAAAATTTCTGAGAAGAAAAGGGCATACCAGAGATTACAAAAAGAAAGGCACTATTGACAAATTAAATCATTATAGATCGACCAGAAATGAGCTAAATAAGATTATTAAGAAGAGCAAAAGGGCGGTAGAAATTAATTTAGCTCAAAATAATAATAAGATCCAAGAAATTTTTTTACCTATTATAGAATTAATAACGAATCTAACAGTTCTAAAATAGGGCCTATTAAATATGAAGGGGTTTTGAAAGAATCTGATGAGGAAATAGTAGAGGTCCTTAATGATCATTTTTCTTCAGTATTTACACAAGAAAATCAAAATAGATTAATTCATGATAATTCTAGATCAAGGGAAGTAGTGTTGAATAGCGTTAATGTGAACAGGGAAATAATTAAAGGACTTATATTGGAGTTAAATACTAGTAAGTCTTCTGGCCCAGACAACATTCATTCTAGGTTACTCAAAGAAGGTCTAGATATTATTGCAGTAGCTCTTGAAAAGATATATACTAGATGACTAGAGTTTGGATAAATACCTAATGATTGGAAATTAATGAATGTAGTGCCAATTTTTAAAAAGAGAAGTTGTAAAATTCTTGAGAAGATAGTTAAGAAGGGATTTCTGACCATCTAGAGTGTGGTAGGTTGATAAATGATGCTCAGCATGGGTTTAGAAGAGGTAGAACGTATTTAACAAATTTACTTGATTTTATGGATTATGTAACTAAACAATTAGATAAGGGAGAGAATGTTGATGTAATTTACTTAGATTTTAGCAAAGCTTTTGATAAGGTTCCACATAGGAGACTAGTTCACAAATTAAAAATGCATGGGATATGTGCTGAAAGAGGTGAGGTCACAGTGAAGGGACATTATCAGTGGCATACCTCAGGGATCCGTTCTAAGCCCTTTATTATTCATAGTTTATATAAATGATCTTGGGGAGGCTGTAAATAGCAAAGAATCAATTTTTACTGATGACACTAAATTGGCAGCTGTAGTCAAAGAAGTTGATGTAGATTTAAAGTGCAGAGTGACTTAAATAAGTTATTTGCCTTGATTCAGAAGTGGCAAATGACTTTTAACCTTAAAAAATAAAAAGTTCTTAACATGGGAAGAGATAATAAGGAATTTAGCTATGAAATGGATGGGCATTGGTTAAATTCATTTAAGGTTGAGAAGGATGTAGGCGTAGTAGTAGATAGGCTACCAAATTTTCAAACCAGTGTATTGAGGGAGAAAATAGAGCAAATAGGTTGCTAGGATACATTAACAGGAATGTTAGCTACAAGAGTAAAGAGGTTATCCTTAAACTCTATAACTCTTATGTTAGGCCACATTTAGAGTACTGCATGCAAGCAGGGTCACCACATTTTAGGCATGACATCAACCTGCTAGAGTCAGTACAAAAGAGGGCAACAAAAATAATACCTTCCCTGAAGCAACTTGAATATGAAGATAGACTAAGGGTACTAAATATGTTCTCATTTGAAAGAAGGTGTGTGAAGAGAGATATGATTGAGCTTTTTAAAATTTGTTCTGGGATGGATGTTGGATTTTAGCAAGTTATGTGAGTTGGAAGGTAGTAATAGGACTAGGGGTCACCACTTAAAAATTAAAAAATAGAGGTGCAGGTTGGATGTTAGAAAATATTTTTTTACCAATAGAGTGGTAGATTATGATTTTTAGCTATTATAGAATCAATAATAAATCTAACAGTGATAAAATAGGGCCTATTAAATATGAAGGGGTTTTGAAAGAATCTGATGAGGAAATAGTAGAGGTCCTTAATGATCATTTTGCTTCAGGATTCACAGAAGAGAAACCATTTAGATTAATTTATGATAATTCTAGGTCAAGGAAAGGAGTGATAAATTCTACTAATAAAGAGAGAAAAAATTAAAGGGCTTATAATGCAGTTAAATAATAGTAAGGCATCTGGCCCTGACAACATTCATTCTAGGATACTCAAAGGTGTAGAAAGTATTGCTGTAGCTCTTGAGAAGATATTTATTAGATCACTAGAGTCTGGAGAAATACCAAATGATTGGAAATTGGCAAATGTAGTGCCAATTTTTAAAAAGGGAAGCAAAGAGGACCTAAATAACTTTAGACTGGTAAGCTTAACTTCTATAGTCTGTAAAATTATTGAGAAGATGGTTAAGAAAGGAATTTCTGATCATCTAGAGAATAGCAGGTTAATTAATGATGCTCAGCATGGTTTTAGAAAAGGTCAATCATGTTTAACTAATTTACTGGATTTTATGGATTATGTAACTAAAGAATTAGATAGGGGTGAGAAAGTTGATGTGATCTACTTAGATTTCAGCAAAGCTTTTGATAAGGTTCTACATAGAAGACTAGTTCATAAATTAAAGCTGCATGGGATATGTGGGAAGGTTTTAAATTGGATAACTGAATGGCTGAAAAATAGGAAACAGAGATGTACTGAATGGAGTGAGGTCAGAGTGGAGGAATGTTATTAGTGGCGTACCTCAGGGATCAGTTTTAGGCCCTTTATTATTTATAATCTATGTAAATGATCTTGGGCAAGGTGTAAATAGCAAAGTGTCAATTTTTGCTGATGACACTAAATTGGCAGCTGTAGTCAAAGAGGTTGAGGGTAGCTTTAAAGTGCAGGGTGACTTAAATAAGTTGTTAGCTTGGGCTCAGAAGTGGCAGATGACTTTTAACCTTAATAAATGCAAAGTTATTAACATGGGGAGAGATAATAGGGAATTTAGCTATGAGATGGATGGGTATTGGCTTAATTCAGTTGAAGATGAGAAGGACTTAGGAGTAGTAGTAGATAGGTCACTGAAATTTTCAAAGCAGTGTATTGAGGCAAAAAATAGAGCAAATAGGGTGCTAGGTTACATTAAAAGAAATGTTAGCTACAAGAGTAAGGAGGTCATCCTTAAACTATACAACTCTTATGTCAGGCCACATTTAGAGTACTGTATACAGGCATGGTCACCACATTTTAGACATGATATAAACTTATTAGAGTCAGTACAAAGGAGGGCAACAAAAATAATACCATCCCTGAAGCACCTTGAATATGAAGATAGACAGAGGGTATTAAATATGTTTTCATTTGAAAGAAGGTGTGTGAGGGGAGATATGATTGAGCTTTTTAAAATCTTTTCTGGGATGGATAAATTGGATTTCAGCAAGTTATTTGAGTTAGAAGGTAGTAATAGAACTAGAGGCCACCACTTAAAGATTAAAAACAGAGGTGCACACTGGATGTTAGAAAATATTTTTTCACTAACAGAGTGATGGATTATTGGAATAGTTTGCTACCTGAGATTGTAGACAGCCCAAACTTGAATGTTTTCAAGCGCAGATTGGATGATTATATGGGGATGGAGGATTAATTTCTTACTTTTTGGTATGTGGATATGTTTCTTGACTCATTCCTATGGATGCAGTTTCTTTTTATTGTATATTTCTGGGACTGATTTTGTTTTTGACAGACTCCTATGGAGGCTTTAAATTATATATTGTAGATGCATGGTCTGACATAATTCTATGGATTGTTTAAATTGTATATTGTAGATGCATGATCTGACAAATCTTATGTTAGGCCACATCTAGAGTACTGTATACAGGCATGGTCCCCACATTTTAGACACGATATTAACCTTCTCGAGTCAGTGCAACGGAGGGCAACAAAGATTATTCCTTTCCTGAGGCACCTTGAATATATAGATAGACTGAGGGTATTAAATATGTTCTCGTTTGAAAGGAGGTGTGTGAGAGGGGATATGATTGAGCTCTTTAAAATTTTTTCTGGGATAGATAAATTGGATGCTAGCAAGTTTTTTGAGTTAGATGATGGAAATTGGACTAGAGGTCACCACTTTAAAATTAAAAAGCAAGGGTGTAGGTTGGATTTAAGAAAATATTTTTTCACCAATAGAGTGGTAGACTTCTGGAACAAATTGCCGTGGAGGGTAGTAGGTAGTCCAAATTTAAATGTATTTAAGAGTAGGTTGGGGAGGGAAGGTTGTGATAGTTCCTAAGTTTTATATATATTAATATTGTTTGTATATATTTATAGCTGCATGATTTAGGGTAAATATGTAGACGAGAGGCCCGGCCGATAAGACGTACTATTTTCGTCTGTGTTCCAAAATGTTTCACGTTTTTTGAGTACATTTAAGGGGCTGGCTCGTGGGGGGTTAAACACGATGCAGGGACCGCACTACGATTGTAGCGGGCCGAAAATCTAGACTAACCCGCGTTCCAACCTTATCCTAGGATTTATGGACCTTGAGAACCCCGAGTTAGAATTGATACAATTTGATATACAGTCCTTTACTTTACAAAAAAATACAGTTATATTTACAGCTTATATTTACCAAAAAAAAATAGATAAACACCAGTGCACATTCAAATAAATATTTTATACAATTGTAATTTTCCCAACCGAAAACAAAATAAAGTATGACGGGTGCAGAGAACAAATGTCAACAACCCAACCAAGGTAGACAACAAATCAATCACAACAAAAGGAGCACCCGAACTACAATTTGTTTCCCCTTCTTATTTCCTGTTAGGCTGTCAAGTACCACATATAATTTGTTCATATCTGATCCAGCCTCTACTGTTTTAGTCTTATAATATTCTTGTTTTCTCTTCACTATTACCTTTTGCTCAGCATTTCGAGCTCTTTTATATTGTTCTCTCGCCTCTTGTGTCCGTTTATGTCACCAAAGTCTTTCATATTTCTTTTTTTCCTGTTTAGCCCTTAGAGTATCTGCATTAAACCATGGTGCACTATCAACTATAACTATATCCTTTTGAACAACCGGACACATATCTTCATATTTTTCTTTCGCAACACTGTTGTACAAGTTTGTAAGACACGCGCTACATTCTGCTGTTTTTCTAGCATGAATACAATTATTATGTTTATTTACACTTAGTTCATTGTTAATCTCCGTTATTAGCAAATGTGGCTCAAAATTCTGTTTGGACCTGTATGTGATTGTTTTTGTGAGCCTTTGTTTGGTAACGATAGGTATAGTAAATGTAATGAGTTTATGTACCGGTGAAATTCAGCATACTTCGTCAACATACAGACGTTCTATCATATCACTGTCTTTATTAGTAAACACCAAGTCCAATGTATGACCACCTTCTGAAGTTGAACTATTTACTTTATTAATCATATTGAAAGAATCCATGAGATCCACAAAGTTAGTAGCTTGGCGATCAGTAGGAACATTGTCCATGATTGAACGCGTTTCTCGGTTTCTTAACAATGGGGGACACTAGTAGTGATGATTCATGTGCAGGCGATATTTGTGGAACCTGTAACAGTGATAAAGAGCAAAATAATAAGAGCAAATGGATTGGCTGTGGTACTTGCGAATCATGGTACCATCTAAAGTGTGTGTTTTTGGAGGGGCTAAAATCAGCTTATATCGAAAGTGAAAATAGTATTGAATTGTGCACTTCGTCTGTCGTCTATTGCGGAATTATTAACCCTAGTTTCTGATAAAGATAAATTAAACACCTTTTTGGATGTTCATAATTTAGTGCGAATTAAAAGCAAATGGAACATTTGTGGCCAGGCATTAGATGTGAACCCTAACTTTGAATTTAGATGCTCGAAAATAAAACGTGATTCAAGTCAGCTAGATTTTGAATAGGACACAGACGTGCAAAATAAATAGGCTTTCTTCTTCGCTATTTCGGAAGTATAACCACTACAATTAGTACGGAAACAGCGTGTTTCGCTTGTTGTTTTTTCGGGCAATTTTGTTAAAAAAATGGCATACGTAAACGTTTTCAGTTTGTTTACTTTCAGGCATTTAATACAAAAAATGGCGGCAGCTATCATTCGAAGAAAACTCAAACGCGCATGAATATTCAAACACGGGTGAACGATAATATTTACATAAAAATATTTTTTCCGGCCGGGCCGCTCATCTACATGTTTACCGTCTCTCCTACCCCAACTATAGTTTCTCAAAACTCTTTTATAAAATAAATCATTTTCTCCCTATCTGTTACACATTGAACATTCACTCTCAAGCTCTCCACCCTCTCCTTTTCATTCTCACTTTCACCTCTCATGAACCTATACCATTAACATAATTTCACGGATGACAAAAGCCACAAGGGCCTATCAAAGGTCATCCGTATCCATCAAATCCACCCACATAAAGCATCCATAGGATTTTGTGAGATCATGCATCTACAATATACAATTTAACAATCCATAAGAATGTCCAACGATGCATCTACAATATATAATTTAAAGCCTCCATAGGAGTCTGTCAAAAAAAAAAATCAAAGTCCCCCAAAATATACAATAAAAAGAAACTGCATCCACAGGAATGAGTCAAGAAACATATCCACATACCGAAAGTAGGAAATTAACCCTCCATCCCCATATAATCATCCAATCTGCGCTTGAAAACATTCAAGTTTGGGCTGTCTACAGTCTCAGGTGGCAAACTATTCCAATAATCCATCACTCTGTTAGTGAAAAAATATTTTCTAACATCCAGTCTGCACCTCTGTTTTTTAATCTTTAAGTGGTGGCCTCTAGTTCTATTACTACCTTCTAACTCAAATAACTTGCAGAAATACAATTTATCCATCCCAGAAAAGATTTTAAAAAGCTCAATCATATCTCCCCTCACACACCTTCTTTCAAATGAAAACATATTTAATACCCTCTGTCTATCTTCATATTCAAGGTGCTTCAGGGATGGTATTATTTTTGTTGCCCTCCTTTGTACTGACTCTAATAAGTTTATATCATGTCTAAAATGTGGTGACCATGCCTGTATACAGTACTCTAAATGTGGCCTGACATAAGAGTTGTATAGTTTAAGGATGACCTCCTTACTCTTGTAGCTAACATTTCTTTTAATGTAACCTAGCACCCTATTTGCTCTATTTTTTGCCTCAATACACTGCTTTGAAAACTTCAGTGACCTATCTACTACTACTCCTAAGTCCTTCTCATCTTCAAATGAATTAAGCCAATCAATACCCATCCATTTCATAGCTAAATTACCTATTATCTCTCCCCATGTTAATAACTTTGCATTTATTAAGGTTAAAAGTCATCTGCCACTTCTGAGCCCAAGCTAACAACTTATTTAAGTCACCCTGCACTTTAAAGCTACCCTCAACCTCTTTGACTACAGCTGCCAATTTAGTGTCATCAGCAAAAATTGATACTTTGCTATTCATACCTTGCCCAAGATCATTTACATAGATTATAAATAATAAACGGCCTAAAACTGATCCCTGAGGTACGCCACTAATAATATTCCTCCACTCTGACCTCACTCCATTCAGTACAATCCTCTGTTTCCTATTTTTCAGCCATTCAGTTATCCAATTTAAAACCTTCCCACATATCCCATGCAGCTTTAATTTATGAACTAGTCTTCTATGTGGAACCTTATCAAAAGCTTTGCTGAAATCTAAGTAGATCACATCAACTTTCTCACCCCTATCTAATTCTTTAGTTACATAATCCATAAAATCCAGTAAATTAGTTAAACACGATCTAACTTTTCTAAAACCATGCTGAGCATCATTAATTAACCTGCTACTCTCTAGATGATCAGAAATTCCCTTCTTAACCATCTTCTCAAGAATTTTACAGACTATAGAAGTTAAGCTTACTGGTCTAAAGTTATTTGGGTCCTCTTTGCTTCCCTTTTTAAAAATTGGCACTACATTTGCCAATTTCCAATCATTTGGTATTACTCCAGACTCTAGTGATCTAATAAATATCTTCTCAAGAGCTACTGCAATACTTTCTACACCTTCTTTGAGTATCCTAGAATGAATGCTGTCAGGGCCAGATGCCTTACTAGTATTTAACTGCATTATAAGCCCTTTAATTTCTTCTTTGTCTATATTAATAGAATTTATCACTACTTCCCTTGACCTAGAATTATCATCAATTAATCTAACTGGTTTCTCTTCTGTGAATCCTGAAGCAAAATGATCATTAAGGACCTCTACTATTTCCTCATCAGATTCTTTCAAAACCCCTTCATATTTAATAGGCCCTATTTTATCACTGTTAGATTTATTATTGATTCTATAATAGCTAAAGAATTTTTTAGGATCTTTATTATTATTTTTAGCTAAATTAATTTCTACTGTCCTTTTGGTCTTCTTAATAATCTTATTTAGTTCATTTCTGGTTGACCTATAATGGTTTAAATTATCTAAACTACTCTCACTTTGTAATCTCTGGTATGCCCTTTTTTTCTCTGAAACTTTATTAGATATTTCTTGATTCCACCATAATGGTTTCCAACATTTCTTCCTAATAGACTTCATCGGAATACACTGTTCCTGAACCATGTTTAATATAGTCTTAAAAATATCCCACATCTCATAAGTATTCTTTCCATGGAATTCTATATCCCACCTAATCTGATTTAGCATGCTGCGTAATTCATCGTAATCTCCCCTATAAAAATTTGGAATTCTTGTGGAGTTTGTCGCTGTTCTACCTTTAACTATTTGCAAATTAAACCGAACCATATGATGATCACTGTTTTCCAATGATTCCCCTACACTCAATCCTTGAACTAAGTTGTAGCGGGCCGAAAATATATCTCTAATCCCAATCGATCCAACCTGCTTCCTACACTGTCCGGACGTGAGAAATCGAGGGAGAATGAAACGGATTGTATATACAGTCCCTTTACTTACAAAAGAATACAGTTATATTTACAAGGGAAGTGTGCACACTTCAAAATGAGGCAAAATTCCCCAATCCAAATGGGATACCAAAAGAGAATTTTCTAACAGGCGAATACAACAAATTTACTTATATATTTACACAAAACATAAAAAAAACACAGTAACAACCGAACAAAAAGGGGCACACGCTATCACTTGTGTGCTGGAGGTGGGTGGTAGTAGGCTAACATAAAAGGAGGCAGGATTGTCAACCAATGCGGGTATGGTGGTCCAGGTGTCTAGCGAGGTATGAAAGCCCTCCGTCTCAGGGCTGGGCGGAGCACTCATCTAGAGAACCCTTCTTGCCGTCTGTCCAAGCTTCCACTCTCTCTAAATGTATATCCAAACAAGCCTCAAAATATAATCTTTTGATAAAAGATTATTTTAAACAAAGTACTATTTTGTTTTAATTATAGTGATATATCAAAACTAGCTACTATCTTTCCAGAATATGGCGCCTGGAAAGAAAGAAAAACATGGTAATCATTTTATACATAAAATAAACAAAAACAAAACAAACCCATTCCCATTCACACACATTTTTACAGAGGGAGGGATAGGGTACTGAGAAAAGGGGTGGGAGAATGGCCCTTTTACACACACTCACATTCGCTCCACCACAAAGTGATCATCATTTGAAAGAATTAGATCTAATATATTGGCACCCCTTGTTGGCTTATTAACAAATTGGGTCAAAAAGTTATCCTCAAAACACTCCATAAACTTACAACTTGCTCTATCTCTTCCTATCATATTTTCCCAGTCTACAGAAGTTAAATTAAAGTCACCAAGAATAACTGTATCTTCTATGCATTCTTTACTTATTTCCCTAATTATTAACTCATCGATGCAATCAGTCTGTCCTGGTGGTCTATAAAAAGCTCCCAAGTGTATTTTCCTATTTTTACCAACCTTAATATCTATCCATAATGATTCACCTTCTCCTTGCTTTATAGAGTTATTTAGATTTGAAGAAATGCTATTTCTGATATAAATAATCAACCCACCACCAGTCCTATCTCTCCTTTGACTAATGTACATAGTAGATGGCTATCCTGATACAAAGGGTAACATAACAACCTCAACTTGGCCTCAATATTTAGTGAACCCGAAAGTGCCTAATATAAATATTTGTGAAACATTTGTGAAGTGTTCTCAAGTTGAAAAATAAGGTATTGGCTCTAACAAGATGGCAACGAATCAGGACGTAAACGGGGACAATAGCAACTCAGGATGTAAACAAACCAAGCATGGAGAGGAAACCACATGTGGAAAGTGTGCTAAGGCTGTTTTGGACTCCCATCTAGCCCTATGTTGTGAGTTATGTGATTATTGGTATCATATCAGGTGTGAGGGAGTGCCAAAGGCGGTTTATGATTTCATGGTGGAAAATCCTGCTGGAAAACAGCTCACCTGGCATTGCAGCTTCTGCCAACGAGGTATGGTAAAAGTTAATGCTAAGATTGAGAAAATAGGAGTCCAGGTGAAGGAAATTGGCACAAAGCAGCAAATTTTGGAAGGAACAGTAGGTGAAATGAGGGAGTGTCTGACGGAGGACAGAGATAAATGTAAGCAACTTGAGGACCGTTTGGGGTTTGTTGAAGCCAGGATGGTGAGCCTAGAAGATCAGCTGGTACCTCAGGTCAACGGTAAAGTGAAAGCGGTAGAGGATAACCTTGCAGAGCTGAAAAATAAGGTTAAAGATGAGATCACGGTGCAAATCCAGCAAGTCGGCTCTAATTACAAGGATGCTCTGATGGCGGAAGCAAAGAGAGTAGCTTTGTCAGGAAATGTTGAGGACAACAGGCAACCAAAGAGTGAGGGAATTGTTGATGCAACTACAACAAGAATTCAGGACAGGTTAAACAGGCTGAAGAAGTTAGTATTGTATAAGGCCCCAGAAGAGTGGATCACTGGAATGAACTTAAATTTTAGGGAAGATAAAACAAAACAGGATAAGTTGCTATGTATGAAGCTCTGTACTGAAATTGGAGTAGATTGTAAAAATGAGGATATAAGTGAAATTAGGCGACTTGGCAAGTATGTGCCGATGTCTGAGACAAACTCTAATGTGAAGCTTAGGCCTATCCTGATAACATTAGAGAACGGACTGAAGGAGAAAGTGCTGAGGAATGTTCACAAACTGAAGAACTGTACAAATGAGGCGGTAAAGAATATTGGTGTTGCACATGACATGAACAAAGAGGAAAGGATTAGGGACAGCCTGCTGAAGCAGGAGGCAAAAAAGAAAAATCAGGGAGCAAGTGGATCAGAGTTTTTTCATGTGGTGAGAGGTCTACCCTGGGAGAGAGAAGTTATACGTATCAGGAGGAGAGCACCAGGAACAACGGTGGAAGAGACGGCCTCAGGAAGGGACAGGACAAGAAGGAACGAGGCACAAATAGCGGTGCCAGTGGAGGAACAAACCAAGACAAACGTGGATCTAGCAATAGTGCACAGGGTCGAGGAGAACGCCTAATTTATACATCAACTAGTGATGATGATAGCCGTAATAAGTTTAGTATTTTGCTTAGTAACGTGGATATATTTAGCCCAGACAAAGTGCTTGAATTACAAACAAGAATAAGTACCATGAGGGAGGCTCCCTCTGCTTTGGTTCTACAAGAGGTTAAGCCTAAGAATTTTCGGTTTGAAAGGGAACTTGTGGAGTATAATATTGATGGGTACGAGACTATTGAGAAAAATTTAGGGAAAAATGATGATGGACGTGGTCTCTTGATATATGTAAGAAAAAGTTTGCCATATAGTATTCTTAATTTTAACCAGCACCATTGTGAATATTTAGGTATAAGAATCGGGACACAGCCTAATAATGTTGTACTTGTATCAGTATACAGAAGCCCTAACAGCACGGAAGAAAATAATCACAAGTTGCTAAGTTTAATCAGTGAATTTAATGATTTAGATGATAAATTTAAGGTATTGTGTGGGGATTTTAATCTACCAAACATTGACTGGAGATTTTGGACCAGCACAGAGCAGTTCAGCCAAGTTTTTATAGAGAAAATACGGGATGGGTACCTATTTCAAAAGGTGGATGAAGTAACAAGATTCAGAGAGGGGTCTGCTGGGAATATACTTGACTTGGTATTCTGCAATGATGATCAGTTGATTGAGGAAGTGTCAATTGATAGCCCTATTGGGAAGAGTGACCATGGGTGTATATTATTCTCTTGTGACTTGGAGATTCAACATAAGTATTCTGAGAAAATGGTATACATGATGGAGAGAGCAAATTGGGGGGAAACTAAGGGACTTAATGAACATTGATTGGAAGGACTATCTAAATGATCAAAATGTGGATGAAATTTGGAACAAATTTAAGACAAAGCTATTTGGAGATGTAGATAACTGTATTCCCAAGAGAAAGTTTAGGGTGGAGCAAAACAATAAAGTACATAAAAAGTACACTCAGAATAAGAAGTTGTGGTCCAAAATTAAGAAAAAACGTAGGTTATGGTCAAGACTAAAGCAGATCAAGACAACTGGTGCAGAAAATTATGTTGGTGAATTAAGCAATGTGTACGATAATTACAGAGGGATAAATAATCAAGTAAGAAGAGCCACAAGGAATGAAGCAATCAAACAAGATAAAGTAATAGCTAAAAATGTTAAGGAGAACCCTAAAATATTTTGGAAAGCTGTGCAGTCTAAAACAAGGAGTACTTGTACGATACCAGAGCTGTATATAAATGAACAAAGGGATGAAAAAACCAAGGGAGATATGGAGAAGGCCGAAGTATTGTCAGAGTTTTACTGCAAGGTTTTCACGGAAGAGCCACAGGGAGAAGTCCCAGAGATAGAGGTCAAGGAGGTCCCAGTACTGGAGGAAATAACATGGACAGAAGAGATCATAAAGCAAAAGCTTGATAGCCTCAAGTGTAACAAGTCATCAGGGCCAGACGGTATACACGCTAGGATCATTAAGGAATTAGCAGAACAATTAGTGGCTCCACTGAAGATCATATTCGAACTCTCCTTCAAAAATCGAAAGTTGCCGGAAGAGTGGAAGAGGGCTAATGTCACAGCAATTTTCAAGAAAGGTGATCGAAGCGACCCCAGCAACTACAGACCGGTGAGCCTTACTTGCATCATTGGAAAAATCATGGAATCAGTCATCAAAGACCGTATCATCACACACATGAAAGAAAATAACTTGTACAGCTCAAAGCAGTATGGTTTTGTTTCTGGTAGGTCAACAACATTGCAAATGCTACAAGTAGCCAACAAATGGACTGAAGCACTGGATGAAGGATGGGCTACAGATGTCGCATATTGCGACTTTATGAAAGCCTTTGATAAGGTTCCCCACCAAAGATTGCTGAAAAAGTTGAAAGCCTTTAATCTGGGGCCCAGTTACATGGGTTGGATTGAGTCTTTTTTGTGTGGACGGCAGCAGAGAGTCATGGTTAATGGTGAAAGGTCCAGCTGGAAGAGCGTCATAAGCGGGGTACCGCAAGGCTCCGTACTCGGACCTCTGCTGTTCGTCATGTACATCAATGACCTACCAGAATCGATGTCCAATGAGAGCCAACTATTTTTGTACGCTGATGATACGAAAATATTCAGGTCTATTAAAGATGTTGATGAGTGTAGAAAACTACAGGATGACATGGTTGACCTTAAGGAGTGGTCAAATAAGTGGCTCTTGAAATTCCATCCTGATAAATGTAAAGCTATGAGGATTGGTAAATCAGAAATACCACATGATGATTATGTCATGGAGCAGAGCTTAACACTCACCAATGAAGAGAAAGATCTAGGGGTAATAGTTGACAAGGATCTGAACTTTGAAAAGCACATATCAGGGAAAATAAATTCGGCTAATAGAATAGTGGGTCTCATACGTCGTACCATATCGTGTCTTGATGAAGAGGTCTTTCGATCATTGTTTGTGGCCTTGGTCCGACCAATCCTGGAATATGCAAGCCCAGTGTGGAGCCCTTATAAGGTAAAAGACATAACAGCACTGGAAAATGTTCAAAGAAGAGCTACGAAGCTAGTACCATCCCTAAAAGACTTGTCATATGAGGAGCGTTTAAGGAAATTAAAGTTACCAACACTGGCATACAGAAGAGCTAGGGGTGAAATGATTGAAACTTACAAAATATTGCAAGGGGTATATGATGAGGTGGCATGTCAGGGGCTTTTTGAGCTGCAAGAGGATGGTCGCACCAGAGGACATAGCAAGAAGCTTTACACCAAGAGGTCAAGACTTAATATTAGGAAGAACTTTTTCTGCAACAGAGTAGTAGAAAAATGGAATGACCTACCAGAATACGTAATATCTGCTGAAAATGTTTTGAAATTTGAAATTGCACTTGATAGGGTATGGGGTGGCCAGCCGATAAAGTATGACTATAGGGCTAAATTAGAAAAAATAGAAACGTCCACCCAAGACACACAACTAACGAGGTCATTGATGAGGAGCCGGGTCACATAGACTGAATAGCCTCCAACCCGGGCAACGTCTGTGAGTATCTGTGAGTATAACCTTCTAGTTCAAATTCACTGACATTATCATTAAATATATTTTCATTAACCCATGATTCAACTATACATATTATATCTATATCTTCATGAATGATATAACTAAATAATTCATCCCTCTTATTTCTAAGACTACGAGCATTTGTGTAAAGACAGCTCAGCCCACCTATCCCTGAAGCACCTGAAGGCCTATCTCCTCTGCATCTCCTTTCTCTCCTTCCCCGACCCTGTACTCTTGTATTTCCCTGACCACTATCACTACTCAAGTAATTTAACCCTAAAGCACTTCCATTACCCTGCCTACCTTCTACAAATCTGTGTTTGCTTCCTATCCCTGCCTCACTTTGAGCCATTAAATTTCCCTGACCACTATCAAAACCTAGTTTCCCGCCTCTAAAGACCTAAGGGAATAACAGGAATAGAGGGCAGGTGTAGGAAATGGAAGGGATGCAGAGATAGAGGAATAGCTAAGGGAGAGGGCATACTGATGCGTTATAGGGGGACTAATGCACAAGTGAATGAGCAGATAACTAGGAATAGAAAAGCACGATGCAATGAAGATGGGAATAATAAAAAAACCTTAAAAATATACTACACAAATGGTCGGAGTATAAGGAATAAGATAGATCTCTCAAGAGCGTTAGCGAGTGAAGAGAATTTTGATATAATTGCGATAACAGAGTCATGGCTTGATTTGGCAGGAAATCACTTTAAACCTGAGGTTGAGATTGAGGGCTTTAACATGTTCCATACAGATAGGAATAGGAAGAGAGGAGGAGGGGTTATTATTTATATTAAAGATAATCTCCAGTGTTGTGTAAACAGTACAATTAAATTAGATGATAACACAGAATCATTATGGCTAAATGTAAAGGAAGGTAAAAACAATCTTGTCATAGGATTATTATACAGACCACCAAATCTTAGTAAGGAAGCTTCAAATCTTCTGTGGCAGGAGATAGAACGGGCATGTAGAAGTAAGCATGTGTGTATAATGGGTGATTTTAATTACAGAAATATAGACTGGGAAGCTCTTGTGGGTGATCAGGAGGCTGAGGAATTTTTGAATGTTGTCCAAGATAATTTTCTGAGGCAGATTATTAACGAACCCACTAGAGGTAATAATATACTGGATTTAGTTCTGACAAATAGGGAAGAAGTTATTAAGGATACTGAGATTGGAGGAAATTTGGGTAATAGTGACCATTGTGAAATTAGATTCAAGATGAAATGGAATGGTATTGATAGTAGCATGAACAATGTTAAAATTCCTGACTTTAGAAGAGCAAATTATAATGGGCTAAGGACTTACCTGG
This sequence comes from Ceratothoa steindachneri, assembly GCA_963969495.1. Classification (NCBI taxonomy): domain Eukaryota; kingdom Metazoa; phylum Arthropoda; class Malacostraca; order Isopoda; family Cymothoidae; genus Ceratothoa; species Ceratothoa steindachneri. The sequence goes on along the minus strand of OZ018324.1, from coordinate 209,841,820 downwards.
AGGCAGTTGTACAGAAACCAGGCAATGAAATCAATTCAGGAATAGATTCAATGATATCAGTTAGTGGAGACAATAATCAGCAGGAGGAAGAGATTACAATTGAAGAGGAGTATGAAAGAATAATTGAGCAATTAATTACAGGTCAGATGATTAACATTCCTTATAAGGAGATTAGGACTAAAAATAATGACCCAAAATGGATGACAGATAAAATTAAGCATTATATTGGCATTAAAAAGGGCATTTATAGGAAAATAAAAAATGGAGAGGATCACTTAAGGCAGAGATATAATGAACTAGCAAGAGATGTTAAAAAGTTAGTTAGAGTAGCAAGGAGAAATTATGAAATTAAAGTGGCAAATAGGGCAAAGGAAGATCCTAAAAGTTTTTATCAATTATACAAAACTAAGGTTAGAGATAAAATAGGCCCACTTATAGATTCCAATGGAGAATTAGTGAGTGATAGGGACTCAATGGCTGGAATGCTAAATGACTTTTTTCTCTCAGTATTTACACAGGAGGATACTCTAAATATACCTGAGGTGTCAATGATCTTTCGGGGTAATGATGAAGAGAAATTAAAGGATATCTTGATCACAAAGGAGATAGTGACAAAGGAAATTGATAAAATCAAAAGTAGTAAAGCACCCGGTCCTGATGAGGTCTTTCCTAGAATTTTGAAAGAATGTAAGGATGTGTTAAGTGAGCCCCTAGCATGCATCTTTAGAAAATCATTGGAGAGTGGCATTGTGCCAGTGGCATGGAAGAAAGCCAATGTGATACCTATATTTAAGAAAGGGGATAAAACAAATATGTCTAATTACAGACCAGTAAGTTTGACATCAGTGGTAGGGAAAATGATGGAATCTATTATAGCAAGGAATATTAGGGATCACTTGGATAAGCATAAGTTGATAAAAGAATCACAGCATGGCTTTAGTAAGGGGAAATCCTGCCTGACTAATTTGCTGTCTTTTTATAGTAAGGTGTATGAAGCAGCAGATAAGGATGAAAACTATGATATTTTATACTTGGACTTTAGTAAGGCTTTTGATCGAGTGCCACACTTACGGCTTCTGAGCAAAGTTAAAGCACACGGGATCGATGGCAGTATATTTAGGTGGATTCAGTCATGGCTTGGTGACAGACAGCAAAGAGTTAGTATAGATGGAGTTAAATCTGAGTGGGGGTGTGTTAGCAGTGGAGTTCCGCAAGGATCTGTTTTGGGTCCCTTGCTATTCTTAATTTATATTAATGATCTTGACATAGGTATAAGTAGTGACCTGAGTAAATTTGCTGATGATACTAAGCTAGGTAGGGCCATTAGGGCTGATTCTGATGCTGTTGTAATTCAGGAGGAATTGACCATTCTGTCCAATTGGGCTGAGAAATGGCAAATGAAGTTTAACATAGACAAATGTAGTGTACTTAGTATAGGTATAAATAATCCACTGAATAGTTATAAATTAAATGGGAGAAATTTAGGGAGGACCGATTGTGAGAGGGACTTGGGTATTTTGGTAAGTTCAGACCTTCGTCCTAGAAAGCAATGCCTAAATGCTAAGAATAAAGCTAATAGGATATTGGGATTCATTAGGATATAATAAAGGGGATCTGGGTAAGGTTCTTATACTTAGTGAACATGACAGGACACGTAGCAATGGGTTTAAGCTTGATAAGTATAGGTTTAGGAAGGAGATTGGGAGGAATTGGTTTACAAATTGTGTGGTAGATGAATGGAATAGGCTCACTAGACATGTGATAGAAGCCTCCTCTCTGGGTAGTTTTAAGAATAGATTAGATAAATATATGAATGAAGCTGCTAGATGGGACTGACTTTTTTTATGTACATATGTATATATTTTTCTGCGGAGTGGGGAGATTATTTTGCGGTTACATGAATGGACATAATCCTCTGGATGCATTTTATGTATATTGTAGATTAGATCTGACGAACTCCTGTAAAGGGTGACAATGTTGATGACTTTTCTCTGGTAAGAAATCTTTTGTGTGTTGACTGGAACAGGAGCTGCCAAGTGTAAGCCATGAATGGTCTTTTGCAGTCTCCTTCTTTTCTTATGTTCTTATGTTCTTATAACACTATCTAATTCCAGCCACAAAACCTCAACCCCATCTTGTCTCAGATGGAGTCCATCCATCACATACAAACCCTTATTCCCATAAAACCCACTACAAACATCTACAAACACCAATCCTGACTCCTCGCACAAACCTTTCACATATTCATTCAACCCCATTGCACGAGACAACCATTCCATCCCCACATCCATTCTCGGAAGCACACCTGAAACAACACCTTTTACTCTACTTTCACACATCCTTTCAATCAGCCTTTTATACCACTGTCGTAACTCACAAGTACCCACCTTCTTTTCATCGTTTACTCCGACATGTGTAATCACAACTGCTTCCCTCTCACACCCAGACACCAACCTATCATACCTCTCACACACATCATTTACACCAGCACCCGGCAGACAAACTCTCACTCCCTTCCATTTACTTTCACTCAACTTCCTATCTAAATACCTAATCTGAGTCACCCATCACAATCCCCTCAGTCATTCTCCTATTCTCTAGGCCTAGTATTACCCTCCCTCCTTCTCTCACTCACTCGACCTCCTATTCTACTTTCAGCCACGGCCACACCAGACAAATCTCTTTCAAATTCTTCCTCTCTCAGGGCATCAAATCTGTTAGTTAGCCTAACAGGTTCCATGTCCCTCTCATTCACACACCTAACCTGTCCTAACTTATCTATTCTGTTCACTTTCACCCACCACTCATCATCACTTACTTCACTTACTGCTTTCTCTCCAGTCCCTGTTCTAGGCCTAACTTCCTCCCTCCTGGTCCCAATCTGACTCTTCAAACGTACACTTGCATCTCTTCTCACTTCAGACACTAAATCGTTCAGTCTCAAGCATTCCACACGTAATCGACTCACCTTCTCAGTCAAAGCACATACACGGCACTCAGACACATTCACTCTCCTCTCTACACCACAGACATCACACACTACATACACACTACTTTCAAAAGGCATACTCTCTACATCCAAACAGTCAGCCATACTTAAACAAGAACAATAATAGAAACAAAAACTTACAGGTAGCACGTGTTTTATAGAGCTCTCAGTCTGTTGATCTATTTTTCAGATTTTTCTACAGTTTGTTTGTTGTTTTTTCTCTCACCACAATCAGCGAAAGCTAAGTTGCTCTTCTTTTTTTTCTTATTACTACTTAAGTTCTTTCTTTGTTTGAATAAGTGATGGAGTTTGGGGATGAAAGTGAGCATGTGTGTCGGAATGTATGCATTGGTTGTGGTGTATTAGGTGAGAGGTATACATGTGTTGTATGTGGGCTGCGTGAATGCATTGTAGATTTAGAGGGGATGAGAAGGCAGGATTTAGACAGGATATGTAGGCTGGAGGGGTTAGTTGCTGAGCTCAGGAGGGAACTTAGTGTTAGGCCTAGAGCTGGGAATAGGTTAGGTGGTGAGGTAGGCCAGTTAGATGTTTCAGGTGAAGGTAGAGGGCCGGTGGAGGAGGTAGAATATGATAGTTCTAGTGATAGTGAAGTTAGCCCCCTTAGATTAGTTAGAAATAGGCCTAGTGAGGATGGGGGACAGTGGAGAGTGGTTAGGAAACGTGAAGCTAGGGAGGCTTCTCCTGTTCTTTGTGAGAATAGAGTTGCCTCTGTTGAGGTGGTTAGTAAGGGGAAGAATAGGTGTGTGAGTCAGAGGGACACAGAACCTATTAGCTTGACTAATAGATTCAGTGCCCTAAGAGGGGAAGTAACTGGAAGTGATATGACTGATGGGGGTGGGGGTGGAGGTAGAGTGACTGGTAGTTTGAATGAGAATAGGAGTGGGGATGGAGTTAGGTCTGTGGGGGTTAGGAATAGGAGTCTGACTGAAGTGCTTGTGATGGGTGATTCGCGAGTTAGATATTTAGATAGGAAGTTGAATGCAAGTAGATTGAATGGTTTGAGGGTGTGTTTGCCGGGTGCTGGAGTGAGAGATCTGTCTGATAGGTATGAGGAGCTGGTGTCTGGCTGTGCAAGAGATGCGGTTGTAATTACACATGTAGGAGTGAATGACGTGGAGAAAGTGGGTGCATGTGAGTTATGTGAGAGGTACAAGAGGTTGATTGAAAAGGTGAAAGAAAGTAGAATGAAAGGTGTTGTGACAGGTATGCTTCCAAGAATGGATGTTGGGGTAGAATGGATGTCTCGTGCAATTGGGCTGAATGATTATGTGAGGAGGATGTGTGAGATGGAAGGTGTCATGTTTGTAGATGTGTGGGATAGGTTTGTTGGAATGAAAGAAATGTATGCGATGGATGGACTGCATTTGAGTAGGAGGGGGGTAGATGTGTTGTGGGAGGAGTATGATCGTGTTATTAGGTCTTTGCGGGCGGGAAACTAGATACTAATAGTGGTCAGGGAATTATGAGAGGACATTATAGTACTGAAAGTAGAATGGACTTGGCAGATAACAGAAATAGGTTCCAAGGCGATAGAGGTGAGGTCATTCAAGTTTCAAGAGGTGCTTCAGGGATAGGGGGGTTAAATTGTTTCTATACAAATGCTCGTAGTCTTAGAAACAAGAAGGATGAGCTATTTAGTTATATTAGCAATGAGGATATAGATATATTATGCGTTACTGAATCATGGGTTAATGAAATAGAATTTAGTGACACTATAAGTGAATTTGATTTACAGGGCTATAATATGTACATTAGTCAAAGGACAGGTAGGATTGGTGGAGGAATAATTATCTATATAAAAAACAACATTGTTTCAAGTTTAAATACTTCAATAAAGCAGGATGGAGTTGAGTCACTTTGGATAGATATTAGGTTCAGTAAAAATAGAATGGTGCATTTGGGAGCTTTTTACAGGCCACCTGGGCAGACTGATGATATAGATGAACTAATGATAAAGGAAATAAGTAAGGGATGTGAAACAGATGCAGTTATTATTGGGGACTTCAACTTAAACTCTGTGGACTGGGAAAATATGATAGGTAGGGATAGAACAAGTGGCAGGTTCATAGAATGCTTTGAGGATAATTTTTTGAATCAATTGGTTAATGAGCCAACGAGGGGGGACAATATATTAGATTTAGTACTTTCTAACAGTGATCATTTAGTTCAAGAATTGACTGTTGGGGAAGCATTGGGAAATAGTGACCATCAGATAGTTCGTTTTAACTTGGGAATTGAGAAGGGTAAAATAACTGAGAATGCTGAAAAAGTTCCAAATTTTCATAAGGGAGATTATGTAAAACTTCGAAGCTTGCTAAATTTGGTAGACTGGGATATAGAATTCAGAGGTAAAAATGCTTATGGGATGTGGGATACTTTCAAGTATATAATAAATGTAGTCCAAGAACAATGTATCCCAATGAAGGCCATTAGGAACAAAAGTAGGAAACCATTATGGTGGAATCAGGAGATAGCTAGAAAAATTTCAGAGAAGAAAATGGCATATAAAAAATTACAGGTACAAAATAATATTCAAAATTTAAGTGATTATAGAATGGCTAGGAATGAGTTAAATAAGATTATAAAGAAGAACAAAAGGGTGTCAGGAAAAGAGGTGTTTACTAACATTTGTGTTTCAAGAGGTGCTTCAGGGATAGGGGGTTTAAATTGCTTCTTTACAAATGCTCGTAGTCTTAGAAACAAGAAGGATGAGCTATTTAGTTATATTAGCAATGAGGATATAGATATATTATGCATTACTGAATCATGGGTTAATGAAATAGAATTTAGTGACACTATAAGTGAATTTGATTTACAGGGCTATAATATGTACATTAGTCAAAGGACAGGTAGGATTGGTGGAGGAATAATTATCTATATAAAAAACAACATTGTTTCAAGTTTAAATACTTCAATAAAGCAGGATGGAGTTGAGTCACTTTGGATAGATATTAGGTTCAGTAAAAATAGAATGGTGCATTTGGGAGCTTTTTACAGGTTACCTGGGCAGACTGATGATATGGATGAACTAATGATAAGGGAAATAAGTAAGGGATGTGAAACAGATGCAGTTATTATTGGGGACTTCAACTTAAACTCTGTGGACTGGGAAAATATGATAGGTAGGAATAGAACAAGTGGCAGGTTCATAGAATGCTTTGAGGAAATTTTTTTTAATCAATTGGTTAATGAGCCAATGAGGGGGACAATATATTAGATTTAGTACTTTCTAACAGTGATCATTTAGTTCAAGAATTGACTGTTGGGGAAGCATTGGGAAATAGTGACCACTAGATAGTTTGTTTTAACTTGGGAATTGAGGAGGGTAAAATAACTAAGAATGCTGTAAAAGTTCCAAATTTTCATAAGGGAGATTATGTAAAACTTCGAAGCTTGCTAAATTTTGTAGACTGGGATGTAGAATTCAGAGGTAAAAATGCTTATGGGATGTGGGATACTTTCAAGCATATAATAAATGTAGTCCAAGAGCAATGTATCCCAATGAAGGCCATTAGGAACAAAAGTAGGAAACCATTATGGTGGAATCAGGAGATAGCTAGAAAAATTTCAGAGAAGAAAAGGGCATACAAAAAATTACAGGTACAAAATAATATTCAAAATTTAAGTGATTATAGAATGGCTAGGAATGAGTTAAATAAGATTATAAAAAAGAACAAAAGGGTGTCAGAAATTAAATTAGCTCAGGATAGCAACAAAGATCCTAGAAAGTTCTTTAGTTACTATAAAATTAATAACAAGTCTGGCAGAGTTAAAATAGGACCTATCAAATATGAAGGGGTTGTGAGAGAAACTGATGAGGAAATAGTTGAGGTACTAAATGGTCATTTTGCATCAGTATTTACAAAGGAGAAACTAAATAGTCTTATGTATAGTACTCATGGGTCAGGGAAAGAGGTGTTTGCTAACATTAGTGTGGATCGGAGAATGATAAAAGGACTAATAGGTGAATTAGATACTACCAAGGCCTCCGGCCCTGATAATATTCATTCTAGGATACTTAAAGAAGAGGTAGAAAGTATCTCAATAGCTCTGGAGAAGTTATATACTAGGTCACTGGAATATGGAGAAATACCTGATGATTGGAAGAGAGCAAATGTAGTCCCCATTTTCAAGAAGGGTAGTAAAGAGGATCCAAATAACTTTAGACCGGTTAGCCTAACTCCTGTAGTCTGTAAAATTCTTGAGAAAATAGTTAAAAAAGGGATTTGCCAACATCTAGAGAGGGAGGGGTTAATCAGCGATGCTCAGCATGGGTTTAGATCAGGTAGATCATGTTTGACTAACTTACTAGACTTTCTGGAGTTTGTAACAGATCAAGTAGATAAGGGAGAGAATGTAGATATAATTTACTTAGATTTTAGTAAAGCATTTGATAAGGTACCACATAGGAGACTAGTTCATAAATTAAAAATGATTGGGATATGTGGGGGTGTTTCAAATTGGATAGCATAGTGGCTGAAAGACAGGAAGCAAAGGGTAGTGCTAAATGGTGTAAAGTCAGAGTGGAGGGATGAACATAACATAACATAACATAATTACACGGATGACAAAAGCCACAAGGGCCTATCAAAGGTCATCCGCCTCCGTCAAAACCCACCCACAAAAAGCACCATCACCAGGGGAAGACAAAATCAAAGTCCCCCACAATATAATATAACGGATGACAAAAGCCACAAGGGCTCATCATAGGTCATCCGAGTCAAGCGGCCTCTTTTTCAAGGCACCCAAACTCCCAGGAAAACTACATTCAGAGGATTGCATCCAGAAACAAGGGTATCACCAATCAAGGCTTGTCAAGAACTAAATCATGCAGCTATAGATATATACAAACAATATTAATATATACAAAACTTAGGAACCATCACAACCTTCCCTTCCCATAAACTCATCCAACCTACTCTTAAATACATTTAGATTTGGACTACCTACTACCCTCTGCGGCAATTTGTTCCAGAAGTCTACCACTCTATTGGTGAAAAAATATTTTCTTAAATCCAACCTACACCCTTGCTTTTTAATTTTCAAGTGGTGACCTCTAGTCCGATTTCCATCATCTAACTCAAAAAACTTGCTAACATCCAATTTATCTATCCCGGAAAAAATTTTAAACAGCTCAATCATATCCCCTCTCACACACCTCCTTTCGAACGAGAACATATTTAATACCCTCAGTCTATCTTCATATTCAAGGTGCCTCAGGGAAGGAATAATCTTTGTTGCCCTCCGTTGCACTGACTCAAGAAGGTTAATATCGTGTCTAAAATGTGGGGACCATGCCTGTATACAGTACTCTAGATGTGGCCTAACATAAGAGTTATAGAGTTTAAGAATAACCTCCTTACTTTTGTAACTGACATTGTAACTTTTGTAACTGACATGTTATCAGTGGGGTTCCTCAGGGATCAGTTCTCAGTCCATTATTATTTCTCATCTATATAAACGATATTGGGGAGGCAGTTAATAATAAAGTGTCAATTTTTGCGGATGATACCAAATTAGCAGCTGTAGTTAAAGATCTTGATGATAATTTTAAAGTGCAGGGAGATTTAAATAAATTGTTATCCTGGGCACATAAGTGGCAAATGACTTACAACCTTGATAAGTGCAAAGTTATTAACATGGAAAAAGATAATAGAGAATTTAACTATGAAATGGATGGGCATTGGCTGAGCTCAGTAGAGGATGAGAAAGATCTAGGAGTAGTAATAGATAAGTCATTAAGGTTTTCTAAGCAGTGTATTGAAGCAAGAAATAGGGCAAATAGAGTGCTGGGTTTTATTAAGAGAAATGTCAGTTAGAAAAGTAAGGAAGTTATTCTTAAACTCTATAACTCTTATGTTAGGCCACATCTAGAGTACTGTATACAGGCATGGTCCCCACATTTTAGACACGATATTAACCTCCTCGAGTCAGTGCAACGGAGGGCAACAAAGATTATTCCTTCCCTGAGGCACCTTGAATATATAGATAGACTGAGGGTATTAAATATGTTCTCGTTCGAAAGGAGGTGTGTGAGAGGGAATATGATTGAGCTCTTTAAAATTTTTTCCGGGATAGATAAATTGGATGTTAGCAAGTTTTTTGAGTTAGATGATGGAAATCGGACTAGAGGTCACCACTTGAAAATTAAAAAGCAAGGGTGTAGGTTGGATTTAAGAAAATATTTTTTCACCAATAGAGTGGTAGACTTCTGGAACAAATTGCTGCGGAGGGTAGTAGGTAGTCCAAGTCTAAATGTATTTAAGAGTAGGTTGGATGAGTTTATGGGAAGGGAAGGTTGTGATGGTTCCTAAGTTTTGTATATATTAATATTGTTTGTATATATATATAGCTGCATGATTTATTTCTTGACAAGCCTTGATTGGTGATACCCTTGTTTCTGGAGGCAATCCTCTGGATGTAGTTTTCCTGGGAGTTTGGGTGCCTTAAAAAAGAGGCCATTTGACTCGGATGACCTATGATGAGCCCTTGTGGCTTTTGTCATCTGTTATATTATATTGTGAGGGACTTGGATTTTGTCTTCCCCTGGTGATGGTGCTTTTTGTGGGTGGGTTTTGACGGAGGGGGATGACCTTTGATAGGCCCTTGTGGCTTTTGTCATCCGTGTAATTATGTTATGTTATGTTAACAAGAATCTAACCCGAATTTGTGCGTGCAAGTTTCAAACCTGCTAATCAAGATGGCCACCGAAGTAAACAAAAGTCACTTTCTCCCCAAAACAAAATAACCACAATTTAACTTCGTTATATTAACCAAATATATGATCTAATAACTTAATATTTATGTTTATTTCACACACCAAAGTATATCAAATAAAGAAAATATTCTGAAAGCTCTACGAAACACGTGCCAACAGTTCGAAGGTCAGTCGATTTGCAATACTTATCAAGCTTAAACCCATTGCTACGTGTCCTGTCATGTTCACTAAGTATAAGAACCTTACCCAGATCCCCTTTATTATATCCTTTTACCCATTTGAAGACTTCAATCAATTCCCCTCTGACTCTTCTCCTTTCCAATGTATGTAGATTTAGTTTTCTGAGCCTTTCACCATAAGGTAAGTTCCTTAGCCCACCAATCATCTTTGTCATCCTTCTCTGCACAGACTCAAGCAAATCAATATCCTTCCTATAATATGGTGACCAAAATTGTACTGCATAGTCTAGATGAGGCCTAACTAGCGCCAGATACAGTTTTAGAATGACTTCAGCACTCTTATTGCTTACACTCCTCCTAATGAATCCCAATATCCTATTAGCTTTATTCTTAGCATTTAGGCATTGCTTTCTAGGACGAAGGTCTGAACTTACCAAAATACCCAAGTCCCTCTCACAATCGGTCCTCCCTAAAATTCTCCCATTTAATTTATAATTATTCAATGGATTATTTCTACCTATACTAAGTACACTACATTTGTCTATGTTAAACTTCATTTGCCATTTCTCAGCCCAATTGGACAGAATGGTCAATTCCTCCTGCATTACAACAGCATCAGAATCAGCCCTACCTAGCTTAGTATCATCTACTGGGAGGCTGTGCCCCCCAGACCCCCCCCCCCCCAATTTAATGAAACTCAGGATCATCGTAGTGTAGTCTCCCCATTGTGTTTACCCCCACACGAGCCGTCAACTTAAATGTACTCCCAAAACGTGAAACATTTTGGAACACGGACGAAATACTACGTCCCATCATTCGCACCGATAATCTACATATTTACCGTCTGTAATTAGACATATTTGTTTTATCCCCTTTCTTAAATATAGGTATCACATGGGCTTTCTTCCATGCCACTGGCACAATGCCACTCTCCAAAGATGCATGCTAGGGGCTCACTTAACACATCCTTACAATCTTTCAAAATTCTAGGAAAGACCTCATCAGGACCGGGTGCTTTACTACTTTTGATTTTATCAATTTCCTTTGTCACTATCTCCTTTGTGATCAAGATATCCTTTAATTTCTCTTCATCATTACCCCGAAAGATCATTGACACCTCGGGTATATTTAGAGTATCCTCCTGTGTAAATACTGAGAAAAAAAAGGCATTTAGCATTCCAGCCATTGAGTCCCTATCACTCACTAATTCTCCATTGGAATCTATAAGTGGGCCTATTTTATCTCTAACCTTAGTTTTGTATAATTGATAAAAACTTTTAGGATCTTCCTTTGCCCTATTTACCACTTTAATTTCATAATTTCTCCTTGCTACTCTAACTAACTTTTTAACATCTCTTGCTAGTTCATTATATTTCTGCCTTAAGTGATCCTCCCCATTTTTTATTTTCCTATAAATGCCCTTTTTAATGCCAATATAATGCTTAATTGGAAGGTAACTCAATGGGATTTGATGGATACGGATGACCTTTGATAGGCCCTTGTGGCTTTTGTCATCCGTTAAATTATGTTATGTTATGAAACAATCGCAGCGCAATACCACGCAACATTATGTTCTCCTCGTCCTTCTCCCGTCTTTTTTGCCAGGAATCAGGAGGGATAACCTGATTTCTGCCATGTATTTAGTGTGAGGAAGAGCAAATCTCCCGAACCTCGTCTCGATACGCAAGGGGGGGGCTGTATGTTTATCCAGCACCTCAGACACTATCCGGTGCTACATTGGCTTGTTATCTACATAGTCAAAATATGATGTTAGCAAGTTTTTTGAGTTAGATGATGGAAATCGGACTAGAGGTCACCACTTGAAAATTAAAAAGCAAGGGTGTAGGTTGGATTTAAGAAAATATTTTTTCACCAATAGAGTGGTAGACTTCTGGAACAAATTGCTGCGGAGGGTAGTAGGTAGTCCAAGTCTAAATGTATTTAAGAGTAGGTTGGATGAGTTTATGGGAAGGGAAGGTTGTGATGGTTCCTAAGTTTTGTATATATTAATATTGTTTGTATATATATATAGCTGCATGATTTATTTCTTGACAAGCCTTGATTGGTGATACCCTTGTTTCTGGAGGCAATCCTCTGGATGTAGTTTTCCTGGGAGTTTGGGTGCCTTAAAAAAGAGGCCATTTGACTCGGATGACCTATGATGAGCCCTTGTGGCTTTTGTCATCTGTTATATTATATTGTGAGGGACTTGGATTTTGTCTTCCCCTGGTGATGGTGCTTTTTGTGGGTGGGTTTTGACGGAGGGGGATGACCTTTGATAGGCCCTTGTGGCTTTTGTCATCCGTGTAATTATGTTATGTTATGTTATGTTATCTGTCATCCATTTTGGGTCATTATTTTTAGTCCTAATCTCCTTATATGGAATGTTAATCATCTGACCTGTAATTAATTGCTCAATTATTCTTTCATACTCCTCTTCAATTGTAATCTCTTCCTCCTGCTGATTATTGTCTCCACTAACTGATATCATTGAATCTATTCCTGAATTGATTTCATTGCCTGGTTTCTGTACAACTGCCTCCAGGTAAGTCCTCAGCCCATTATAATTTGCTCTTCTAAAGTCAGCAATTTTAGAACATAAGAAAAGAAGGAGACTGCAAAAGACCATTCATGGCCTACACTTGGCAGCTCCTGTTCATGCTACTATCAATACCATTCCATTTCATCTTGAATCTAATTACACAATGGTCACTATTACCCAAATTTCCTCACTAGTTCGCTGGTTCCCGTACATTGGAGGTGGACTCCATCTCTCCTTAACCAGTACTCCCATTTCAATGGTATTTCCTCCTTCCTCAATTGTCATCATCTTCACTCACAGCAGTCAATTCTTTCTTTCCAGTCCCTAGTCTAGGCCTATCTTCGGTAAATGTTGCATGTATAGTCGGATGCGATTCTAGCTTATTTTGGGGGCTATTTTTCAGGGGTATACTGCTATCCCACTGGCCAATCACAGATTTGTATTCAGTTCAGTCAATGACATTAGTTAGTTTGTTAATTACTTTTAATTAATTTTCCATTGTTTAATACTCGATAACACCATATTTGGGGGTTGTTAACAAAGCCTGACTTCTTAACTCTGACTAAAAAATACCTTTTGGGGGAGGAGGGGGGGGAGGCTGCGTAGTGATTTCTCTTCTTTGATTTTTTTAAAAAGGTTTTTTTACGACATTCATTTTGATTCTTGACCCACTGGCCAATCACAGATTTGTATTTAGTTCAGTCAATGACATTATTTAGTCTTCTTAATTACTTTCTAATTAATTTTCCATTATTTAATACACGGTAAAACCATATTTTGAGGTTGTTAACAAAGCCTGACTTCTTAACTCTGACTAAAAAACATTTTTTAGGGGATGGGGCTGCGTAGTACTTTCTCTTCTTTGATTATTTTTTAATTTTTTGTTACGACCTTCATTTTGATTCCTGTTCCAAAAGGATTCATTCAGTATTAATGTTTTTATTACTATATATGTGTAGTTCAAGAAACAAAAATTCTCAAATTTGCTACAAAAAAAACGACGCTACTTTTCCGGCAAACTCATTGGAATTTAAGCTCCACCCAACCCATGCATATTTGCGCCATTTGTCAAAATGTCTTTTTCCTGCAGTGTGTGTTCATTGAATGTTGCTCATTTAGGTGCTATTTTAGCCGACAGCGATAACTGTGTCGATTTTCTTGAAGCCCATGGCTTTTTTAAAATCTAAACCCAGGTGTCCCACTTGTAAGGCAGAACTTACAATGAAAATAAATTGTGTCTTTAGTTGTGATAAATCTTATATTAGCACTGACGGCAAAAGTGACCGATATAAGAACAAGTTAACGGCTCGAAAAAGAACTTTTTTGCGGGGTTATGCTTCCCCATCGAGAACATTATCATGGTTGCGTTTGGGTTTATCGTGAATAGGGTACCAACCCACTCGTTTGACGTAAGTACATATCTACCAACAATTATAATAGTGTAAGAAACAAAAGTTTACTTTTGAGGGCCGGCTCGTTGTTGGGGACGGCTCGTCGGGGGGATGTGCCTATGATGACCCTGAGATTTCAGGGGCACAGCACCCCCCCCCCCCCGCCAGTATATAATTAAAAATCGCCATAAACTTCTTCTGCATAGATTTCACCTCAGAAAAAGTAGCCAGGAAAAATAGCCAAAAATAAGCTAGGACTCGGATCCGGCTATACTCACAAGATTTACCCTCACTTAATCTCTTGCACTCATCACGCACCTGACTCCCCTCCTCTACCAAAGCCACATTTTAACTAGTCACATAACACACCGGGCATTCAGATACATTTGCTCTTCTTTCAACACCACAAACTACATACACACTGCTTACATCAAAAGACATACTCACTTCATCCAGAGTAACAGCCATACTGAGAAACTTTTCAAAATATAATTAAAAATTCCTTTAGTATTATGTCTAACATTGAAAGTTAACTATCTTGCCGAACTTAAATATATTACAGCGAAAAATCCAAAATGAAAAACGTCATTGAATAGAGAGCTCGCTGAGAACACATCCGATCGATAGTGTAGCGGTCTATACCCCTATAAATGAATATTCCTAATTAAATATATATATATATATATATATATATATATATATATATATATATATATATATATATATATATATATATATATATATATATTCAAGAAGGCTTGGTAACCATGACTTAAATCGAAATTGGTACACCCGCTCGCCAAAGCGTCTTAAAATTAACCATAAGGTTCATTCGCATTGCTGTCCTCGTCTTGGTGTATCAGGTCTCTAAATATTAAATTGTAATTGTTTAGCCAAAAAAAATTTCCCAAAAGAATCCCGATTTAATGCGTGATTCTTTTCTCATTTACAGACCCTTCCAACTCTGTTATAATCTATTTATCAATCCCATTTAACTATTTATAAATCAATTTAACCATATAATCTATTTACACATTTCAATATTTAACAATCCCATTTAATTATTAACCAATCAATTTAACCATATAATCTATTTACCATAGGTGGGCGCGATAACGAAAAAATGTATCACGATAACCGATAAATCGATAACGATAAGTTATCGGCGATAACCGATAATCGATAACTGGAGATAAATTTATCGCCCGATAAAGTGATAACCAATAAATCCAGAATTATAATACAATATTGATTATTAACTATATATAGCGTTATTTTATAATAAAATAGTAAGAATATTTGAATACTGTTTCTTAGTTTCTTACCTAGTGAGGCTCTCCTTCATCTCTTAATAGGTTTTGAGGATCCTCCTCCCAGCTCGGACCTACCTATTTCTGCTTCCAAGGCATGAGCGGCAAGCCCCTGTGCTAAACTGGAACCAAAAACTGAACTGAAATTAATGATTATCGCTAGTTTGGAACCAAAAGTTACTGCGATACCTATGAATCGAACACGCAGGAAAAAAAAAAAATATCGGATAACCAATAACCCGATATCGTTAACGCGATAAATTATCGTGACAACGCCTACCTATGCAATTTACACATTAAATATTCATCATCCTATTTAACTAGAATCCAATTTATCTAATTATCCAATTTAACTATTTATCCAATTTAACTGCAATCATTTATCATTCAATTACCTATAAATACATTTACCAACTTATAATCTAATTAATATTTATCAAACCATTTGACTTTTTACCAATTACTATTTATAAATTATCAATCTATTTACAAATTACTATTTAACAATTCTCGTTAACTCATGCAAACTTAATTCACACTCGTAATTTAATTCAATCATAACTGTTACTGTATAATTTCACTTTTCTATAATAACTGTATATTCAATGATATATATTTTTCTTAACTCTTTGTTTTTAATACACGTATTCCCCCCAACGTCGCCCAGATTTAGGCCTAACGAAGTTCGTCTGCAAAAATTTAGATTTCGCGTTATCATTTAAATTCATTTCCTTGAATAACGAAATATAGATTTTGATGTTTTTTGTGATCAGAGCTATCTAGAATATTGACGCAATATTGATCTTAAAACCTATACTAGCGACGACCGACGCTACCAAGCAGTTGAATTTGAAGCACAACTAACAACCACATCAAGACACTAGAACAAGTTGAGCTTCGACAACAGAGAAGATCTGGACATAGAGGCATAGACATGCGATCTAAGTTTCATGTAAACTCATATGTATAATTGCCTACAGGGTTACACTACATTATTTTCTTTCCTTATAACTAATTGTGCTTGTTAACCTAATTAGAATGCGTATGTTTATTTATATCGTTTCTCTTTTATTTTCAGACTGTATTGATGTTTTGTTAGTTGAATAAAGCTTAGAGAAAGGTATTGACACTTTATTATGATCACCTTAATTTATTCAACTAACAAGCCCGCCAGGGCCGATCCAAAGGCTATACTGGTGCTTTAAATAAATAGTGGGAGCCCTATCATAGCTTCATAAAAATAAAAACAAGCTGCGTCTGATCTAAAGATGGATAAATTTCTGAGACTTGAACGCCTGGATGTATCCCCTAATTCGCCTACTACTGCACGAGAATGGAATCACTGGAATCGTACTTTCTCTTCATTCCTGGAATCCATCGCAAACCTTAATCCTAACAAGCTGGATACATTGATCCATTTTGTCTCTCCAACCGTATATGGTTACATTACAGAGTGTACTACTTATGATTCAGCTATAGATCTTCTCAAAGCCTCTATGTCAAGCCCCAAAATGAAGTGTTCACGATATATTTATTGGCTACTCGTAGGCAGCATGAAGGAGATACAATAGATGAGTATCTACAAGAGCTTCAGGTGTTCTGCAAGGATTATAACTTTAAGGCTGCTACTGCTTCACAGAATCGGGATGACTACATACGAGATTCTTTCATCAATGGCTTGCTCTCTCATACAACCATGCAACGGTTGCTTGAAAACGAAACTTTGGAGCTAAATACGGCTGTTGATCAAGTCAAGGTACTTGATGTTGCTCAGAAGACGTCAGAGTCTTATTCTGGTTATACTGTCTCTGGTGAAAGTGCTGCAGCGACATCCAAGCCCTCTCGCACCGATGATGGGACCTGTTCTGATGCCAATTTAAAGTCCCGATGCTATTTTTGTGGTGGTTCCCGTCACAATCGTGGAGAGAGCCCTGCAAGAAACGTCACTTGACATAAGTATAATAAGCAGGGGCAGTTTGCTAAGGTGTACCGGTCAACTACTTTTGCTACTTCTGCCTTCACTCAGTCGTCTACACTGGCCATAATCTCTGCTTCTTTCCCGGGACTACTAAGGCGAGCTACTGTGTATGTTTTGGTTGGCAATAACGAAGCGACTGCTATTGTCGACACAGGGAGCTCTGAATCTTTCATCTCACATAGCTATGGCAAGAAACACAAGTCGAAAGTTGTTCCAGCGACTGGAAGCGTATTTATGGCCTCTTCAGCACTCACGTCTCCTGTGAAGGGACGCTGCACAGTT